>VHKM01000321.1:95000-689369 GCA_007210695.1 Neogobius melanostomus
ATAATTATGAAACTGAATATTTGCAAAATGAAAATGTGAGTGAATGCTTTAAATTTGAGTGTTTTACGTCGGCCAAGTAATAATAATGAATGTAATTATCAGAGAAAAATGTATCGCAATTAATCGAATTTCACAAGAGGGAATAATCACGATTAAAGAAAAATGGATTTGACAGCACTAGTTAAAATGTCTTCCAAATCTTTTAAAAGGTAGTCCTCCCCCCTCAGTGTCCCCGGACCCCAGCCCTCCTCTGCAGCGGAGGACAGCGGAGGCCTGCCCTGGGCTCTCCTTTTGGGGACAGTGTGTCCTCTGTTGCTGCTTGCTGCTGCTCTGGCTGCTGTCTCCTGGTGCCTCCTCAGAAACAAAGGTAACATATTCTCTTCACCGAAATAGGAAATATTGTTTGGCTTGACCTGTTCCTTTAGCATTGAATTTAAATTGATCTTTCAAACTGTGTCAAGGGACGTTTTGATGTTTTTTAAACCCGACTTTTCTTGTAATTAGTTTTTATTTGTCAGCTATAATAACGGGTCATTTTAGTCATAGTTCTAGTCTCATTTCCTACTTTTACTTTAGTTTTGTTCGAATTTTACTCATGGAAAATATTTCTTCCACTACAATTATGACCATACGAAATTCCTATTCAAATGCTTCTCAATTCAAACTTTTGCTCATGAAGACATGGGGCAGCCTAGAATAGCAAAGTACACCCTTGCACACTCTCGAGCTTAGATTACACTTACACGCAGTACTTTTCGTCATGAATCACTCAAAGGAACAAATCTACAGTTGTGGTGAACTTACAGGAGTTTCTGAAATTTCAACGGTGAATCATAGCTGCCGAAAGCCCTATTGGAAACAAAACCGTGAATAGTGTGTTTCCTATGACAAGTGCACTTTTACTCTGGCCTGCTTTGAGAGGGAGCAGTCATTTGCCTTGACGCACCGTAGAGCTAACCCCCGAAACAAAGGAAACCAGCTCAGCGTTTAAGGATGTGGCAATCTGATGAGGCTGCGAGAGAAGAGGATATAGATGAAACAGCGTCAGCGCTTAATAAAGCCACACCGCGTGTTGGCGTAATATTTCACCCAATGATTAGAATATAATGCAAGCAGGAGGAGGAAGAAGTCTGAATAGTCAGAAAATCATCCAAGCAGCAAGTGCTAAAAATATACTGACAGCCCAATGTTTGCTGCTACATGGAGATAATATCATTAACAATTTCCCCTTTACAGAACCAATGGGCATGGGTCAGGACAGACTCCCCACCGTAGATGTGAGTAATACTTGCTATTTTGCCGATAAATATCCCTGTCTGTGATTTGTGATCATTGTTCATTGTTTTAGGAGCGTGTCTCGACTATGGTTTCAACCTGTCCGTGTGAGGACCCTCCCTCCTCAGTCGTCTACAGCGTCCTGGACTTCCCTCAAAGAGCTCCCCCTACAGTCCCACACATGAACAGTGACACAACGTACGCCACCATCAGCCACCTGCCAGAGGAGACCCACGTTTGACCACGCTGAAGTGGGCCTACAAGAGCTAGATAATATGGACAATAATGCGCATGAATGTATTTGTAAGCCAGTGGTCCTATCTCGCAATGGTTTATATGGAGGTACTACAGCAATGGCGGCCTCCAGTGTCGTCGTCGCAAAGCAGAGCAGCCAGCGGCCATTGGTTTACAACCATAAACATAAAGATTTTATTTTGAATTTTTTACTGAATGTTCACACACAAGTAACAGACAACTGTGAAGTGAAAGCAAAATGATACATGATTCTGTTATTTTTCAAAAACTAGAAAAGTGAAAAGTGGGGCGTGCATAAGTATTCATACAGCATGAATTAATACTTTGTGGAACCCCCTTTTTCTGCAATAACAGCAGCAAGTCTTCTGGGGTATGATACAAGATTTGCACATCTACAGTAGAGACTGACATTTTAGCCCATTCCTCTTTACAAAACAACTCAAGCTCTGTCAAATTAGAAGGAGAGCGTTTGTGAACAGCAGTTTTCAGGTCTTTCCACAGATTTTCAATAGGATTTAGGTCAGGACTTTGACTGGGCCATTCTAACACATGAATATGTTTGTTTTTAAACCATTCCATTGTAGATTTAGCTTTGTGTTTAGGGTCATTGTCCTGCTGGAAGGTGAATCTCCGCCCCAGCCTCAATTCTCTTGCTGACTCCAGCAGGTTTTCCTCCAAAATGTCCCTGTATTTGGCTCCATCCATCTTCCCAACTATTCTTACAATCTTCCCAGTCCCCGCTGAGGAAAAGCAGCCCCATAGCATGATGCTCCCCCCACCATATTTGACACTGGGGATGGTGCACTCAGGACGATGAGCAGTGTTAGGTTTGCGTCATACATAACGTTTTGCATTTGGGCCAAAAAGTTAAATTTTTGTCTCATTTGACCAAAGCACCTTCTTCCACATGGTAGCTGTGTCCTCCATATGACTTCTAGCAAACTTCAAACAGGATTTCTTATGGCCTCCTTTCAATAATGGCTTTCTTCTTGCCACTCGTCCGTGAAGGCCAGATTTGTGTAGAGTACGACTTATAGCTGTCCCATGTACAGATTCCCCCAGCTCAGCGGCAGTACGTCGCAGCTCCTCCAGAGTTATCTTGGGGCACTTGGTTGCATTTCTGACCAGTGCTCTCCTTGTTCGGTCTGTTAGTTTAGGTGGACGCTCGTGTCTTGGTAAGTTCGCAGTGGTGCTATACTCTTTCCATTTCCGAATGATGGATTGAACAGTGCTCTGTGAGATGTTCAAATCTTGGGAAATCTTTGTATAACTTAACGCTGCTTTAAACTTCTCCACAGCTTTATCCCTGACCTCTCTGGTGTGCTCCTTGGCCTTCATGTTGTTGTTTAGTGACCAATACACTCTGACCATAGCTCTGAGGCCCTCACAGAACAGCTGGAATTATACTGAGAGTAGATTACACAGGTGGCCTCTATTTAATGGTTAGGGCAAGGTGTGAACTTTCTGCAGTCATTAGGAATGTTATAAAGGCAATTTAATGCACTCAGAAAAATGCTGTATGAATACTTGTGCACGCCCCACTTTTCACTTTTCTATTTTTTGTAAAATAACAAAATCATGTATCATTTTGTTTTCACTTCACAGTTGTCTGTTACTTGTGTGTGAACTTTCAGTATACAATTCAAACATGACAAAATGTGCAAAAGTTCAAGGTGTATTAGTACTTTCGAGAGGCACTGTATGTCAATCGTTTGTGCTGCGTTTGTGCTGTTATCGTTTTTGAGATATTCATGATTCTTTTTTGCATGCTGTGTGTGTGTGCACAAAACGGCACAGATAGAGGAAGTGGTTGACGCCATTTTTACCAGTTTTGGAGCTTTACAACAAGCAGGGTGACCTAGATCTAACCAATAAAACCATCACAAACGTAGCACAAACGATTGACATATTTTTAATTTAAATTTGAGCATGATGAGGGGCTGAGTTCACGGAGGTCTACGTGCTTGCTAAACTGCAGCTTTCATGTAAGTCCGTGTTTTTTTAAGAGTTTAGAACATAATAGTTACATTTAAAAGTGAATATACAGCATGAATATGAATTTGTTGGATGAAATGAATAAATATACTACAATTATAAATATTCGCCAAGGATAACACATAGGGGCTCATTTACCAAGCCAGATTCTAAATTTCGAGTTATACTTCAATTTAGCTTGTGGGCGTGTTGCACCTGATTTACTATTAGAAACTGTGCGTACTATTAGTGCCGCAAATGTGATATGCAAATGATTTTACTGCACGAGCACAGTCTGTGCAAAACTGCTGAGGCTCTTATTCCTGACTGAGCGCCTTTGGGGGAACATTTACAAGTTGTGACGGATAATGTCCACAATCAATAATTATCACTTCATTAAAAAAACAAATCAGAATTATTATAGCAAATAAATATTGTTGGCTTTAAAGAAATAGCCTATATAGATAATGCCTGTGATTTGCGTCTGTTGCCTTCAATTATTTGAACTGTCATGATTCGTCTTTTTGTTCCCCTGTTTTTGTATGTTGTCTTTGGTCTAGTCCTGTGTTTTATTTTGACATGTGTGTTCTGTCCTTGTGATTTTGCCTTGCTTCCCTTGTGTTAATTGCCTGCCCTGATGTGTTTCAAATGTACCCTGTTTCCTCATGTATTTATACCCCTGTGTTTCCCTTGTTGGTTGTGTCATTGTCTATGTCAGCCCCGGTCTGTTTGAGTTTTGTCTTTGCTGAATTGTGTTATTTTGTCATTCATTAAACATCACCAGTTTTGTTGCAGTCCTGCATTTTGGATTTGATCTTCTTCACTCCACCTCATACCAACCTTGACATGAACACGTTGGCGCAGGGTAAAAAAAACCTCATAGCCCTCCATGTACTCATCCAACAGTCTCCATGCGCTGTTCCGGGAAGCAATATTTTTTTTCCTACAATGCTAGTTTGAACTAATCTAAACGACCCATCAATCCAGCAGGAATACACGCTCGCACTTTGGAGACACCCGGGGAAGAGCAGCAGGTGAACAGCAAACATACGGATCGTGCCTCCTCACGTAGCCTATCACATTCTCGAAGACGGCGTGTACGTCACAGTCACGTGATTACCATGACAACGGACAGCGCCATTTTAGCGTGGTGTCCCAGTTGCCTGACATATCCGTGGACCAATCATGAAAAAACTTACATCTGGCATGGAAAGCGGTGCCAATTTTGGCTACTAGGCGAAGCAAAGCTATAACTAACTAAACGTAGGCACAGCCGCGGTCTGAGGACTAAATCAGGACGTAGACTACACCAGGACTCAACCATGACTGAATAAGAAACTAGAGCTTTTAGACAAAGAGAAAAGCACAACACAGCAGTGACAACAAGAAAGACATTGGCTATTTACCTTTAGCGACAGACCCAGAGCCTGAGCTCACGTACTGTTGTTATTAAGTTTACTCCAGCTGCACCGGAGGAGGAAATCAAACGTTTGTGGAAAAGTGAGTGCTCACTCTGTATTAGACATTTTTGGTAAAGTTTTGGTAAATTATTTGTGACATAGTGAGCGCTCGCGCTGTGTAAAGATCTTTGACATGTGAAGTGCTTTTGCTTTGTCAGAGCGCAGTGTGTTTAGAAAAGTTTAGCTTGTGGCTGAAGGAAAACTGTGTCATGATGTTTATCTGATCTGTCCCTGCTGCTCAGGAGGTAATACGGTAATTTCTCTCGTTTTTATCGCTGCTTAAATGTAAATTCCTCTCAAAACATGAAGTTACAAGTGACGCTGCTGCGGCCTGTTGCTTTCTGTTGTGCTTAAATGGTTGCTACGTGTTGCTATGTCTGACTGCACAATGTCGTACCTGATTTCGGCCATTTGTCATGTTTTCCATGCCAAATGTAGGGTAATTCTTGATTTATCCATTGCTATGTCAGGCAACGGGACACCACGCTAAAATGGCGCTGTCCGTTGTCATAATAATCAGTGACTGTGGCGTACATGCCGTCTTCGAGAATCACATATACACTGTCACCGCTGTTCTCAGACCCCATTTTCGTAAGAAGGATTAAGGACTTTGAAAGGATGTGGGACAGACTCGAGGAGCCTTTTTAATGGACAGTGTTTAGAAACACAAATATCAACTGCACTTGCTTTTTGCTCCACTTTAGTACACTCTACCGTGTTTGTACGTGTTAAAACGCAAATGACCCTCAAAATGTACAAAACACTTATTTCCAATGTCCTCAGAGGAGCAGAGGTTTTAAATCACGCAACCCTTGAACGCCTCACGGGCAACGTGTGTGCTCTGTAAATAGTAGAAAAATGCTCTAATGGCTCCTTGTAGATATTAGATATTTTTTATGAGGATTTCAACTGAAAAGATCAGTGAAAGGTCAGATGTTTATCAGTTCACAATCCTCTGTAAACTTCATAAAAGTGGCGTGTTTAGGGCCACGCCACTCTGGGGGCTGAGAAAGCAAGAATACTGTATTTGTGGAAGTATTTCCATTAGCACACCCCTCCCCCACCTGCACCATCATCAGAAGAAGACTTTTGTTATGAAGCACTAATGGCTGATAAGACTATAGCTTTTTTTTATAGAATACAAAATAAAATGAATATTAATGCTATAGTGCAAGTTGGCACTATGAACATTACTATTATTGTTATGGCCCCAGCCCAGGGCTGATTCCGAAACCCTTAAATGATAGCCTCTAAGTACTAACACTAGCAACTAATCCTTAACCTTTCATGGGGTCAACTGTTAGATCTCTATGCAGTTAGTGAACTTCTGTTTCAGCAGCATTTGTCCAATTCGACCGTCCTTACCCAGGGGAAGTGACATCACTAACAGCTGTTTTTCTTCTTCTTTAAGGATATTGGCAGGCAAACAAAAGCGCATGCCGCCACCTACTGTAGTGCATATGCAACAACATAGTGTCCAAATAAAGACATTTAAGGAGAAAAAAAATTAATCCAAATGATCCATCACATTTTCCTTTAGCCTTTTTTATCTCAACAGCTGTTTCATAAAGCTACAGTATGCAAATTAGCCATCTGGCTTAAGTTTCTACTAAATGAAAGTAAAAGCACAAACTGCCTTCATTTAGGCCATTTACTGAGGAGGCTCTTTAAAACACTGACATGTGACTGTGCTGTGATGACTCTAACATGTATTTCGTCACTTTTATAAAGTTTGGCTTGTGCAGAATCACTTATATATATATAATATATATATATATATATAATTTTTAATGAATTGTGCACCTGTCAATCAAAGCATGAAGAATCACTCGAGGGTGGGGGCGAGGGGGCGTGCATGGCGCGCGGTGGCTTATGGGATGGCACATGGCTCCTAATCACCAGTGAGGTAGCATCAGAAGCTCCTATGCTAAAGTGGCTATAATTGCATTGAGGCTCCTTTTCCTAACTCCTTCCTAACTGACAGACCAATTCGGAGGCTTCTTATCATGGCGGACGCTGACGCACATTCAGTTTGGCGTTAGACCACTTACCAATTTCACCGTTTCGGAATCAGCCCGGAGGCTGCATCCAAAACCATTAAATTGTAGCCTCTAAGTACTAACACTAGCAACTAATCCTTAAACTTTCATGGGGTCAACTGTTAGATCCCTATTCAGTTAGTGAACTAAAGCTTCAGCAGCATTTGCCCAATTCCACCGTCCTTACCCAGGGGAAGGGGAAGTGACATCACCAACAGCTATTCATCTTCTTCTTCTTTAAAGTTCAGTGCAGGCCAAACAAAAGTGCATACCGCAAACTACTGTATATTGTATAACAACAACATAGTGTCCAAATAAAGACATTTAATAAATAAAATAAAATAAAATAAAGAAACATCCAAATGATCCATCACATTTCCCTTTATTTTGTCTCAACAGCTGTTTCATAAAGCTACAGTATGCAAATTAGCCATGTGGCTTAAGTTTCTACTAAATGAAAACAAAAGCACAAACTGCTTCATTTAGTCCATTTACTGAGGAGGCTCTTTAAAACCATGTGACTGTGCTATGGTGACTCTAACATGTATTTTGTCACTTTTATAAAGTTTGGCTTGTGCAGAATCTTTTTTTTAAATTATTATCAAATGTGCACCTGTCAATCAACAGTGGTTGCGCATGAATCAGTCGAGGGTGGGGGCGAAGGGGGTGGGGAGATTGGCGTAGTGGCTTATGGGATGGCACATAGCTCCTAATCGCCAGTGAGTTAGCATCAGAGGTCTCTATGCTACAGTGGCTATGATAGTTAGCATACAGGCCACTTTCCCTAACTCCTTCCTAACTGGCAGACCAATTCGGAGGCTTCTTTTCATGGCGGACGCTGACACACATCGGGTTTGGCGTAAGACCTCTTACCAATTTACTGGTTTCGGATGGAGCACAGGTCTCCAGACTCCCTCCTTTTGTGGGTGTGGCTGACCTATTAGGAGGGAGTGGAGGCCTGGGGCCATAACAAGCAAGAATAAGCAAAAAATAATGTCTTAGTGCCAGTCAACATAAATCATATATTTTTACAATCCAAATGGGTTGCAGATTGTTTTGGTCTTCTAGGCTTGAACAGTCAGACTCAACTTCAACAAGTTTGGGCTTTTGGTTGAAGAATTTATAGCAATGAATATGAAATGTGTCCATTATTAACATTACATTTTTAAAATAGACTTTCTTTGAGATGTCTGTGTTTATGTGGTGTGGGACAGGTGTTTTGAAAGTGGTGCATTTATTTATTTAGACCTATTGGTTTATTTGGTTGGGACAGTGCATGTTGAACACACATGGTACTCATGTAAACACACTACGTGGGATTGTAAGCCCTGGGCTCATTTCCATCCATTGTCCCCCACTTGCACTCTCAAACATACTTTCACTGACATGTTTTTTGTGGTAGAGGAAAGCAGAGTAGTGTTTGATAAACACTAAGGGTGTTTGGGTTGCTTCACTGAGACAAATTGTTTACCTCCTCATAACAGTGACCTAAATGTGGCTGAAACATGCTAATAGGTGACCTGGATCATTGAGGACCGTCAGCATGATCAGTGTCAGTGTGGCTGTCTGTTTCCTCTGAGCAATGCACTTTCACAGGGTTCGAAAGGGAAAGGTTAGTTCAGTGGTTTATTTGATAGGGCAGTGCATGTTAATGAATAAGTCACACATGATTGTAGCCTTAAGCTAATTTAAATCCGTTGTCCCCCACTCGCACTTTCAAACACATTCTCATTCATTCTGGCCTATTGTACATGTTTTTAGTGGTAGGGGAAAGCGGAGCACCTGGAGGAAACCTACACAGACTAGAGCCGGGGAGAACATGGAAACTCCTCAGAGAAAGGCCCCTGTCCCTGCTTGGTGGGAATCGAACCCGGACCTTCTAGCTGTGAAGCATTCTGCTTATGGTTGTTGGTCCTCATGTGACACTATGCATGTAATGCTGACATCTACTGGAGTACTGAGGAACTACAACAAAAATAATCAAATTCAATAACGGCCATTCTCTTACAGTTTTTGCCCGTTGCTTGAACACTATAGACCCATGCTTAGACTAAAGTAACACAACTTGAAGCTTTTGTTACCATACCTCAAACACATGTACCCATACCTTAAACAAAAGTGCTGCTTTGCACTCTAGTTGCAATTCTGCAACACACTTACTCCTTTATGCAACACACTTGGTCCTGCATACTACACTCTATCATACATAAGACACTTTGTTCAAAAATGAAATCTCAGGGTTCCATTTGGAAAACACATGTATCCAAAATACAAAACAGGTCGGATAATTGCAACCACTCAAATACACACCTGAAGGCACTGACTTGCAGAATTTAACACCAAACAGCCAGCGACAAAAAGCCTTCAGTTTAGCCATTTCAACAACTTTGCAAGCATGGATGGAGGGAGAGCGAGAGGCTACGGAGCCCTGAAAGTGACATCAGACAAAAACATTTTAGCGGGTGAAAATTAATTTTATTTTTATTTTTTTCACCACATTATTATCTCGGGGGAACGAAATATTATGTCGGGGAAATTTTTCTTTGAGGAAATATAAAAAAATATTTTTTTTTTTCACACCACAAATTATCTCACCCCCGAGATAATAGTAAAAAATATATATTTTGTCTGATGTCAGTTCCAGGGCTCTGTAAGATGCAGAGGTAGAGCAAGAGGAAGAGGAGGACAAGGTCAAGGTTGAAGAGGCCATGCATGGACCCCTATTTCTGATGATGGCATGTCATCAACCATGGCCTGACTATGAGGGAAGCTGGGCTACGTGCCTCCTGAAAATATGCCTTCTAAATAAACAGTGAAAATCAAAGACTGCAGTGTTTTATATAAAGTAGACTAGTGTGTTCCCCCTGATATGAAAGTGTATGCATATGATGCAAGTATGTGTCATTTTGTCATCAGAGTTACATTTTGACAAAGGAATGTTAGGTTTTGATAGCAGACTTTCAATTTGACACAGATGTGAATGGTATATTTCCCAGTGTTGTGTCATGTTTACTTGTGTGTAGAGTTTTGGTAAAATGAGCGAAGTTTTGCAAAATGTGCTCAAGCAACGAGTAAAAACTGTCGGGCTGTCGGTCGGGCCCCTCAATTTTCTCCTTAACCTCTTACCCCCCGCCTTGACTGAGCTTCAAACATATCTAAAAGCTTTAAAGAAAAGCATCAAAATAGCAACAAAAACGAGGATGAAAATGGAATGAAAATGTGCCGGAAAAGCAACAAAAAAGTGACAAAAAATGTACCAAAAACACAAAAAGTTTAGGGGGAAAAAATGACAAAAAAGGCAAAAACACAACAAAGCAATGAAAAAGCCACAAAAACATGACTAACGGCGTTTTCACACAGGCTCTAGTTAGGTCGACTTAAAGGGACTTTCGGCCCGAGGGCGACACTTTAGGGTCAGTGTGAATCTACCCGCAGCACTTTAAGCCGGTCTAAACAGCCGGCTGAAACAGGTGGTCTCGGAGGGGCTCAGGCCAACAAAAAACAAAAGCAACAAAAAAGCAACAAAAAAAACCCGGAATGTGGCGACAACGTGACAAAAAGTTACAATCACTTTTGTAGGTCTTAGCTTTCAAATGAGGCCCTACACTGTTGCTCTCCAGTCAAGAAGCTTTTAAATTTGGGTAAATAAAGATCTTCTTCTTCAGTTCTTCCACAGCCGAACTGGAAAAAATGCACTCAGTTAATGCGCGTGGTAAGAGGTTAAAATATGTCTTTGTGGAATCTGGGCCAGACTGGTCAGAGTCCAGGGCCGTTTTAGTCCCAGTCCGCCCCTGCTTAATAGTGGGTTTAGAATGAGATGCCAGAAAATAATCAGTGGCTTCATTATTAAAGATTAGTTATATTCAGGTGATGAAGCCTAAACATTCAGGTTAGAACATACATTTAAACATAATTTAGGCCTATTTCAGTCCTTTTCAGACCCTGTTTATTCTGTCAACTATTTGGTGAGGTGAAGTGAAAAGTTTGAAAACCACTGCAATAGACTGTCACACGAAACACCGTGTAAAATCTGAACATTAAGGAGTGAAACTGTCTCTTGCGTAGGTAAGGACTGTCAACAGAGAAGTGATCCACTTCATCACTGCCCCATAACCACTTTCAATTTACTTTTGACTTATTGGTTTATTTATACACAAGGGCTCATCAAAGTCTCAGACGGAGCCACCAGTGAGAGGATTTCTTACATTATCCACGTTTGCACATAATAAGGTCTGGTATCAGTCCTGTAGCCGCACCTAGTGGTGGAGTAGTAGCTCACACTTTAGTTTGATGTTTGTGAGAGTTTGTGCTCCAGAGCTGAGGTTGGATGAAGCCAACATTATCTCCACAAAACAGATGAAATCCTGTGGTCAACCAGCAGAGGCACTCCTCGCCCGAGCTACGCCTTCTCCACTTCAGAAATGGACTGTTTAAGCCTCGGATGTCCTGACTCTGTTCTCTCAGTGTACAGTTTGGGTACAGTGCTGTGCTGAGCATAACCCTGGGGTACATGGAACAAAAAAAAGTGAAACTATTGTAGCCTATCAGTGACTTTCTCTTTTGTTTTGATTCAACAAAGTAAATCTAGTCCATAGTCTCATAGCCTGCAGACCATGTTCTTACAGTGAGAACCATATGTTTACTGTACATACACATACCAGAATTAACTTTTATTTTTCTAAGGTCAATTATAATTTTGAAAATTATATTAAATGTTTTTGTTACTTTTTCCAAAGTCAGAGTCAGAAGTTTACATACACTAAGATTACAATACCTTTAAACAATTTGGGAAAGCCCAGATAATGATGTCATGACCTTGGAAGCACAATTCTGGTTCATCCTTAGGTGCATTTCAAAACACTTGAAGGTGCCACGTTCATTGGTTAAAACAATGATGGAAATGTCCAGTCATCATACAGATCAGAAAGAAGGCGGGTTCTGTGTTCCAGAGATGAATGTGCTGTGGTCTGAAATGTGACTATCAACCCAAGAACAAATGCAAAAGACCTGGGGAAGATGTAAGAGTTTGACATCATCCACAGTGAAACAAGTGCTGTACCGACATGGGCTGAGAGGGTACTCTGTCAGGAAGAAGCCCTTATTCCAAAAGAAACATGAAAAAGACAGATTGGATTTTGCAAATAATAAAAGGTTAAAGAATTTCATTTTTGAAGACATTTCCTGTAGTCTGACCGAAAAAAATAAAAACATAAAATTGGCCATAATGTCACGTTTGGAGGAAAAAGCCTGAGAACACCATCCCAACTTTGAAATACGGGGGTGGCAGCATCATGCTGTGGGGTTGTTTTGCCGCGGGAGGACTGGTGCACTTCACAAAATAGATGACATCATGATATCATGACATCATCCAGGAAGTTAAAGCTTTGGCGTAGATGGGTCTTCCAAATGGACAATTCTCAAAACAACTGCCAATACTGGTTACAAAGTGGCTTAAGGATAACAAAGTCAATGTTTTGAAGTGGTCAACACAAAGTTCTGATCTCAATCCAGTTGAAAATGTATGGGCAGAGCTGAAAAGGCATAGGCACGCAAGGTGGCCTACAAATGTTTGCTTACAGTTCTGTTTGAAAGAATGGACCAAAATTCTATTGTGAGAAGCTTGTGGAATCCTAAACGTTTGACCCAAACTATACAGTTTAAAGGCAAGTCTACCAAATATGAATATATTTATATATATAATATATATATATATAAAACATTTTTTTAATTCTAATTGACTTAAAATAAATAAAAGTAAATTCTGGTGTCATGTCTGACAGTGAGGAAAAAAATGCAAATGTGTCTTTATGAAGTGTACTGTATGTAAACATATGGTTCTCACTGTATATCTGGGGCACCTGTCCCACGTTTCCTGTTTGTGGATTTCTGTTCATTTACAGTATTATGACCCAAATTCATTTCACTGTCACGCGCTCAGACAACAGCACTGTCTCAGCTGGCAGACACAAAAAAGGGTTCCAAGTTGGACCATTATTGACGAAATATCATTTTTAAAGTTACATATAAATGCCTGTTTTGATATAATAAAAATGTGGATTGCGCCATGTAGCAATCCACTAGTTTTTCTACAACATTTTCACCTGATCATTTCCACACTCAAATTGTCTTCCCCACACAGTCTTACTAAAAGATAGGATTGTTCTAGCCTATTGTTTTCAATTTATTTCAGTCCTTAAGGCACTTTAAACAGAACAGCGTGAAACAAGGTGATCAGCATAGAGACATGCAGTGTTGAACTACCTCCATACAAACTCTTTGTGTCACTTTCCATCTGAGTGTGTTTGGTCCCCCCACCCCCGCTCTTGTGGTTTGACTGCTATGCTACACACGTAAACTCCGGCTAGTGAAACCTGTCGATATTTCTGAGAATCCGCCGTCATTCACGTGCTAGACAGGTAACAGTTCTCCTCCAACACCCAGAATGCGCCTTTGGTTAATCGCTTTCCACTGCACTGTATGGAACAAATGGAGCCTCACCTCTCGCTGCAAGGATTTATAACTGCGCTGCTGTTTCTCACTGCAGCCGGCAAAGGTAAACTCGGGCTTTTAACTTCCTCAACCTGAAGTGCGTCGAGAAATCAAATGAGCACATTGGTTTTCCTTATCTGATAAATGAGGTTTACAGCAGGAGATGATATCAGTACTATGTGTGTCTGCTTCACACAACAAACTTTCATTGAACCCATTGTTAGAGTTCCATTGATAATATTATTAAGTAATTTATTCATCAGTGTGTTCATAACTTTAGTTCAAGGTCAAGTTGTTGGAAACGTTTTTGTTAGCAAATGTTTATTGAGCTTTGTTAAAGTTTAGTTTCTGCAGGGCATTAAAAGTCATTAAATTAATTGTGCCAAAATCAAGTCCTTATTTCATTAAACATTTTTGACTCAAACCGGCATTAAATGTACAGTAGATTTCTTTGATTTTTGTTTTTTTTTTCTGCACAAGTTTGTTGAAAATACAAAGAATTATGGTCCCTGTATTTGGACAATAAAGTGGCATTAAAAAGCATTACATTTGACTTGCAATTAAAATGGATGAACGGAACACAGTGGCTCTTGCATCATATCTGCAAACAACACCAAAGGAAGTGAAGACCAGCTGACCTATTTGGGGTCCTGACCACAAATGTGTTCGAACATTGGTGACGCAAGATGATCATCAATTGTTTTCGGTAGTCTACTCTAAGCTCTCGTCCCTCCCTAGTCCTGACCCACAACATCAGTATCAATTGGAATGTTTTTATTTGTATTTTAGTTGTGTCTCTTGTGTTACAAAAACCTTCGGGACAATACAGTCTATTGGTGCATATATAAGATAAGAAGAGATACATTTGGATATGGATGAAGTTACTGTGTCTAGTCTGTGGTACTTTGCCTATTCACCATGACTACAATGAATGGTAAAATAAGTTAAAGAGTCAATAGCTTAATGCTGAGGTGTAGGACAGGACAGAATTCAATAATTCATCTTTCACAATGGCAGAAGCTGACTTGGTTTATGCTTAATACCTCCGATTAGGTTCATTAGGTCTTCAAATTAATATGGTAGCTATTGTTCCTATAGACAGATCTTAATGTTAGTTTTTCGTACCTGACGGTTTCGGCTACAACTGTGGCCTTCCTCAGAGGTTGTCACGTGATGTTGCTGTGACGTGTCTGGTCAGCTGATTTATACAGTTTTTGGCACTGTCTTCCTGCTTGTGGTAGCAGGCTGACAGCGCCATCTGCAGTCCGACTTCTTCAGAACTGTGTCCCAGATGTGGGAAAGTTGGTATGCCCCCTCGACCCGGTTCACAGTCTGGGGGGGGGGCGCGTTTCCGGATCTCAGTTGTAGCCGAAACCGTCAGGTACGAAAAACTAACATTAAGGTCTGTCTATAGGAACAATAGCTACAAGCTTAATACCTCTGTTATAACTTGAAAATAAAAGGACTACGAATCAAAAGATGAACGATGAAAAGACATGCACATCTGCAAAGTCTATATCAGTGTACTACAGTGGGTCATCAATGGACCAAACATGGAGACATTTATACCAAACATTTATACTACCCTTGATTCATTGTACCTGCCAAATTTAGTACACTGTAATGTAAAGTGTAACAATGTGTAATAACGTGTACCTATGGGTTACACAATAGAATCATTTGTATTTGTAGTTTGGTGGTACATAATTTAACACACAGGACCCTAACCCTAACCTTAAGCCCTAACCCTAAGGGTCTTATGTCTTATTTCATTATGTACCGCCAAAGTATTAATATACATTATTCCATTGTGTATGTACTACATACAGTAGGTACTGTCATGGTTGGAAGTGGAGTGAAGAAAATAAAACCCAAAATGCAGGACTGCAACAAAACTGGTGATGTTTAATGAATAATGAATGCCGAAAACCAAAATAACAAAATCCAGAGATAACAAAAACTCAAACAAACCGGGGCTTACATAGACAATGACACGACAAAGGACCAGGGAAACACGGGTATAAATACATGAGGAAACAGTGAACAGGTGAAACACATCAGGGCGGGGCAGACAATCCACACAAGGGAAGCAAAGCAAAAATCACACAGACCAAAAAGACATGTCAAAATAAAACACCAAGGTCAGATAAAACAAAAAGCAAAAACAAAACAGGGTAACTAAAGGCCGAATCGTGACAGGTACAAGTTATTATGGATTGTTGCAAAGCAGATTACAATGTACTAAATTTAGTTTTGTGACCGTTTTATTTTCTTCCTTCTGTATGTACCTACTTTGCGTCTGTTTTTTGTACCCATGTCCAGACTGCGATGGGCTCTCCGCTCCTCAGTGCTTCAGGAGAACCAGCGAAGAGACCATGTACATCTGCGAGTGGAGCAGCCCTTACAAAGGCTGGAACCACTCCATCCACTTCAGGCCAGCGTGAGTGCTTCTGAAAATGTTTTATCATTTTAAATTATGTCTCTGTAAGAATTCTATATATAGCTATAGGAAAAACCAGTGGTTAAAGTGGACTTTGGGAGGTGGTGGAACTCTAATCTAGAAGATCGCTACATTAGGTCGATATATGAAAGGCTGTGTATAGATTGCATGTAACAGGGTGCTTTATGTTACTTTTAATTGCTTTATTTTTAAAATAAGTTTTAAACCATTTTACAGAATAACTTCTTTATATGTGCTCTTGTTTGAGATACTCTCAGGAAGTTAGAGCAACAGCCAGTCCTCTCCAGGAAATATGTAATTAATCAGATACAATTTAGTGAAATCTGTTTTGTTTTAGGGAAGAATATACTGTTTAAATAAAGACTAAACTTTAGCTAGGATTCCAGACTTTTTGTTGCTTTTAAACCGGGCAGATTCAGAGAAGCAGATCAGAGGAAAGATTGTGTGAAAATGCTGACATTGTGCTGTAACCGAGCGCTGTAACCCTGCACTGTTTTATCACCTGTTCTCTTCATTTTGCATCCTGATTTAATCTCAAATCTAAAACTGAAAATATAAGGCAGATTGTTGTGAAATAAAGTGGGCAAAAGCTTAAGAAGAGAAGACTCCATTCACGGATTAGTTTCTGTCCGTAAAGTTTATGATTTCATGATAAATGCTGTTAGATTGAAGCACATTAAACCCGCGTGTACGAGAAGGGGACAGAGCTGCTGCTGATCTTAAATTATTATTTCTCCAGTTTCTCTCTGAAGAGTGGACTTCAGTTCAGCGCAGCTTCAGCAATTGAACAATAATCTCCATGCGCGCTTCTTCCTTTTTGTTTATTATTATTTATTTTCTTTCCCCCCCCCCACTACTCAAGCTGGCGGAACTAAGTACCGGAGGGTTCCGGCCCACTTCAACCCCTGAAAATAACTTATTAAAAAACTAACTTTCCGTTTTGTTTTACGGCACGGTCTGATAAACACACTTTCTTACAGTGATAGGCAGTTGTATCCAGGAAGTACAGAGTGAAGCGTTGACACCGTAGAAGAGGAAACAGCTACATTTAATAACTTTGCCCGAGGAGTACTCTAAACTGCATGAATGTAGTCAAATACTACTGCAGCTCTGTTTTTTGACAAGGGGACATCATTATAACATGGTTTAAAGCTCAAAAAGAGCGAGTTATGAGGGTGGTTGCTGCCTGTTCCCCCTCGGGTGCGCCTTGAGCCCTATTTTGGAGCTATGGTGTCTGGATGCTAAGTAGGCCACTGCTGCTCTTTTGTGCTCATTTTAAGTCATGCTCTCTTTTAGCTCTAGACCTCTAAATAAAGGATATATTTTCATTGTAAAACATTAAATAAAATACTAATTATATTTTTCCACTATTTCTGCCTTAACTCATTTTCATTAAGCCAGACTTACCTGTTGCAATTAAAGGGGCCTTACCGCTTCGGTTACACAGTAATCTAAAAGATTGAGGGTACATTGATCTATCAGATTAACCCCATATAGAAGGGTATATCTGGCCAAGCTATAGATTCAAAAAACAGAGAAACCAAGGCACTCTCTGGTGAAGTTACAGTGCCTTTATTTTTTATGGCATGTCTAAATGGACAAACATAACCCCAACACGTTTCAGGCTTGAAGGCCTTCTTCAGGGGGAACAAAAATTTCATTTATAGTTATAGTATGACGCAACATATAACCTGGAATATTCCGCAGAATGGCTTTAAAATGTATTATAATTATTACATATGGAAAACATAGTGATCAAATAAATGACAAAATGAGTAAAAACTCAATGAGTGGTAGTAGAAATCAACAAAAATGATCATTTAAAAAATCTTGTCCAAGTCTTATCATCCCTAATGTGCACAGCATCAGTGTGCACTAAACTGACAAAAAAAGGCAACTGTCGCACATTACAGAAATATCTCATCATTGATCCACAGTGACAAGAAGGTGAAATATCTGAACATGAAAGGAAGCCTCGTGGATGAAAACATGGTTAAAGCATTTACCAAAGCGGGAAAAGAGACAACCCTGACGGCTAAAAAATATTGTGATTGCCACAGGAGACCGCCCAAAAGGCCCTACAAATTCCCGGCGAAGGAGACAGAGTGGATTGAAATCAAGGAGGAGAGCCTCGACCGGACGATTGCAGTAGACATATGGGTGGAGGCCATACGTCCCAACGGGACGTCCCACTGCGTGTCCGAGAACATCACTGTCACACTGGAAGACATAAGTACATTACACAGTCACCTCACTGTTACATGTTCCTGTGAATGCATCACAACCTCACCATAAAAGCACTAATAACTTGTCACCTATAATCATATACAATTACTTCACCTGATTAAAATTACGTTTTCCGCTTTTAACTGTGTTACAATTGCTGTTCCCTAAACAAACACATACTGAAGTTGTGAAACTAGAAACAAGAATAAAAAAGAGAGGAGCAGTGTGTGAATTAAAGTGGAAAAATTTGGCATGTTATTTGGAAAAGCTGGGGTGCTTCTTTCGACCAGTGGTTCTCAACCTTTAAGCACCCGCGCATGCTGTAGTCAGCCTTCCTCCCCCCCTCTCCATATCCAAGAAAGTATCAAAACATAAAAATAAGAAGCATTTATTTCAATCAAATAATCTGAAATTGGAGTGTTTATGACCTGACCCTCTGACTAGACAAAGCTCTGCAAATTCTAATACTGTAAAGATATATCATATTTTCAACACTACCGGTATTCATATTGCACGATTCTCATTGAAGACATTAAATTGTGAATGAACACATAGGATTATATAGGAAATTAAAAAGTGAAATAAGTGAAATTACTCAAAATATGTTTTATATTTTAAATTCCTCCAAATGGCCACCCTTTATTTTTGGCATTTTCTCAATGAGCTTCATAAGGTCGTCATCTGAAATGGTTTATAACAGTCTGTGAAGTGCAAACCATTTCTGGTGTCTACATTGTGAAGCCCATTGAGCAAATGTCTAAAGTGTAAAGCAGTAATCAAAGCAAAAGGCGGCGATTTTGAAGAATCTATTTCAACTTCTTTTGTTTAAAACATAATTCCATCTTTGTTCTTTCGTAAATGAACAACTTCAGTGAGAATCAACAATGTAAATAGTATTGAAAAACCCAAACATAAAAAAGCATTTCCAAACTTTTGACCGGAACTCTGTGTAAGCAAATGAAACCTGGAAGTGTGCTTTATTGGGTGTAGTGGTAACAAATACTTCTAGTTACCTCGTGAGTTTTTCTTTTGCCATTTCAGCCACAGCCACAGCCACAGCCGCAGTTCTTAGTTATAAAGCAACCTTAGCATTACCATAACCATTTGGACCTTTGATTTCTTCCACAGTCAAATATGAGAAGCCCTGGAACGTGACCGTGTTGTGGTCCCAGAAAAACCTGACCCTCGAGTGGAGGGCTCCCGAAACACGTCTGGCTGCAGTAGAGATCAGGCACCGCGAAAACGCTACACAAACATGGAACATAGTAACACGCGCACAAGATACTACTAACCTAAATCTAACGGTTTGTACTTAAAGGCTGTATGGTCATCAACTGCCTTTTCTCTTTCAGCTGCAGAGAAAAACAACTGATCCAAAGAAATGTAAGTACAGCAGTTAGTACTTAAAGGAATAGGCCACATTTTTACATATTGAGATATGTTCTTACCTTAGCTTAGACGAGTTCATTTGTACCCGTCAGGTCTCAACGTGTGCCTTCCATAACGTAAACACAGCACAGATGGCGTTAGCATTTAGCCTCTCTCTTCTCCTCTATAGCTCCAAACGATTTTCTAAGTGGATAAAAGGGGAACTATATTGTAAGGCAGGGGTCAGCAAGTTGGTTTGGCTTCGGGCCAATATTTTTTTACGCCGATAAAAATGGACCGGCTAGCCATTGATAAAAAATAGATTTATTCATGCATAGATATTCAATACTAGATAACCCCAAACTATACATATTTTTTAATGTAAAAATAAAATATTGTTTGAAACAATACTATCCCCGAGTCTGTCGGATTTTCGCGGGTTACACAGCACTAGCAAAAAATAAAGTTAGCATCACAAACATGTTGCTTTCCAAAGGACAAAAAAGAAAAGTGGACTGTGAAAACAGGTGTTTTAGGGAGGAATGGCGACAAACATGGTTTCATCCTACCTGGATACGTGAATGCCAAACCTCTGTGCCTCATCTGCAACGAGGTCATCTCATGTCCGTTTGCAAAGAGTACAATATTCAGCGACATCACTGTTACGCCGAAAACGGCATGACCGCCGAAAAACCGCGCACAGATGAAACAACGACAGGAAGGTTTCTAGGACTGTCTCTTAACAATTATATGAGTAGTGTGGCGTGAGAGTGTGTGAAAGCACTCACATGCGTGTGTCTCACGGTGAAAGCGTGAGAGTTGGCAGCCCTTAAGAGGGGTGCATTTTTAGGCGGTCATGCAGTTTTCGGCGTAACACCGGCACGCCGCAGTTGTGTGAGCAGCGCTGTAGCGCCTGGATGAGGTAAAGTATGAGGATCGGGACAAACCGCAATTTAACCTAGAAGTTAGGCTGCTTAGAGTTAAAATGCAACAGTGGAATGGTGTGCCAAACACAAGCAAAGATCAGGGCCAACACATTTGCGGATAAAGAACAATTAAGTCTCTGTTAGGTCTTTTTTTTTTTTTTGATATCCTCTGGCGGGCCAAAAAATATTGGCAACGGGCCAAAGTTGTCCCCCGGGCCGGACGTTGCCGACCACTGTTGTAAGGCGTAATAATACCAGGAGTAATTCGGCATCCGCGCAGTGATATCTTCACTTTACTGCGCGGATGCCGAATTACTCCTGGTATTATTACGCCTTACAATATAGTTCCTCTTTTTATCCGCTTAGAAAATCCACATTGTTTAATTTTGTGTAATTATACTTTATGGTGTAACACTTCACGTAACCATATTTAAATAGGGAAAACGTGGAAGAGTTGGGTAGCTTCTATCTTCACCTCGTTTGGAGCTATAGAGGAGAAAAGAGAGGCTAAATGCTAACGCCGTCTGTGCTGTGTTTAGTTACGGAAGGCACACGTGGAGACCAGACAGGTACTCGTCTAAGCTAAGGTAAGAACATATATAAGTATGTAAAAATGGTGGCCTATTCCTTTAATGCTGCAATGTACAAAGTCAAGTCACTTTGGTAGTAGCCATTGGCAGATTTATTATCATATTTTCAAACTATGGGACGATCTAAAAAGCCTCATAACGGTCGGTTTCTGAAGCTTCCAATGGATCTTCACAAAATATCGAATAATAATCATAATGCTAATAATAACCAATAATAATCAAACTTGTATAGTGCTTTTTGGGCACTCAAAGACTCTCAACAATGGAATACAAAATAGCAGAAGCAGTTTTAAGGAAAAGCCCGTTTGAACAGGTGGGTTTTGAGTAATGATTTGAAGTGTTGTAGAGATTCCGAGTTTCTGATGGGCTATGGGAGTGAGTTCCAAAGGGTGGGGGGCGGCGATGGCGAATGCTCGGTCTCCCCAAGGTGCGGTCGGTTGGTGTCGGGTTGGGTTGGTGTTGTTGCAGGAGCGCGGTGAGGTAGGGCGGGGCCAGGTTATGGAGGGACTTGTAGGGAGAGCGGGGGACGGCGAGCCAGTGGAGCTGTTGGGAGGACGGGGTGATGTGGTATGAGTGAGGAGGCGGGCAGCGGAGTTCTGGATGTACAGTATTGCAGTTTTTGTGTGGATGAGTGGTGGGAAGTCTGTAGGGTGATGAATGCGTGGATGAGGAATTTCAGCTGTTAACTGTTAGAGGATGTTTTAGTGATATGTTTGATGTGTGTTTGGGATGAGAGGGTGGAGTCCAATATGATTCTGAGGTTGTGTACAGGGGGGGGTTCATTGTGACCGTCGATGAGGAGGGTTAAGTTCTGGACAGAGGGGAGGAGAGATTTGGGGCTGGTGATAAGGAGTTCTGTTTTATTGCTGTTTTGTGAAAGTTATTGTCCATCCAGGTTTTGATATCGGAGATGCAGTTAGTGATAGTGGAGATAACCGGGATAATGGATTTGGTAGCAGTGGAAGTGCAGTCCATGGTGGCGGATTATCTGACCAAGGGGAAGCATGTAGATAATAAAGAAGAGGAGGAGGGCCGAGCAACGGAACTTTGGAGGATTTAGGCATAAAATCAGATTAGTTTCTGCGTTTGTAGTTTTCTTCAGGTTTTTACCTTTGCTACTTGTACTCCATTTTAAGATGGAACTACTTTTTTGTCCTTAACAGATAGCCTTACGTTGGTGAACCTGGAGAAGTCCTCGGTTCAGCAACTCCAGATGAGACAGCAGTACACTGGCAACAACAAGACCAATAACGCCCTGTGGAGCGAATGGTCCGCGATACTGACTGCCCCCATTAGTACGCTATCTGTCAACACTTTGATTACTCTGAAAAGATGTTCAGCAGTGTGTTATTTTTATCACTGTTGACCCTCTCTGATGTTACAATAATGGATTTGTTTTTGTGTTAGAATTCGTGAAAATCTCAAAGCGCATATTCAAAAATGAGACTCGAAGAGTGACACTGAGATGGATGGTAAGTAAACCTGTTTGATAGTTATTTTACTACGTAAGAAACATTGTAAAACCAGAAACATTGTAAAAGCTGTTCTGATTAAATGCCGGCACATTTCTGGTAATTTGGGACTGTGTAAAATAGCAGGGTTTCTTGCAGTGCTTTCCTGTTTAGGCGGCCGCCTAAACAACACATTTCTCACAAATAAACTGACAAATTTCCTGAGGGAAACCCTGAAATAGCAATATGTGTTTAGCCTTGGTGTTTATGTCTCGTAATAAAATGAATTATTTCATCCTTCTGAACAATGACTGTGCAGTAGAGCTAGCAAAAAGTATTTCTCTCAGCCATGCAGGGCGCAAATTAAAGTAATAGTAATAATCATTCAAAGTGCGACTGCTTCTGGCACAGATTAGGAGAAATAAGTTACATTTTCTTGCAATAAGTAAGTTCAAGAAATCTATCTATGAGGAATTTTTTTTAGCATTTAAAGAGGGGGTATTATGCTTTTTTCAATCACATAGCACCAGTCTATAGCATACTACAATGATGACGTAACCTTCTGTTGCTCTGTATATGCAGTAAATTAAAATAACTGCCTTGAATAAAATTGCTCTCTCAAAATGGCTGTACTGAACCTCTTGAAATAGGCCTCTGTCTCTTTAAGAAGCTTTCCGACACGCCCCCTTCAGCACACTGCTGTGGCATCTAAACAACACTACTGTGCGGGGAGGGGGCTCTGCTGAGCTGAGGAGCAGTGGTTGGTGGCTTGGCTGGTGACGAAAGGTCCAGAGGCGTCTCCAGGAGGTGGGGGCGTTCCTAGGAGGACTGAGGCATAGCTACACCTAAAATGGCTGCCGTCTAAGTTTTTACTGATTACTCAAAAATATGTGAATGAGCCAAGGCAACACTCCAGGCATGTGTTTAATGAGGGAATGACATAATAACATGATATAAAGCTTGAAAAAGTCGATTTTACATAATACCCCCCTTTAAATTAGACTCAAGATCCCAGTGCTCTCAAAAAGAAAATCCTAATTTACTTGAAAGAAGATTGTTGTTGTGGCTTTTATCTAGATTACTTTTTGTTGTGTATCAGTCTGCCCCAGGGCAGCTGTGGCTACATAAGTGTCACCATCTACCCATCTACAGGGTATTTGGCAGGTTACACATTTTACCAGAGCATATAGGTAACACAATAGTATTCATTGCTAAAAACTCTTCAATTGTTTTTTTTATACCTCCTTATTAGACATGAGCGTCGTCCCGGTTACATTCTAAAAACATTTCAATTTGAAAATGAATTATATTTATTTAGTCTAAAAACAAAAGATGTCATGTGCCAGGTTATATAGAAAAAACTATTTTCCACCCACAGTCCTAGACAGGTTGACATTATACAGGTTGGGGCATGGGGACTTATTTTCTGGAAAATGAAGTGGTGATGTTAAGGAGGACACTTGTTGTTCTTTTGAACCCATCTCACTGTCCAAACTCTTAAGCTCTCAAATCAAGTCCCCTAGACATCATACCTGCTAGGATGTTTAAAGATGTTTTGGACTCAGTTGGTCCTTGTATTTTAGATCTGCTTAATCGGTCACTCCTAGAGGGGCGTGTCCCAAACTCTTTTAAACAGGCTATAAGAGCCAATGTAGAGGACTTTTATGTGTATTCCACCAGCCACTAAGCACTACACTTCCTGTTGTGTGACCAGGTGAGCCTATTTAAGGGCTGAAGGGAGTGGCTGTTTAGGAGTTTGTGTGTCTATGCTGCGCTTTCTGCTCGTAAACATGGAGCTGCCCATGGCATGTTGGGCCAGATTCTTCAAGATAAACTCCCATCTTCACCCAGACAAATGATTTCAATGGATTTACTGAGAGAAGCCTTACCCGGGTTATCTCAGATCTGGATTATAATGACCATCCACAAACCCTGGAAGACAGAATAACATCCAAACTGAAACTGGTCAATATGCTTAAATGAGTGGACCAAAACTTTCAAAATCGTCTGAATCAGTTTATTGACTAACCTTGCCAGTAAGCTGAATTCTCGCGGTATTTGTGAGTTTACAAACACACGAGAATACACCTTCACCG
This sequence comes from Neogobius melanostomus, assembly GCA_007210695.1. Taxonomy (NCBI): domain Eukaryota; kingdom Metazoa; phylum Chordata; class Actinopteri; order Gobiiformes; family Gobiidae; genus Neogobius; species Neogobius melanostomus. Next base: position 119,611 of record VHKM01000321.1, read on the forward strand.
TTCGGACAGAACCAAAATCTGGCAAATAATACACTAATTAACAACGTGGCGATCACAAAAAACACGAGGTGCTGCAACACATAAGAAAAAACACACATAACTCAAAACTAAACATTGAATGGATATGTGATGTTCTTGATACAATCAGCAGCAAGTGCTGCTCCAAATGTGCGACCTCTCCCCGAACGATTCAAGCTGGCGTGGTCACATATTGATGTCAGTGCAAATGTTATTGGCACTGTAATATCAATCTGGCTCTTGCCAGGTTATTTATTGACAACGGATTCCGACATTTAAAATCCTTTGAATTAAAATCTTTTTAAAACTGTGTACAACTAAATCTCCAATGTTGTGTAACAGGCAAAAATACAAAACAAATAAGAGTTTAGAAAATACAATTTCACCTGTACTTACAAAAGTAACAAAACTGTACACAAATTCATACACAGAAAAGCAAGTTTCACTCACGTCTTATGAAGTTAATATCATAAAACGTTTTTTTTCAAATTTCTTGCCACTTCCCTGTGCAAAACTGAGACTCATCACTAGCATTATCGATTGTCACATCAAACTAGGGAGAAAACACGAAAACGTGCCTTAAACATTTTCATGTAGGATTCAAAAAATAATGCACCAAACAGAGAAGTAAATATTAACAGTTAATATCAAGTTCACTCTTATGATAAATGAGATTTCAGATGGTGACATGTTGCCTATCGTTTGTTCTCCAGCCAGTTCCTAGTTCTGATGGAGAGGCTGTGTCCTACCAAGTGGAAACTCACTCGCTTAAAGGCTGCCGCTGCCGCCGTCACAAGCACCAGAGCAACAACTCCAATACCTCCAAAACCTCCTACATTACGTTCGTATCATACTCTGCAGTCAACATCTTCGTTAAAGCCATGAACAATGCCAGCTCCTCTCCTCCCGCCTCCTTCCACGTGCCCCCGGAAAACCCCCCTGACTTAAAAGGTAACGGCGCTGCATATTGGACTCATCGCTAAAGCCAATATGTCATACTGTTCTTTTTATGCGCAGTGTGTAACAAGACTGCCCTGAGCCAAAAACCCCTAACGGTCTGCAGTGAGTGGTATGAGCTTCGAGATGGGAGAGTGAAAAAGGACGCGGTAATACTAGCATCCAAAAAGCAAAACATAACAGATGGTGAGTTCAGATTTGTATGCAACTTTATTTATTGTTACTATTTGATCCGAATGGCCTATGTTTGTGTTGCAGAACTGAAAGAGTTCCTCCCCTATGTTTACTTTGAACACCAGTGCAAACCACTGAAGAAAAAGGAAATGTGCCTTTACTACGAGAAGCAAGGAAGTGAGTGCACTTTTGGAGAGATGTGACGTGACTGTCTCATAAACTATAATGTTTCAAGGAATAAATTAAAATCCTTAGTGATCAATGTGAGGAGGGAAAGTAAGAAATCATCTTTGATTGTATTTGTTTCTGACACATCTCTGGTCTGTAGAGCCTGTCAGCTTCCCTCCAGACTTTGTCACTTCTGCTGAAAGCCCAACGTCAGCCACGCTGTCCTGGGGACCCATCCCCACAGTGGAGCAGCAAGGCTTCATCACACACTACTCACTGTGCATCGCGACGGAGCGGCAGCCAGGTGGGAGCATATCGTCTTCATTACTTTAAAGCCACACTGCGTAACATTTCACTTGGGGAAATAAAAAAACACTTAATTTGAATTCTATTTTTCCAAAGAATTTTGGAAAAACTCTTCAATGATCGATTAGGAAACTTTATAGAAAAACACAATTTACTGTCAGAAAATCAGTATGGCTTCAGATCAAACAGATCAACATCATTTGCATTAATTGATGCTGTTGAGAATATTACAAATGCTACAGATAGGGATGAATACGCGGTTGGGCTATTTTTAGACCTTAAAAAAGCTTTTGACACAATTAATCATGCACTGCTAATCAAGAAATTAGAAAGATATGGTATTAGGGGAATTGCACTGAATTGGATTATGAGTTACCTTACTGGAAGAATGCAGTTTGTCAGGTTGGGAGATGTCTCATCAGAATGTCTGGACATTACCTGCGGTGTCCCCCAGGGGTCAGTATTGGGACCTAAGTTATTTATTTTATATATCAACGACATATGTACAGTATCAAATTCAGTGAAGCTGGTTTTGTTTGCTGATGATACAAATGTGTTCGCATCAGGGACAAATTTGACTGAACTTCTCAAACATGTAACGGAAGAAATGACAAAACTCAAAACATGGTTTGATTGGAATAAACTTTCACTTAACTTAAACAAGACTAAATTAATTATATTTGGGCATAAAGCAATATCTAACCTAAACATTGAGATTGATGGTGTAAAAATTGATACTGTAAAAGAAATAAAATTCCTGGGTGTAAAAATTGATGAAAGACTCAGTTGGAAATCACACATTAATCATGTTCAAAATAAATTGTCAAGAAGCATTGCTGTTCTAAACAAAGCAAAACAGGTATTGGATCAATCAGCACTCCACATACTGTATTATTCATTAGTTTTTCCATATTTACTGTATTGTATTGAAACGTGGGGTAACAATTATAAAACTGCTCTAAAGTCATTATCTATTCTTCAAAAAAGAGTCGTTAGAGTTATCCATAAGGTAGGGTACAGGGAACATACTAATGTGTTATTCTTACAATCTAATATACTTAAATTCTATGACCTTGTAAATATTCAAACTGCCCAAATTATGTATAAAGCTAATGCACTTTTGCTACCATTTAACCTTCAAAAAATGTTCCGTAATAGAGACGGAGGCTATAATCTTAGAGGAAACTCAATTTTTAAACAACCCCAGATTCATAAAACCAAAAAAAGCTTTTGTGTATCGGTATGTGGAGTCAAACTATGGAATAACCTGAAGGGAGACCTCAAGGAATGTACAGACGTTCATCATTTTAAAATGCTTTACAAAAAGAAAGTTCTGTATGAATATAAAGCTGAAGAAGGAGTTATTAATATATAGGATGTACTCAAGTAGATTTCTTTGAATAGTATATCATTTTTGTTCTGTGACATATAAATTATAAATAATATTATAAATAATATGTCTATAATTATATATGTATTTTTCTCGCAAGCAAAAGCTGTTTATCTGTTATATTAACTGTTTTGTGAAAGAAAGCAACCACTCGAGGAGCTGGTGGTGTGGCGGTGGGTGATGGCAGGGTGGTGACCGGTCGTGTGGTGGTTGTGGCTGGTCCTAGGTGTGGTGTGGCGGTGGCATACCGGTGATGTAGTGAGGTTGTTATGCGGGGGGCGCTGTTCTCACTACCATTACATTGATATGTTGCCATGTGACGGAAAACCGTAGGAAAATTAAAGTGATTGGCACATTTGGTTGGAAAATGCAAATTCACGTATTGTAACCATAATTAGTTGAATATTACAAACTATTGTGCATTACTGGAATAATGTTTTAAAGAAAGAAGGAAAAATGACAACAACAGGAAAAAAAGTAAAATTAAACTAAAAGCAAATTGGACTACTCAGGCCAACAAATTATATTAGTGGGCATACTGACTGAACGTGGCGTCCTGTCACGTGTTGGAGGGAGATTTGTGCTTCACTGGCTCGGCGGCTTTGTGCGTTGCTGGTGTGTCGTTGCGTTGTCGGCCTGCTGCAGCTGGGATTGGCTGGGATCACTGTTCTGACTGTTGCCATCAGGTTGTTATACATTGCCCTGCTACTGGCTCCAACAACATTAATGAAAATATGATATTAACAGGGGTGGGAATTTATAAGTTATACTTCCTCCCACTCCTTTTCGAGTTTATGTACAGTACGTTAAAATGTCATGAATGCATGTTATGCATGTCATGTTTATATGTATTGTACACTGAACTCGGAATAAACAATCAATCAATTATGGGTGCTTAGAATGGTAAAAATGGTCCTTACAGTAAAACAATTAAAATCATCAGTCATCTTGGTGGTTCATTCTATAGGATGCTCTCCGGATAGAGCAAAACAATGGCACTCATGTCTGCTGATGGGCTGGTTTGGCTGGATCCTGTTTAGATCCTTTGGATGTGCGTGTCTGCTTAGTTTAAATCGCTTTGTCTAATCATTTTTAAGGGAGACTGGAAAAACAATTCTGGACCCTCATAAAGATGACTTTAGCAGTGTTTGTGAGACTTCACTAAATACTAGACCAAGAGTTTCTTTCCTTCTGATTGCCCGATCTAAACAGCAGCAGTGTTTGGAAAGTAGAATAAATACAAAGAATCTCAGTTTGAGATTGATCATGATTTACGCTTAGGTTTATTCAAAGGCACACTCCGTAACATTTTGCTCCTAATGACCAGCTCAACACAGAAAATGCAAGTTTTGCAGTGGGTAATCCTAACCTATTTAAATCTCATATTTGGCTGCATTTAATCGACATCTCCATGGACACCAGTAAAGTTAGTTAGGTACGAGAGATGAGCCGCTCACATAGACACAGGTTTGTCATTTTTAGGTATTTTATATGGTAAGTAAGTAAGTGCTTTTTATTTATCATTTTACAATTGTACAAATGAAATTACTTTGACCAGGTGTTGGGTTAGTCCTGAGCTGCTGCGACTGAGCGCGCCGCCATTGTGAGGCAGGGGAAACCGGATATACTATAAAAATCTGTAATAAAACTCTTGCTTGTATTTTTTGGAGGGGAATGTTACACGGTGTGGCTTTAATGCTTAACTCAACATGGAAAACAGTAGCAATATTTCACACTACACACAGCACATTCAATTCTAAATCTCATCTCTTTGAAGGTTTTTTTGGGGTTTTCTTTTCCTCAGACTGTCGTAACATCTCCAAATCTCTCAAAAGCTACACCATCGAAAAACTCACCCCGGGGACCAAATACAACATCAGCTTAAAGGGGGTGACTGTGGCCGGGGAGGGGCCTCCTGCCAGGATCACTATCAACACACAGCCTGAGAGACCCTACAGCGGTACCTATACTGGAAACACAATATTTCTTCAGGTTTGATGGCGCAGTGGATTGATCTTGTTTATGTCCATTTGCAGTTTGGCTCAGTTTCGGATTGCTGATCGGATTCTTTATCCTATCAATAATGTGCACTTTCGTTTTCACAAGGTAGGTGATAACAGAACAGTACATGTGACAACGTACGATGGGACACTCCTGTACGACAGAGAGCTTACACAAACTCATTTTCCATCTAAAGACTACAGCGTATGGTTTATTCAATGAAATAATAAACAAGATCATTGTGTAGATTGGGCTATATTTCCTATTCTTATATATTTCTAACAGGACAACTAAAGTTTAAAGTGACTTCTTTGTGACAAGTTGCTGCTGACAGAAAGTTTTTTGTTATTTAGAATAAAGCACAAGGTCCTTCCTCCAGTGCCAATCCCAGTGATCCCCGAGTTTCTCGCCTACAGGGCCGAGGTCCAGGTGAGACGTTTTACTTCTTTAATAATAATAATAATGGCTTATATTTGTATTGCGCTTTACAAGCCTGTGTTACCAAGTTCCTCAAAGCGCCACACTGTCGTCATTATTCATTCACACCAACCTCGTGGGGGTAAGCTCCTATTGTAGCCACAGCCGCCCATTGGGGTAGATTGACAGAAGTTATGCTCTGACCACCAACCACTAAACTCACACTCTCATTCATTCTGGCTTCCTGGGACCGTGCAGCTTGTTTGAAGTGGCTGCCTTGTACCTTTGCACTGGTACATTGTGTACCTTAAAACAAGAGTACTGCATTGAAATCAAGAAGAGTTCTTTTGCAGCACTTTCACTTTTCTTTTGAACAGTGGAGAAGAAAGCATTTTCAAAAGACACTGCTAACATGCTAGTAAAAGATCTGCAAGATCATGTAGAAGGCAAAAAGGTTTCAGTTCACTGAGCACACTTTGATCATGTCCGGGAGCTATGAAATTTGAGAGAAGAATGAGTATTATACGCTAATTTAATAGGTACAAACCTGGGGTTGGGGCTCGAATGCGAGCGTCTGGTGGTCGGGCCTCTGCCCACAGGGCTCGGCCGGGCACAGCCCGAAGGGGCGACGTGGGCCCGCCCTCCTGTGGACCCACCACCCGCAGAGGGATCCGTAGGGGTCGGGTGCAGAGAGGACTAGGTGGCAGTCAAAGGCGGGTGCCTCGACGACCTGGTCCGCGTGCGCAGCTTCTGGCGTTCGGGACATGGAACGTCACTTCGCTGGGGGGAAGGAGCCTGAGCTTGTGCGGGAGGTTGAGAGATACCGGCTAGATATAGTCGGGCTCACCTCCACGCACAGCCTGGGTTCCGGATCCCAACTCCTGGAGAGAGGCTGGACTCTCCATTTTTCTGGAGTTGCCCGTGGGGAGAGACGGCGGGCTGGGGTGGGTTTGCTCATAGCCCCCCAGCTCAGCCGCCACGTGTTGGAGTTCACCCCGGTGAACGAGAGGGTCGCGTCCCTACGCCTTCGGGTTGGGGACAGGTCTCTCACCGTCGTCTCGGCCTACGGGCCCAACATCGGTGCAGAGTACCCGGCCTTCTTGGAGTCCCTGGGAGGGGTACTAGATAGTGCTCCGACTGGGGACTCCATTGTTCTACTGGGGGACTTCAACGCCCACGTGGGTAACGACAGTGAGACCTGGACGGGGGTGATGGGGAAGAACGGCCTCCCCGATCTGAACCCGAGTGGTGTTCTGTTATTGGACTTCTGTGCTAGTTACAGTTTGTCCATAACGAACACCATGTTCGAGCACAAGGGTGTCCATAAGTGCATGTGGCACCAGGACACCCTAGGCAGGAGGTCGATGATCGACTTTGTAGTTGTGTCATCTGATCTCCGGCCGCGTGTCTCGGACATTCGGGTGAAGAGAGGGGCTGAGCTGTCAACCGATCACCACCTGGTGGTGAGCTGGATCCGCTGGCAGAGGAGGAAGCCGGTCAGACCTGGCAGGCCCAAACGTGTTGTGAGGGTCTGTTGGGAACGTTTGGTGGATCCCTCTGTCAGTAGGGTCTTCAACTCCCACCTCCGGAAGAGCTTCACCCAGATTCCGAGGGAGGTTGGAGACATGGAGTCCGAGTGGACCATGTTCTCCTCCTCCATTGTCGATGCGGCTGCTCGCAGTTGTGGCCGTAAGGTCTCTGGTGCCTGTCGCGGCAGCAATCCCCGAACCCGGTGGTGGCGCCCGGAAGTAAGGGATGCCGTCAAGCTGAAGAAGGAGTCCTACCTGGCCTTGTTGGCTTGTGGGACTCCGGAGGCAGCTGAGAGGTACCGGCAGGCCAAGCGTGCTGCAGCTCGTGCGGTCACAGAGGCAAAAACTCGGGTCTGGGAGGAGTTCGGAGAAGTCATGGAGGAGGACTATCGGTCGGCCTCGAAGAGATTCTGGCAAACCATCCGGCGCCTCAGGAGGCGGAAGCAGTGCTTCACCAACACTGTTTACAGTGCGGGCGGGGAGCTGTTGACCTCAACTGGGGATGTGGTCGGGCGGTGGAAGGAGTACTTCGAGGATCTCCTCAATCCCACTGTCACGTCTTCCGATGAGGAGGCAGAGGCTGGGGACTCGGAGGGGGGTTCGTCCATCACCCAGGCTGAAGTCACCGAGGTGGTTAGAAAGCTCCTCGATGGCAAGGCTCCGGGGGTGGATGAGATTCGTCCCGAGTACCTTAAGTCTCTGGATGTTGTAGGGCTGTCTTGGCTGACACGTCTCTGCAACATCGCGTGGCGGTCGGGGACAGTGCCTCTGGATTGGCAGACTGGGGTGGTGGTCCCTCTCTTTAAGAAGGGGGATCGGAGGGTGTGCTCCAATTACAGAGGGATCACACTTCTCAGCCTCCCCGGTAAGGTCTACTCCAGGGTGCTGGAGAGGAGGATCCGGCCGATAGTCGAACCTCGGATTCAGGAGGAACAATGCGGTTTTCGTCCCGGTCGTGGCACACTGGACCAGCTCTATACCCTTCATCGGGTGCTCGAGGGTTCGTGGGAGTTCGCCCAACCAGTCCACATGTGCTTTGTGGATCTGGAGAAAGCGTTCGACCGTGTCCCTCGTGGTGCCCTGTGGGGGGTGCTCCGGGAGTATGGGGTCCGGGGCCCTCTGCTAAGGGCTGTCCGTTCCCTGTATGACCGCAGCAGGAGCTTGGTTCGCATTGCCGGCAGTAAGTCAGACTTGTTTCCGGTGCGTGTTGGTCTCCGCCAGGGCTGCCCTATGTCACCGGTTCTGTTCATTACCTTTATGGACAGAATTTCTAGGGGCAGCCAGGGGCCGGAGGGTGTCCGGTTTGGGAACCTCAGGATCTCATCTTTGCTGTTTGCAGATGATGTTGTTCTGTTGGCTTCATCAAATCAGGACCTTCAGCGCGCACTGGGGCGGTTTGCAGCCGAGTGTGAAGCGGCCGGGATGAGGATCAGCACCTCCAAATCTGAGGCCATGGTTCTCCACCGGAAAAAGGTGGTTTCCCCGCTTCAGGTCGGTGGGGAGTCCTTACCTCAAGTGGAGGAGTTCAAGTATCTCGGGGTCTTGTTCACGAGTGAGGGACGGATGGAGCGTGAGATCGATAGACCGATCGGTGCAGCGTCAGCAGTGATGCGGTCGCTGTATCGGACTGTTGTGGTGAAGAGGGAGCCGAGTCAGGGGGCAAAGCTCTCGATTTACCGATCGATCTACGTTCCCACCCTCACCTATGGTCATGAGATTTGGGTAATGACCGAAAGGACAAGATCGCGAATACAAGCGGCCGAAATGAGTTTCCTTCGCAGGGTGGCTGGGCGCACCCTCCGAGATCGGGTGAGGAGCTCAGTTACCCGGGAGGAGCTCGGGGTAGAGTCGCTGCTCCTTCACGTCGAAAGGAGCCAGCTGAGGTGGCTAGGGCATCTGTTCCGGATGCCTCCTGGTCGCCTCCCTCGGGAGGTGCTCCAGGCATGTCCTATTGGGAGGAGGCCTCGTGGAAGGCCCAGGACACGCTGGTGGGACTATGTCTCCGAGCTGGCCTGGTGTCGCCTAGGGGTCCCCCCAGAACAGCTGGAGGAGGTGTGCGCGGATCGGGAAGTCTGGGCATCTCTGCTGAGACTGCTGCCTCCTGTATCCGACCCGGCCCCGGATAAAGCGGAAGAAAATGGATGGATGGAGGTACAAACCAGGCCTATTCAATTGGCGCCAGGGGGGCAGATCCGGTCTGCCTAACAATCTGGCCTGGCCCACTGGCAATTTCCCATAACAAATAAATAATCAATATTGTTATCCTTATCGCGACGCCCCAATAATGGTCCCACTTCTACCGCTCCTCCCCGGTCATTTTGCTGCTTGCAAAATGACCGGCCCAGTAGCCAATGACCCTATGCAGATGGAACACTTTTATTCTTTGTGATTTGCTGATTTTGACTTTGCCATTTAAGTTTCAAGATTCAAGATTTTTTTATTTGTCAAACCATGTGAAAGTTTTGAAATTATATTTCTCTCATCCTTGATTGTGGAGCGGGGTGAGGGGGAAGTTCAGCTTCCCGATGACCTTGTGTATGAAACTGTTCTTCAGTCGACTAGACCTGGCCCGTAGTTTCCGCAGTCTCCTCCCCTGAAGGCATGACCTTGAAGAGACTGTGTGCGTAGGGTCCCTGGTGATTCTGACGGCTTTGCGGGTGAGACGGGTGGAGTACATGTCCTTAATGGAGGGGAGAGGGGCTCCACAGATCTTCTCCGCTGCTCTCACGATGCGTTGGAGGCTCCTGCGGCAGGAGGCAGTGCTGGCGCCGTGCCACACAGTGATGGAGCTGGTCAGGATGCTCTCTATGGTCCCTCTGTAGAAGTTGTACATAACGGAGGCTGGAACTCTAGCTCTTCTTAACTTGCGGAGAAAGTAGAGACGCTGATTACTTTTCTTGACCAGTGATGTAGTGTGGATGGTCCAGGAGAGGTTCTCTGTGACACCCAGGAACTTAGTGTTGGTCACCCTCTCCACTGCAGCACCGTTGATTGTTAGAGGAGCATGCTGGACCCGCGCTCTTCGAAAGTCCACAACAATCTCTTTTGTCTTCTCCACATTTAGAGAGAGATTGTTCTGTGTGCACCACATGGCCAGACTGCTCACCTCACTCCTGTAGTTTGACTTGTCTCTGTTGTTGATGAGACCCACCACTGTTGTGTCGTCTGCAAACTTGATGAAGAGGTTTGAGTCGTACTTTGGAGCGCAGTCATGGGTCAGCAGAATGAACAGGAGGGGGCTCAGCACATAACCTTGGGGAGCCCCCGTGTTCAGTGTGATGGTTCTGGAGGACTTTCCACCGACACGTGATGTGTTGATCCCCATGTGGAGCAGTTTGTGTATTAGCTGCTGTGGGATTATAGTGTTGAATGCTGATCTAAAGTCTAAAAACAGCATTCTAACGTAAGAGTCCTTTGTTTCAAGGTGAGTGAGGGCTGAATGAAGCGCAGTGGAGATGGCATCTTCAGTTGAGCGATTGGATCGGTAAGCAAACTGGTATGGGTCCAGGGTGGGAGGGAGAACAGACTTGATGTGTTCCATGACGAGCCGCTCGAAGCACTTCATAAGAATTGGAGTGAGTGCTACTGGGCGGTAGTCATTAAAGCAGGATGGTGGTGACTTCTTTGGCACCGGAATGATGGTGGTCGCTTTGAGGCACGTTGGGACCACAGCCTGCTGCAGAAATGTGTTAAAAATGTCTGTAAAGACTTCAGTGAGTTCATCAGCGCAACCTTTCAGTGCACGGCCTGGTATGTTGTCTGGACCCGGTGCTTTGCGTACGTTGATCCTGCTCAGAGATCTTCTCACACTCTCTGGAGGTAGCTTCAGCACCTGGTCTTCAGGAGGGGAACACCCCCTTCTGTTGAGTGCCTCGTAGCGAGCAAATAATTCATTTAGAGCGTTCAACAGAGAGGTGTCACTGTCACAGGTTTGTCGAGGAGGTTTATAGTCTGTGATGGTCTTTATCCACTCCCACAGACTCCGAGTGTCTCTGCTGTCTCTGAAGTGATCCGTTATCTTTTTGGAGTACTGCTTCTTGGCTTTTTTGATGCCGCGGGACAGGTTGGCCCCAGCTGTCCGCAGTTTCTCCTTGTCACCAGATTTGAAGGCAGCATTCTGGACCCTCATGAGCCTGAGGACTTCACTTGTAATCCAAGTGTAACACTTACGTTACTTAAGGAAGTATCACTTAAGACTTGTAATGTAATGTAAAAGAGAGCTTCGAAAATTGGACCAGAAGGTTCGGCTACTTACAGGAGAAGTGATATGAATGAGACTCGGACAAAGGCTTTAAAGTTTAGAAAAAGGCCGGCGTGTATTTTCATAAAAGAATAAAATAAAAATGTTTTTAAATAAAACTTTCTGTGTGTTGGTACCAACAGTTTTCTCCAGAACAACCTTGTTTTCACAAAACAGTTGCAATCAATTCTTACCTGGGTGCACCCTTCTAATACATATCAGGTTTCACAGTAAATCGAATGTACATTGAATGAACCTTCAATATTTATGTTCGCAACAGAACCTTATGATGGAGTTTGATTTCCGCAACTCACACCAAGTCCACCTCCTGCGTGTGTAGAGTCCAAAAGTCCTAAGTTCCAAATAAAACGTACAAAAGAGTCCAAGGGGAATGTGCATGTGGAGGGGGGCGGCAAGAATGGAATGGCGTGGAAGGGGCCTCTGTTGCGGCTGGCCTACCACACTGGACCGTGTGGTAGAAGTAGACTGATTCTTCAAGGGGATTGGCTCGCCATCAACCAGGTTCACCAACGTACATAAAAAACCTGACCTGTCAACAACAGCGTCATAAAATACAATGAATTTCAAAATAATTACATTTTACCACCTGTTAGCTCGTAAAAGCACTAATTGTAACATTAACCATGTTTACAATTTAAAACAAAAATGAAAATGTAAAAATATCAGCATTGCTGTCAAATGCGTATTTTCCATTTCAATATTTCAAGTAGTTACATCAAATCACAATCACATTCTTATAAAAAAAATAAACAGTAGGACATTGCCACAAGTTTTCAACAAAATAAGGCATAACCTTCAAGTAAATTATTTCCTTACTCATTTTCATAAACATCTCTCAAAGTGAAATCAATAAAAACAAATCTGGCCTAAACCATGAACATGACGAAGGCTTTGCTCACCGATCTCTCACTGGTACAAGGCAGGAGCACAAGATGGCGCCACCTCGAAGCCCTGTACAATATGTACCTCTACGACCAAGAGTACAGAAAAAAACAAACCAATAAGTATTTTTATATTGGACTTCTCACAGTTGAACCAAAAACAGCTAAGATTAGCTTTAAACTAAGAATGGATAAATTAATTTTCTCACCGATCTCAAAAGAGGACAACGCAGGGGCTCAATGTGGCGCTGCCTCAAAGCCCTCACTTTCAACAGCTACAACTACAGAGAAGACCAAATCTTATATAAACTTTTGAACTTAGTGCATCGTTTTAGCAGTACACGTGTACAAAATCATGTTTAGTATCAGCAAATGTTAGCTAACTCTTCGGTTTATATCATTTTTGTACCTTTTTAGGTGGATATTCTTGTCCCGTTTTCAGCCTGTTTGCTGTTGCGCGCGAAAGAGAGAGGGGAAGGCTGCTCTCGGAGACGGAGATGGGGGGCGGGACAATGCGCAGTGATGCAGTGATATTGTTGTGAATGGCAGCCTGCTTGAACATATTCCAATCCGTTGTGTGAAAGCAAGTTTCTCTATGGAGTCTTTACCCCACACTTGAATCTGTTTCCGAACCGGTTTAGTGACTCTAACCAGTGGCCTGTATGCTGGCAGTAACAGAATAGTTATGTGGTCCAAGGCACCAAGATGGGGGAGTGGGTGTGCCTTGTATGCTCCTTTTTTGGTGGTGTAAACCAGATCCAGGATATTATTTCCCCTTGTTGGAAAGTCAGTGTGTTGATAGACTTTGGGGAAAACGCTCTTTGGGTCTGCGTGGTTGAAATCCCCAGCTAAGATGAGAAAGGCATCTGGGTGGGCTGTCTGTTGGTCGCTGCCACTCTGGAACAGTTCATTCAGTGCCTCTTTCCTGTTTTTGATCTTGGAGGTGAGCGGGATGTACACAGCCACAAGCAGTACAACAGTAAATTCCCTGGGTGCGCCTTACCTCCCTCGGAGATCACTCTGTCCGCTCTGCAGCAGGAAAGCCCCTCAAGCTGGATTCCACTGTCCGGTATATTACCATTGAGCCAAGTTTCAGTGAATATAAAAACACAACTGTCTTTCACCATCTTCCGAGAGGAGCGTAGCAGACGAATATAATCCATCTTATTGCCCAGTGAACGTACATTAGCCAGAACAATAGTATGGATAGAAGGCCTGTGCGGTTTAGCTGTGAGTCTTGCTTGGATATCTCCTCGTTTGCCCCTTTTTTGCGCCTCTTGCGACGCCTCCACTGAGCTGCAGGTGCGGGGGGCCCTCTGTGACCTGTCAGCGCTTCAGAAGATGATATCTCTGGATTTGTAGGTCTCAAATGCTGTTCGCAACCCTAATTTGAATACTGTAATAAAAACACATATTGTGACAACGCAAACAAGCCTAAAAGATAGAAAAAATGTAATTACATAGGGTTATCTCACGGACATGAAGATAGGAAATACCAGCAGCAGCTTCTTATTGCAGGAAAGAAGTTAGGGGGGAGGAAAGTCCCTGTAGCACCTGAGAGAGCTCTGTGGGAGAGGACCTCTAATCTCCAAATGAAAAAGACTGTACAGTCAAATCACCACTGATGAAAGAAAATGTCAACTCCAACTGCTCTAAAGCAAGTGTTTTAGGAATGGCTACGTCAAACATTTCACACTTTAACAGTTCAGACTTTGGATAAATTGTTTCATGATTTTTAACTTTGCTAACCGACTGCTAACTTACTAACTGCCAACACATGTACACGTGTTATTCGATTTTTTTAAATTATTTTTTTACATAATCAACCAATATTTACAGAGGAGTACAATCTATTTTGCCTCCATGCAGTACATTGTGTTTGCAGAAATATTACCTTGTCTGGCTAGATTTTGAATTGTGCAGCCCTAACCCCTCCAGTTGAATGGCTGCTCTTAATTTTATGATCATTCTTTACCAAAATACTAACATCATGTGACTGAAAAACTTACCTGTGATTTATGACCAGCAAAGTACGCCCAATAAAGTGTCCAGTACTGACCCACTAGAATCGATCTTGCATTTGTGGCAGGACCTGCTGGAGAGGAAGGAGGAGGAATATGTGGTGACGCGGGTCCAGCTCCATCCCGAGCGCCGTCCCTCTGACAACTCCACGAAGAGCAGGCATCTGAGCGAGACACCAGACAAAGGCTCCTTGGACTTGGAGGAGGAAGAGGAGATAGGGGACCAAAGTTCAAATACGCAATGTGAGGAGAGTGACCGCTCGCCAAAGGACTCCACAGAAGAACCAACGGATCTGGTTCAGAATGAAATTGCGCTGCTCATTTACAGGAACGGACTGGTGTTTGACGTGAACATGGACTCTAGTTAACCAAAATGGGCAGTCTGTAGCTGTTGTTTTTTTAATTTGTTTTTTAATTTTGCTTTACACTGATTAGAATCACAGTCATCAGCCCACAAACTAATGCCTATTTATATCATTTTAGGCTTAACTGTACTGTATTATTTCCAATATTCCATTGGTAAATATTTGAATTTCATCAAATGCTACTGTAAATTGTTTATTTTGTAAATAAAGTATTTCCAAGGCAAAGAAAGCAACATTGGTCTTATGAAACCATCTGATTACTGAAAGTCACCGTTGTGGCTGCAAGTCATGTGATGCCAATCTACGCCTAACACAAACGACAGCCGGCATGGCAATCTCCAGTCCCCGAATATGACGCCTCCATTTTTTAACGGATTAGCCATATTAATAAAGTCTTAGTGCTACTGAATCACTTAAGATCAGAATCAGAATTGGTTTTATTTTATTTATATTACAGAACTTCAAACAAATCAGGCCATTTATGACAGTAGATTCAGCAAAGATGTTTCTACACTCAATGATATTTTCACACATAGATAACACTTTGATAACTTTAAGACTCAAGCAGTGTCTTCCACTAGGAAAAGTATGTTTGTGTCTGTATGTGGAGTTAAACTCTGGAACAAATTGGGGGCAGAATATAAACAATGTCCAAATATTCATCATTTCAAATCAAGATATAAAAAAATGGTATGGTCAAAGTACCAGAAGGAGGAAATGGGTACTTGATTGCTAATGGGTGTCACAAAGTGCTGTATACTTTAAAGGTCAGATCTAACTAATAATGAAGTATATTGTGGTTGTTACTATTACACTATTGCAGTTGTTATTGCCATTGTTATTGCTATTGCTGTTGTGTTGTTATCATCACTATTTAAACTTTAAATGTAACAGTCTAGGATTAATACCTAACAATCTGTGGATTATTCTTAGAATCCAACTCAATCGATTCAGACAGCGGTACTGCTATTGATGCTGATGGTAATATAAAGGAAATAAACTCTTAGAAGTAAAACATGCACATATCTAGGTACTCCGCATTCAACATAACCCATAGTATAGGGCAGACATGTGGGGGCCGGCAGCTCGAGGAAACTCTCTTCTGGCAGCAGACTCCTAAAAATTGTCTCTTTTAATGCATAGTATAGGACACTTAACAAATGATGGTCCGGTTGCTCGGGGGCTGCTCCCCTCTGGCAGCTGGTCCAGTCACAGAAAAGAAGAAAAAGAAAGAAAAGCCCCGAATCCCTTTTAACACATATCAGTAAGACCATTCTTGTTATCATGAACATCAATCAGTCTGCGATTACTGTACCTTTCATGAATAAATGTGGAGTATTTTATGTACCATTCAAACACTTTGATACAGAGTAATGCTATATGGGTTGTAATGGTGATGGTGAACAACGATAATGCCAACATGGTAATGAATTCTGTATGGGAGACAGAAATAATACACTGGTTGTAGCGTGTGAGATACTGTGAATGTTGAGCGTGTGAGATACTGTGAATGTTGACCTGGTATAATGCAGTGTCGCATTTGTTAATATGTAACCAACTCGGTTGATAGTTGTTTGTAAAATGGTAAGAAATATGCACTGTTGTCAGTCATTGTTATAGTTATGTTATTGAAGTTTATGAACAGGGGTGGGAGTCAATAAGCTTGTCTTCTTCCCACTCCTTTTCGAGCTGTAATGTAAATTATTTTTCTTTTTTCTTTTATTATGTATATATATATTTCTGTTTTTTCTTTTCTTCTTTAGCTCGAAATAAAATATTCAAATCAAAACATAGATTACTGTATTACAACCTGGTCACTACTGGAGAAACAATCAAACCCATAGAAATCCTCTTCAGAAAGTCCATAAAATTTCTGGATCAAAAGCCTTGGTCGTATCATCACTGCAATATGCTGGAAAAATATAAAATGCTCAATTTTCAAAATTTCATAAATTTTCAAAACTGTTGCCTTATTTACAAAGCACTTCATGGTCTTGCCCCACCCCCACTCTCTAACTACATTAAACCTAAAGTAATGGGGGGGTCTCCGCACCAGAGCCTCCTAAAAATCAACTACATCACCTCAAAGTAAATCAGTCATGCGCTCATTTGAACTAAAATGTAATTTGTAAAGTTTTTATATTGTGTTTTGTATTCATACATTGTTTTACCTGTGTGACCTCAGGACTACAGATGTAAATTAGCAGTTTTGCTATAATCTGGCACATTTACAATTTGTGTACAACTTGTATATGATTGTTCATTAATGTGTGTTGTCCCGATCAAATAAATAAATAAATATTGCCAATGTCAGTGAACAAGTTCACAAACTAGGAATTTTCTTTGGTGCAATAGAGCAACATTCATGAAACATGAACAGTGTTTGGAATAACGCCGTTTAAAAGAACGGCGTTAGGTAACGACGTTATTTTTTCAGTAACGGAGTAATCTAATTCATTACTTTCCCCGTCGTTACAACGCCGTTATCGTTACTGGGTAAACAAAGTGGCACGTTACAATTAGACTGAATGAGCGCCGCGGTGTCAGCTCACGCAGCAGGAGCAGCGGAGAGGGTGGGCGGAGTCTGTGCAGAGTGTTCGTGCTCTCTGCTCCCAACACTGCTCCAAAAACTACGTGTGTCCCAGACCCGCGGCTGGTCATCCCCACAGCGCGGTGCGGACGCGGGGGAGAATCGATCAGTAGTGTTGGAACTTTTTAACCCAAAGACGCGTCTTTCCCCCCCTCTCTTTCTCTCTCAGCGCCTTCTTCCTCTCTCCCCGCTCTCCACTCCAGAGCTAACTTTCTGTTAGGGCATTTCACCTTATATTTGCTGATGACTGTTTTCCGTTTTGCCTGATGAATGTATGGAGAGACTTGCACAATGCCTGTGCGTAAAGTCTGCCCTGATCGTTGGCCGCGTTGGCACATGTTTCTTTTACTCCTCATGTAGCCGGTGGTTGTATTAGTGAGTGTTTTGGAAGCCGACAACGCCACCTAGTTATGGGACTAGGACCCGAATACAAGGCTACGAGGTTCGAAATCACGGGGGTGAGCAGTGAGACCCAGAGAATTATAAAAGAGTTATTCAAATTTATTACAACAAATAACACAATGACAATCAGAAATAATTAAAAGCTAGGCCTAATCAATATAAAAAGGTAGGAACAATAAAAGTCAATAAAAGGGAATTGTGCAAAACGGCGGGGGTCCAGAACCGGTCACGCCACGAGTGTTGAGTCGTGGACCCAGGGTCTCTCTGGTCTACTCCCACCGTCTTCTCCCCTAGGACATACAGCACAGACCAGGAACAGTTCTACACACGGAGCGCCACGTAGGCTCAAGACTATCCACGTCCCAATGTATCACACCGCTCCAATGCCAATACTCACAGAGGAGGCAGGGTTTCCCCTGCCACTGCGTGTTATTCGGTGCGCGGTGTTTCGTCCTCAGACCCGTCTCCGTTTCCCCCAGTCGGTCGATTCCTCCGAAGGCGCCCCTTCCGCCTGCCGGGTAACACACAGGCCAGCAAAAGTGCACACACAAGAAACACTCGGAGCGCGTGGCTCCCACTTTAGAAGCACCACTTTCACTTCAGGCTACTCACAGAAGAGGCAGGGTTTCCCCTGCCGCTGCGTGTACTCCACGTCGTGGTGCTTCAACCGTTGTCTGTCTGCCCTTCTGTCCAAGCGGCCGATTTCGCTCAATTGCTGCCACAAGCCCGTGCCATTTGGTCCTCGTCCTCTGCGGTCGACCGTACGTGCGTCGTACCTACTCCAGAGTTGCCTCTCTGCCTTGACACCGGACACCCTGCACACTGTCGTCGCCCTCTTGGCGTCTGACGCTCTACATTCTACGTGTTCCCCTTGTGTGACGTCTCATTGTCTGTCACACACTCTCCTTTTATCCCTGGCTCGTGGTCCACACCTGCTGCTGCACTGATTTGGTAATTGTCCCCAGGTGCGACTAGCCAGTGACGGTGGTGTGGGCGGGCCCGCACCAATCAACTCAAAAAAATGTTTACAAACATGCAACATAACTGAGTCACCAAATAATATCACACATATACATAAAGATCCAAAATAAACAATAATTAATGGCCATGGGCCCACACCCCCCCACACTTTAATGGTGCCAGTCCCTGGCCAGGTAACTCAGTCTCTATAACGAGCGGGACATTGTCCTCTCGTGGTACGAGCGGATCGACGGGGCGAATGTTCAGGTTCAACATTAGTGACAGGGTAGTACAACATTAGGGGCAGTTCAGGTGTTTCACTTTCGGTCCGCGGGGACACAATCGGCAGATGGTTGGTCGGAGCAATGCAAGGTTTGAGTGCATTTCTATGCAAGGTTCGGTCTTTACCCCTCTTTCTGGTCTAACGCGATAGACTAGGCCGGAGTCGCCAACAAGGTCAACAATTACGTGGGGCTCGGACTCCCACCACTGGTGGAGTTTGCCATGGTCCCGTCTGTTCCTATCGCGTACCCACACACGTTCCCCGGGGAGAAGGGCATTAGCTTTGGCCTTCTGGTCATAATATTGTTTCTCGTGTCTAGCTGCGTCGGTCATTTTCCTACGGGCCAAGTCGTAAGCGTGAAAAAGTTTCCTGTGGTGATCTGAAACCCATCCCTGTAAGTCATGACGCGGATGGTGGTCTAAAACCCCCAGGTTAATATCAACGGGGAGCCTGAGATGACGGCCGAACATAAGGTACGATGGAGCGAACCCAGTGGCGCTATGGATGACATTGTTATATGCATGCAACAGTTCAGGGAGGTGCTCGGGCCATCTACTTTGCTTCTCAACCTCGAGAGTCCGGAGCATATTTAGCAGAGTTCGGTTCATTCTCTCGACACGGCCGTTACCCGCAGGGTGGTACGGAGTAGTGCGGCTCTTGGAAATGCCATACATGCTACATAATTGTTTCATCAGCTCGGATTCAAAGTTTGGTCCCTGGTCCGAATGAAAACGGGATGGGCAGCCGAATGGCTGGATTATGTTAGCCCAAATCGCACGGACAGTGGTTTTGGCAGTCTGATCACGAGTGGCAACAGCCCAAGAGTAGCGCGTGAACATGTCAGTCATAACCAAGATGTTCTGGTAAGAATCATGGGGGCGACGCAACGAGAGGA
This sequence comes from Neogobius melanostomus, assembly GCA_007210695.1. Lineage (NCBI taxonomy): Eukaryota > Metazoa > Chordata > Actinopteri > Gobiiformes > Gobiidae > Neogobius > Neogobius melanostomus. The sequence continues at coordinate 139,229 of VHKM01000321.1, forward strand.
AATCTAATGCGACCACTTCAAGAGGGTACGATACCTCTATCGGCTTCAGTGGGGCCCTTGGTTCGGTCCTATCTTCTTGGAGGTCTCCAAGCGTCAGTGCCGGTGTACCTTCCTGGTCGGGGGTCGTCGTGGCAGCGACAACGGCTGCGGCGTTGGTGCTGCTTTTCTTCTGTGCCGGAACTGTGGGAAATCTGGACAGAGCATCTGCATTCACGTTTTCACGTCCGGCACGGTACTTCACTTCGAAATCAAAGGCGGCCATCTGGGCGACCCATCTCTGCTCTACAGCCCCAAGTTTAGCAGTCTGTAAATGGGCGACAGGGTTATTGTCCGTGAAGACCGTGAATTTGGCTCCAGTGAGGTAGTCTTTGAATTTTTCGGTGATCGCCCATTTTAGTGCCAGCAGCTCCAGTTTGAATGAGCTATAATTGGAGTCGTTCTTCTCCGCGGGATGTAAGCTGCGACTCGCATAGGCAATGACGCGCTCCTTCCCGTCTTGCGTTTGGGCCAGCACAGCACCGAGCCCACTATGACTCGCGTCCGTGTACAAATTGAAGGGCTTGGTGTAATCCGCATAGGCTAGGACTGGAGCCTTAGTCAGAGCCTCCTTCAGCTGGTCGAACGCGGCTTGACACTCCAGCGTCCAATCAATTTCCCTTACCGAAGACCTCTTATCACTCTTTGGGATGCCGGTCAGTAAGGTGTTCAAGGGGCGAGCTATCTTCGCAAACCCGCGAATGAATCTCCTATAATAGCCGGCCAGACCCAAAAATGCCCTCACCTCGCACAGATGTCGGGACAGCCCACTCAGTCACGGCCGTTACCTTCCCTGGGTCAGGCATTACACCAGCCTGGTTGACGACATGACCCAGAAACTGCACTTCCCGCTGGAGGAGTCTACACTTGTCCGGCCTCAGCTTCAGACCATGCCTCCAGAGCCGCTCAAAGACTTCTTCCAGGTTCTGCAGGTGAGTATCAAAATCAGGTGAGTACACAATGATATCGTCGAGATACACAAGCAGGGACTCCGTGATTTGGCCGCTTAGACACTGCTGCATTAGCCTCTGAAATGTCGCGGGTGCATTACAGAGACCGAAAGGCATACGTTGAAATTCGAACAGGCCTACGGGGGTGGTGAAGGCGGTCTTTTCTCTATCCCTGGGGTCGACCTCCACTTGCCAGTATCCGCTAGAGAGGTCCAATGTGGAGAACCACTCGGCCTTGGAGAGGGAAGTCAGTGTCTCCTCGATCCTGGGGAGGGGAAAAGCGTCCTTGTGAGTGACAGAGTTCAATTTCCTGTAATCGACACAGAATCTCCAGCTCCCGTCCTTCTTTTTAACCATGACAATGGGTGCGGCCCAGGGGCTAGAGCTCTCCGCTATTACACCTCGGTCCAACATATCTGCTAGTAGGGACCTCATTTCTTTATACATGAGGGGTGGCAATGGTCTGAATCGCTCCCTTATGGGGACTGCATCAACCGTGGGAATGGTGTGCGTGACGGCATCCGTCCTACCAAAGTCCTCCTCGTGTTTCGAGAACACTTTCTCCCATTTGTGCAAGAGTGTAGTCAGCTTACCAGCTTGCTCTGGTGTCAAGTGCGTTTCATCTACCAGGTCCTGCACGTCGAAATGGTGTTCGTCCTCATGTCCATCCGTTGCCTCTACCAACCCAACCCACACTTCTCCGTCACTGTTGGGGGTCAGGTCAACGTCGCAGGTACCATGAACGTCAGCGTCATCAACTTGGTACAGGCGGCCGATCTTCTGGTAGCGTCCTAGAGTGATGGGGTAATTATTCAGGTTTCTCAGGCGGACAGGGATCCTACCATTCTTGACGACCGCGAGCGTGCGGGCCACGGAGACTGCGTTCGGTTCGTCAAGGGCTTCAATCAGGCCACAGTAGTCCCTTCCTGCTGGTCCAGCTCGAGCCCGTCCCCCAACGATCTCGCTCCGTGCAGGGATCTTAACTCCTCGCCTTTGAGCTGGCCAGACGTATCCTCTAAATCCATCCTCCGTAGTGACAGCAGTTCTGCGGCAGAGGGCAAAGGCTTCTCTCCATGCCTGCTGGGAACCTGGGCTTTGGCAAGCAAAAGAGAGGGGCTTCTCGGGGTTATAAAAAACTGCATCCCAACATGGCTTAATTACATTCATGCCAATTATAAAAGCACTACTGGAGCATTCATCCGTCACAACAAAAACACCTTTTTGGTCAATTTCAACACCTTCTATTTTAAAGTCCATTAGCGCGTATCCTATACAGGGGATCTTAAGGCCGTTTGCCGCCTTCAGCTTCACGTACGAAGGCACATTATTTACAGCATAGCGAGAAAAGTGTTTCAAAAACAAACTCTGTTGGATCAGGGTAACTTGCGACCCAGTGTCTAAAAGTCCCTCCATATCAACTCCACCGACTGACACATCCACATAGGGGCAATTTCCCACTAAGGCTGTAGCGGCCCTTTGGTCTTCTCCCAGACCAGACCCCACTGCATAGGCCTCAACAGCAGGGTGCCTTAGTTTAAAGCCGGCTGAGACATACGGGATGCCCTGCAAAACCTAGCAATGTGCCCGGGCTGATTGCAATTTCTACATATAGGCCTACCTCCTTCATCCCAACGGTTACCGGGGTTGGGCTGCAGGTACCTCTCGGTCGGAAGCTCGGGTGCGCTGCCGCGGCGTGCTGGTACGTGTGCAGGGCTAGCTGGTCTTAGCTCTCTGATGAGCTCACGAGCAAAGTCCTTCATTTGGTCCTTCAACTCTTCCACGATCTCCCTCTTTAACTCCTGTTTCCACGAGTCGTTCTGTTGGTAAGGTCTGGAAGGATTAGGGTCTCTTACCGCGGCACACGTCGCTTCGCTCAGCCTTGGACTTCGCGTTTCCTCCTCTAGTAGGGCCTCCTGTTGTAGGGTACTGAAAGTCATTTCTGGGTCCAAGCGTAGCACTCGCTTTAAGGCTCTGAGCAAGGCGCCATCCTCCAGGCCAAGCATGAATTGGTCCCTCAAGTGAGTATCAGTAGGCGCTCCATCCTCATCCTGTTGTTGCAGCCTCCGATGTAGTTCCCTCAAGCGTAGCGCATACGCTTGAACGGACTGGCCTGGTTTCTGTACACAGCCAAAGAATTGTGATCTTAAGACAGACAAGGGAATTTCTTTAACATACAGTCCGTTCAACGCAGCAAAAATTTTCCCAGCCCGATCGCGCTCATCCTCAGCTAGCACATTAATTTGTCGTTTAGGCAGCCCAGACAGTGCACCAATTAAAATTCGTACTTTTTGGGGTTCAGTTAAATTATTAGCATCTAAAAGACCTTGCATTTGCTCCTTCCATTCCAAATACTTTAAATCACCTTCTTGTCCTTCAAATTTAGGCACCCACGGGGCCCCAGGATAAATTGGCATCATCATTTTTAAATCAGCTTTTAAAAGTCAGTGGCAAAACTTTTACAAAAAATAAAATAATCTCTGGTTAACACTGCTCACAAACCCGTGATCCTGCCGACAGCGCCAGAAAATCTGTAGCCGGTGGTTGTATTAGTGAGTGTTTTGGAAGCCGACAACGCCACCTAGTTATGGGACTAGGACCCGAATACAAGGCTACGAGGTTCGAAATCACGGGGTGAGCAGTGAGACCCAGAGAATTATAAAAGAGTTATTCAAATTTATTACAACAAATAACACAATGACAATCAGAAATAATTAAAAGCTAGGCCTAATCAATATAAAAAGGTAGGAACAATAAAAGTCAATAAAAGAAGGGAATTGTGCAAAACGGCAAAACGACGGGGGTCCAGAACCGGTCACGCCACGAGTGTTGAGTCGTGGACCCAGGGTCTCTCTGGTCTACTCCCACCGTCTTCTCCCCTAGGACATACAGCACAGACCAGGAACAGTTCTACACACGGCGCGCCACGTAGGCTCAAGACTATCCACGTCCCAATGTATCACACCGCTCCAATGCCAATACTCACAGCGGAGGCAGGGTTTCCCCTGCCACTGCGTGTTATTCGGTGCGCGGTGTTTCGTCCTCAGACCCGTCTCCGTTTCCCCCAGTCGGTCGATTCCTCCGAAGGCGCCCCTTCCGCCTGCCGGGTAACACACAGGCCAGCAAAAGTGCACACACAAGAAACACTCGGAGCGCGTGGCTCCCACTTTAGAAGCACCACTTTCACTTCAGGCTACTCACAGAAGAGGCAGGGTTTCCCCTGCCGCTGCGTGTACTCCACGTCGTGGTGCTTCAACCGTTGTCTGTCTGCCCTTCTGTCCAAGCGGCCGATTTCGCTCAATTGCTGCCACAAGCCCGTGCCATTTGGTCCTCGTCCTCTGCGGTCGACCGTACGTGCGTCGTACCTACTCCAGAGTTGCCTCTCTGCCTTGACACCGGACACCCTGCACACTGTCGTCGCCCTCTTGGCGTCTGACGCTCTACATTCTACGTGTTCCCCTTGTGTGACGTCTCATTGTCTGTCACACACTCTCCTTTTATCCCTGGCTCGTGGTCCACACCTGCTGCTGCACTGATTTGGTAATTGTCCCCAGGTGCGACTAGCCAGTGACGGTGGTGTGGGCGGGCCCGCACCAATCAACTCAAAAAAATGTTTACAAACATGCAACATAACTGAGTCACCAAATAATATCACACATATACATAAAGATCCAAAATAAACAATAATTAATGGCCATGGGCCCACACTCATTCTCTTTGAATACGGCCGTATTGTTACATTAATAAACAGCGACGCAAATACTGGTCAATACCATTCAGTCACAGAGGCCTCCCCCACTCTACCCCCCATTCAGTTCATTCAGTTACTATGAACATCTTTTACATGATAGTACATGAATACAAACACCTCTGTCTGTTCTACTCATTTCAACGGACTTTTGAAAAGTGCAACAACAACAACAAAAATCAAAATGCTTTGATATTAAGCAATTTTTTTTAACAGTAACGCAAATAGTTACTTTCCCTGGTAATGAGTTACTTTCATTATAGAGTAATTCAGTTACTAACTCAGTTACTTGGAACAAGTAGTGAGTAACTATAACTAATTACTTTTTAAAAGTAACGTTCCCAACACTGAACATGAAACATAAAACATACATTTGGAAAGATACATAATAAATTATCAAACTATAAGGGCATGCATAAAGTAGATTAAATGTTTAAATGTTAGATTAAATGTTTAAATGAGATATTTTTCTTCTCCCCCCCCCCCCCAAAAAAAAAAAATCTCTGCTTGTAGAATGTTATCAGTTAAAAATAAAAAGGGTGCAATGTTATTCATGCAAATAAGAATTAAAAACAGCTTCGGGAGTGAAAAAGTCTGAATTAACGCTGTTGCCAACATTTTTGATAAGTGATATTACATTATGATTAACAATAAATGAAAAATATAGAAGTAGATTTTAATTGTGTTCTCTGACTGTAGCATCTTCTTGAACTGTGTCTCCACCTGGCGGTCGCACTGCGTAAGCGCAGGTGACGTGAGTCCTCCACGCACACAGCCTCAGTTTGACGGCGGCGGGTCATCGCACTGTTTACCTCCGCCGTCTCTGCTGCACTGTTCTTGGGCCTAATATAGACTCATTAAGCCTTTTGAAACATTATGCCAACGCTAGTTAGGCTCTTAATGTTTTTGTAACCTATAAAAATGTCCTATGCACGGTTGTCGGTGCTAAAAGATGGCGGAGTCGGATGGTGGGGATTTTTCAACGATACTTTCCCAGAACAGGTGAGTGCATCGGGGGGTTAACAGCGGAGAAGTCGCCGCTCTGTGCATTAATAGCTTCAGTTAGCTTCTGTTAGCCATTTCCATAGAGAATGCACTCTCCGCAGCGTTTCAGCGTGTGCACCTATGTCATCCAATAAAGAGCCCTGCAGGACCGTTTAGAGAAGTCTGGAAACGCCGTGGAGCTATCTGGGCCTATATCAGGGCATGTTCTGTGTGTCCTTTCCCAAAACATGTGAAGTCCATTCTAGCTAGGCTCGTAAATACCGACATATGCTTGCTTTGTAGTGGATGCAATTTGCGTGCTGAAATTACCAGAATAAATGGCCAGAATAAGTCTGGTGAAACTTATGGAGGACCGTGGCTTATGGAGGACCGTGGCTGCCAAAACAATAAATAAATATATAAATAAATAAATAAAATAAAGTTCAAATTTGCAAAGAAATGCATGCATTTATTGTAATAAGCGCATTTATTTATTTATATATTTATGTATGTATTTATTTATATATTTATTTATTTATATATTTATTTCTGTATTTTTGTATTTATTTATATATTTTTGTTTTTATTTATTTATGTATTTATTTTGTATTTATTTATTTATTTTTGTGTTTATTTATTTATGCATTTATTTTTGTTTTATTTATTTATTTATTTATTTTGTATTTATTTATTTATGTATTTATTCATTTATTTCTGTATTTATTTCTGTATTTCTCTTAATGTACTGTATGCAAATCATGGGGTGGGTCTGGATGCTGCTGCTGTAAGGTGATTGGTTAATCTTTCTCCTTGCACACATGCCTTGTCCAGCATAGACACTGCCAAACACGAGCTCTGCTTCAGTCTATTGACAGTGGCACAGATAGTAGAGCAGGTCATCTTGTGACTGGAGGATCGGCAGTTCGAATCCTGCAGGGGCACACTGTCGTTGTGTCCTTGGGCAAGACACTTCACCTGCCTTGCCCCCAGTGTCTGCGTACATTTTCATCAATAAACTCTACTCTAAACTATGATTTTATTTTTCTGAAAAATGCTTAGTTTTCACCTAACCCATAGTTATATCGTATCGATATCGAGATATTTGGCATAAATATCAAGATGTAAAATTTTGTCCATATCGTTCAGCCCTAGTGTGACTAAAGTGTCTATTGTCTCAAAAAGTGCTTCATTCTGTGAGTTGCGTATCAGTGTCTCAAAGTGGGTCATCGGCTCAGAGAGTTTCACTGTGCTGTCGTGAGCGGCACGGCGCTAAACCACAGATGATTTCTGGTCCATATAGTCATGAAAATCATTAGTGATAAATGCATTTCCCATTTAACCGCGTTCATGTGGCTGTGGGCCAGTCAGAATAAACACTTTTCCTATTCTTTACGAAGTTCTGCTTTTGAAGAGATTCTGGGCCATACAGCCTTTGCTATGCCCGATCCCGTCAGACCTCGGAAGCTACGTAAGCAGGGAATGGCCTGGTCGGTACTTGGATGGGAGACCGTGTGGGAACACCAGGAAGCCTAGCGAATGTAGTGAGTGAGTGGTTGGTGGTGGTCGGAGGGGCCGATGGTGCAGATTCTTTGCCTCGCTTCCATCAGTCTACCCCAGGGCAGCTGTGGCTACAACAGTAGCGTACCACCACCAAGTATGGTGTGAATGAATAATGACAAAATTACAGTGGCTTTGAGAGATTTGGTAATACAGGCTTGTAAAACACAATACAAATGTAAGGCATTATTATTTAGTTTAGAGCTCATTTCCATCCACAGTCCCATGTGGTAAAAACAATGATAAGAAGGAAAATAAATAGATAAATAAAATAAAACAAGTATTGAATTTATGGTTAAAAAGTCAAAAAAAAAAAGACCAAACAAATGTGTGTTGTGAGCAGCTCACCTCTCCTCTGACTGTAACTTTACTGGGAGCAGGGACGTCTCCAATTCGTCTCTACGATGATGTCGACTAAAAGCAGCCAAATATGAGATTTAAATAGGTTAGGTCCTCATCAAATCCATTCTTCGATTACCCAAGGCAAAAAAAAAGATATTTCTGTGTCTAGCTGCCTATTAGGAATATGTTTAGTATTTATGGCAAAAGTAAGTTTTAATTCTACGCAAATCCTGCAGGTACACATGCTACCACAGCAATACTCTGTAGTAAAAAAAAAAAAAAAAAAGAGAAGAGAAGATAAAGAAAAATCAAATCCATCTTGCTCTTTAAAAAAAAGACATGAAGTTCAAGGACACTACTGAGTTGTGTTGCAGTTGTGGCTGCAGCGTGACTGTAGACAGTAGTAGGTAAGTGGTTTCCCTCACGTGAGGGGCTCCCTAATGCGTGAACACTACCCTGCACTATGCATTATCATGTGTGCCATTAGCTAACATGTCCATTATAGGCCTGTGTGTGTGTTTGTGTGCCATTAGTCCACACATGAGGTGTTGAGACAGTTCAAAACATGGTGTCGTGTTGCATGGTGTAACTGTGTCTCTCTTGTTGTTGCAGTATGGCTAACAAGAACCGCACGCTCTGCTGTACGTTCTCAGCACCCAGCCATAGCGCGACTCTCCTCCAAGGCTTGTCAGTGTTGAGGGCTCGGGGCCAACTCCTGGACGTGGAGCTGGCCATAAATGACGAGCGCTTCCACGTACATAAAGCCGTGCTGGCCTCCTGCAGCGATTACTTCAGGTTGGTCCGGGGCGTGACCGTCAAGAATGATGCGTGCGATTATTGTTGCTGTGCATGAGCAAGCAGGATTTCCATTTTTACTTTTAAATACGGGACAATACAGAATGTCTCCTCTGAGATCTGTGCAAACTGGTTCATAAATGAGAGCATTCTTGTTAGTACAGTTGCCAATTAGCAGAGAACTACAATTTAGCGTGGCATGTCTCAAATTTTTCATTAACACACGCACAATCCCCTCTAAATTAAAAAGTAATAATAATAACTATGTATTATGGTTCTTTCATGAATGTAAATAATGTCCTCAAACATATATTCAGTTTCAGTAATTATAGAGATATCATATTAATTTTCAATTGAGAATTATTTTAAGTTGTCACTGTATTGTACATGACCTTGTTCCTGTATTGCAGGGCGATGTTTACTGGAGGCATGAGGGAGTCAAACCAGGACACCATAGAGCTGAAGGGCCTGTCCGCTCGAGGCCTCAAACATATCATTGACTTTGCCTATAGCTCTGAAGTCACCCTGGACCTGGACTGTATCGAGGATGTCCTGGGCGCTGCCGTCTTTCTCCAGATGGTTCCTGTGGTGGAGCTCTGCGAGGAGTTCCTCAAGTCTGCCATGAGCGTGGAAACATGTTTGCACATTGGTCAGATGGCCACCACCTTCAGCCTGTCTTCCCTAAAGGAGTCCGTGGACACTTTTACATTCCGTCACTTCCTGCAGATTTCCGAGCAGGAGGACTTTCTGCACATTCCTATGGAGCGCCTCGTGTTCTTCCTCCAGAGCAACAAGCTAAAAAACTGCAGTGAAATTGACCTCTTCCATGCAGCCATCCGCTGGCTACAGTATGATGACTGTCGGCGTGCTCAGGCCTGCCATGTGCTGTGCCATGTGCGTTTCCCCCTGATGCGCTCCTCTGAGCTGGTGGACAGCGTTCAGAAGGTGAACATAATGGTTGAAGACGTGCTGTGTCGCCAGTATCTGCTTGAGGCCTTTAATTACCAAATCCTTCCATTTCGGCAGCATGAGATGCAGTCTCCTCGGACGCTCATCCGCTCAGACGTCATGTCCTTGATCACCTTTGGAGGAACACCGTACACCGACCATGACCGCACCGTGAGCGCCAGAGTCTACCATCTGCCTGAAATTAGTGCGCGCCAGTTCAAAGAGCTCACGGAGATGGAAAGTGGGTGTAGCCACGCCTGTGTCGCTGTTCTGGATAACTTTGTTTATGTTGTTGGGGGCCAACATTTGCAGTACCGTAGCGGTGAAGGAGCGGTAGAAAGCTGTTTTCGATACGATCCGCATTTGAACCAGTGGCTGCGAATTCAGTCCATGCAAGAGGCACGGATCCAGTTTCAGCTTAATGTGCTGCATGGGCAGGTGTATGCCACTGGAGGGCGTAATCGTTCTGGCAGCTTGTCCAGTGTTGAGTGTTACTGCCCAAAGAAAAATGAATGGACCTCTGCAGAACCGCTGAAGCGTAGGATTTGGGGGCATGCCGGGACCACCTGTGCTGACAAACTGTACGTGTCTGGTGGTTATGGTGTCTCTCTTGAAGATAAGAAAACACTTCACTGTTATGACCCAGTGACTGAGCAGTGGGAGTTCAAGGCCCCCATGAACGAGCCCCGAGTGTTGCATGCAATGATCAGCTCCAGGGAGCGCGTGTATGCTCTGGGAGGTCGCATGGACCACGTAGACCGCTGTTTTGATGTGCTGGCTGTGGAGTATTACATTCCTGACCATGACCAATGGACTACAGTCAGCCCCATGAGGGTGGGACAGTCTGAGGCCGGCTGCTGCTTACTCGACCAGAAGATTTACATCATAGGAGGCTACAACTGGCACCTCAACAACGTGACAAGCATTGTGCAGGTGTACAACACAGAGACTGAGGAGTGGGAGAGGGACCTGCATTTCCCAGAATCCTTTGCTGGTATTGCTTGTACACCAATTATACTTCCACAAAACACACAGCGCTAGCTGTCCGACCGCCCCACTGTGAACATTTGAATGTGCTCTTCTGCTGACAGCTGCCAAGTCCTTACACTGACTTCCACTGTTTCATCTGAGACATGAAAACATACTGTGGTGTGTCACTCTTTAGGGCTGTACCATATTAGAGAAACAAGATCTAGCTATTGCTTTTTGTATTCATTTATGCCAGGAAAAATTAAGCTTATGGTCAACAGTATCTGAACAAGAGCGGGGAACATATCAAGTGACATTACAAACTGACATTGGTTGTAGTGTACAAAAGTAACGTCATTCTGCACCTGCTGTTTATCTGACCGCACATACACGTCTGAGCGAGGTGGCTTTCCCAAGTCCCACACTTGTTGTGGCAAGACGGGACCCGCAACCACAAGTGACAGTGACGATAAATCGTGTTCAGTCACATTGATATATTGTGCAGCTCATTTACAGTACGTTATTACAGTATTTTTTATTTCACAATAATGGACACACTATGAGGACTTGCATTTTCATACTAATTACATTTAAAAAAAATAGTAATAATAGTAAACTATTATTTAACATGAATAATGTCACTAATATCATTAATATTATTACTTGCAGGGATCACTATAGCTTCAAAGTTATTTTTGCTGTGTAATGCAAGTCTTATTGACCTTTTGATTGTTGTGTATCGTTGAACTGGTTGCCCTATACCATTACCACTGTATGAACACTAAAAGACACAATAACGATAGTATTAATATAGGAGGTCTTTTCTCAACTGTCTTCAACAGGAAAATGGTAATTACACAATTACTATAACTCATCTTCAAAGTGCTGCCATGGCAAGTGTTTTAAGCTACAACCGTTTCCTGTGGATATCTCATGGCAGCTGCATCAGACTTGTGTGTGTCTAAGATGTGTGTTGTTGATCTCGATATTGGAATAAGTCCTGTCGGTGGTTTGTGTGTGTGTTTATTTTCCCCATGAGAATGTTGGTTTGTTTATTTTCAGGCAAGAGTCTGTACTTCTATGACTGTGTCACTGCACTTTCCAAAGCAGGACAGATTTGTGCCAGTGGCTAATGTTACTGTCGTGTTTTCAATGTCCGTGTTCAGCTAAGGTCTAATATGGCCACTGTTTGCGGTTTGCCTTAGTGTCTGTATTGTCTCACCTGTACCAGAAAAGCACATTATCATTGACAAGTCAAGTGCAATATTAAAAACTTTAGTCCATGTGGAATGTAGACAAGTATGGAGCTCTCTGTGCAATGCATCAGTTATTAAAAATGTATGTTGAAAATTAAGTTTGTTTGGGTTTTTTTTTTTTTTACAGCTCATCAGCTGAGTGTTTGCACATTTACCTACTCCAGTGGATTTTATTTTGAAGGACTTAACACCCCCAGAGGAATTAATAACAGTCTCAGAGAGGGATATTGTGTTGTCTTTTTAATAATATATATAATTGTATTGATCATTTAACTGAGTTGTAATCTAAAACTAAATGGTCTCAGTAAAAACACAGAGCATTGATTCAAATGAATGTCCCCAGATGTAGGGAATTTTCATCTGGGGACAGAGAACTCATTGGTCATCTTGAAACGCTTTCATTGGGGCCAAGAAGTCAATTTAGAAATCTCGGAGTAATCATGGACTCAGACCTGAATTTTAACAGTCATATTAAGTCCATTACATCAGCGGCCTATTTCCATCTAAAAAACATTGCTAAAATAAAAAACATAGTGTCTAAACAAGACTTGGAGAGATTAACTCATGCATTTGTCTCCAGTCGGTTAGACTACGTTCACTGGCCTTTCCAAACGAGCTGCAGTTGTTTAAACTGCAGTACATCCAAAATGCTGCTGCTCGAGTCCTGACCAAAACCAGGAAATACGATCATATTAGTCCAGTGCTCCAGTCTCTGCACTGGCTTCCTGTTACTCAGAGAACTTTAAAATAGCTCTGCTTGTGTATAAGTCTCTTCATGGTCAGGCACCAAAGTACATCTCGGACATATTACAGCCGTATGAACCACCTCGGGCCCTGAGATCCTCAGGGAGGGGTTTCCTGGTGGTTCCCAGAGTCACCACCAAACACGGTGAGGTTCCACGCAGCAAAAGTCTGGAACAGTCTCCATGAAGATGTGAGACAGGCCTCAACTCTGACAATGTTTAAGTCCAGGCTGAAAGGACACCTTTTTACTGCTGCCTATGGCCTACTGTATATATATATATATATATATATATATATATATATATATATACACATATTTTAATGTAATTTTTAATGTAATTGGTTTTAATGTAATTTTATTATGTTTTTAATGCTTTTATTGCATTTTTTATTGTGTTTGGGTGTCTGGTGTTGCTGTGAGGCACATAGAGTTGTACATGTACATGAAATGTGCCATACAAATAAACTTGCCTTGCCTTGATAAGCACATTATACGTAGGCCTATATAACTGCATTTCTCTTCTCTTCTACGCTATTTCTTTCCCAAACACTTAGATAAACTCGAAAAGCGTTCACCTTGTGGCCCTGATGTGTGCCCTGATGTTTGCTCAGCATAGTTATAGTAAGTGCTCAGAGAGCGCACATCCCCTGGCCGCTGCTGCCCGTGCGTGTTGACGACACAGAGGCCTGTTGTGGTGCGTAACGTGACATTCCATTGAGAAGAAGAGGGAAAGATGGCGTCCTCTAACAATCCTCGCAAATTCAGCGAAAAAATCGCTCTGCATAACCAGAAGCAGGCGGAGGAGACTGCTGCGTTTGAAGAGGTCATGAAGGACCTGAACATCACCAGAGCTGCACGGGTGAGGCGTCTCTGCGCCGCTGTTTACATTCTGTTGCATCGCTGTTTGGCATCCACCAAGCGCTGCGGAGACAAACCTGGACGCTGGGATGCTAAGTAGCTCAAGTTATTAACGCCTTGAGCTGTATTGATGCTGCAGTAAATTATGTGGACACTGTCCCTTGTTAAACACGTCGTGATTAGGCATTAGCTTCTCGGCTAGGCATAGCAGCGTTAGCTCCGTTAGCTCTGGGTTTGTGGACAGTGTGCACCTGTGCTCGGACTGAGCTGCTTCATTCACTGCTGACATTTTAACAACGAACCAATGGCTTAATCACGGTCACGGTGTAATGATGTTTGGCTTAGCCGAAATTACATTAGCTCCTCACTATCTGCCACACAAACAGACAAGTAAATGACAGCGAACCCCCTGAATTTACTGGCCAATGTAACTATTAGAAGCGCTGTGGTTTACAGTGGCGTTTACTGTACTGTGCACACCTATACGGAGGTGATAAATATTACACAACTTTTGTACAATCCATGTAGAAAAAGTTAATTATCCACAGTCTATTCTGGTTTTTCATGTGTTATGGCATGTAATACATTAAAACGAAACAATGATGGAGCCAATCTTTTACATGTATTCCCTGGAATTTAAGTGGATTGTATAAGAATATATAGAAGTATTTAAATTAAACACATGACCAAAAAACTAGATTTTGCTGCCACAGAATGCATTCTCACTAATAACATGTTAGACATTTTTGGCAGAATATTGTTGGTCTTGTGGATCCTGTGTTTCGCTGAAAGTGGTGTCCAGTTGCCCATCCTGAACTGAGCTGCAATGGAAAGAGCTTATTCCGTATGAGGTCTTTGTGGTGGTCTTTGTCAGGTTTTGTTGTCTGCCATCAAAGCATCAATGCATTTGGATTGTCTTAGGCCATTAATGTTCTGCTATGCCTGGGAGTGTGTGGGGGGTGTGTCCTTGACTCCTTTAGGGTTACTCAAAATGATTGTATGATGTATTGTGTATGGACAGTGTACGTTTCCATTTCAATAGACATTCTCACTATCACCAGCTGACTGTTAATTTCTGCTCATTAATAGCGCCTTTAATACTTTTTGTTTGTTCACCTGTCCATAAACCGTGTGTGGACTGCCAGGCTTCTCTCTTTGTGTTGCACCTTTTTGCATTTTTTGTGTGTCCGATTCGTCATTCACTCATGCTTTCACGCGATTTTACTTTGCGCAGTTGCAGTTGCAGAAGACCCAGTATTTGCAACTAGGGCAGAATCGTGGACAGTACTATGGAGGCTCACTGCCCAATGTCAATCAGATTGGAAATGGCAACATTGACCTGCCTTTTCAGGTGAGCCCACGGGTGGTTAACTAACAGTTTTTGTACCTTTTGTGGAACTATTGGCCTCAAAAATTCAAGGACGATGACCTAAAATACTCAGAGATGCCCTGCTAGTTAATTCAGTTACTAAGTAGGGATGCACTGATACCAATCCTCAGTTATCGGCTTCGATCCAATATTGATCGAGGCTAAGGCCAATCAAGTAATGTTTTTCAAAACAGTTATTACTCGCCATTGTTGACACAGACCATCTCAATATGTTTGCACTTAAGCTTGTGCAATGAAGTTGCCAAGTTACTGATAAGAAAACCATTGATGAAGACGGCACAACGTTATGAACCAGGTGACTAGGCGGAACAAGGTGAAAGAAGAGCAGAGCCCCATTGACAGCAATGCAAAAAGACTAAACTTTGAGGGTTGGTAGTTGTTACATTTAACGCTTTATACGACTAATAATAGAACGGCGTACTACCTCTGGAAACCGTTATCAAGCCGGCTACTCTGGGAAACTTTGAGAATACTGTATTTTGGTCAATTTAGTTTCTCGATGTCCTTTTGCATTTAGCCATCAAACATCGCAAATTATGAACAGTGCAGATGTTTTCAGCTGTTGTCAACCCATCGTTTAGATGTTGTCAAAGCCTGGTTTGAAGTCATTAATGAAACAGTTAATAAAATGAATGTATCAAAGTGTCTTCTGATCCAAATGTTAAAACATATTCAGTTTTTTCTGCTTATTGTGGGTTGGAAAAAATGCCATGTCATGGACATTCTTACCTTGCCATAGTAGGCATTGGCTTAACCATTCCAGACAATATGAGGAGAAAGGGCTCTTTACAGGTCCGTGAAGCCATTTACTATCATGCGCTTTTGTAGGAACTGGCTCAGAAAATAACAGTTTATTCTATTTTTTCTTGGTGCAACCAAGTTTGGCATTTGCTGTATAGACACCCATAAGAATAGCTCGAAAAGCTTCACTAACGTTAACATGGCGGATGTCGTTACTAAGGGGCTTCATAAATACACAGATTGCCGTCTTCATCAATGTCCTTGGGTTAGTTTGGAGATGTGTTCACTTGCTCTGGTATCAGCTGGTATTGGAGTATGTTTCAAGCCTGTGCACAAATGGCACAGAAAAAGCTGGATTGGTGCATCTCTATGACTGAGTTAGAGAGAGGAAGCCAAGGTTTAAGTACAAGCATATAGCATACCATTTCCACCTGCCGTGCAAATTGGTTTCTAAATTGAAAGTCTATCATTGCTTGTCATGGCTTTCCATCTTTGAATACATTTTGCCAACTCGAGCATCAGTATGAGGGGGCCCATGGCTTGACTCATGGTGACCATTGGCCCTAAAAAAGCATTGCACATGCCGTGTGGAGCCATGTCATGAGTTTGCCTTTGCGCCTGAAGCGGCCTTGATTTGACTCTGTTTATTCAGAACTCTGTGCTGGACACCAGTCGGACCACCAGGCACCACGGTTTGGTGGAGCGGGTGTACCGAGAGAGGAACCGCATCACATCCCCCCACCGAAGACCCCTCTCCGTGGACAAGCATGGCCGCCAGATATCCTTTACCGGCACAAATGAAGAGCGTATTAGCTGTCGTTTTTCATCGTTAGAAGAGAAAGGAAAGCTCAATTTGTTTCATATATTATCCCCCCATCCCCTTTGTTGTTTCCTGAAAAAAAGTTAAATAAATAAATAAAATTGGAATGAACAATTTGTGTAACTTAAAGTGATAGTCTGGAAGTCTAAATGTATTACAAGTTTTAAAATGTGCAAAACTGACCACCTGGTCTTGCATTTTGATGTAAAGTAAGTAATAATATACATATATTATTTTTTGTAAAGTCCCTCCTTCCCGAATCTCAGTAACTAATCAGAGCCTAGTATCCTCCCGTGTTGACCAATGAGACGAGCTTTTCCTCTGAACCAGCCTGTCATGGAGGGAGAGGAGCTTGACTGTTTACTTTTGAAAATCCTCTTCCTGCTCTCCTCATTTTGCAAACTAAGAAAGGCTTTCTGGTTAAAGAGGGGAGGAATTTGATTTTACTTTGACATTTCACTCTATATCTCAACAAAATTACAGGGGATCACTTTAACCCAGTCCAATGTAGGAATTTAGACTTTCAAAGGGTTTCTTTGTCGCAAAAAAAATGACTTTATCCATAAAACCTGCCACTGTCTTGATGAAACAATGTATAACACAAACACAATCTGCTTTGAAATCATCTCATCTACAAACTGTCCAGGGTGTACTCCGTGACAGGCCCATTGTTGGTTGCGCTCTGTAATTTTTATGTTTATGTTTTGATGTTGTGTGCAGTGATACTGTGCATTTTCCCATGTTGGCAAACAGTACTCTCGCCTGAACAGAAATGGCTCTTAGAATGAGAGCGGTAAATAGTTTTCTGAGCACATGCAGTGGGAGGCTGTTTCTGAAAGCTGTATTGTTTCTCCCCTGCTGACAGACTCATTGCCCCCAACCTCCCGACAAAAAAAATAAAACAAATATTCCACTTACTGTGGGGGGAAACAACCCACTGTCTCCGGCAGCCTATTGCTGAGTAATTGGATCCTTGTAACACTTGTCTGGTTTTGTGTTACATATTGGTAAACATCTGAAACGACTTGAGAAGGGGTGAAAATATGGATTAGAGCAGGGTCCGTGTGTCGTCCATCCATTCCTCTTTATTAGCCTTGACTAAATTCACAATGACAGCTGTCCCTATAGCTCGGTTTACCTCTCCCCACCGCCAGACACGAGCTGGAGAAGGTAAGCTAACTGCACAAACTGAACTACGCATCGACAACAAAACCCGAAGGACATGCTGCGTGGATGTGTAGCATGCTTTTAATTTTCCTTAGAGAAGTGAATGCTCTGTTTTAATAATCAGCATGGTGTCAAAATCAAAGCTTAGGTTAGAGCTAAGACTAAACTAAAAATAATATAGTAATAATAGAACTAGTATAAAACAACAAACAAATTAACAAACATTTTACCAACATCAAAGTTACAGTATCCTGTCAATGTTTGCTGCTTCTGCTATGTGCGCACCTCATTATTTTACTGTTAGTTAAGTCAAACCTGACTCTATCAACCTCATCACTACGATTTCTTTAAAACGACTTTGACTTTCGGTAAATGCAAATGGTCTCATTTAGATATAGGGTGGCATGTTTCTCTCCTATGTTTTGGCACTTGTTTCTCACTGACTTCTCCTCTTTCTCGCACGTCCAGGACAAACTCGGACTCGGCCTTGCACCAGAGCGCTATGAATCCTAAACCCCAGGAGGTGTTCGCGGGAGGATCACAAGAGCTACAGCCTAAACGCGGTAACGACCCGAGACTCTTACAAACACACACTGTAGCTTTTATTTATTTATGCACTAATGCAAGCGGAAAACCTTCAAGCGCATAAAAGGGGCTTGATGCTGCTGAGGATTTGAAATTGTAGATCTATCTGAAATATTTATAAAGACAAGGATACTGATCCCAGCCCAGCTTCGGCACAGCGCTTGCTTGTTTGTTGAGCGGTAAATGTATTTGAGAAGGCTTGATTCAAAGGACTAGATCAATAATTCAGTGATTATCCCATGGATTATGTGTGCGATTGGCTGGGATCCACTCAGTCTGTCTGGTGGTCACCTCGCTATTTTTAACCGCAGAAATCTAGTGCGCCTCTCTAGGAGCGTTCCTGTTTATCAATGACTCACTTTCAGAGTTGATGTGAAAAGGCGGCGTGTGTGTGAATCATCTGTTTCACGCTGTTTTGTCAATCAGTCCTGCTGCTGACAGTGCCAGGGACGGAAAACTCTGAGTCGAACGCAGACAAGGATGTGCAAAAACAACTGTGGGATGACGAGAAGGTATGCATAAAGGATACAACAAATGTGTACCATAGATGAGCCTCATAGTCAATATTTTGTTTACAGGATGATTCGTCAAAGCCAAACACATGTGACGTCCCAGGAATCAAGTGAGTTGCCTTTAGTCTACGTTTCGGCCAGTTTAAGATTCCCTTTTAATCTGCGGCTCTGTCTTTTGGCAGTATTTTCCCCTCTCCAGACCAGGAGTTGAACCCCTCTGTGCTCCCCGCCGCCCACAACACCGGGGGCTCTCTGCCTGATCTGACCAACATCCAGTTCCCCCCGCCTCTGTCCACCCCCTTAGACCCAGAGGACATGGCCTTCCCCTCTCTCAGCGCCTCCAACAGCACAGGTAGCCTCACCACCAACCTCACCCACTTGGGCATCAGCGCTGCTAGCCACGGTAAAAAAACAAAACAAAAACAGCCCTTTTCAACTAAACTCTTCCAGACAAAGTTGTTTGTACTGGATTGGCATAATTGTTTATTTTTCAGGTATTCCCCCCTCTCAGCCAAATATGACGGTCACGACTCAACGCCGCCAGCTGCCAGTGGTGCCCCTGACTCTGACTTCTGACCTCCAGCTGCAGCAGTCCTCGCAGCAGCTCTCCCCCACCCTCACCTCTCCTGTCAACATCACACAGGTAACCCAGGCTGGAGTCTGCGGGATTTCAGTCTGTTTTGCAACAAAGCTGTACATGAGCTAACTAGTGGGGATACTCCTGCACACAGCTCAACAGGTGAAGCTGAGTAAACACCCAGGGATTGGCAAGTTTGCTCAGTCACGGGGCAATATTTTACGCTTAGTAGGAGCACCCTGTGAAATCTTGCAGCTCCAGCACTACACTTATTTAGTGGGCTGTATGTGGTAGAGGCCGACCGATGTGGGTTTTTCTCAGGCCGATGCAGATTTTTGAGGATTTTTATATTTTTGACCGATATTTTTGGCCAATTTTTCCTGTCTGGTTTATAAGCCTGTAAAAACAAATACTTGGCCGCTCCAGCACTGGCCTGTTTCTGTTCCAGCTTTGATTGTTTGCCGTTAGCATTAGCATTCTGCCATTAGCATTAGCATACTGTTGCTAGCTGCAGCATTTTGCACAGCAATCAAAAATACAATAACAGAGGTTAAAACAAACTCGGCGATTGAATTCTCAAGATTCTTTGCTTCAAAATAACATGCAGCATGTCCATATTGACTGAGTTTTAGTGAAACTTGTATTTAACAAACTTGTAGCTAACCAATTTGTATTGCTAAGTTTCTCTGTTCTCCTGAGTCCGAAGAAGTCGTGGGAGGACTTGTTTTAAAGCTCTTCACTCTTTCCAATGCAAACAACGGGAAGTCTCTATCACTTTCGGTCCCCGAGATATCGGCGCTAGCTCGGCCGATAGCCGATATTGTAAAATCCCCAAATATTGGCCCGATATATCGGTCGACTTCTAGTATGTGGGCTGAAAAACACCCATGTCCAATGGCGATGTTATGTAGAACAATCTTTTTCCTCTAACCAGACTCCGCGACCGGTAAGGGGCGATGGCAAGGGAGAGGGGTTGTTGGGGTGTGGTGCTGAACACTTGCTTTTGTTTAGGTCGCGTTAACCACAGCGGGACTGGCTGTACATCTTTCTCTCAGGACACCGGACACAGACTGTGATTAATTCACGGTGGGATAAATAGCCTAAAGTTTTTTATTTGACCTGTGAGAGCTTATAAAAGAAGAACATGAGGCAGTGCGATATAAACGAGGAAAAGAATGTGAGGCTGCCATAGGAGTGCAGCAATCTCAGTGCTGCTTTTAATAACTCACGCCTCAGTCGACCTTCTTTTTTCATAAGCGACGCTCTCTCACCAGTGGCGCAGTCACATTTTGGCAACAGCTGTGCACAAGCAAGAAGACCATCTCATTTGGAGCAGCGTCGTCCTTGCACCAGCCAGAAGATCGGGTCCCATAATATGACTGCAAATTTCTTGGAACACACTGATCTGAATACATCCAATCCACTTTATTTAGTTTAGTTTATTGTTTATTGAAACAGGGACAGTGTACAACAATTTATAACGCACTATTAAAAACAAAGTTGACCAAAGTGCTATACAAATTCACTAAAGGAACAATATTAAAATACAATCATAAATACACATATACAGTGGCAATGAGGACAATTTGAACAGTGAAAGTCAACTTCCAAACTAGCTAAATGCCAAAGAGAATTTACACATCTTAAGGTGTGATCATAAAAAACCATGAATGTCTAATATACAGAGGCAGTTCATTCCACAGTTTGGGACCAACAAAATGCTCGGTCTCCTGTTGTAAAAGCAAGCTACTTCCAACTGAGATTCCTTGCGGAAATTAAGGCCTACTTGCCACAAAAAGATTTCGAGAAAGTGATCCAAGCTTTTATCACTTCAAGGTTGGATTATTGTAACTCCCTTTACACAGGGCTGGACCTGAAGTCTCTCCAGCCCCTGCAGGGAGTCCAAAATGCTGCGGCCGGCCTGCTGACCGGCACAAAAAATGCGAGCTCATTACTCCCATTCTGTCCTTTTTACATTGGTTACCAGTTCCTTTTCGAATAAATGTAAACATTCTGCTGTTTAAGTGTCTGAATTCGCTGGCACCCAAGTATTTGTCAGAGCAGCTGCAGCTCTACTGTCCCCCTAGAGCTGAGGTCTGCAGACCAGCTGCTTTTGTCTGTTCCTAAATCCAAGCTTGTGTCCAGAGGTGACCGAGCCTTCTCAGTGGTGCCCCCTAAACTTTAGAACAGCCTTCCTCTACAAGTGTGCTCAGCTCAGTCTGTAGAGGAGTTCAAAAACAAATTAAAAACTCACCTTTTTGCTTTGGCCTTTGGTTTGATGTAGACCAGACACAGTTTGTGCCTTTTATATTACCTGTGTTTATGTTTTATTGTGTATATTGCACATATTGTTACTGTACCTGTACAGCACTTTGGTCAACTGAGGTTGTTTTTAAATGTGCTTTTATAAATAAAATTGACACTGACATTGACATCCTCTGAGTTTGCGCTGGGTCTGAGGAACCACAAGCAGCGCTTGATCCGCCTGACACGAGCAGGTCAGACGGATAACACGGTGCAAGGCCATTGAGGCATTTAAGCACAAATAAAAGAATTTTAAAATCAATTCTGTATTGGACTGGAAGCCAGTGAAAGGAAGACAAAACAGGTGAAATGTGATCATGCTTTCGTGAGCCAGTTAAGTCGCGCAGCAGCGTTCTGAACCAGCTGCAGGCCAATAGTTCAGCCGCGTCGTAACAAAGCATGAATCAATATTTCAAAATGATGATTTTATTTTTATCTAAATACATATGAAATGGGAGCAGTGGCGCCTGGTGATGTAAACTCTAGGTGGGGTTGTTGCACACCGTGTTTGTGTTGTTTTTTTTTTTCTATCAGATCTACTAAACGCATTCACTGCAGCTTGTCAGACTAAAAAGGAGCATGTAACCACATATTAGCAAATACCTACGGAAATAGCATTACAGAGCTTCAGAACTACAACAAGGCAAAAGTTTACGCAACAGCTACATAAGGTCATTTAAACTATTACTATTACCTAACAATGTACTTACCCTAATTACAATGATATGAGAACATAAAGGAGTCGTTGTTTGTGTCCTGCTAAAGTTAACAACCGCACTGAACAGTGGCATAGATGTGAACCGTGGGGTAAATGGACTCTGCAGTAGATTCACCAATCCAATGCAGCAGTAGCATTGAGGAGCATCACTTCCTTACGTCTGTTTAGCCTAAAATTCCATAAACACACTGCAGCCTCCCCACTTCATCTTGTGTCACCAACGAAAAGTCCTGTTGCAAAGAGTCGTCCAAAAAACTAAGAATATCTGTATAATCCACCGGTGTTTGCTAGTTTCCCATAGTGTTTATAGAGAGAGCGTGCAATTGAAAATGACCAATGCAGAGTCTTCAGCGTGGTGAGCTGCTCTGTGAT
The DNA here is from genome assembly GCA_007210695.1 of Neogobius melanostomus. Taxonomy (NCBI): domain Eukaryota; kingdom Metazoa; phylum Chordata; class Actinopteri; order Gobiiformes; family Gobiidae; genus Neogobius; species Neogobius melanostomus. The sequence continues at coordinate 161,600 of VHKM01000321.1, forward strand.
AGGCCCAGACTCCGTCCCAGAGCCAAGTGTGTGTATGTGCGAGACCGTGCGGCATCCTCTATCAATCACTGTCATTCGTGTGCGTTCTCGGGAGTAATCATAACTAGCCCTGTTTTTGTTATTGTGGTAAAAATCGTGATCGGATAAGTATAAAACTACAATGATTATACACAGTAATGACATTATGCAATTAGTTAGGATATGAAATTAACTAAAAAGGAAAAATACAATTTCTTCTTTCTCCTGTCAAAAATAACAACAGGAGGGGCTTAGCCCATTGGTGCCAGCCGTCCCTGAATGGGAGCATAAATGAACCTCTCAGCATCACACAGAGGTAGTGTCAGACCAGGCCCAATAACCCATCCCCTGTCAACATCACATCATCAGTAAAAATTCTCTGTAAACAACATTTTCACTGAACACCATTTCCCTGCATATTAAATGTACAACATAGCGGTAATTCATGGCCTGTGGTTAACTAATTGTTTTGGTTTAGCTAGATCTAAATGGATGTTGCCATGTTGCGTTTTGTCTATGCCCAGGTTGTGCCCACAGATGCACTGAGCCTAGAGCAGCAGCTGTCTCAGTACCCCCTGTTCTGCCAGCTGACCCCCGAGGCCCAGGCTCAGCTTATCAGTGACCTCCTGAAACAACAGCAGGGTCTACCCCCCAGCATCCAGCTCATTACCCTGCCCACCCCTCCTTCCACTGGCAGCCCCTCTCCGGACAGTCAGAGCCAGACCACAGCCAGCATCAGCATCAGCTCGGTAAGACACACTGAAGAGTGGCAGGACATGCACCGAAGATTTATCCAAGCATTAGGGACTACTATTGTTGTTCATTTGTGTTCAGCAGCACTGTTTACAATGTATATTACATTAGATTCATTATTTATTTTAGCTTTAGGTAACTAAAGCCATCTGCTACTTCTGAAAGTCCACACTCCTCCTCACTTCACTCAGAGCCGAGCAAGACTGATCAATTGGAGTGAGTGAGTGAGTGAATGTGTCTGAAAAGAGCTGCATTAAACAGAGAAGCACAGACTCGTATACAGGCCTGCCACGATAATTACTATATCGAGTTATCGCTCGATAAGTAAAATGAAGGACGGTAACATTTTTAGTCTCGGTAAATGCACGATAAATGCACATGCTGCTTGAAACATGAACGCTATCACAGCGTTGAGTGAGCGGAGCGTCCATCCAACCCATCTCCCTGTGCTTAAAGACAGCATTGAACACACCAGCTGTATCCCCGCATGTATCCAGATCATTTCTAGATCAGCGCTGCTTTTGGAGAGAGGCGGAGTGTAAACAAAGTGCCGTGCTACTACGTAGCTGCTGATTCCGACACTTTGTGAACTTTATCGCGGAGCAAGAGGGACTCTGTGAAAACACTTGGAGTTCCAGCCAAAAGAAGGCATCACGGAGAGAATAACAACATTAATGCGACTGCAGGTTTGTCCAACTGAGAACGAAACGAAACCACCGCCCAGTCAGTGTATCAAAGCTAATCAGCGCTACTGTTAGCGAGAGGAACCCGACCGCTTTAGCCACTATCCAAATACAAGCGCTTGAGTCCTGAGAACATTACTCAGTGCTTAGGTCTACATGTTACTGTTCAAACGCCAGAGAAATGCTACAGCGGTTTGACAGAGTCAACAAGTTTCCCAAAAAGCTGCTTCACTCCGACAGCCGTGTGTACAGGAGGTTATATTTTAAAAGAAAAGGAAAAAGAACACAACATACTCTACTTTTGCAGTATTATCTGAATCCATACATTTAATATACATTTTATTCTAACCAGATTTTATTTAATACAGAAGTGAGTTTTTGTCCGGAAATATTTAACCAGAATAATGCAGATGAAATATCAATATTATTGTTATTGGGATATTTTTAAAGATGATACTATATATTAACTATTTAAAAAAAATATTATAATAATTTATGACAGGCCTAGTTCAAACATAGAACCCGGTGAGAGTGTATGTTATGTTAAAAGGTTGAGAAGCATACAGTGTCGACCCTTCTAGTTTGCACTTTGTTTGGTATAAGGCGTTAATATTGAATGTCAGAAGTTCAATACATTTCAATTAAAATAGTTGCTTATGTAACACCTACGCTGTTAGGCATAGGACTGTAGGGTATGGACCAGTTCTAGATTCGAAAGGAGTGGTGTGTAATCCAAAATGAGAGCCAAAGTCAATAAGTTTAAATGGAAAAGCCGGCAATTTACTTTACATAGACAATAAAAAGGACAGACAAACATCAAACATTAATACTGGCACTTCTGTTAGTTACCTGTTAAACCTTTGTATTGTTTAAACTTTGAGATGAGTTCAATAAAAAAAGGTATGTTTCACTTATTTCCTCATTTCAACAAGTTTTGTTTTATGACCGGTCATTTAGTTGCTTTGAGTGTTTTTAATTTAAACCTATTCTTAAATTACTTTAATTTAAGTTTAATCTTGGTTTCAGGTTTATATTATTCACTCTTTTCAATTTTCAAACACGTTTTGTCACTTTAAAAATGACACCATAGGTACCCTTTAAATACATAAATAAAACAATTATCAAAAGGATCCAGTAAACAATTTGGCTTGCAAAGCAATAACAAAAAGAAAATGGCTTCTAATTGTCCAAAAACTTAGCAAAACTTAAATTGTGGATATGTTCTGAGTTCAATGTAGGCGCCCTTTAACGTGCGCTCAAATCCGTTGGAAAAACTCCACAAACGCTCCTCAAACCTTGGTCTGGGGTCAGTGAGGTTCTTTGGTGGAATGCGGACCACGCGCGCCTCGCGAGACGCTGCCGTTGATCCTGAGAATGTTCCGTTGGGTGGCTCGCCTTGGTCTGGACTCGATCCTGGGTCCAAGAACTCGATCCAAGCCCAAGAACTGAGGTGTTCTCGGGGTGGGGATAAAACCTGGCCTGTGGAGCAGGCCAACAAGGATCGCAATTAGCACAAAATAAAATTACATTCAAATAAAAACACAAATCCAGCCGCTTACAAGGCTGCGGAGGCACGTAACTTGAGAGAGAAACAAAAAAGAGAGGCGACCATTTGTTTTTAGCTGAGCCGCTTACTGTTACTGGGAAATAAAGCTTCTTTTCACATAAAATGAACAAACCACCGTAAAAATAATCAACATTGTGACCAACAGAAATAAAAGTAGAAATGCAGAAAACGTTAAGTTACCGTTATCTGGTCCCTGCCGTCTCGGGCAAAAGCGTAACTGCCTCGTTTAACCGCAGCGACAAACGCTGCGTAAAAGAATACATTTATATTAACTTCAGCACCAAATGCTGGACAAGAGAAATAAAAATAAAAGAGCAAATATATTGTTACCGTTTCTTTGCTCTCTGCCGTCTCAAGCAAAAGCATCGGCCTCGTTTAACCGCAGGCGACAAACACTGTACAATAAATAAGTTTGCGTCAACTTCAGCTTCAAATGCTGAGCAACAAACAAAAACTTTCCAAATAAATAACTCACCGAGACTACTCTCAAAGGTTTCACGTCTCGTAGACACACTCTTCCCTCAACCCGGCAAGGCAACGGTGTGTAAGATCACTTTTCGGTGTAGTTTGGGTCAGTTTTGTTCGTAACGGCTGCACTGCTCTACTCGCCCGTGCGCTCTTTTCAGACTCCTGCCGCTGACTGAGCCTCGGCCAGGTGGGGGAGGGGCATACGCTGAGAGCGTCTTGAGCCTCGGCCAGGTGGGGAGGGGCATACGCTGAGAGCGTCTTGAGCCTCGGCCAGGTGGGGAGGGGCATACGCTGAGAGCGTCTTGAGCCTCGGCCAGGTGGGGAGGGGCATACGCTGAGAGCGTCTTGAGCCTCGGCCAGGTGGGGGAGGGGCATACGCTGAGAGCGTCTTGAATCAGTTATATTGATAACGGTTTACAATGTAACTTTTTATAATAACATTGTAAATCCCACTAATTATATATTTAATGTCACGTAGTTTTTTAACTGTTTTAAGCGAATATTTAATTAGGTTATTTATGAATATTTATAAGGTTATTTATTGTCAGGTTTTGTCCAGTTACACCAGTGTTTATTTGTAACGGGGTTACACTTACAGTTTTCTTTTTATTGCCTACAGTATTTGCATTATACTCAATATTATCGTTTATCGCGATATTTTCTGAGACGATATATTGCCCTCAAAAAATTATCGTGGCAGGCCTACGTATGTTGATATCATCAAAAAGGCATTTCTAGATTTGTCATAGAGATCAGCTAACAATTTGTGTTTTTGTTGTCGTCTTAAATTGCCACTGTATTAGAGTATCGATTTTAGAGTTGTTCAGTTAGCCAGGGATGATGTGGCTTTTTAAAATTTAATATTTTAATATATTGTTTTGGAATATTTCGCTATACGGTTTAGCCGACATCTTGTAATATATCTAAAAGCACGTACTTCAATACTTTGTTGACCTCCAACATCTTCTGCCATGGCCGGAGAGGGCAGCACTGTACCTGTATGCACTTGGCCTGCCTAACAATGTGTGCATTGGTTTGGTGTTACAGTGCTGGTGCTTAGCGGTTGACACAAAAGGGAAAAGGTCATACTAATCACAGTTTAGTTTATATATGAATCATTAGTGAATACTTACTGTATCGCAATAGGAATCTTTATGTATCATGATTGATATTGTACTGTGACAAAAGTGTCTCGTCTCGGCCCCAGTCTTGGAGCAGTATTTGCTTTAAAAAAAAAGAAAACATTGTAACAACAGGCCTTTAAGTGAGCCAGCACTTTCCACACAAGGCAACACAGCTTCTTCTCAATGATCATACTGTGTCATGAATGTGGCACTGGACTGAGTGGGTTTGGGTTTTATTGGGAGGCTGTGTTTTGATGAATATTATATGAGTTAATAGATATTATTTACTTTAGACCAGTCTTAAACTCCCTCTTTGCATGTGTCTATCACCACTTTTACGCTCCTATTCTTGTAGTGAACTTCTCGGCTGCTAGATTTTACCTGTGGGTATCAATTGACTTCATTTTTCCTTCCAGAGAAAATTGATGATTTAAATATATTTACAGCCGCATTTAGGAGCTCGAGGGTCCTAGTCGTTCAGTACTGACGCCATTCTCTCATCTCATGACACAGTTTGAACTTCAGATGAGGTAACTTATGTAGGACTAGCTAACGCTCTTCCCTCCACTACAGTACCGCAATCAGACTGGCTCTCCAGCCACTCAGTCTCCAACCTCCCCCGTCTCCAATCAAGGCTTCTCCCCCAGCGGCTCGCCTCAAGTAAGGGCCGGCCTTCGAGCGCGGCGCTGCTTTTGGGGAAGGGCTGTGCACTGGGGCTAAGCTTAACCGCAGACGAGCCAGGCTGATTCATTTTGTGTCTGCAGCAAACCTCTGTAACTCATTCTCCTCCATCACCGCTGTCTGTGTTCACTGTGTGCATGACCAAGGGGCTCCGGTTTTATTGTGGACTCCCACAACTGCCTGTCAATTTTAGTTTCATTCAAATCTCTATCACAGGCACTGGCTCTGACATGTATGAGAATATTGTGCCTATAAATGGACACTAAAAGAATCCACTAGATATCTGAATTACCGTGGAGAACAGGATCTAAAAAAGTTGATGCCTGCTTCTAACATTACTAAACCGAAGTCGGCGCATACGTTTCTTTTGGAAACAACCTGATTTCTGAGTCCAGTTGTAAAGCCCAGCTCACCACACAGTGTTCCCGCCCTGCCCAGTGGTGCTTTTCTCATCGCACACTGCTCTTTAGAGTCCTTTCTGGTTTTCCAGCTGTTCCTCCACACACAGTAGCAGACATGGTAACACTGTGCGCTCCGCCGCTGCTGAAGTAAGCTGCGCTCGCTGTGTTATGTCTAATGCAGTGGTGGTGAGTACAGAGTTACTATGGTCGTGTGTAGTAGACTTAAACAACAGAACACCCAGGCAGGTGAACGCTGAAGTCTCTTCAGAGGCTGAGCTGATCTGTAGTTGTGCACAGGGCTGCCATGGCCAACTACTCATCCACTCACTCATTAAGATTTATTACATTCATATGTGCTCTAGCGCACTTTTCTCTCATCATGAATTGTTTTTTTATTCTTATGTAATGCCTTCAAGATGCACCGTAAATTGTTCACTAATCGCTTGTTTGTCATATCAATAACACGAGTATGTTACAAAAGTCCCATGAACTGTTGCCTTCATCCAGAAATTGTAGTTTTGTTAATATTGACTAAACCAACAACTATAACAGAATTTAATTATATATTTTTTCCACATACTTAATCCTCACGTCCTGTATGTCACCACTCTTAATTCTTCATGTCGACGCTTGTAGCCTTTGGCAGCCTTGTTCACTAACCCTGTGCTTATAGGTCACTGCTTGTGGCAGTTGTTTTGCTTCTGTGGTTCTTGCTGGAGTGTGTGCCCGTGCCGCTTGATGCCTCGTGTAGTGCCGGCTTTATTAACAGCAGCGGTTTGTCCCTTCAGCACATCCCCGTGGTGGGCAGCATATTCGGTGACTCCTTCTACGACCAGCAGTTGGCGTCGAGGCAGACCAACGCGCTCTCACACCAGGTGACACACTCACTACAGTACTCAACTGCCACATCAAATATTTTACACTAAGTATAATCCAAAACAAGTTTGTTTAATGTATTATATTTTTAATACAAATAAATACATGTCAGTCCTCTGATATTTCAGACAAAAACTATTGGAAAACAAATTCTTATCAACAATGACCCAAATCTAATGCCCTGTCAATCCAGCGTAATATCCACACGAAACCGACGTTTTGGTCTATAAATGAATGTTTTAGAAAGTTTACAGTGCATGCACTATCTTCTATCTTGTTCTATTTTCTTTGGTAGCGCCACAGCGCCTCACTCCTTGCAGATGTATCACGGCATTTTTCACAGACCTGAGTCAATCCATGTGACTCAGGTCTCTTTATAGAGAAAGTTTCTGAATTTATAAGCGTTATATCTACTTGTGGCTATAGTCTAAAGCTCTCCCCATTTTTTACCATCCTATTTGTAGCTGGAGCAGTTCAACATGATCGAGAGCCCCATCAGCTCCAACAGCCTGTTCAACCAGTGCTCCACCCTCAACTACACACAGGCCGCCATGATGGGGCTGACCGGCGGCAGCCTGCAGGACTCCCAGCAGCTGGGATACAGTAGCCATGGCAACATCCCCAACATCATCCTAACAGGTACTACGTCAGACCGTCTAATCTATACAGCGGGGCTAGAGAATGCTTGACATCATGTTAGTTTGTACTTGTGAGGGGAATGAAGTGTGATAAGCTCATCTACTGTTCACTGTGGTGTGTTTCAGTGACCGGAGAGTCTCCTCCCAGCCTGTCCAAAGAGCTGACCAACTCGCTGGCCGGTGTGGGAGACGTCAGCTTTGACACAGACTCCCAGTTTCCTCTGGATGAGCTCAAGATCGACCCCCTCACTCTGGACGGACTGCACATGCTCAACGACCCCGACATGGTGCTGGCTGACCCCGCCACCGAGGACACTTTCAGGATGGACCGGCTGTAACGTGGCACGTCCGGGACCCAGACGGACTTGTGAATGGAGTGAACCACAGGGCAGGATGACCCCCTCCCTCGTTGCATGGCTGTCCAGCTGTCCGACCTGGCCCTCGACTCTTTCGAGCCCTTTGAAACCATGCTCCACCAAAAGACAACAGGGAAAAGACATCCAGTGGCTTGTCAAGGAATGGCCTTGCTGTCGTGGAATGAGATTGGTCGCTCAGCGCTTTGCTAGCCTGCTGTGTTTACAGTGTACAATTATACATGCCACATATTCTCCAGAGTACTTACTTTGTGTTTCATATCCACTTCTGATAGGTTTCTGTTACGTTCTCATAGCAGGAAGCTTCAGAGACTAAGGCTAAAGCCAGCTGTGTGTAAAAGGCTGAACACAGCTGCTTGGAAAGGGACCTGCAATCAAAGATGGGTTTACCATGTTGCCGCTCCGGCGATCACACTCAAAGCTTTATTTTTTACAACCAAATGTTATTTTCATCTTGTACTGTATGTTTTGATGTATTTCTATATTATTTATTTGGTTACATGGTTTGTATTCATTTCATTATTTAAATGCCAAATGCTTTGTGTAGGCATTGTGTAAAATTGCACTGATGTACTTTGTGTCTATTTCTGAATTACTAACATATTTAAATCTGTGTTTGTTCGGGTTCTTGGTTTACAAAGGAGTGTAAAAGTTCCCCATAGTTGCTCTTGGTGTTAAATGTGCCATTCTCTAAAAGGATGTGCTCGATGTCAGTGCAGTGGTCAGGACAGTGTTCTCAGCAGCTGCCTGCAGCGCTGCGTGCTCCTCAAGTGGTCGCTTTAAGCCACTTCACTTTTTCTGAGAAAATATCAGGTATTTCTATTAACGTAGAAAGATAGAGAATCATGTTGGAATCCATTTCCTGTTGTTCAAAGCCAGTGAAGCTGGACTGCTGTTTTTAAACAGCAAAGGCTCAAACCTTCAGTCTTTTTAAGTCGTCACTGTGAAATCACCTGATTTTGCCTTACATGAGTGCTCTACTGTTCTTAATGTGACTACGTTTTTACGTAACTTATTGCAACATTTTCTTGTATTGAAAAGAAACTTTTGGTCAGTGAGTTGTGCTTCTGTTGTGAAAGTTTTGAAGATTCAATGTACTGTATTTTGTAGCGGTACGGTTTATAGCCAAAATGTTGTTTTGTTTGTTTGCATTTCCTAAGGTGGGACAAAAACTAAAAAATGACAGTTTATAAAAGAGTATATTGGAGAGGAAAGGTGCAATTATGGGGATGCTTTTAGCTCCTTTACAGGGAAACTCTCACAAAATGGCAGCCACACCATTACACCTCCGTCAGTTTAGTATTTAATGCCATCATTGCCTTTTAAGAGATTTAAAACATGTTGCACATTCAGAGATGAAGAAACATTAAAATTTCTGATTTTGTTTTTAATTCAATTTATAGATTGTAGTATTTCAGATGTTAAAGTATTAAAACAGCTTTTCAGATAAGATACAGATATATTGTACAGGAGAATTACCGCATTCACGATCATTTAGAACAGATTTATAACCATATCGCGTGCTACATGACAGGAAAAGCGGTGCCATATTTTTCGGTTCAGACTGCCTTGGCCTTTTGTAAGAGTTTCCCTGAGCGTTGTGAAGGTCAGTGGGATTATGTGCTATTTTCTAATGTTTGTGACAACAATGTGGCTGCTCATCCACTCGCGTCCCTGTCAGTTGGCCAAAAGGAATCACATTTGCCCCGCTGCACACCTCTGACTGCTCTTTGAACGGTGTCGCTGTAAGCTGTGCACAGTGCGCCGCTGTTTTACGTTTGTTAGCCGTCAACACCTCTGTGATTCCTATGCAAAACGACAAAAAGCCCATTCGCAGTCCATTTCTAAAGTTAAGCTGGATTCACGCTTGTTAATAAGATGTTTTATTTATTTTGTATACGTCATTTTACTTGTTGTATTTTTCTTTCTAATGGCCTCCTTGAGAGTCTTCAGAGGGAATGGGGTTCATACAGGCTTTGGTTACATCGGACGAATTACAAAAATTGCTTGGAAAATCTTTTCATTTTAGTAGATGTTAACGCCCCAAAAAACAAATGGATCAAGTATTATTCAGAATCTACACAAATCAGCATAAAAACATACAGATTTTTCAAGCAATTTTAACTTCGAGACTTGTTCTGATCATGGCAGTGCTCAAATGGCCTTACACGTGCTCTTTTGGTATGTTTTTTTACCTGGTAACAACTTTGTTTATAGCTACATTTTGGCGTTGTGTAGAACTACATTTCATCACTGCTACAACGTGGGTCTGCTACATAAAAAAAAAATGTCAAGGCTTAGGTGCCATACGACAGAACCATCTATTGCCAAAATTGGAAGTCAAAACTTATGTCCTAAAAAGCCTGAATTAACAATTTTACTCAAAGCGTCGTCTACTCTCCGGTTTCTGTTGCAGGTTTCCGAAGGAGCTGGAGCAAACTCCTCAGTATTGCATGGCAGGCAGGGCTTCGGGCTCGTTTTGCGCTGCAGTGGTGCTTTGACAATCAACAAGCAAAAACAAAACAAAAAAGAAGCAAGGACCTCACGGTAAATGAACACTATAGGGTGCGTAAATCCAGCTTTACTTTGAAAACGTATTTTGTTTTGTATTTCTACCTCTAATCTTACCCACACTTTAATCTGACATTAAAGGGATGATTTAGGAACTTTTGAACGGGGTTCCATGTGAATCACAGACTCCTGTTCCAAAGTCCGTGTCCTAATGTTTTTTTGGCCCTCTTTTGTGACGACGTAATTACATGTTAATGCACCATAAAAACCTTAGTACTAGATCTCTTTCCTTTATCCAAAACAATTTAATTTAATTTTTGCTACTGATTCAATCACCCGCTCAAGAAATCAACTACTATCATAGAATTAGATAATACATTGTTGCAGGATTCAAACTGGCATTACATCTAAATTAATTGGAAAATGCTCCACATATTTTGCTGCATAAGTTCATTGAAAATACCAAAAATAATGGTCTGTGGTCAGCTGTGGTTTTGGCTGAAATTGACCCCATTTGTTTTTGCTCAAAAGTTTCCCATTTTGTCCTTTAAAATATGTGCAGTTTGGTTTTTTGGTATTAAAACATAGCATTAGGGCATTCAAAATGGCATGAAAAGCTGCTTCTGCCTGTATAAACGCTGACCATCCCTTTTTGTGTTTTGTAAATGTGTAGCAGCATAGCTTATTTTATTTTTTTTATTTTTATTTGAGCAGCTTACATTTTCCAAATTGACAAAATACACATTTAAACGGTCACAGATGCTCAAAAGGAGTAGGCTGAAGCAAGAAGCTTATGAGCGCCTACCCCACATTCAACATAATAAACATTTACGCTTTAAGTATTGAAAAGACCTCGCCGGTATTACAATGTCAGAGTAAATTAGCGCCAACTCTAGATGAAAATTCACAGCAGTTTTCCGACATAATCTTGATAGTAGAATAGCTAAAGATTTGGTTGCTTATTTCTAATCTTGCCAGCACTAAAAACTCCACTGAAGAGCTGCTGTTGCTAAATCATCTCTTTAAACTGTCCTCTGTGGTACACTATAACGTTGGACTTTTCCTGATGGACGTGTGCACATATCGTGTATAAATCATATAGTCTAGCTCTAAAACGTTGAACTTCCCCGTCCTCTGCTTTACGGTGTAGTGTCCATATCTGCGAAGTCTTTGTGTTTAAACCTTCTAAACACTACCGCTCACCTTGTACATAAGCTCCAGCCGAAACAAACGCATGACTTTTACCCAACAGTCCCAAACTCCCAATAGAAAGGCCCTTATTTTCTGTAACATAGCCCTCCTCTCGGCGGATGCATGCGTGCAGGCTTCCCCTCCACCGCGGTATTCTTCGGCACTGATAAACGAATGTATTCCCCCCCCCCCCTCCCGCGCGGCGCTGTCCTAGTCCCGAGCCGAATGGAAGTCGTCCGGGCCAGGCTCCCCACACCCCCTCCTTTGTGTGCTTTTGGACTGTTGCTCGTCCCACTTACTGCTGCCTACTTGTAGCATCTTTACCCCCCCCACTCCTCGGTTCGACAGCACAAGCTTTTGAATCTCAGACATAATCGGGTTGCACGTGAGGGTTGAGTGCGCTCCGCTAGAAAAGCCCGTACTGCATGACATAGCGGCTTACAGGTCTCGCGCATTGGACTGGGCCTTTGCTTTGTTCAGGTATGTTTTATTTGTTGTTGTTGTTGTTGTTGTGAATGGCGTTAGAGATGTGTGGCCCTGTATCACAAAGCGGGTTTAACGGAGTCAAGAGTGCAAAAAACGTAACTCGTTTTCAAACCTAGTCAGGGCTATGATGATGATGATTGCGTCAGTAGGAGTAAGATTAAGAGCAAAATCAACGTGGAGCTGTGTTTTGACTCACTCGCGACTTCTTTGAGTAATCTTTGAATCTTACCCATAGGGTGTTCTTAGAAAAAGCCCCACCTGAATTGCTTTGCTCATCTCTCCTTTCACCGTGAACTAAAATCGCTCACCATAGCTTCACTACCGCCACACCCGCAGCTTAGTCTTTTTTTGTGTGTGTGTGTGCCTATTGAAACAGCTGCACAGCGAAGGGGAGCAAGAGGAGGGCGGTTAGGATGAGATCGCTTAGAAAATCAGGAAGTGATACTACTGGATATTTTATGTCAGCTGTTATAAATTAATATTTTTCAGCATTACTCGGTAATAGATTATTACCGAGTACCTATAAAAAGTATAAAACCAGCTCTTTAACACTTTAAACTTCTGTGAGTCTATTGTCTAATCTTTTTTGTGTTATTGTAAGTAGTCTAAGCCTAAGGTATGCTTATGAAAGAGGTTTTAGATCATCCAATTGGATATATACTGGCTTTAGGAGTTGACAGGAAAGCCCATAAAAGGAATACGAAAGCAATGGTACGTAAACTGATTTAGAGATTTAAGACAAACGTACTTATTGTAAGTTGGAAGCGCTCGGACTCTGAGCTAAACCTGCTTGCTGTTACGGGGCCCGCGCTCTCGTCGCGCCCCCATGCCGTGCTGCGTAGTTCGGTCGTCGTCCAGTAGTTTGCTCCGCACTTTATTTGTCCCGGTCCGAGACGGGGACCGCTGTGCTCTGCCCGATGTGAATGCTGACTGTTTGACACACACACCAGGTGATCCCTCTGCAGATACTCTTATATAAAAAAAATGTTAAAAAGTGAAAGAGAGATTCTATATTTTCATTTCGAGGCTCTATTTTGGCTTGTCTTGTGTATCTTTTTGTGTATCTATTTTTAGGACATGCAAAACTACAGCAGAAAGGGCTTACTCCAGTGCAGCGTCTGCTCGTGTGGCAAAAAGGAAGGCTGCGAATGTATTGTTTTTGTTGTTCGTTTCCGTCGGTCCCTTAGATTAAAGTGCATATGACGGGTTTTCATGTTTTTCTTACCGCTCCTTCAATTGATGGGATTATGCCAGCCGATGGTACGGGATGAGGGAGAGTTCCATATTTCGAGAATAGAACTGGGACTGGCGGCACGGCGACAGTAAAAGGTAATCCAACCTGTCATATGCACTTGAAACAATATCAGTGAGGCTCGAAAAGGCCTTAGTGGTTGGATATGTTTCCAGACTGCCAAGATGTTAGATCAGCGTTATTTTGGTGACAGGCAGAGTTGAACTTTGGCAGCTAATTAACCAGTTGGGGTGGGGGGGGAAAAGTAAAGGCTTATGACTATTTTTAAATCACTTCTAGTTGTCCCACTGAGATTGACTCTTGGGGAGTTGAATATGCTGCATTGACTCTTGAGTTGGTAAGAGACAAGGTTTACTTTTACCTAGAGGAATATGTACAATGTTTTAAGGCAGCACTATGTGATTTTTTTTTTGCCTGTTATCTCTAAGCTAAAGCCTCAGTTTACTGTAGGGGAAAAAAAGATCTTATTAGCCAAACCCATTTACAATCTGAGCGAGGTGTAGTGGGTCTGGAATCCAACCTGTTTAATGTTTATGCTTATCTTCCCTCTCGATTGATAAATGCTCCAGAACATTCTACTTAGATGTTGAAATGTTTTGCCTTACTCCAGTCCCATACAAATGATCAGAAGAACGTGTGTCTGAGTAAAAGGTTACATAGTGTTACTTGACGTTGCCAGGCAGAACGATATGCTTGTCCCTCAGTCTGTTGAGACAGAGTTCACACTCTGCTGTTTTAAGCTTTACAAGTGTTTGGGTTTGAAGATAACTCCCTTTAATAACAGGGTTTTCTAAGCGACTCATCAGACCATATAAAAGATTCTATAGAAAAGTTTGAAGTTTACGTTCCACTTGAAGCTTCTAGTGAGAATAGCATTACTATGTCACTGTTGTCCTGTAAGTCGTAGTAAGATCTGTAGGTATTTCTTTGTTGCCATGTGATACTCCTCCTGTGACCATTTGTTTTAAAAGAAAATGTCAATTAAACTGAATGTTAAGACAGATTTTCTCTGCACACAGTCGCGAGTGGCAGAAACACGGCGATTTAAAAGTGTCTGGTGTCATTGACGACGTAAACGCAGCGTGCTGCTGTGGATATGCATGACGTTTCAACCCTGTTGTATATTGTCTTTGCTATTGTTTCTATTTTGTAACCTGTATTTCCAAATGCAAATTTCAAAAGATTATTTTGGATATGTGCATGCCTGTGAAATGTTCAGAATGTTGATTTCCACTAAAAGCTGTTGAGTTGAAACCAGAATCTGTCTTGATATTACATTATGTATTAGCACATGACATGTACGACGGCAACAAGTGACTAACTTCACAATAACACAATTTATGCATAAATAAACCGTTTTTACCCCATTTAACCTGCTGATAAAGCATATGTACGTAGTTGATTGGTGGCTTGTTAATAAGATCATGTTGTTGATTCATAACTTCCCATTTTTGGCGGTTACAATGCTAAGCCTCTTTGCGAAACATCAATTAAAGGATCAACAGATACATTCACATTTATTCAAACTTGACAGTTTAACGTTTCCATAAAAATACATACAGAGCATTATGAAATATATAAACAGCACAGACACACAACTTAATAACATTGTACAAAATAACACACATGTAGATTCTTACACACTCAACACACGAGTTTAGATTAGAACGTACTGCGTTGGACTTTTCCATTCCACACAGACCTATTGTGTGCGTAGGGGAGCTCCCACAGCCCTGTGCGCATCAGAACAGTGTCCCTGTGGTCTCAGCCAGCCAGCTGGACCTGCTGTGCCCTGTACGTGTCAAAGTCCAGAGGAAGGGTGTCTGCAACAAGACAAGTAAAACGTCTTCAAAGTTCACATCTGTATCTTAATGGGAGGGTACAGCATGCACTCTTAGCTACTGGTAAAGATACGAAGAATCACAACTCTCCTTGGGTTCCACTTCCACCACTTCTCCACTCAGTGTCCCTCTCCACAGTTTTGTCTTGGCCTGGTTTGCACAGCCCTTTTCTGCCTCTTTGTCTATAATAAAGTGCGGTTGTGCCCAATGCTCACCATTGCAGCGGTATCGCAGGTTGGCCCAGATGATGTTTTCCTGTGAGAAGCAGAACACTCCCAGTCGCCCACCTCTCATCGTGGCGTCGATAATCACGCCTGTGTCCGCCACCATCTGTGTCCCTTCATAGAAACGCACCCTGTATACGACAGCGTGTGACAGATAGGTGCATGATATGACGACCCACAGTGACAAAAAAGTTTTAGTCACACAATTAGGGTTATAAAATATAATATTTAATATCAACATCGCAAGAAACCACAGAATATTGCAAAATGATTGAGATCTTTTTCATGATTTATTACTGTATGTATTTTTCACTCTCATGACTTGTGATTGGTTGATGTACCAACTCACCTACGAAAACAAAATTTGCACCCGGGGAACATAGGTACGCACCCCTGGGTATCTTTGTGAACGCCCCAAAATGGTCACGGTTCAACGGGGAAAACAAAGAAAAAAATGTATTCACATAAACTGATTTTCACATGACAATCTTTATTCCCCTTGGCTGCGTCCCCTAGAATGACACGTTGCTGTCTGTGGCCCCTCCCACCGCCAACAACCATTCACTTGCACACACACACCACAATCATACGACATACAGGAGCCTAGATTCGAACCGCCAACCTCTTGGTTATATGACGGCCCGCTTGGTTATTGAACATTGTAATTTTTTGTCATATTGGACTGATAATCACAACCGTATTCTATTGATTGGAATAACGACCTCAACAAGTGGAGTAACACGTTTTCAGGCCTGTTACGAATCCAGTAAAATAAGGTGGTAATTGTACTCCATATACAAATGGTGTTATCCAGTTAGAGCGGGTCATCTTGTGATCGGAGGATCGGTGGTTCGACTCCCGCTGGTGCACACTGTCGTGTCCTTGGGCGTACGTACACTGGTGCATGCATGAGAGTGTGAATGGGTGACTGGTTCCTTGATGTAAAGCGCTTTGAGCGCCAAAACAGGTAGAAAGGCGCTATATAAATGTGACCATTTACCATTTGAGAAAAATGAGTTTTTCGGCACAGTGTGCGTGTAAACCTGTCCAGTGTTTGCACATCGAGCTTGGCAGTGTCTGTTAATGCTCAAAGTTTTAAATCAAATTGTGCTGCTTCCATTTTCCACTATGGTGAAACTGAACTAGCTACCGTCCAGTTTCTGGGTAAACGTTGTGTACCTGATGTATCCGTCGGCCGGTCTGTGCTGCAGGAACCACTTGTATGACGTCTTGTCCTTCCAGCCCACGTTGCGCGCGTCCTTCCACAGGAGTTTGACCTGGTCCGAGGTGTCGCCCGTGTGCCACAGGGCGTTCCTCAAGTTCTCTCCGGGTCCCGTGCTGGACTTCACCGCCTGTTCCAACAACCCAGGAAAGATGGGACAAACATACGCAGTCACAGACACATAACAACTTGATCGTCGTATTAAGTCTTAGCATGAATAACAACAAAAGGTTTCAAAAAGTAACGCTAGTTAATTGGACTTGATTTCTGTGGAGACAGCACCACTCACCCAAGTGGCTTTATGAATTCTGATGGTAACCTTGTGAGTAAGCAAAATTATATAGTGTATATGTCGATGCACAAACACACAAAGCAAGCCGAGCTTTTGTCTTTCTCTCATCAACTTGTCAATCCTCTCGGTAATATTTTGTTTGAAGTATTATCATACGTAAGTAAGACTGTCTGCCAAAGTTGTACCTTGAGTTGGATGCCGGGCTCGGCCACAGCCCTGAAGGGGTTGGCCTGCCAGTATATCTGCTCCACCTGCTTCCACATGACCACATAGAAGCTGGAGCTGTCCTGGTACCCGAATATGAAGCCAGCATAGTCATCATCCGTGACTGTGTTCACATGAAATGTCCCTTCAAAATCCACCCCGCTGAAGGCCGTGTAACCTGGAGGGAAGTGAGGAGGAAGGAAGCTCAGGAGGGTTTGAAAAGCACCACAAGTGGTCACTGAGTTCTCCACTTGTCAGCTACGTATTTCCAAAGATACATGAAATAGTGCTCTCCTGTAGTAATTTTCATTAGTCCCACTGCCAACTTTACTTACCAACAGCCAATCCAGGGTCACTGTTCATTGTCTGTACGATCTCTCTTCCCTGCCAAAACAACACATTGTTCCTCTTTAGACATTAGCTTCTATTTAACTAACATTTGAAATTCTACAAAGAAAACAAAAAGAACATTTGGACCTGGTTGAGGACAACCCAGTTTGGATCGATCTGCGCGTCCCCTCCGGGTCCAACACCACGGTCTGGAACTCTCTGAAGTCCGTCAGCGTCACCTCAGCGTTCTCGGGACACGCATCCACTTTGTCGATGATGGTGTCGTTGTCAAAGTCGGTCTCGCACACGTTACCCACTCCGTCGCCTGCAAAACCGGAGCAGATTCTACGTGTCTTTGAGCAGCGTTTGGTAAATAAGTACATTTCACATGAGCAGTTTCATTGATAAACATTCTTGTTTAGTTAACTTAAATGTGTGCTGTGTCCCACCATCAGAGTCCTCCTGCAGCGGGTTGGGGATCAGCCTGCAGTTGTCCGGTCCTGGAGGCAGCAGGTCAGGGATGCCGTCGTCGTCATCGTCATCGTCGCACTCGTCTCCTTTCCCGTCTTTGTCCGTGTCCAACTGAGAGCTGTTTATCACGGCGGGACAGTTGTCGTTGGAGTCCTGGTGACCGTCCCCATCACTGCACAGGACAAGACGTGTCAGTCATGCACAATAACAACAATAGGCTATTTAACAAACGATTTATATACCTGTCTTTGTTTGTGTCGCAGGGGTCTCCAATCAAGTCGTTGTCCGAGTCCATCTAAAGAAGACGATATGTGCACTAAAGTGAACACTAATGCAGATACTTCTCCAAACCTACTCCTCCTCCTATTGAGTCAGTCTATTCATGCTCTGAGTGAGTGACAGGGATTTGAACCAATCACAGGCAAGTGTGAACTTTGTTGATGTTGCAGAGAGTTTTTGTTGCCTCTTACAAAGATACTAAAGGGGTAATTTATCAAGACCTGTTCAAATAGCCAGTACAAGCTGATAAATAATTTATACTGTTTTGTGACAGTGTTGTCCTGGGTTTAACAATTGGTATAACTGCGGCTGCACCACTTTTGAACGTACTACTCGTTTTGCACATGAGCTACTGCTTGGTAAATGGACCCCCTAAGTGCGCATAAAACTGTGATAAAAAATTGCTGCATGCATTTTTTTTTTGTCACCCACATAGAGTTTAAACCGCCTCTGACACAAGGCGAACATGCAAACTCCACGCAGGAAAGCCACAGGACCTCCTTTAGTTTGCTAGCTACCCACTATCCCACTCTTTTGCAATACACTTTAGTTTAATGCAAGTTGTGTTGATATATGGAGACTAGGGCTTACATTTAGAGCATTTGATTAGTGATTGCACATTTCATTCACCAAATATTCACAGTTTCATAATTATGGGAAAAGCCCTATAGTTTATAACCTGGATCTCTTCAGCCCTTTCTTGGTTCCTCGCCCAAGGCTTGATAAGTCACATTTTAGATACATTTTCTTTGGTGTTGAACATTTTGGACTGAATCTGCAAACTTTTAGGTTCATAAAGTAGAGTATAAGGACAAAATTAAAATCATTTTTGTTTAACTAGGATAATTAGACAAACCTTTTTGATGCATAAGTAGCTCTTTGTCGCTTTTGTTTCATAAAAGTACCTTATCGTGTTAAAAGATTGGAGACTCCTGGCTTACAATATGTAGTTAATACAAGTGCTTTGTCTTTCAGGTCATGTGTGTGCTCAGATACAGAAGTGTTTGTGGTCAAAACATATGATGCGATTAATTGCAATTATTTTAATTAATCGTGATTAGTTCTTTTTATAAATAATGCTATTAATCGCGATTAATTTTGACAGCCCTAATAGACACATAATTTCCTTTCATCTTTATCAATCATTCTTGGGTCTTGTCATATCTCAATCTGTGTCTGTTACCTCTAGGTATCCACAACCTTTTGTATTATTAACATTTGTAACCCATTGAAGTGTGTATCACAGGTTAGACTGCCCATTTCAGCAGAGCAATTATACTCAAGATTATTGCTGATGAAGATTGACATATAGTGTGCAGTTATACTGTACCATTAGGTCATGAGTGTCTTCCCATGTCACTAATGTTATTTTAAAACCTTAGTGACATAGGAAATTTAGAATGTAACATTTTTGCTACTTTTCTGTGATGAACTGTGATAAATAATGATAGTTTCTGACCTGCTCAGGATTAGGCACGTAAGGACAGCTGTCACAGGCGTCTCCCACTTTGTCCCCATCCCGATCTTTCTGGTCCTTGTTGGGGACTCTCTTGCAGTTATCCAGGTGATTGGGTATTCCTAAAAAAAAAAAGTCACCATTAGATTTATTAAACGCAATCAATATGAATCGACTGTTTTAAATGCAGACCGTCTCCGTCAATGTCCTCATCGCACGCGTCCCCGTATTTGTCCACGTTCGTGTCCTTCTGGTCGTTGTTCTTGATGGCACGGCAGTTGTCACAGGCGTCTCCAAAGTCGTCCTCGTCAATGTTACGCTGGTCCACGTTAGGCACCAGCACACAGTTATCCTACAGTATAACAATCAAATGACACCTTTTAATGAAAAGCGTATGAGCGCCGGTTTAGGTGTGGCCACACTGTACCTGTGTGTTGGGGATCCCGTCTCCATCCGCGTCTTCATCACAGGCATCTCCAATCCCATCCATATCTGCATCTTCTTGTCCGGAGTTTGGTACAGTCAGGCAGTTGTCCTAATGAGACCAAAACAGCAATCAGTAACAACAATAGTGACTATAATGTATGTTTTATTTTTAGGTCTCAAATGATTGCCTTGAGTACCAACATCAAAAAGGTGAAACCACCCCACTTGCGCTTTTACACCTCTGTTGTCTTTTTAACAACAAAGTTAGACCACTAAAGTCCTCAATCTTAAATCTGAAGTAGCACAAACTAAACGAGACCATAGACTGTAGAAGAGAGACGGACTAAGGGCACGGTAGTACAGTGGTTAGCGCTCGTGCTTCACAGCTAGAAGGTCCGGGTTCGATTCCCACCAGGGACCAGGCCTTTCTGTGTGGAGTTTGCATGTTCTCCCCGTGTCTGCGTAGGTTTCCTCCGGGTACTCCGGTTTCCCCTACCACTAAAAACATGTACAATAGGTCAGGGTGTGTTTGAGACAACGGATGAAAATTAGCCCAAGGCTACAATCCGGTGTGGCTTGTTCATTAACTTGCACTGTCCCTACCAAATAAACCAATAATAGCGAGCTAACAGAAACTCCTGCGTGCTAGCAATTTGGCTTTGGAGCCAGCTCCTATATTTATCATATATATATATATATATATACTCCAGCTTTGAAAAAATAAATACATTTGAAAATAACCTGAAAAATTACTTGTGCAGACATTGATGCGGTAAGAAAGGGTAAGATAAATGAAGTGTATGAAATAGTCAGCCAATCCCAGCTTAACCGATCACCTCTCACTCATTCATATAACTTCACTCTCTCTCCCTTCTTTCTACCTGACATGTATGTGCAGCAGCAGCAAAAACCATCAGCCCCCTCAGCCTCACCCGCCTCCTTCCTCCCCCTGTACTGACCTTGTCGCAGTTCCTCTCCGGACAAGCCAGTTTCTCGTCGGGGAAGCCGTCGATGTCGACATCGGGGCCGCAGAGATAACCGTTCCCAGCCCAGCCAACTCCACACTGTGAGCATGGAGAAAGTTTATATACAGTAGAGTGAGCACATACTGTCACAGGATAAGTGCTACAACAGACCAGCACCAAGTTGGAAAGATAAATATATCAAAGAGCGGCTCATGGGAATTAACTGTTTCATGCTTTTCCAGGCTCAGAATGATCAAAACGTATAGGTTGTGTTCACATAATATTCTAAAAGGCCAATATATAAGAGTTGAGGGCAGGAAAGGGTTCTATACAGGTCAAAGGTGAAAATGCTAATTTTTCAGCATGGATGTGTTATTTATGTCAGTGTTTTTCAAAGATGTTTGTTAAAAATGCTTTGTCACCGGGGCTGCTTTCAATCAGTATTTATTTAGCCTACTGTTATTGCCATTTGTGATTATGTAATTTAAGCAATAAAATAGTAGTATCATTATTAGGGCCCGCATCGGAGGGGCCCCTAACAATGATAATGATGCATCTTCATGATAGATGGGAGCATTGTCACTGAGAAGGTTACAGTCTCGTGTGGGTGAAGCAGAAGCTCTCTTCCATTGAAATGAATGGGCCGAGATTTTGTGACAACTTCTCATTTTTATCTGAAAAAATCTTTTATGAGTTTTATTTATTTGTCAACTATGCAAAGGAAGTGATCTGTTGCTTCAGATAATTCATAGCAAAGACGGTTAACGCTTTTAAACTGAGCAGCTGAACCCCATGTGATCATTAAGTGTCAGTAACATTTAACGTGTGTAGATTTTTCGCGTATTGGGTTATAAGGTCGTTATAGCTAAGGCTATATAACTTGGGACTATTTACCATTTTAAGACTCAGAGAATCATTAATTAGGCCCAATGCATGTTTAATAAGCCTGAATATTTACCGATTAAAGAAGTCACAAATGGTATGATACACGACAGGCGTAGCTGTTCCCCCAACAATGACCATTGACAGACAGTAGCATAGATAGACTTGCAATTTTCCTGTTCTGATCACTGGCTTGGAATATTTTTATTCATAATTCTTATCCCCAGAAGGAGAAATGATCCAAGCTTTCCTATCTGCTGCCATAATTCTCCTTTTGTTTTCACCCAGAGGGGGCGGGGACTCAGAAAAAGTGCCCAGATGTTGCTTCCATTTATCCAAGAGTGGATGCTCCAGACTTTGGGAACATTACCAAAAGATACATGTTAAAAATACCATGCTAATAATGTGTGTACCACTGGATCAAAAGTGGTGGTTTAAGTCATTTATAAACTCACAACATAAAGGGTCCCAGATGCCAAATAGTTAAATAGTGCCTTGACCGTGCACTGAGATCGATTACATCTGTCCTCCATTTGCAATTGTAACAGCAAACACTGGTGAACCTGTTTTTAAAACTGCTCTGTGAAAATGAGAGGAGCCGTTAAATCCAGATTGACCTGACACTCGATGGTCCCCTCGCGGTGGACGATGCACTCGGCGCTGGCGTGGCAGGGGTTGGGCTGGCCGTTCCCACAGGCTCTCTCTGGTTTACAGCCTTTCCTCTGGTCCCCACGTAGCCTGTTATACATGGGCCGCACCTGTAGGAGCCCTGGGGAACCATGAGGCATACCATCAGACATGTCGTGTACATATAAACAACGCTTGAATTTAAGTATTTTCTATGACTTTATGGCCCCTTTGGGAAATCTGTCCTTTGAATTGGACCCATACTTCAATGCCGCTCGGACACTGCAGTACATTGAGCAAGGACACGTTTTCTGATTGAAACCTTTCTCACCGGCGTGTTGAGGCAGACGGAGTTCTCCACACAACCGCCCTTGTTGTGAGTCTCGCATTCGTTGATGTCAGTGCAGACCTACAGTGAACAGAAAGCAGAGATTCTCAATCTAAATAATGTGAAAATGAGACTGTGGATGGACTGTAGATGATGTTCTGAAATGGCTTTACGCATTTGTTGAGTGTTTTTCTGTTTCATACATGGTTTACACCCTGTTCAGACATCATTTTGCTGAATGTGCTATCTTACAACTGGACTTGCATTCACATGAGTTGAGTCAAACAAGTAGAAAAAAGGTAAATGTACACTACTTTTTTTCCATTTCGTTGCCACATTTCCTATTTCAAATACAAAAGTTAATCCTACAGGTATATTCTAAAACCCTATGGTAATAATGAGACTTTTTATGCAACACGATACTGCAGGCGTGATCCCTGTCATGTGTGCGTTGTGTTCATTATTTGGTTACTGACCTGCTTGTTGGCCCTTGCGTAGGCCAGGCCCACCCCCTGCACCTGTGGGCCGGTGAACCCCGCGGGACACGAGCCACAGCGGAACCCCGGGGAGGTGTTGATGCAGCGGACGCCCATGTGACATGGCATCACGGAGCACTGCAGACAGGGGAACAAAGAAACCGGTTTGCTCTCACCTAAAGGGGTTCTATAATGTTTTAGAACTACAGCACAGGCACAAGGGGTCGTCTTAACCATTTTACAAAGAAATTAAAGTACCGTACCTCGTCTATGTCAGTGCAGTAAGTGCCGTTGCCCTTCATGCCGTCGGGACAGGCCCCACACTTGATCCCGTCTGCGGTCACCTGACACTGCGCCCCGGGGTGACACGGGTTAGGCTCACAGGAGGGACGCGGATGAAGCCCTCCCATTCCTTGAATACAAATACAGTGTTGGAATATAAAATTGCACTTTTTTTTGTTTAGGCAAAAGTAAATCATCTTCTTAATAATCTCACCACAGGCTTCACACTCCATCACAGTGTTCTTCAGGAAACCGATCTCCTTTATCTGAAAACACGAGAGACAAATGATCCTTGTTTTCTGATATGACATGAAGACTATATTATATCATTGTCATAGGAATTGTTCCCACTCCAAATGCAGTCCGTGTGTCACCTGTTCTTTTAGCAGCTCCTTAATCTCAGCCAGAGCCAGGTTGGTCATTTTAATCTGATTGATAATCTCTCCATCTGAAAGACACATTACAGACACTTTATTTTTAAATGTGTTTTATCAGGCAAGACATTAAGAACACACTCTTATGTACAATGTTGGCTTAATTTATTTATTTGAGCATGCAAGTACAATCATTTACATATTTAATTTACATCAATGTAGAGTTTATGGCCTCCTGCCAGTCGTTAGCATTGAATATAATGTTTCTTTCTGTATTAGTCAGAGCACTTAATCCAAACTATTCAGCTATCTTATCAGCTAAACCCATTCGAGACCTACACATTTCTTCTGAGACAGTGAAGAGGCACCAAGAGCCCCCCCATGCCTGCAGCACAGTGGTCAATAGTTGGTCGTCCTTCCTGTCCCCAAGAAAAAATTCTGCATGTGACCTCATGTACTGTGTATTTTCCATGTCTTGATGTTTTTATCTATGTGCGTTGCCTTAACTTAAGCTGATTGTAAGTTTTTTCATATCTTCTTTTGTAAGGCGCATTGAGTTGCCTTGTGTACGAAATGCGCGGTATGCCTTGCCTAATGGACGGCAGATTAACTGCTAAGCTCTTCCCAGAAGATGGTGAAAGTCTGTTAGGGGCGGAAGGAGCTGCGCAGGAGGAAGAGGAAGGAGGAGGTGGAGGAGCTGACCAGTGCAGGACATCACGCTCTGAAACAGGGACAACCCCCACGAGGCGCTGATCCATTTTAGAGGATCAGAGGAGCACTGAAGCAGTGTTCATTTTGACAACATATTTTAATTTAGTTAGTAGTCGTAGTCTTTTTTCACGAAAATTAAATGTCATTTTAGTTGCGATTTAGTCAAAAAATCATCTTCAATTTCAGTCTAGTTTTAGTCGACTAAAATTGCATGAAATTTAGTCAACTAAATTGCAAAGTCGACTAAATTCGTCTTGAATTTAGTCGACTTTGCATTTCTAATATTTATTATAATCATATTTAATCAAGGTCCACTGCTTTATGGAGCTTCTTTCACATTAACAAACCGCAGAGCTGTTCATTTGGCATATGAGGCTCTTTCAAACTGTCATGGGTTGTTTGGATTATTTTAGTCTCTTCTTTTAATTTGTATTTAGTCTTATTTTAGTCGACAAAAATATCTGGACATTTTCATAGTTTTAGTCTCATTAAAAATGTTTCATTTAGTTTTAGTCCAATGTTAGTCAGCAAAAATATCACTGACTAATTATGACTATTTTAGTCGATGAAATTACAACTGCACATGCACTGAATCAGCCAGCCGGTTCCTGCAGGTACTACAGTTACCCCAACCTCCTGCTTGTCAGGTTGACACAGTGGCAACGTGGCTCAGTCGCAGCAGCTCAGGACTAACACCTGAACACTATTTTGTTGTACGCTTGTACAATGACAAATAAAGCACTTACTTATTTACTTATTTACGGATTTCCAATTCCACAGCGGGATCATGTCTCTCAGTTTCAGGCCTGAATCTTACTGTATTTCTGACACAATTCTATGGTATCTATTTCTTCAAAAACATTGAAGAAAAAAGGGGTGAAGCTAGGCTAATGGTCAGAAACACCTTCCTGGAGAATTACCCTATTGTTCATGTTTTTAGTGATAGGGGAAAGTGGGAAACCTACGGGGAGAACATAAACTCCACACTCCAAACTTGGAACCGTCTCGCTGTGAAGCACGAGTGCTAACCGCCGCGCCACCGTGCCGCCCCATGTTTGCAAAATTACAACAACGATGGGTTCCTCCCTACCTAATCCCAGCCTTACGTTTTTGTTACAAACAATCCAGGTTAGATTTGGAAATTATATATCAAATCCTTTTTTGTGAAAAATAGGGTGAGGCAGTGTGGGATTTTGTCACGCATGCTCTTTAACCTACATGGATGATCTTTCTCAAACACTAAAAAACTGTAAAACCATCTACTTTATGCTGATGACCCGGTCATCATGTCACGCTACTCTGCAGGCCTGCAGCACCTGCTCAGAGTGCTCTGAATATGGTGAACAATAAGTTTAACTCTAAAAAGAGTGATGTGATGATTGTGAGAACTAGAGAGCAGCATAAGGCAGTTCCTTGTGTGCGACTTGTCAGGAGGGGAGCTGGCAATTGTGAAAAAATTGAAATGTGGTCACATCATCAGGAGTGATCTCTCCGATGATGATGATGATGATGATGACATCCAGAGGCAGTACAGTAAATTGTATGCACAAGCTAATACACTGGGATGAAAATTTACCATGTTGCTGTGTTTTTTTAAATGAAATATTGTGCTATCTTTCAATTAGTCAAAACAAAACAAAAGTCATGTGATCAAAACCTATAAATAGCGAGTAAGTAAATCAGACAGACATGATGTTGTTATTACTTTCATCAACAAACACAAGCTCACATTTCTAACCCTTTTTATAGCTCACCTCTCAACACTCCTTTCCCAGTTTACGCTCAAAATCTCAGAGCTGTGTGAACTTGAAGCTTTATATAAATTGTGGTTTGGACACAGCTTCACCTCATATGTCTTCAACGGGCCCCCGGCTGGCCCCTAAGGGCCTCGGACTGTAAAGTGTGGGAGTCCTTTTCTTGAACATGATCTGCGGAGTGGTGGTGATCATTCATGGCTCTGAAAGCACCCCACACCCACGCACTGTACAGAGGGCTGCTGCAGAACACATCTACTACAGACACGCTCATAGACTGCAGGGTGTTAGAGAGCCTATATCATGAAAAACTCACCTGTTTATTGGCAGTTGTGCACCTTTGTTTTTTTCCTCATTGTGTTACATGCTGTTCCTGTAATTATTCACTAATAACAGACTAGAACTACATAGAAGTGCACACATGCAAACATCAACCTCTTCAAGGAGCGCTCACTGGTCAGTACCGAGGGCTCCAGCTGTGTAAATACACAATCTCCTTAACTACCATGACTCTGAGCTCTATCCTGGAGGTCTGAAGGTGCTCAGGTGTGTCCAGGTGTGATCGCTCTCACCGGGGCTACAAAACGATCAAAGCCTGAGCTAGACTCCCCTCTATTCCCCCTCCTCTACGGCTCATCCCCGCTGCAGACTCAGGAAATGTGTTTCTGCCATTAGGTTGGCTCCCGTTTACTGCGCGGTCTCCAGAGCACACGACAAGATACTGACATAAATCATAGCAAACGCCGCTTCTGAAGAGATCTAAGCGCTCCTGAGTTGTAGAGCAAGACGTGGAATTCACAAAGTATGTCGAGACCAGAAGAGAATTCAACTATATTTGCATCACTCTGGGATTTGAAATAACGTTATTTCTTTTTCTATCGGGGGTCAGGTTACGGATGGTGTCCTGTTTTCATGCAAGTACTGTGATCTTTATTACACATGCAAGTGTCATCCATCCATCCATCCATTTTCTTCCACGGGTCGTGGGGGCAACTGTTGGAGCTGTTGGGCAACTGTTGGAGCTGCCCAAATCTCACTGCACCAGCCCCTATGGCTCCTCCTGCAGGTGGTGGGTCCACAGAAGGACGGCCTCATGGTTCTAACCGGGCCTGTTGGTCTCTCCTAAGAGGCTTCTGAACCGCTCTTTGTCTGACCCGTCACCTCGGACCTGTTTGGGAGACCCTACCAGGGGCACGAAGCCCCCGACAACAGAGCTCCAGGATCATTCAGGTGCTCAAACCCCTCCACCACGTTATGGCGGCGGTTCCAGGAGGGGATGTAGGTATCAAGCCATATTTCCATCCTATTACCATGGTATGACTACTGTAAAGTGCCATCATTGATGCAACACTGCTGTCTATGCCAAAGCAAATACTCTCAACTTGAAATAGATAAACAAAGTTGTTATTTGACTAAAACTACTTGATCCTTAAAATTATAAACTACTTGTACTTGATAGCTGTAGTCATAGTTATCTGTACTTGGTTGTTTTATGGTTGAGGACCTCTCACCTCAAGAAGGTTTTGTCAGCAGCTGCAATTTTTCATCAGCAGGCTGGAGGAGTTAACCGAGTAGTATACGAAAAACTGTGTCTAGACCTCTCCCTACATTATCAACATAAGTTTACCCTGCAGTTCAATGACCTTTAGTTGCTAACGGACGAAAAAGTCGCAACCCAGCACAGATGACAGTTTGAGAAACTACACTGGAAAACTACGGTACAACTGAGAGCTTGCACAAACTTAAAGGGTAAGTGAAGCACATCAGACTAAAACCTTTGATTTGAGTGATTGCAGCTCATTTATTTCTACGGCCGAGCATTTCCCAGAACAACTTGAGTGAAAATCGAAATGCTCTCACCTCTCTGTCCCAGGACCCCATGTCGGGAGATGCCCAAAGCCCAGGCCAGCAGCAGGACACACAGCATGTTGAGCCTCTGTCAGCAGCCTCCTACACACTGTGGTCCTGTCCCGTCTCAGACTTTATACCCCCTCCGCACACCCTACACATCCAGCCCACACCTCCTGGATGAATGCCTCGGAGCTCCTTCTGAATGCTGAAAAGAGTCCCACGAGCGACTGAGGAGGTATTGCACAACAGTGAGAACAGCCCACATCACACTTATACTCAACATGTTTCATGTCCAGGAATGCAGTCTCACTTTAGATCATGAAGTCCTAGAGCTGCATGATTTTGGATAAATACATAATAAGTACTTTTCCTGACTAGTACTGCAGTTGCAATTAGATTTGTGATATTGTATCAAGATTCAGTTCAGAGTGTACATTTTAAGTCCAGGAACTTTCACATTTGAGGGACTTAAATCTGAATCGCTAAACATGAACCACATGCATTTCTGAACATATTTGTAGAGACTATTTTCATTAAAAATCACTTTCCTGCTTGATTACAGATGTATGTTGTGACATTAACTGGATATATTTTCATTTAGTCTAGAGCCAAAGTAAGGCAGCCCTGCACTGACAATGCACTATGGCAGTTAAATAGGTGCAGCTGACTGAATGGAGAAGTTCCACACGTTAAACCTGGAGGTTTGAATCGTCATATATTTCTGAAGTAGGTAATGTGTTACTCCAGTTATCTGAATTCTGTGACCATAAGTACTTACAACCTACAAAGTACGTACACATAACATTTTACTCTCCTCCAAATGACACCCGGAAATGACCCTGCACCAAAACGGGAGAGTGGGCAAAAAAAGAGTTGCATAACAATAAAACAAACAATATTAGAAAAAACACATAGAACATGTAAAGTAAAGTGCTTTATTTGTCACCATACAATCATGCACTGAAATTGTCCTCTGCATTTACCAATCCTTCAATACTGGAGAAACCAGCAAGGAGCAGTGGGCAGCAGTGGAGAGGGTGGAGGAGAGGGTCAGTCTGTGGATGTGATCTCAGTGACAGACATTGATTGGAGAAGGAGAAGAAAAAGAGATCTGACCACCATCATTCACGCACACATCATTCATCCTGGCCTATTCTACATGTTTTTAGTGGTAGGGGAAACCGGAGTACCCGGAGGAAACCTATCCGCAGACACGGGGAGAACATGCCAACTCCACACAGAAAGGCCCCGTC
Organism: Neogobius melanostomus; assembly: GCA_007210695.1. Taxonomy (NCBI): domain Eukaryota; kingdom Metazoa; phylum Chordata; class Actinopteri; order Gobiiformes; family Gobiidae; genus Neogobius; species Neogobius melanostomus. The sequence goes on from VHKM01000321.1 coordinate 190,871, forward strand.
CCTGGTGGGAATCGAACCCTAACCTTCTAGCTGTGACGCACGAGAGTAACCGCTGCGCTAAATAAGATTTTGGAAGAACAATCCTACAAAAAGTTTTTTTAAATTGCAGTGTAAATCAGATCTAATGTAGGATTTAATTTGGAGCCTTTTTCAGACCCGTCCCTAACAAGACTGATCTGACTGATCGGGACAACATTGTATGACAGCTTTTCTCTGTTATGTTCGATATGTAAAAGCTGTTCGCTAACATCTCTGTATTTAATGCCAACAGTTTTTAGTTGGCTAAATTTAACCGTGTGAATAATGTGGAAATACTTATTTACAAGGTTTTCTCAATTGATATGAATTCTCACCAAATGAATGTTTACCACTATGTGAGGTATCACAATTTCTACAACTTGCTAGAAGCTACAGAACAGCGCAGAAAAATCGGACGTCTTGAATCTGACTGAGATTCACACATTTATCCTAAAACAGCCTTAAACAAAAGTGGAGCGTGACATCAAAATAATGTATCTGTTTTTTCCAACTTGCCACTTCCGAATAACAAAGGCGAATCTGGAATTGGAGGGGTTTTTGGTCAAAGTATGTGTTTGAGTAGAAAATTGGCGTCTCAGTGTATATTTCAAAACGGTTGAAGTAGTTCAAATACTGCGGTTATATCTAAATTTGTGCGCTCTATTGCTTTTAATGTTGTATATCTAAACATTATAAAACACTGACTAGCATTATCTGGGTAATTAAGAAAGTTAGACGCAGAAGGTTGCTGTAACTTTGTCAGTTGGATGTCGATGTAGTTGTGTTGCCAGTGCACAAGTCTCTAAGCCTCTGAACAACAAATGGAGTTGAGATCAGAGTGCGTCTGTGGCAGTAATGGCCTGACCAGATGTGTACGGCTACATTCCTGGGTTTGGAGCATCAGATCACCTCCAGCAGCTCTCCCCACCTCCACTACCTCCACCTCCACTCTTGTCGTAATCTCACATGATTTCAGACTCACAAAACTACGGGGGAAAGTCTGGCATTTCCTTCGAATTGTGCTTCATGTTTCTTTCCATAACACACGTACACAGCCAGGTTTGTTTCTGAGAAGTCGTATTTGTCTATACGCCAAACCACTTCGATCAGTTCCATCTATTTAACCACATTTACGTCACAAACTTTTTTTTAAATAAACCTCTAATAAAATCTAAGTGGTTTCACAAGTGACAAACGTTTTATGTTACATGAAGTTTTTATTCCTTGTACCTTATCTTGACAATGATATATTGTCATAAGAAATGTCAAAGATTTTTAGAATTTTGTGATTATCTGATCATCTGATGGTACAAGTGATAAGTAAAAATACTTCAAAGTTACTCTTACTTACTTTCACAACTATTTGGCAACTCCACCCACCTCTGCTGCAGTGCTATTTTACAGTATTTGTGTGTAAAAACAAGTACAATATAAGCCACTATTTCTTTGCTTTTGAAATGCCACAGTTGTACACTTAGAAAAACGCATGTTAGTAGTTCCTTACTAGCAAGGAACATCTCAGAGTAACAGTTCTTTTCCAATTTTTCTGCCCAGAATTGAATTTTGCTTTGGTCGTCCACAGCAAGATGTTTCAATTGTATTTTTCGTAATTTTTTCATGACCAGTATGCATTAAGTGAGAGGAAATAGAAATGGCTTAAAGGGATATTTTAGGAGTTTTGACATAGGGCATCATTTCCTAGTTATCCAGAGTGTTGTTGATGTCTGGAGATATTTTTTTCTTAAATTAATCTTAGTGGCGCTAGGCTAGGGCAAGGCTAAAACATTTCTATGGTATCAGTTAGCCTGCATTAAAAACAGTCTGACCCACTCCACAGTGCAGCTGAGGTAAAACGCGTATAACGCCAGACTAACCATATAAATGTCTGTGTCGATAGATTAATCTTTGAAATATAACTGACCTTGTATAACATGAATTACCGCATTTTGAGGGACTATTTTCTCACAGATCACTCCTCTGCTGCGTTAGCTTACAGCCACGAAGCTGATGCTGCTCTTGAGTTATTTTAAATGCAAAATGGTTAAAATTATTCTATTAACACAGACATTTATATCGTTAGTCTGGCGTTATAAGTGATTTGCCTCAGCTGCACTGTGGAGTGGGCCAGACTGTTTTTAATGCAGGCTAACTGATACCATAGAAATGGTTTAGCCTTGCCCTAGCCTAGCGCCACTAGACTCTTCAAATATAAGAACTGCAAGAATTTAAGAAAAAAATATCTCCAGACATCAACAACACTCTGGATAACTAGGAAATGAGGGCCAATGTCAAAAATCCTGAAATATCCCTTTATGAGGTTGAAAGTAGCATTTGGCTAGTTACTCTGAATATCACGCATTTCCCCTTACTTTGCGTTGAAAATATGAAATATGCCACTAATGCAGCCAAAAGCTTTTTTTAAGTACTATAACTATTTGGAAGTACCGGTAGTTTGTTTTATGAAGTTATGAGTTAGTTATACTGTATGAACTTCTTAAGAGCATAGTTTAGATCAGTGTTTTTTAACTAAGGCGGTTCGGCCTATAATTACACGGATGTGGTGATTAACGCTTGCATTTAGATCTTTTTTTGTTATATTAATTGCATTAAAATAGGACCAAACTGCTAATTAGTATCATAAGTTGAGATCATATTTTCATTTGGGCCGAGGCTTGTCATGATACACTGAAGCTACTCCCGTTGTGGATCATTGGTTTAAATGGTTAGAATTGTTTCCTAAAGGAACTTCCCTGGCCCTTAAAGTGAAGTGTCTTAAACCCCACAAAGCGGCAGCAGCCCGTTTCCTGTGAGGATTGAGAAGGTGAAAATTCACATGTACGGACCTCCTGCTAACTTGTTTTAGTGCTGTGCCTACAAGCATCTGTGCAATGACCGGGGAAAGGGACATGTGTAAGGGCGCGACCTTGTGACCGCTCCTCACCACAGGCCCGAGAGAGCTTTAGCCTTATACGTAACTGCGCGTCTGAGATGGAATACTCGTCCATGTTTGACTTGAACGTGATGTGAAGGTATTCAAGAGCGCGGTCGAGCTGTTTCTGTTTGCAAAGGAAGTCAACAATTTGTCCATAATGAAAAAGATTTTGTATTGGAATTTAGTCATCTGCTGGATTGTTTTTGAATAAATGACCTTTTTAATTCTCATCCAAGAAGCTTTACAGCGGTGGCAGGCCCTTTTTTCCTTGTCAAAATACCAAAGTTGTCGAAAGTTAATCACTGCAGATCCAAGTGTGGTGTCTTATAAGCCTAACAGAGGGGTCTGGGATGGATGCCCCATGAAATTTTAGGAAAATCTTAGTATTTCTGGGTAACGTTAACAGGTCTTTTGATCTCAGCTGTGCATCATATTTTGAAAATCACATTTAGGGTCAGTGGATCTGTGCTAGAGGGCTGGATTTGGACCCCAGGCCTGATGTTGCTGACTTCTGCCACTTGCTGAATGTCTCTCTACTATTCATCATCTTTTGCGCTGAGCTGTCTTATCTGATAGAGCTTTTTAACATTTTCTTTCATTGCTTTTTTGTTGTGTTTTCATCACACATTTTTGTGACATTTTTGTTGACACTATTTTCAAGAAGCTTTTAGATTTGGTCAAAGTCGAACTGGAGCAAATGTGCTCGTTAGATATAATTTATTCCTGGTTTTGTTCTGGTCTATCCCCGGTTTAGTCCTAACATTTATTCAATTCAATTCAAGTTTATTTGTATAGCACATTTAAAACAACTGCAGTTGACCAAAGTGCTTCACAGTAATAGCAGGTCGCATAGAAATACAATACAAGTAAAAGATAACATGCCAAGATAGACTCAACTAGCTCGTATTGAAGGCCAGGGAAAAGAGGTGTGTTTTCAGTCTGGATTTGGACTGTTCCACAGACTGAGAGGACCTGATTAGACAAAGGAAGATTGTTCCATAGTCGGGGCGCTGCCACAGAGAAGGCTCTATCACCTCTCGTTTTTTTCCTAGTTTTAGGAACATCCAATAGGAGCTGGTCAGCCGACCTCAAAGCTCTGGATGGAGTATAAAGTCGCAAGAGATCACTCAAATAGAGCGGGCCCAAGGACTGGAGATATTTAAAAACAATCAACAAAACCTTAAATTGAACACGAAAGCTGACAGGGAGCCAGTGTAAGGATTACAAAACTGCAGTGATGTGCTCACGCCTCTTTGTATTGGTCAGGAGGTGGGCTGCAGCATTTTGTACTCTGCAGGCGCTGCAGGAGCGCTGGTCCAGTCCAATATACAAGGCATTACAATAATCCAGACGTGATGTTACAAATGCATGGATAGCTGAAATAGTACTCAGCTGAAAGAAGCTGGACTTGACAGAGTTGATACGTTTGTCAAATTTAAACAATGGGTCAACCATCACCCCAAGGTTTCTCACATAAGGACGGCAGAAGGAGGACAACGGACCAATCACACTGTCATGTCCACACAGTCCACACAGTGGGTTACTATGTATAGACTATTTATAGTAATCTATTTATAGATTACATATACTAATTAAAATTGGTTGCAAAAATGATTTTGTATTTTGGCCTTTTGAATTCAAAAGGTTGCAGACTCGTGGGACAGACAGACAATCTGTGGTTACCTGCTGATTTCAGAATTGTTACTGCCACTATCAGTCAATTAATCAATCAATCAATCAATGGTTTTGTATAGCCCAATATCACAACAGGAATTGCCGCATAGGGCACTATCTAGAAAAGTTACTACATTGACCATGGGCTGAGAAAGATGACCGAAGAACCACAAATACACCATGTTTGTCTGATTTTATTCAAATTATCTTTATGCAAAAAAAAAGCATCACTGTTTCTTTTTTCACATAAGGTTTTGTTCACATTTGACAATTTTCAAGTTAGAATTTCCTCATCTTTTTGTGTTTTCAACTTTCTTTGTAAAATGCTGGGTTAGGTTTAGGCTACTCCAGGGACCACTGCTACAAACACGTTCATAAATAGGTCTACAATGTCCTGAATTCGAGTCCTCGTCTGTAAAATGTAAAGTACAGGAAGCACCATTTGACTCCAATAGAAAGGGGTCTCATTTGGCAAAAAACCCCCCATCAAACTGCCCCTTTCCCGAGTAAAAGGAATGGGATGTCCTGTCATGTGACCGGGCACAGGCCGATCTGATGCCATTTTGTCATTCGGGGGGGCATCCTACTCTGCCTTCTTGGTCTTCCTCTTGCGCGTTCCTTCGCTCAGCTCCTCCTTGGTTTTGAGCGGCGAGGTCGGGGCGGCGTGGTGGTCCTCTTCGGCGCCCCCAGAGCAGAGCCGAACAGGAAGTGGCACACCCAGGACTCGATCAGGGCGAAGGGGGAGCCGTGGGAGTGCCGGGCGGTCATTACCACCTATGGAGGCAGACAGAGTAAGTTCCACATTTTAAAGGTTTTGAAGACACTGAATCAATTAAAGTGAAAATGTATTGGGACACAAGCAAGTTTTCAGTCATCCTCTGAAACTTCGGGTCAGAGGTGGCTATAGGCACGCACTTAGGAGCTCATCTCAATCACGTAAGATTACCCCTGATGCCATTCCTTTCCCTTTCATAAATAACCATATTGCAAGGACACCACAGTTAGTAGGCGCATGTGTTTGGTCACAAGCAAACATTGTTTTTTTCTTTTCTTAGAAATTAACCAGTTTTAGTACATGTTTAATACGCCAGGACATCACAGTCGTCAAGCTAGAATAACATCATTTGAAAGCTAAGACCTACAATACTGATCTAAGATTCGTCTCATGATTGTCATGTTTTCTTCCTATTTGGTTGTTTTCATCACGTTTTGTTGCTTGATCACAATTATATTACACACACAAAAAACTGTGTGTAGCCTAAACGTGACACCAACAAAAAAGCGCTGAAAACGTGATTTAAAAAAAACACTTAACAAAAACAAGTAGATCCTGAAAGGAAGAAGCTTAGATCAGTTTTGCAGGTCTTAGCTTTCAAATGAGGCGTTACATTAGCCTATAGGCTGTAAGCTCCATTCTTGAAGCTTTTAGACTTTGATAAAACTGGAGAAAATGTTCTTGGTTAAGGGGTTATATCATTTAAAATCTTGTTTAATGATGTATGTTTTGATATTGTATTTTGATATTTGGCTTAATTTCGCTATAATATGCTGTGTTCAATCACAAATACATCAAATTCCATGTCAGAAATGTAGAAATATTGTCTCAAAGTCATCTTGTGACCCCCTCCCAGTTCAGTCATCCTTTTTGAGAACCACTGCACTAGAACACTCCTGCCCCGATCATTTTTTAGCAGCTATATGTAGATTTATTTACTTATTTTACTTATCACTTATTCATTTTGGTATATTTTACATTATGTGAACATTAAATGGCTAGACAATATCTTGATATCTATAAAGTGTAAGGACACATTTAATCAGAATTTGTTCAAGGTGGGCCCCTGCCCTCCATGTGGGATTGTGACATCGGGTTCTAGAATGTGAATGTAATCTATTAATGACTGTACTGTATCTCGTTTTCTATTTGCAAAGGGTTATGTCATATGTGGTGGATATAAATGTTCTCTCTGTTGTTGTTTGAGGTCGTTGGAGGAGTACCTTGCTTGTGGCCATGAAGAGGGTGAAGCACAGGATGAGGGTGCTCTTGGCCACAGGCAGGATGTGTGCCTCCTGCAGGGTGAACAGGATGGCTCCATACAGGCTGGCCTTGGTCGGGCTGGAAGAAAAGGGGGACAGGGGGTGAGTAAAAACTGCACGAAACCTCAAAGCAAATTAGAGCAGGGTTCCCAGCCAGCGCAACACTGACTGATCCGAGTTTACAGATTTATAGATGTATAGATCATTTGCTGTTCCTGTTTGATGTCTGTGTCATTGCTGGTTCGGTATGGCTCTGTGTTTCAATTATCGATTTAACTTTACACTTCCCTGAGGACAAAGGGCTGAAGCGTGACATTTCGTGTGTTGGCGTATACTTTACTATATGGAGAGAAGACGGAGACTCGTTCTATTAAAATCAAAATCATTGTTTTATTCCCTAATATTACAATCTAAAACAAAAGTTATGCAGAGCGCTGTCCCTCAACATGGTGGTCGGCCAGCGAGGAGAGGGTGAGAGACCGCCCCTTTTGTGCGTGAGTAATTTATAGGAACAGGAAGTAGGCGTCTCCTTATTGAACCAATCAGTGCTCTTGAAATGTTCTTGCCGGGACTTCTTCTGCGCAATCTGACTCCTCCTTCTAACACACTGCCCACCAGTGGCTTCAACAGTAAAGACAACAATGATGCAGTAAAAATGTCCGCCCAATTCAAATGAACCTTAAAGCACAGATTACATCAACACAGTTTCATATATAATCATTAAAGCCTAGTATGACAAAAACATGTATAGAAATATTTCCACACGTGAAAAGGGCTTATTCTTTGTGCCTGTTCTGGAAAAGGCATGCAATCAATTTACTACTTATTTCATTTACTTTGATATTCCGTTTACTGTGGTACTTGGTAAATATTTTCTAAAACACTGTCATGCTTCGATTGTAAGACATTTCACTGCACTTTTGCTATGTTTCACATACATTTATGAATACCATCTGTTGTATTTTATGTGACCATAGGGTGGAGCTAAAGTCAAAGATGTGAAATGAAACAAGATGACAGTGAAAGTTTCAGGAGCATCATTGGATGAATAATGAATCTTATAAATACATTTCAAAATGCATATTTATTCCGTCTTCCGGACATGTTTAAAATCTGCCGTACTGAAATGTTTTTCACTAATGGGGAAATATGCAGCCCGGGTCCACGTCATTGGTATTATCTTGGCACATTTGTCATTTGCTTTTACTCACAATGACATGTTGAGGATCTCATTGGTGTCGGGTCTCCACACTCCGCGCAGCAGCTGCTCAAAATTTGACATCAGAGCCACTCCGGACCCTGCAGACGAAAATAGGACCGGAAAAGGTTCAGAACATAAGCTCTTGCTCGCACCGCTGCTCTGCACTTTCCCACCAGTTTCACACATAAACACCGGGGTCGAGGAATCGCAGAGCTAATACAGAGCAGTGTACTGCGCCATAGGCTTTGCTGGGCGATTGTCTAACATGATCTGTTTATAGAATGTACAGTACTTTCTGATTACATGTGGTTGTGTGCAAAAAGCAGGAGACGCATGTAGGCCTACTACACAGACATGTTTCAGTCCATAGTAAAAGTGCTGATGTTATTGTTGTAGCCTGGTCGTACCATACCCTCGTACTCATTTCATACAGAGGGTCTGGAACTTCACAATTGAGCTCCGTTTTCAGGTGGGAGGGATGAACTCCTTTGAAAAGATTGGATCCGTTATCAAACTACAACCAGCAAATCCGGTGCAAATGCGTAACTTCACCTACAACACCCGTCTCCCCTGCTCACTGAATGGTTGATTGAATTCCAACCTACCAAACACAGCCACTGACATCAGACCCAGATGTACATGTAGGGAAAAGATAATTGACCGGAGTTTACGGATGGCTAAGGCCAGGCTATTATTGTTATGGTGGCTGTATGTTTCACATAAATGAATGAAATTGACTTTATATGAACTCTGTCAATACAGTGCACGGCTCCACATTGAAAAGTGTCAATGGAAAATTCACTAGTTTTATTACAGCCCTGTTTCACCACAAATCTCATGCATAGCTGTGCAGTCACACTTGGTACAGCGCCCCCTCCAGACAAATTAATGCTAATGTTGCAGACTAGAACATAGTGATCAAACAGACTTTCATGTGTCCCTTTCAGTCATGTCAGCCAGAACAAAATATTGTTCTCCGCTGGAGCTTAAGGCTGATAGTCGTTATGTAAATTAAATATTAACCACATTGCGTAACATTGACTTGCTCCAAGAAGATCCAAGGTTCAACTCCCAGATCCTCTGTGTTCTTTAATTGTTGAATTTGCATTATGTGGTTAATGTAAGGAAAATTGTTCCTCTGCATTTAACTCATCCTTCAATGCCACTGGGGCAAATAACTTCTGAAACAGGACCTATCTCCAGATTGTGAGGACCTCTACCTCTCCCATCAATCTCTCGGATTGATGGGAGAAACCGCAGTATGCCGTATTTAGGCTCTCATTTTTTTTTTTTTTTTTTAATTTAATAGAGACAGTGCATATTAATGAACATCTGTAGTTACAGTGTAAATATGACAGATTATAGCAAACATGCTAATTTCCATCTGCAGTCCCTAGGCAGGTGACACAGAAACAATTAAAATTTGCATTCAATTACAGGAAGTCATAAAGAAAAATCTAGGAGGCCGGATTAAAAGTGGTTGCACAGTTGATTGTCTTTCATCCACTGTTTAAGGTGCAATTTGAAAGTGACCAGTGATGGACATTCTCTTATGGACAGAGGAAGCCTATTCCAATAGTGCACAGTTTGACTGAAAGTGGTGTGTCTGTGTGGTACCTCGCAGTCTCCTCGAGCTGTGGCCCTAGTGCCAGTCTTAACTTTTATAAAGTCCCGAAGTGGAGGAGGCGCTAGATTGTGCAAAACTTTGTAAATCAAACATGAGTTTTTAAAATGAACAAAATTATCAAAACTGAGTAAACTATGCTTATCTAAAACAGTGCAGTGATGAAATGAATAAGGTTTATTGTCGAGGATTTTTATTGCCTTTTTAAAAAGAGATTCAATGGGTTTGAGTGTTGTTTCAACAGCAAGTGACCAGGAGGTGATGCAGTACTCTATATGTGAAAAGATCATAGTGTGTAAAAACATTCTAGCAGCTTTCAGGGTCATACAAGGCCTTATGCGTCTAAAATTCTGTACATTAAAATTGACTGTATGTGTGATCCTTTTGATTTGCTTTTTAAAAGTTAAATTTGAGTCCAAGGTCAAGCCTAGGTATTTAAATTCATTTACATGAGTGAGCTCAATGCCATCTAGGAAGACATGAGACTGCTGAAGTTCAGATGGTCGCTTACCAAACATCATGCAGACACTTTTCTTTAGCTGCCTCCGTAAATGGGCACAGTTTGTCACAATAAAACTTGTAATCTGTGTCCTGGTTCGTTAACACTTTATTTGTCCGTAAAGTGCGCCCACCTTTGACGTATCCGACGATGACCATGATGAAGAAGCCGTGGTGGTAGGCGTGGTGGGCGTGGTGCACTCCGGCAGCGATCTTCCGAGTGCGCACCACCTCCTTCAGAGCCACCAGCACCAGCTTCACGGGCAGGAAGGCCACGCACTTGTAGAACAGGTTCAAAGGGCAGTAGAAGATCAGGTACCTGCCACACACGACACACTCATGTTATTCCCACATACAAAGGGAAAGCTTAAAAATGTTACTACGATACATCCGTTTGATCTTGGTTGATATAGACATTCAAACTCGGACCCAGGACCTCTATGCTATATGGCGAGTGCTAACCTCTGCACCACCGTCTCCCGAGGTCCCTTATAAGTCCCTGTTCCTGTTGCGCGTCAACTGAAATTCAACGTGATGCGTATGATCCTCACCAGACGGCGGAGGCCAGCAGGATGTGGCTGTTGTGCTGGAAGTAGTCCAACGGGCTGTGTCCCAGCATGATGTCTGCCAGAATGTAGCTCCCAAAGCAGTAGAGCATGGCACACAGCCAGGAGGCCACCGGGCTACGGCGGGACACCTCCACCGAGCCTGCAAGTGCACCAAAAAACAAATTATATTGAGTCAAAGGTGCGCTTAAGTTAGGACTTATCTACAGACAGACAACCACTCACTGAAAGTCCTTCGCTAAACAAATCACACACACACAAATAGACCCAGGAACTTTTGAAAGAGTACGGAAATATGAACTCAACTAATACAAGAACCCAATGCCTTTCAGAACTCCTTTGGAGAGCTCTAAACTACAGAGTGATCCAGTTTTTGACCAAACAAGGAATTTGTGTTGTTGTTTGCAGAGAACATAGTGTTGCTAAAATCTGTGGTTCTCTTTTCACTCCAAGTACCGCCTCATAAATATCACCCGGCCGAGATCAAATCAGGACTGAACTGGGTGTAAAACAGACCAAACTAGAAATTCAGCAGTTACAAAAGCCATTGCAAGTGGCTGCGATCACGACACAAATAGCTGTAGAAATCGAACTACTACGCTGCAAATGCATTTTTTCCAGAAATGCATTTGTCATGTGGCCATAGACAATAATCACTGTGGAGAGGTCAAAGGCAGGATTTGAACTAACAACCTTCTGTCTCAGAGTCCACTTGTTTTCTATAACTTGTAATACATTGTTGAATTTCTTCTTGACTTGAATGATCAGAGCATGTGCCTGACCTTCAGTGATCAGTATCAAAGTCTGATGATGATGTGTTTTTGAAGGCACGAGCTGGGTTTGAACCCTGGACCTTTGGGTTCTTTAGAGCTGTGGTTCTCAACTGGTGGGTCGAGGCCAAAAAGTGGGTTACGGAACCAATGACGAGGCTTCCCCGGGGGGCATTTCTTTCAATATTTTCCCTGAACATTTTTAGATTTAGTCTGTTAAATTACTGTTATCAAGTTGTTTTGATCATTTTCATCTTCAAAAGCTTATCTAATGCCTATTCAATAATTTGTCAGAAAATTACAGTATTTTGCATTATATATAGCAAATCAAATTGTTATTTGGGTCATGGCTTGTCATACTATGGGTGATGGTGGGTCCTGAAGCCATACCAGTTGAGAACCACTGCAGATGAAAATATGTAATTTAGATAGTTATTTTGTTAGTTATATATTAAAACTGTTACTAATGATAAGGTTAAGACTACAAGGTTAAGAAAGACCTTGTTTTCCCCAGGAATCGAACCTGGGACACGAGCGCTAACTAATCGCTGAGTTAAGTATAGATGTAAGCGCCGCTTCTGCACATACTGTACATTCACCTTTGGGACTAAATGGTCTCTTACAAAACCAGTGTTGTAAATTGCACCAAGCACACTTGCCAAACTGTGGTTCAATTTAATGTAGAATAATCTAAATCAGTCCACTAAATCCATTCAGCTGGACATTTTAACACTTAGGTGCCCGACATTTTGAAATCGTACCAGAGCGTTATGAGGATATAAATTATATATATATATATATATATATATATATTTTTTTTTTTTTTTTTTTTTTTTTTTTTTTAAAGTGAAGCTTCCAGTGCTGTGGCTTCTAATGTTTGCTTTGTTGTTTACCTCTGGACACAAGGACCTAAATGACACATTTATGCTCTGATATCATTGGGCCTTAGGTAAATGCATTGTTAGACAGTCTACTGTGTGAAAAATGTATGTGAGCTGTTTGACTGCTATTCATTGTGAAATCTTTTGCCTTGTTGTGACTCTGTGTTGATTTGTCGGTTCTGATGCTTTGAGCTCTAAGAACATAGCGTTGATTTTAGGGTGACCAGATGGTAACCAGCAAAATGTTAATGGACAGAAAGCTCTAAAATCCACAACTGAACTGCCACATCTACAGACCACACGTACATGACCACGTATACATAGCCTGTGTGTTGGAAATATATTATAATAGAGTATATGTAATGTATAAAATGGTCCCCCAGAATGTCTATTTTCTTAATCTATTCTACTTCTTTCTCACACATATGCCATGAGCAGCAGTTAAAGTAGTGATCTCTGACAGTTCCTATCAGAGCTGTCCTTGTGTCACTATTTACTGTATCATAACCACGCCCACAGCCCATTCAGGAGCACACCCTGATAACACATCGCACCGCACAACATATAGCACCAGCTAATATTGACACTGACCAACTGCAACCAGTTCACGAGTTGTAGAGATGTCGGATAGAAACGTGTACAAAATGGTATTGCAATATTTGACATCTATGTTGCAGAATATAATAGAGCATAATAGGTCGACGTGTATGTGTGCACTGGTGGCAGGCTTCTGAGTGGTTGATGAGTTGATTTAAAGTGTCATGTGACCCACAGGCTGTGTATTCCACTGTTGGCATGTAACAGGTGTACACAACTGCTTAGCTCGGGAACTGTGCGCACTGTGAGAGCTTTATTCGCTGACAGGTGACAGCTTTCACGGAAGAGTCGAATTTCAGAGATTATTTCATTTCAGTATCTGTTTGGGAAACAAATGATGATGTTGTTTTTGGAGGAAAGTATTTTACCTAATGAGTTGCAGCCTTAAATATTACTAGTCTACAATGTTTTGTTAAACTGAAGGCAGATGTTCAGATGTTACAATCTCCACAGATCTACCCCACTTCCCGTTTTATCTCATCTAAGAGAGCTCTTCAGTGTTAGAGCATGTCATGCTTTTGTAACTACAGTATCTGTTACGCCTTTCAGTTTCGCTTTTTCATATTTATATCCAGTAAAAAGTCCCTCTGCAACTATTACAACTTATGCCTTCATTCAAAACACTGTCGCTGTACAATTTTAGCGCACTATTCCCTGGCCCAGATCTTGATAAACTGTCTCACCCAATGACAAGGTGACGGCATGCACTGGAATCAAACCCTCAACATCAATCCTCCAGCATATGCCTATTACTTACTTAGCTATTACGATACGTGTGACTTAGACCAGTGGTAAACTTTTGTATGGGTTAATCTTTTTTTTTCTCTGATATGTAGCTTCCTCGTGTCAGTGTGAGCATTGTGTTGTACAGTAATTTAGTCATAAGTGTAAATCTCAACAACAGGTGGAGAGGTGATCCAGCACCGCTTAGTCTTAGGGCAACCTGATCCAGAGCAATGCGTCCCTATAAATACTCATCGCCTGCCCTCCCAGCACTGTGACTGCCTTTATACTGCACCCCCTGTCTCTCTCTCCTTTCCTTTGCACTGATCACAACTGTCACCCTCGACTTTTGACCCCCAACACTTGTGTCCCACCACAGGTCACCGGCTCCTTTACTGTCCTAATCCTGTTCAAGAAGACCGGTGGACATAGGGCGCTGCACATGAGGGGAGCAGCTCATTTGACTGGCAAATGTGTTCATACAAGGATTATAAACAGGCAACCACGAGCGCACAGACAAACGGGACCTTTTACTTCATACGGCCACACTTCGTAACAAGCAACATAGGAATGTGCTTGGGCCTATATTTGTTGAAGACTTAGTACATGCGATTTAATCAAATCAAATCAAACTTTATTTATAAAGCGCTTTTCATACAAAATTGAACACAAAGTGCTTTACAGTGCTTAAAATAATTAAAATCGTCCCCACCAGCAAATATACATAAATAACAACAATAATTGTATAGAACTAAAACAAATAAATAAAGTTAGTATAAATAAATATTAGTTAAAAGCTAAGCTAAAAAGGTGGGTCTTGAGCCTACTTTTAAAAACATGAACATTCTCTACGGCCCTGAGCTCCTCCGGCAGGCCGTTCCAGAGACGAGGGCCGTAATACTGGAACGACGCCTCGCCGTGAGTCTTTCTGTTGACTTTCGTAATAACTAAGAGACGCCTACTGAAGGAGTGAAGGGGCCGTGAAGGTTCATAAGGTAAAAGCAATTCTGAAAGATAAGAAGGACCAAGACCATTAAGACATTTAAAAACCATTAAAAGAACTTTAAAATCTATCCTGAAACACACGGGAGGCAATGCAGCGGCTCTAAAACCGGTGTAATGTGGTCCCGCCTCCTGGTCTTCGTCAGGACACGAGCTGCTGAATTCTGTAAAAGTTGTAAACCTGAGATACTCTTTTTGGGAAGACCAGAAAGCAGGGCATTACAGTAGTCGATACGACTGGTGATAAAAGCATGCATTAGCGTCTCCGTGTTGGTCCGAGAGAGAATGGGGCAGCCTCTGGCTATGTTCTTTAGATGGTAAAAACCTATCTTTGTGATATTCTTAATGTGTGGAATTAAAGTCAGCTCAGAGTCAAAAATCACGCCCAGGTTCTTCACCTGTGAAGAAGGATTAAAAGACAGTTACTGTAGTTTTGGTAAAGGTTTCTCTCTCTGGGCCTCAGGACCGATGACTAAAACTTGAGTTTTGTCCTGGTTTAGCTGGAGAAGGTTTTCTGCCATCCAGGATTTGATATCTAAAATGCAGTTAAAAAGTGCATCCATTGGCCTGGTGTCATCAGGAGACATGGAGATGTACAACTGTGTATCATCAGCATAACTATGAAAGTTGACTCCATGTCTCCTGATGACATCACCAAGAGGGAGCATATACAGGTTAAAAAGCACTGGGCCTAAAATCGAACCCTGGGGCACACCACATGTAATTTCATGGACCTTAGAGGAGCAGGTATCCACACTCACCATGAATGTCCTGTCTGTGAGGTAGGATGTAAACCATTTGTGGACAGCACAAGAGAGGCCGATGTGTTAAAAGCATAGTCCAGTAGAACCAACACTGTCAGCTTTTTAGAATCATAATTTAATCTAAAATCGTTTAAAAATCTTTAAAGGGCCGTCTCGGTGCTGTGGTGTATCCTAAAGCCAGACTGAAATTTCTCAAGGACATCATGTGCAATTATAAAGTCGCTAAATTGGGTAAAAACAAGTTTTTCTAAAATTTTGCTTAAAAATGGTAAGTTGGATAACAGTCTAAAATTGTTAAAATCATTACAGTCCAAATTGCTCGTCTTCAACAGGGGCCTCACCACCGCCCCTTAAAGGCAGTAGGGAAGACCCCTGTCTGAAGAGAGCAATTCATCATGTTTAAAAGCTTATCTCTAAAAGATCCATAAAATGTTTTTAAAAAATTAAACAATTTGTAATGATACCATAGTACCGTAGTAGTAGTCTATGTACCATAGTGGTCCCATGCTATAACGGTCGATTGCTTTTTCAAAGCAATGTGGGCCAATGAGCTTGATCATTTTAGTGAGATTGCCAGAAATTGATTTGCTCGAATACTGTCAAATATCCAGAGAACTCACATCTGCCAAGCTACGTTTCCTAAAGAAACTGATATTATACTATCATTAACCGTTTTGCACACTAAAGCCCTTTGGTGCTGTGCCATGTGATTTCCCACCACATGCCCTTACTGAGTCTGACTCTTGACTGCAATGTTTGTTTGAAAGTAGAGGAAACTTGCCTTGGGTTGTGGAGTAAGAGTGGCAAAAGAGATCTGAGGTTCGTGTACCCCCTACCTCAAAGGTATTTGTTGAGAAAGCAATCACTTAAAAACTAAGTAAATACAATGTTGTGTGCAAAATAAAACTGAATTCCAAAACATACAGTATTACTGCAAAATATAGCTCCTCCTTAGAAAATACTGTTCAGTTTCACCTTCTTATTTTAATCTGAAAAAGATTAAAGTACACCATACACCATACACCATACACCATACTAAGCCATGTAGTACCCCCAGGGGTCCCCATACGCCTGGTTGGGAAACACTGATAGTAATAATTATCAAATACACAAATCAGAGAAAATCCTCATCTTCAAAACACACACACTTAACAGCATCATACGTAGGTGTTGACTTTGTTATACGTTCAGCAGTTTTTTTTTTAAATACGTGTAAGATGATAAATTAAGTGAATAATTTATTTATTGGTTTATTTGGTAGGGACAGTGCAAGTTAATGAACAAGCCACACCGGATTGTAGCCTTGGGCTAATTTCCATCCGTCGTCCCCCATGCGCACTCTCAAACACACTCACATTCATCCTGGCCTATTGTACATGTTTTTAGTGGTAAGGGAAACCGGAGTACCCGGAGGAAACCTACGCAGACACGGGGAGAACATGCAAACTCCACACAGAAAGGCCCCGGCCTTGGTGGGAATCGAACCCGGACCTTCTAGCTGTGAAGCACGAGCACTAACCGCTGTACTACCGTGCCGCCAATAATGCTTTTATTACATTACATTTATTACATTTTATTACACGTAGGGAAGGGAATCTTATTTGTATAGCTTTTTATATGACACAAGTCACACCCAAAGCGCTTCACACATGAAAGGGAGGGGGGTTCATTCACTCCATGCTGATGGTGGTAAGCTACATTTGTAGCCACAGTTTCCCCTGGGGTAGACTGACAGAAGCGAGGCTGCACACATCTGCGCCAACGGTCCCTCCGACCACCACCAACCACTCACACATAGGCATTGGGTGAAGTGTCTTGCCCAAGGACACAACGACAGTCTGCATCTGCAGGAGCCGGGATTCGAACCCCTGACCTTCCGATCATGAGACAACCCGCTCTACCATCTGCACCACTGTCGCCCCCAATATGTAATAAAATGTAATACATTTTCTGTAGTGTTTCTAATGAATGACAGAAGCCATGTGAACAACAACGTGCAGTGTGTCTAGTGGTTAAGCTGTACATATGGCGGGATCCTGCGTCGTGGGTTCAAGTCCCAAATCTTTGCTTTGATCTGTCCTG
Source organism: Neogobius melanostomus (assembly GCA_007210695.1). NCBI lineage: Eukaryota > Metazoa > Chordata > Actinopteri > Gobiiformes > Gobiidae > Neogobius > Neogobius melanostomus. The sequence goes on from VHKM01000321.1 coordinate 208,240, forward strand.
TGTAATAAGGCCTACAGGTCAAATAATCCTAAAAAACAAATAATGCACTTGATGCTTCCTCTTGGATGGGTAGGCAATGCCACACTTCACTTACCAAGCGCTTTCTTTCTAAGAAACTAATTTATGACCAACTTTTCTTATATCCTCCATTCAAACAACACTCAGCCCTCAAGCAGTGGGGGTCTTCAGAGGCCCATGGCGTTTATTTCAGGACGTGCTATTTATTCTCTGGTATGTGCCTTCCATGTCTTACATTTCATCCTCCTTCCTCCACGATGGGCTGCTCAGGACTCCTCAATCTTATGTGAAACATTACTAAAAGCTTTAATCCTTCCAAGCCCAGAGGTTCCCCATCAGTGAATGAGGTCACGCGTCTGCCAACTCTTACGTAACAAGGCGCGCTTTATAAGGATACCACTGATAACAACAGTCCGTTTAAGGCTATCCCAGAAAGCGCATGCCTACCACACATACCCACGCACACACCGTAGACTCCGGGAGAATAACAGAAATTCCCGCTATTATGGCCAGTACCAACATTTTGGCAAGTTATAAAAACGCGTTACCAAATACAAGATGAAAAGGTAATTGTTTTGTATCAATTTGTAAATAAATAGGCCAGTCATAAAGTGACAGATTTTATATGATTGGCATGGTGCAGCCATATAAAAGATGAAAACGGCATGATTTGTCACATTTTGTAAAGGCTATCTTCTGCGTTGGAACGAGTTGCGCACCTGCCAAAACATTGCGTTACGATCAAGCATGCACGTGCAATCATGTTTTGCCACCGGTTGTTCCCACGAGACGCCCACACGAGGACGCACAGCACGTACCTGGCTCATACTTGAGGTACAGTATCGACACGATGTAATAGGCGAGATCGAACACGGGAAACATCCCCATTTTGGAGAAGATTTGAGCGATATCGCCCAAATTCAGCGCAGCCAGGACTTCCATGATGCCTCCACCGGACCAACAACACTCCTCGTTCGGCTGTTGTCGTCGCTGATGTGTTTATTTATATACGTTGCCTTTGTTCCGACTGCGCAGCGTGTATCGAGAAGCCCAGCCAAGACAAGCCAAGCCAGCCCCAGTCGTCCTCGCTCGTCGCCTGCTCCGTGCGTCTCACCGCCAAAGCGCCCTAGACACTCAAGCCGTCCTATTAATACCGCTGATGTATGTCCCCCACCCCCCGTGCTGTCCCCGAGCCGCAGCAGCAGCGGCAGCATCGCCTTGTGCCGCCAGCTGCTCGTCTCCGCGTCAGCTGCGGCTTGAAGGAGAGAAAGGGGAAATGATAAAACGAACACACGCGCAGCTTGGTGGGTCAAGTCTCACGCATGAAACACGGCATTACGCGTGAGAAATAGTCATAGTGTGTAACATAGTGTGTAACGTAGTGGTAGCGAATGCAACACAAAACAAAAAAACAAACACATTTTAGGCACCAAATCTTTGCCCCCAATCCGGTTTTACAACGTGTCCTTAATCCCAAACGGCGACATTTGAGGACAGCATTGTTTACACGCCAGATTAAAGGCCCTCTTACCCATTTTTTTTTTTTTTTTTGAGAAAAGTCTTAACTCTTTGTCGTGCTCCAAACTCGTTTCGTTTCATAACTTTCCAGGAGCACAGAGGAACCTTACTGACACGGTAGGCTAATGCTAAAAACGAATAGCCTGATTATTCATGATTGATAAGAACGCTTTAAGATTAGATGCATAATGGTATTTTATTTTGTATTTGTATTTATTTTTAATTTTTGTCAGCTTTAATAAAATACGGAAGGAGGAAAAAAAATGTCATTGCACTACAAGAAAAAAAAATCAGGTACAGAACTTTACTCATTTTTGAACAATGGGTGCAGTAAAAATCAAACTGCCACAAGAGGTCGCCAAACACTACCTAATTCACTTGGCGCCAAAATGCAGTCACACAATAATATAGTTTGGATTAAACAGAATAATAACGCCAGGAAAAAAAACATTTTCAATCTCTTCTATTCGACTTGATTTAGTTCATACCAGGCCAAATAGAAGATAATGCATTTGGCCTCTTGTTTAGACTTGGTTCTATATTAACAACACTGATCTTCATTAACAAAATAACACAGACTCTTTCATAAGTACATGTTGTCTCCTGTAAGTGTACTTTAGTTGGCCCTCTTCCTTCACCGGTGTTCAATTGATACTTGAATATAGTAGGAGGTTAAATGCTGCCATCTGTTGGTGTTATTACCTAACTACACCTACTGCACGTGTGTGTTACAATACATTTTTATTACATGTATATCAAAACATTTCAAGAGGGTTTTAAGAGAGCATTGTGAAATAAACTTTATTAATCCAACCGGCATTTATTTTTAAAGTTAAAAACCCAACAAAAGACAGCAGACGAATCTCCATTTGAGTAGTTTCATAGGAAAACTACTCAGCCATCATTGCACACATTTATTTATGAATGAAACTGATTTCCAAAAGTTGTGAGAGTAGGAATGCACTACACTGTATCTTCTCCGGTGCTCTGAAACCTCCTTGTATTTGTGTGCTCCTGGTGGCTGAATAAAAGTGTTGGTCCCATTTTTGACATGAACATAAAAAGCCTCTTTCCACTCCATTTACAATAACAGGGCCATATGCTGCTCTGAATATTCATGAGACACCGTTTTTCACCGAGTAGAGCTTCTCCAAATGGAGCCCCTTTTATCGGCGGAAAGAGTTGCCTTGGGGAGAGAGAGGGTTCTGAGAAAAACTGAAATCATGACATTTATCAGAATGCATTTAGACAAACGGACAGCCAAGCCTGTAGGTCATTACGGTATTTTTATACCGTAATCAGGAGAAATCACACATGTTAAATCTGATCATTTGTGTTAATGACGAGGTATCTAATTTGACACATAAAGCGGCATACAAAAGCTTGGGCACCCGGTCATCAGAAGAAAGTAGAGATGCAGCATGAGTGCGAGTACTTTGAGTACTTGCCAATACCGAATATCAATACGAGTACAAGGCATTTTTTTCAACATACTTTTTGAACTACAGTATATAGAGCTATTTATAGACAGACTTTTGCACAGCAGATTGGTTAGTTACTCATTTACATTTCCTTGAATAAAGTAGTATTTATAAAGATGGAAATAACAGGAAATGGTTAAGTTCACACTGTGACTGTCCATCATAGACAGAACAGCCCTTGTCCAAAAGTTACTCAATGCCTGTTCTGTATTCATTTATTTTATTATTTAAATATTGGTATTGGTGTGTGGATAGAACTCCAAAGAACAGTATGTGCAAGTCAGCCCAGCAATCTCTCTGGAACTGGAAGACTTTTGTAAGGAAGAATGGGAAAAGATCCTTCAAACTAGAAGTGAAATACTGCCTTGGTTGCCTACAAAACCGGTGACAGGCTGTGATGTCTTGTCATCGGGAGGACTAAGTATTATGCAGGATACCTAAACGTTTGCTTTGGGAATGTCTCATCTGTAATTTCATGTCTTTTGGAGATCATTTCCTCTTTCTGGAGGGTTGGGAAAGTTGGGTAACAGTTGGTCTGAAGATTGTTGATCCAATCTCACAAGGTCCGAGTTACTAGGACATGGATTAATTACATGAAAAACATCCACTGGAAGATGCTTTACGTCCACATTACCACAAATCTCCAGTTAAAGTGTCCTCCCATCTTTTTAATCTGACAAAGATGATTATCACGGTCAGACGTCACATGTCTGGTTCGTTGAGCAGTATGACCGTGATGGTGATGTCGTCACGGTAACGGCGGGCCAGGTCGGGGGGCAGGCTGAGCATCTTGACCAACCGGTTCTGTGCCACGGCCCCGTAGCCGTCGTCCCCCAAGGCGTGTCGGAGTAGGTGTGTGGCGGCATTCTGGTCTTCCAGCACCGACTGCACACGGCCCCTCCGCTCGACCAGCAACCTCTGCAGCCCTCTCAGAGTCATACCAGCCCCGGGCACTAGGGGGCGCTGATACTGCAGACCTGGAGACGGAGGGGGTAAGAGAATGGATCTTTGCCTGACTACATACTGTAAATCTCTTTCAAACATTATGATAACTAGAAACCATATCTTATCTCGTCGAGAGTGTCGAGACAATAAACAGATTGAGTTTTAAGCTCTTAATTTGCTCATCTAAAGTCTCCTTGTGACTGTATTATCTGGATATCAGTTATATTTTCCAATTAGCTTATGGCTGATTAAACCGATCCCAACAAAGATATAGCCTCTGAGGGATTATTTCAAATGAAGAAGAAAACAAAGAAGTTGGTTCACAAAAGTTTAACCGAGAAAGCTCAACTGAGTTTACAGACCTTTTATAGGCAAGTTTTGGCCCCCAGACATGTTGATGAAGAACATGAGATTATAATGTTTGTGTAGGATCTCTGTTGTCCAGGAATTATCCATCGTAGTAGAGATTCTCAAATGTTGTTGACTGGACTGGGGTTGATTGAGTTGAGTGTGTTTCGCTTCAAGCTTCTTCTTCTTCTTGCTCTTGTTGTCAACTCAATCAATCCAGTCCAGGCGGCAATATTTGAACATCTCTACTACGATGGGATCCCAACATGTTTTGTAGTAGGACAAACCACAGCACCTGGAAGAAACCTACACAGACACTTGGAGATCACGGAAACTCGACGCAGAAAAAGGCTCCATTTGGCTCGGGATTGAGCTTTGGACCCTGTGAGGCATGAGAGCAGACCGCTACGCCGCTCATTTTGCCTGTCGATATATTTACTGCTATCCCCTTCTCCTGACTGCCGGTCCCTGTGGCCTCTGACCTGTGAGCTGCTGCGCCACCAGCTGCACCACGGTCTGCCGGTGCATGAGCTCCCACAGCCCGTCTGTGGCCAGCACGATGAACTTGTCCCGGGGGCTGATCCGGTGTGTGGTCACTTCGGGCTGGGCGCTCACGTACGGAGGGGTGAGGTAATGTGGCGGTAACAGGATGTCTGGTCTCTTCTCAAACACTCTGCTCAGCATCTCCCCGCTCCACTTAAAGCGCACGTTTCCAAAGCCCCTGGAGGAGGGAGGCACAGATCTTATGTCATTGTTGTATTGGGTACACTTTGCACAACTGCACAGTCATCCCTAGTGGATGACAGTGGAAATGCCTTTACAGACCTGTTTCCATATTATTAACAGTACAATTCTTATCATATTTTTATAGTCATTTACAGTTACAATACTGGAGTAGGGTTATGGTCAACCAGGTCCATAAAAGACTGTCGTTCTGGGTCTGCCTCAACACGTTTCCTCAGCCCCACCCCCTGGTCAATGGCTGGCCATCCTTCCTGTCCCCAAGAAAAAATTCCAACACGTGACCTTGTGTACTGTGTATTTCCCATGTCTTGATGTTTTTATGCATGTGCTTAACCTGATTGTAACTGTGCATATCTTCTTTTGTAAGGCGCATTGAGTTGCCCTGTGTACAAAATGCAGAGTATAAATAAACATGCCTTGCCTTCCCTAAATAATGTATGAACTGGGTAAAAAACATGTTTAAACCGGGGAGGAGGGGAGGAGAACACAGAACAAGTGCAGTACTGAAGCATCAATGTATTTATTTCTAATTAAAACAAATACCATAGTATCACCTAAAGTAAATGGTCACGCTACTGTATATGTTGAGATCATTTACCATACCACCTAAAGGAGACCAACTAGTGCAACACTTTAATAACTAGACCTTATTTAACCATAATTAACAATTAATTAACACTTAATAACTGTGTCTGGCACAGACTGGTTGCTTTGCTTCCGTCAGTCTACCCCAGGGCAGCTGTGGCTACAATAGTAGCTTACCGCCACCAAGTATGGAGTGAATGAATAGTGCAATGTAACGCGTCTTTGAGTGTCCAGAAAATGCTATATAAAATTGATGCATTATTTATTATTATTATTATTATTATTATTATTATTATTATTATTCCCCCTCCTGGAACCGCCACCATAACGTGGTGGAGGCGTTTGAGCACCCGAATGATCCTTGGGGGCTATGTTCTCGGGGCTTTGTGCCCCTGGTAGGGTCTCCCATGGCAAACAGGTCCTAGGTGACGGGTCAGACAAAGAGCGGTTCAGAAGCCCCTTATGAGAGACCAACAGGCCCGGTTAGAACCATGAGGCCGTCCTTCTGTGGACCCACCACCTGCAGGAGGAGCCATAGGGGCTGGTGCAATGTGATTTGGGCAGCTCCAACGGCTGCCCCCACGACCCGGCAACGGACAAGTGGAAGATAATGGATGGATGGATTATTATTATTATTATTATTATTATTAAATGCGAAACAGAAATGTTGTATTCCTGTGACCATAGTCAACCATTCCTTTCTGCATACTACAGCACACATTTAAAGCATGGGTCTGTGTTCTCTACCTGAAGGGCAGCAGCAGGCCCAGCAGCCTGTCGTGTCTGACCACAGTGCGTCTCTCTGACCGGGGGTGTTCTCCCATGACCCTTTGCAGCTCGTCGGGGTTCTGTGCGTTGTGATCGTTGGTCAGACTGTGGGCTGACCAGCTCCCGTCAGACCCCTGCACCCCCAGCACGGCCCGGCTGTCCCCCAGGTTAGCCACGTGGAGGACCCCGTTAGACACCAGGGCCACACAAGCGGTGCACCCGGACAGGGCCACCTCCAGAGGGGCTGAGCTGCTGCCATTGTCCCGCCTGGAATGTGGAGGACGGGGTTAGGCAAGACCTTGAAGCGCAAGACAATCAGCCACTGTGCAAAATGTTTGATATTCAAGGTTTTGACAAAAGAGTTCAATCAGTCGGTGAAAAGTCCGAACCTGGAGAGATAGACCTGAGCCTCCACGGACAGATCAAAGTCCAGGCGTTTGAAGGCACTGACCAGCCCCGCACTCACTCTCTCCTCGTCCTGCAAACACCAAAAACACAAAATACGTCAGGAGTCAGACCAACTTACTGCATTATTCCGGGTTTTTTTTAACTTCTTATGCACACCTTAAGGGGGTGTGAAGCAGTTTGACGGAAGAAAAACAAACAATAGCTATTCACGAGGGAACAAACGGAGGTGGACAATAACTGTACCTGACTTTTTGTTGTTGTAAAACACATTTGTTTTTACCACCACAGAGTGTGTTGTAAAACAGACTTTGTTGCATTGTCTTCACCTATTTTGTTTATTAAGCAATAGAAGATAGAAGTAGAACCTAAATCAGTGAAATTTATTTTGGGGTGGCACCCCCTTCTTCACTTTGCCACCGCTCAAAGCTGCACACGGTCTTGAAACGTGCATATAAACAATTTGCTTGATCAATTCAGACATGCAGGAGAGATTGTGAGAGCTAGAAATTAGTTTGTGCAAGAGTTTTCGAGGATCTGAACTTTACTCGAGTTGTATTTTTGTTGAAATTTTTTTACTTTTACAGTAAATAGGATATTTACTCCACAACATTTTTTGGCCAAAGTAAATTAGTCCATGTGTTTTGTTCATTTTAAAAGCCTAATAATGCACACTCCAGACCAGTAGGTGGCACTGCGTGTGTACTGTCAAATGCCCTTAACTCAGAACAAGGAAGGTTTGTCCCTGTTGCGTTGCTGTTGGTAAAGTGAAATCGGGTGCACTTGTTATGTTTTTAAAGCCACCAGTTACTTATTCGAATAGGTTTGCACTTTCTACTTTGAATTCTACAGCAAATACTTAAGTACGTTCACTTAAGTAATAATTTGACTGAACAATTCTTTTATTGGAGTAATATTTGACAAGGAGTATTTGTAATAGTTATGAAATCAAGGAACACCACTGGGAGCAACACTATGATAAAAGAAAAGCCATAGACAGGAATGAGACAGATGTGACGTAACAGACTGTGACAGGGGCCATGTTCTTGTCAGGACTGACAGCTGGGTACTTCACTCAGAGACACATCTGCACTATGGTCAAACAAAAGGCAAATCTCTCAAAGAAGTGTTAGGAATTAATCAATTAAATCAAGACTTAGCCAAGTGGGTCTACATCCACCAGAAATGGATTTAAACTGACTTGGCTGACAGAATTGAGCAAAGTGGCTGCAATGGAGCATTGATTCCAATCGCTCTGAGATTTACAGTGAGATGAAAATGTATGTGAACGCTTTGAACGAAAGACCTAAGGCATTCACAACATGCACGGAATAAGTAAGTGAACCCTTGTATAAATAGCTGGCTGACCCTTCTTTTGTAGCAATAACTGCTTTCCTGTAGTTGCAGATTAGACGCTCAAACGATCAGGAATTCATCTTGGACCATTCCTCTTTACAAAACTGCTGTAGTTCAGCGAGATTCCTGGGTTCACTTACTTTTTTCTCCCTGTCCTGTGAATGTTTACATGTTAAGGCCAATAAAAATATGATAAAATGAATATGTTTGGGTGGTATTAGTTTAAGCAGACACTGTTTACTCATTCTTATGATTTTGATGAAGATCAGACCACATTTTATGACCAATTTAGGCAGAAATGCGAGAAATTCCAAAGCGTTCACATACATTTTCATCCCACTGTACACAGCCTGGGACTTACTTTTCATGTGCTTGTGGGAGAGTGCATGATTTGAAGCTAATTTTGTTCAGGCTAACCGTAAGTGGCTTTGATAACTAATACAAGTCAAGGACAGTTTATGTAATGATAAGTGAATGAGGTGTTGTAACCGGAACCAAATTAAATATTGTAGGTAGTTTGGTTAATTTTTCTACTTATAAACAAAACAAAAAAATGCGAACCATTACATTTTTGTTTTTTCTAATCTATTGAAAAGTATAACTATAATTTACATGGGAAAAAGGGGCTTTATTTACAGTTTTTTTGTCACCCCACCTGCTCGCCCTCCTCCTCCCCCTGCTCCTCCTGCAGCCGGTCCTGCCAGTAGTTCCTGAGACTGTCCACTGTGTTGGTGCCGTAGTCCAGCTCACAGGGGTCCCGCGGGTGCCGGTGCCACTCCAGGAGCGGGGGCGTGGGTCGGTCCTCCTCCACCGTGCTCTCCATCTCAGCCAGGGTCCTCAAGGGCAGCATCTCCACGGCCATGTAGTAAAAGAGTCTGTGGCTCACGGCCTGGGCGCAGGCGGTCCCAGCGTGGCCGTCGAACACGCCGAACATGACCCCGCCATGGCCTAGCAGGCAGGTGGCACTGCTGCGGCGGTCCTCGCTGGGCTGGTTGGAGGACAGCGTGTTGCTATGGAAACCCAGGACGCCGTGGGACGCTGAGCCTTTGGGGAAAGAGTGGCTGTATTCGTAGGCCTACACGGAGAATATTATGTTAAGAAAACTGTAAAACTTTAGTGGGATAAAAAGCTTACTGGTTGCAATCAAGTGACACTCCCTACAGACTTTCATGCTAAAGACCCGTGACTGAAGAGGGGGGTCTCAAGGACAGCCCTCCGTTAACCGTTTAGTGCCCAAACGCAGAAAGATTCTCGACCAACACACAGTATGCACTGGTTTGTTTTAGTATTGAGGATGTTTTGTCAGCAACTAACAATATTATAGCGGTGGGCTGTAACTACACAAGAGGATGTACCAACACCGATGGGAAAGCACTTGAGGCCCACTTATCGGCAATACAACTCTAAGAACTTGATAGTGACCCAAATAATTAACTGTTTAAATGATAATGATCATAATGCATTCGTTTTATATAGCACGGTCACTCGCAGATTTACTCCCAGTGGAAAGAGTTAACCAAATACTTAATTCAAATATGAGTATTGTTACTTCAAAACAATATTATTCAAATACAAGTGAAAAGTACTGAATGATAAAAGTACAGTTGCTTCAAAAAGTTACTACATCTATTTTGAGGCAGTGTTTATAGTTTATATTACGGAATGGACTCAAAGTCACCCATATACAAAGTACTGCATAAAGCCTGCGTATTTATAATGACAAGAATAACTGGTTCAACAAGAATGAAACTGTCAACAAAGAAATGGTTTACCTATGATGTTGAAGTTTCCGTATAACTTTTGGATGCACTTGGGAATTAAAAGTCATGGCTATTGGAAACATGACGCTTACAGCTATATGCATTGTAGTGAAGGCTGTCTTGTCTGTACCTTTAGTATCTGGTTGACCTGAGACTGTCCCATTTGGTCCGTCTGGTGCTGTGTGCGGTACTTCCTGCCCCCGCTGCCTGATGGGTAATACAGTCCCTGTAGTTTGGAAGGGGGCATGGAGGACGCCAGGGAGCAGTAAGGACGCAGTTCCAGGCGACAGAGTCCAGAAATGCATGTGCTCCTGCCCAGCATCGTGAACCTAAAGCAAAAGAATAAGATTTCATAGCAAGCATAAGAGATCAGATAAAAAAACGGAACTAGATGTAACTTGTATTTTACGCATAAACCACCCTCCGCTGACAATAGGGGATTTATAATTCAAGACACAAGACACCATTTTCTAGCTAATGGCTTGCTAATAAACCGAAAGCATAATGATAAATGCACTTTAAATGCATAATGGATCCAATGATGGTTTATGGACTCTTAAAATACAGAGAACACTTCATGGGTTCTATCTGTAATGCAATAAAATCCAGAATATCCAGATTGGGGTGCTTCAGCTGTAGAAGAAATGACAAAAGTCAACACAACTACACAAATTAAGCAAAATATGAGTCCAGGTAGGAACAAAGTTATAACTTGGTTGCTACCAAAAAAGAAAAAAGAAAATTCTGCACAGCATAGGCCTTTTAAATTGTAATATTGAATGCAATTTTCTGTAATTTTGCACCATTGCAAGCATTGTGAAATGATTTTTTAGGCCACTGGGTCAATTAGCTCACTACTCCATCTAGTGGCAGTCATAATATAGAATATGTGGAAAATGCATTATTTTGGCCTTTTAAATAGAAGCCAAATAAACACCTCCATCCATCCATCCATTTTCTTCCGCTTTATCCGGGGCCGGGTCGCGGAGGCAGCAGTCTCAGCACAGATGCCCAGACTTCCCGATCCACGCACACCTCCTCCAGCTGTTCTGGGGGGACCCCGAGGCGACACCAGGCCAGCTCGGAGACATAGTCCCACCAGCGTGTCCTGGGCCTTACACGAGGCCTCCTCCCAATAGGACATGCCTGGAGCACCTCCCGAGGGAGGCGACCAGGAGGCATCCGGAACAGATGCCCTAGCCACCTCAGCTGGCTCCTTTCGACGTGAAGGAGCAGCGACTCTACCCCGAGCTCCTCCCGGGTAACTGAGCTCCTCACCCGATCTCGGAGGGTGCGCCCAGCCACCCTGCGAAGGAAACTCATTTCGGCCGCTTGTATTCGCGATCTTGTCCTTTCGGTCATTACCCAGATCTCATGACCATAGGTGAGGGTGGGAACGTAGATCGATCGGTAAATCGAGAGCTTTGCCCCCTGACTCAGCTCCCTCTTCACCACAACAGTCCGATACAGCGACCGCATCACTGCTGACGCTGCACCGATCCGTCCATCGATCTCACGCTCCATCCGTCCCTCACTCGTGAACAAGACCCCGAGATACTTGAACTCCTCCACTTGAGGTAAGGACTCCCCACCGACCTGAAGCGGGGAAGCCACCTTTTTCCGGTGGAGAACCATGGCCTCAGATTTGGAGGTGCTGATCCTCATCCCGGCCGCTTCACACTCGGCTGCAAACCGCCCCAGTGCGAGCTGGAGGTCCTGTTTTGATGAAGCCAACAGAACAACATCATCTGCAAACAGCAGAGATGAGATCCTGAGGTTCCCAAACCGGACACCCTCCGGCCCCTGGCTGTGCCTAGAAATTCTGTCCATAAAGGTAATGAACAGAACCGGTGACATAGGGCAGCCCTGGCGGAGACCAACACGCACCGGAAACAAGTCTGACTTACTGCCGGCAATGCGAACCAAGCTCCTGCTGCGGTCATACAGGGAACGGACAGCCCTTAGCAGAGGGCCCCGAACCCCATACTCCCGGAGCACCCCCCACAGGGCACCACGAGGGACACAGTCGAACGCTTTCTCCAAATCCACAAAGCACATGTGGACTGGTTGGGCGAACTCCCACGAACCCTCGAGCACCCGATGTAGGGTATAGAGCTGGTCCAGTGTGCCACGACCGGGACGAAAACCGCATTGTTCCTCCTGAATCCGAGGTTCTACTATCGGCCGGATCCTCCTCTCCAGCACCCTGGAGTAGACCTTACCGGGGAGGCTGAGAAGTGTGATCCCTCTGTAATTGGAGCACACCCTCCGATCCCCCTTCTTAAAGAGAGGGACCACCACCCTGGTCTGCCAATCCAGAGGCACTGTCCCCAACCGCCACGCGATGTTGCAGAGACGTGTCAACCAAGACAGCCCTACAACATCCAGAGACTTAAGGTACTCGGGACGAATCTCATCCACCCCCGGGGCCTTGCCACCGAGGAGCTTTCTAACCACCTCAGTGACTTCAGCCTGGGTGATGGACGAACCCCCCTCCGAGTCCCCAGCCTCTGCCTCCTCATCGGAAGACGTGACAGTGGGATTGAGGAGATCCTCGAAGTACTCCTTCCACCGCCCGACCACATCCCCAGTCGAGGTCAACAGTTCCCCGCCCGCACTGTAAACAGTGTTGGTGAAGCACTGCTTCCCCCTCCTGAGACGCCGGATGGTTTGCCAGAATCTCTTCGAGGCCGACCGATAGTCCTCCTCCATGGCTTCTCCGAACTCCTCCCAGACCCGAGTTTTTGCCTCTGTGACTGCCCGAGCTGCAGCACGCTTGGCCTGCCGGAGCTCTCAGCTGCCTCCGGAGTCCCACAAGCCAACAAGGCCAGGTAGGACTCCTTCTTCAGCTTGACGGCATCCCTTACTTCCGGACGGCATCCCTTACTTCCGGGCGCCACCACCGGGTTCGGGGATTGCCGCCGCGACAGGCACCAGAGACCTTACGGCCACAACTGCGAGCAGCCGCATCGACAATGGAGGAGGAGAACATGGTCCACTCGGACTCCATGTCTCCAACCTCCCTCGGAATCTGGGTGAAGCTCTTCCGGAGGTGGGAGTTGAAGACCCTACTGACAGAGGGATCCACCAGACGTTCCCAACAGACCCTCACAACACGTTTGGGCCTGCCAGGTCTGACCGGCTTCCTCCCCCCCTGCCAGCGGATCCAGCTCACCACCAGGTGGTGATCGGTTGACAGCTCAGTCCCTCTCTTCACCCGAATGTCCGAGACACGCGGCCGGAGATCAGATGACACAACTACAAAGTCGATCATCGACCTCCTGCCTAACGCTGGGTAAGTCACAAAAAAAGAAACCAGGCTGGTTTTCGAAAGAATTTAAAAAAAATCTCCTACTTAACGGGGGTTGGACTGTTAGCATTGGAGCTGTGCGAGCTACAAGTCACGCAAGGGCCGAGTCTACAGTGAAAATCCCGCCCTTATGCCCTTTTTAGGAACATGCTTCGTCAGAGCAGGGGAGGAGGAGTCTGTAAATCTGCCATGATTTTCCCCTTGAACGTGGTCATTATGGTAAACGGGGAGGAGTGAGGAGGAGCTGTCTATTCTTTTTAACGGTCTATGGTCCTGGGCCTTCCACGAGGCCGCTTCCCAATACGACATGCCTGGAGCACCTCCCAACCGGGAGGTGCTCCAGGCATTTATTCTGGAGGCAGAATAAATGCCTCCAGAATGGAGGCATCCGGAACAGATGCACAAGCCACCTCAGTTGGCTCCTTTCGATGTGAAGGAGCAGCGACTCTACTCCGAGCTCCTCCCGGGTAACTGAGCTCCTCACCCAATCTCGAAGGGTGCGCCCAGCCACCCTGCGAAGAAAGCTCATATCAGCCGCTTGTATCCGTGATCTTGTTCTTTCCGTCATTACCCAGATCTCATGACCATAGGTGAGGGTGGGAACGTAGATCGATCGGTAAATTGAGAGCTTTGCCCCCCGACTCAGCTCCCTCTTTACCACAACAGTCCGATACAGCGACCGCATCACTGCTGACGCCGCACCGATCCGTCTATCGATCTCACGCTCCATCCGTCCTTCACTCGTGAACACGACCCTGAGATACTTGAACTCCTCCACTTGAGGTAAGGACTCCCCACCGACCTGAAGAGGGGAAGCCACCTTTTTCTCACAGAGAACCATGGCCTCGGATTTGGAGGTGCTGATCCTCATCCCGGCCGCTTCACAATGTCAATAAACACCTTTCATTCAGTATTTCAAAGGTGTTTCTCTTGGCGCAGGGAGAGTTCAGAATTTTGTATGAAGTTAAAAACAATGGTACTGTAGCTATTGCCTAATATGCTGAGCTTTACAAAAAAAAAGAGTGCGAGTCTGGGGGACCGTGTCTTGACTATAAAAATATGCCGCTTCATGATTTACAACATATGCTGACATGATGGGCGAGCGTTATTGGAGCCATCCATATTTATTCTAAAAATCTATTATCATTCATTCAAAAGCTGCTGTGTTGTTTAAGTGTTGAGGACATTTTTAAATCTTGTCAAACAACAAAGAACAACATGTCTACAATAGGCGGTAGCCCCAAAAAATGTGACCAGTTCAATTTCTCACCACAAAATGTTGTCACAGAGAGACTCACTCAATTATACTCACCCAAAGTGAGAAATACCATTATTTTTTCGATTATGTTATGTTTTTAGTCTTGTGCCCAAACATTACACTCACCTCTTGTGTTTTTGTTTTCTCCTGTTGTTCAGCTGCACCTCTCTCTCTCTGTCTCTCTCTCTGTCTATCTGCTTGTCTGTGATGCCCTTCCTGTGCTCTGATCGACTGTCCGCAGAGTTCAGGACCCCTCGGTGCTGCTCAGGTGGACAGTCGGAGCTCTTTGCCGCTCGTCCCTTGCGCCATGTCTGTTTTGGAGCGTGCCCTTTGGAGCCAGTACAAGAGTCGAGTGTAATGAGTAACTAGTATACCTGCCCGAAGCCACGCCCCTTCTTGGAGACATCCGCACCAGTGGTTTTACAAGAGAGAGCTGTTTCCACTTGTACCAACTTGAGTTTGCTTAGGGATTCCACATACAAAATATGAATGTTATTTTTATATCACATAGAATAGCAAAGAAAAAGTATACATTTACCTCCACAATAAAGAAAGGAGGGGAAACAAGCAGCATGGTGGCTCAGTGGTTAATACTCTTGCCTCATAGTCCCAGGCTGAAGCACCGAGGGGATGAGTAGTTTTGCTGAATTGCTGAATGAGTCGCAATGTAACGTGATCTTGAAACATTCTAAATCGCCTATTGTTTAAAGCTGAGAATTTTATGACGTCAAAATGCACATCTTTTGTCTTGGTTTTTGGCCGTCTTTACTAGGATAATCCACTTGAAAAACAGTCACAATGTTCAGTGCTTTTTGTTTCAGCACACATAAACTAAGGTCCAATCATTTTCTCATAAATGTAGTGACAATATTCAAAAACATTTGCGTGATCTTGGTCAGCACAAAGGACTTTGAGCCATAAGACGAATGAGGCAGATTTGTGGATCCAATCACTTTCAAATAACGATCAATATCTATATTCTTCCATTTTCTTTTTGGAGATTTCTTTCAAAAACGGTTTCTCACCCATAGAGTTGTATTGGTCCCCGCCCTCCATCTGACATTATGGCATCATTAAAGGCGCACTATACCTGATTTTTGTTCTATGGAACGAAATTTGTTCTGTCTTCTTTTAGTATATTGTAAACTCTTTCATTTGTGCATCTAATTATATAGCATTCGTCCCAATTTCATGAGCTTACTACAGGTTAGTTTTTTCAGCATTTCTGTGCAGTGACCCTGAAAAGTGACCCTGCAAGTTGTGAAATGTTATAAGCAGTTTATAAGGACGCTTATAAACTCGTCCCCGTGAAGAATTGGGATGATACAAATGTGTTAGGAAAGTTAAGAATGAGTTTGGACCACAGCTAACATTTCCTCTGTCACTGTTTATTATCCAAGAATCAGGTATAGGGCCTTTAAATTATAGACCGTGACCGCAACCTATTGAGGTTGTAAGCAATGAGGGCTGGAGTATAGGGCTGCACAAATATTTGCAGTTGAACCACAATCACAATTTTGACTAGCAAATCAAAAAGCCTGCACTTATCAAGGCAAAACAACATTATTTGCAAACAAAATAATACCCTGTCTACGTGGGGTCGTAATTACAACAGGAAAGCAACTTAGAGACAAATCTGACATTTTTATCTTGTGGTATAAAGTGCTTTCAACTGACCGCCATACAGTACATAATGACCAAAAGCGAGCTCCAGTGCCATCCTTGAAATATGAAACTGTCCCGTGTCCCTGCAGAAAAATAATAATGAAAATATACAGTATATAGTCTATAGTGGTCTTATCATTTTCCCAGGGTATGTGACCATCCTGCAGGACTAAACCAATCCAGAGCTCAATCACGAAATGAAAAGGACCATGGGCAGTTGTCTGTTAATCCTTAGTAAATGTGTCAGTGATGCTGCGGCCCGCTGATATGAGCACTTCTCACTCTCCCACGGCTCTGCTCGGCAACACGCCATCACACAGACACCGCGGTTGCTAGGCGACTGGAACACCGCGCTCGCTCGCACACAAGCGAGAGAGAGAGAGAGAGAATTCAGAGTTTAGCTACAGTTTGTCTGTGTTTGCTGATGATCCTTGCTCTGAGCTCTCCATCTGTGCCTCCAGAAAAAAAAGGAGTAATACATAAAAAATAAACAAAAATGCACTCGGTTACTGCCGAGATTGACAGTAACACGACCCGATTACTTCATTTGTAATATATATATATATATATATTTTTTTTTATGAGAATACTTTTATGCGCTGGTTTGTCTGTGCTCTGAGAAGATTTAATTATTTATTTTTTATCCCAGATGCCTGCAGCCCACATGTCTGTCACCTACAGGATCTTTTCCCTTACAGCCTCTTTGGTCTCGAGTCCTACATTCATGATGAAGACAACTGCTGAGTCTCCATAAGAGCTAGGTCCAACTGACTGAAAAGGAACAGACCTATGTGTCCTCAACTTATGACCTATACTAACTTTGTTTTGTTTGTGAGCCTTTTACCGTGCACGTATCGCACTGTGGTAAGTAGACTCTAAATGAAAATGATAAATAAAATAAGCGGAAGAAAATGGATGGAATAGATGGATTGAATAAATAACAAATTGTTTTACTCTGATGAGGGAAAAAAAAAATCATAGTTTAACAGTATAAGTGCGTAACAAGTTTTCGTAAACCTATTGCTTAGTTTAATAATGCACGGGTAAGTGGCAATTATAAGATGTAAAAGTTGCAAAAAAGTTGGTATTTTTATGTGCTCTAACCGAGCACATTGTGTCCAGTTCGACTTTACCCAAATCTAAAATGAAACATAATGAAAAAACAGATGACAAAAAAGCAACCAAGCAGGTGACAAAAAAGAGATGGAAAAAGCAACTAAAATGCAACAAAAAGGAATTCTGGAGTTTGACACCGTATTAATCATCAAAATACATACGTTCTCACAGTGATAATAAGTTTGTCAAATGTGTCATATATACTACGTTCTGATGATTAGATCAAATAATAATCTAACCTGTCATGAGTCAACCCACCAATCCCATCACTCGGAGGGCGGGCTCTGGCGTTGCCCGGGAAACCGCTGATGATTGACGTTGAGACTCCTGCGGCGGCGCTGATGCTTCCCCCTCGTTATCGCTCCTGGACCGGGAGGAGAGAGCTGTGCAGAACACGGACCGGGAGACATAACCGACTCTTCCACCCGGGCTTAACCATGCTCTTTAGAACGATATCAGACACTTAAAACAACAACAACAACAAAAAAACATAACATACGAACCTTCTCAGCACTCCTTGACTGGGAACATGAGGCATTGGAGCGCTGCAAGGAACGGGATAGCCACATAAGACTGGATTCCTCAACAAGCAAAGGGGCAATTTGGGTAAGCAAAGATATTTCAGCACTTTTTTGTGGATATCCCAAGCTAAGATACTCGGTACCCTTCTTTTTTTTTTTTTTCGCGCAATAATGAATAAACAAAAATGCTACGTTTTCTCACGCTATGTTTGTCTATGTTGTTGTCGCGCTTGCCTGTGAAGCTATGATGATTTAAAACGACTCTTGCGTATTGAATTAGCCATAGTTTGCAGCCGAGCATCGCGTTAGCTAAGCCCACTTTGTGTATCTGCATTGGAGGAGGAGGTTAAATTACATAACAGAGCATCTATAGCCATCTCTCCAGGTTTTCTGCATGAGACAGTGCGTAAAACTGTCCAAAATGGCGCAAAATCGGATATTACCGGCAGATTTAGGGTGCTTTATTTTTGTTTGGGGTTGAAGAAATCTTGCCTATGTGATGGAATTTGCTTAAAAGTGGCCACTCAAGAGTTAACAAGTGGGAGGGGGGCGAAATAGGGGCTCTGTGGTTTGATGCAACTAGTTTTCTTGGATTGGAGAGATGTGGGTCAGAAAACAAACGCAAAAAGGGTTGAACTATGATCAGGCATTCTTTTGACCAGGATATACTAGAAATAAACAAAATATTGCAACATAAAAAAGGCCCGTAACCCATTTGTATTGATAAATGTGGCTAGGTTTATTTCAATGATGCAAATATTCACCTTTTATTAGCATTGTCCACCATGTGAACTGTTTGTGAATTTTGATTTTTTAAGTTGGTCATGTGTGCTGCTGAACCTGCTAAAGTTTTGCGCAGTATACCGCCTCATACCCGTAGTTAATTTGGCCGGTGTTGTCTTCTAATAATAAATGTATTGGAGGAAATGCAAATAAGTGAACGTGTACGATCAATTTAAGACCTGCGATACTAACTCCAAACACCAGGGGTCAGTACGTGAACATAACTCAATTATTAAGGTGCTTCCTATGGCTGTACAGTTCAGTTTTAGTCATAGTTTCCTCTAATGTCCACCCATTTTATGCTTTTTTCTGGTCTTTGTTTCATATTTTAAATCTTGCTTTGACACAGCTGCCTAAGACTTTTGTGGAAATCAAATACAAATATACGATTGTGCGTGAAAACTACTTGCGCAACCTATTCATCATATCCCCATGGTTATATCTTCTGGAGTGGTCCTTAGTTTGTCTTTTTATTTGTATTTTTTTTTGGCAGCCGCGGGGACAGTTAGGAACAGGTGCCACAATTACACCTTTCACTGGATTCCATTTTTCAGCCAGACAAACCTGACGAGAGTAGTTGAAGATGAGTTTATGCATGAAAAGCCCGTCTCGGTCCGCCGGCGGTCGGTGTTTGTTGAAAGTTGGTGCATCATTTTCATGGCTTGATTCGGTCCTAAATTGTCTTCATTATCTCAGCAGCTGTTCCGCCTCAGCCCCGTCTCTCTTCGTAACACTCCGAGCCTGCCGTGCCGGGATTGCATTACGAAAGTTGACAGTCACTTTTCTGTCCGATGATTAAAGTGATAGTCTGTAAGATTGCGAAATGAGGAGAGAGAGTGAGAGTGCAATTTTAAAGTAGACAATCAAGTTCCCCCCTCTGCTCCTGATTGGACCTGATCAGTGATGCCGGTAACGCGCTCCTTTAATCTGACTACTTTTTTCAGTAATGAGTAATCTAATGCATTACTATTTCCTAGCCAGTAATCAGATTAAAGTTACTTTTCCAAGAGACAGTGCGTTACTATTTTGTCATTTTCGTAAGTGAGTGACGTAACCTATGTGACAAGTGATGTTTTCAGCATGAGGACCACGGCATAAACTTAAACAACATTGGAAGGATTAGAGAGATGTACGTTTTCTCACCGGAAATACTACATAGTCACTATTTGAGTTTGAGTCGGATAAAGATAACA
Source organism: Neogobius melanostomus (assembly GCA_007210695.1). NCBI lineage: Eukaryota > Metazoa > Chordata > Actinopteri > Gobiiformes > Gobiidae > Neogobius > Neogobius melanostomus. The sequence continues at coordinate 228,014 of VHKM01000321.1, forward strand.
ATATAAAGGTTCGCTGTACACTCTCTGCTGACAACAAAGTGTTAGGCTGTCGAGCTTCAGAAGAAACATTTAGCGTTGCAGCACGGCAGTCAAACTTAGAGAGTAACACCAGGTGATGATACAAAGCAAACAGGAGGAGGTGGTTATTGTCAGTGCCATGGAATCAGGTAAGACACGTCTGTAATCTTCGTGAAACTGTGTTTAGCCACAGCACGAGGTGAACCGCAGCGGATTGAAGTGAATCAGACTCCATCGATAGCGGTAATGTAGTGCCCTCTTGTGGTCAAATACCCAAACTACAGTAGATGTCACTATAGTGTATTCTTCTTCAATGTAGTAATCACTAAAAATAAACTTGTTACAGTAAAGTAATTAAGAGTAATATAACTAAGTTATATTAGCGCGTCTCATTGGTCAAAGTGGTGGCACCTGGGATTCTGATTAGTTTGCCGAAATCAGCAAAAGGAGGGACCTAAAATTGAATTGTATAATACTTAGTTACTGTACATTATGTCAAATTGCAGGCCCAGGAGGTCAATTATACGCACATTTGTAAAACATTTTAACTTACAAGCCGTTTATTTTAAAACTGCACTACCTGAATCTCTCAGCTATTGCCTGAATGCGTTTCTAGCTCTCACAGACCCTCCCGCACATCCCCATTGTTCACATGAGTAAATTTGAAGGATATCTCAGCCGGAGTTCATATAGCGAGGCAGAATTGAGACACAAACAGGGCCAACCGCCAATGCTAATGCTATGCTAATTTAGCCGCTAACTTCCCGGTTTGCGCTGGAGGAAAATGCGCTTCATTTAGACAACAGCGCACATGGTCTGTTTCTCCGTCACAAATGCTGCGTTTACGATGTACAGATCTAAGGTGCAAAATGGGGTTTACTCCACTACAAGAAAATACATTGATTACCACAGCATTAAACAATTAAACAATACATTTCGAAATAGTTGTTAAGTTGCGTTTTAGTGGCTACAATGAGCCTGGCTGCTACTTGTAATTTTAGTGTTTGAAAGGCAAAACGTCCATTGTACTCTCAATAACCCAATATGGATGACGAATTGAACAACCTTGCTCTATAATTCAATTATTTATGTGTTGTTATATTTATTCTTTAAGGCAAGATTGGTTCAGCAACTTGTACTTTTGACCATCTTTCAAACATGTTATTTTGTTGTTGTTTTAAAACGTTTTTAATCACAGTTTATCAAGGTGATAGAGACAGAGGTTAAGACAAGGCAATGTAAACCTGTGCTGTTACCAAAGTACATGAACTACCAGTACCAGTTCATCTGTAGTAACTGTACTTCTTGGAGTAGTTGTACTTGCGCGATATCATTACAATCAGTATTTGATCACCCTTTTAACTCTTTTTCTAGTGTGTGAGTGACAAAAGCGTCATGTTGGCATACGAAAATGAATTTAATTTCAACTAATTAAAACTTCAATACATACTATATTCTTGTACTTCTATCTAATTTTGCAGGTGTATTATTTGGAAACATCACAAGTTCCACATTATTTGGTTTTGCCTTTCCTTTTACATCACAACTAAAACATAAATCAGACTTTCACGCACAGACATCAGATCTCAAGGAGCTTTTTAAATTGGACTCCGGTGATTATTTGGGTCACTACAATTCACTTAAAGTAACATTACTCTCACTTGAGCAAATATTCTGGCTTCTCTTCTACCACTGTAAGTCCCTGAATGTTATCTGGTAGCGTGTGCACCTCACCGGTCCCCTCAGTAACTTCATCAGCCCCGCGTTAATTCAGAGTGGCGTAGGTGGAGGACCCCAGGGCTTATCACCTCATTTACCAAACAACTCCAGCAGAAAGCCGCGGAATGCGAGGTGGACTGGATTAGGATGTTGAGGCTTTGAGTAATGGAGGAAGACCTCTTTTGCATGCAGTCGCAGAATCTTGTTTGCAGTGTTTGAGCAGAAAGTGAAGAATTAAGCATTTTTCCATTTGTTTTTTGTTTGTACGTTACTTGATATCTTGGATCACTTTGCATTGGTTCTATGACTTCGTACATCCGTTCGGACTGCGAGGCCTGCGATGATACCGTAGTGACCGGCTGCAGCTGGTTTCCATGGTGACGGCGGTAGAGTCGGCCCACACAGCTCCTCACTCCTCTTCCTCTGTACCCGTCTTTAGCATTACAGTGCTTTAGTTACACATTACAGTCTGACGGCACATAGCGAACATGCCCAATAACAGAACTAGGGATAGTGTAAGCATCAAAATAACAGTTTCCAATGTTTTTCATCATCTGACCAAATTCTACAGCGTTCATTCATAGAACATAATGTCCCTACAGGGCTGCCATAGCTGTGCACAAATGTGGTCCTAAGCTTTTATAATCGTGGGACCCAACTTTATCCTTAATTTGTTGAATAAAGTTGTTGTTGGCTGCTTTTTACATTTTAACTTTACATAGTTATATTTTTAATTCATTCTTTAGTATGTTTACGTAGATAGACTCTGTCCAAGCAAGTAAGCAGAACAAACCTGGGAGCTTTTTCCAGAAATGGGAATTTTCCCATGCACTCAGTGGATGTTGCATGAAGATTTGTATTAGAGACGTTTAGTTTATCTTTCCTACTTATACAGACTACAATTTTTGACACTTTAGCCGTGGTATTTTTTAAAAACTTAAATAGCTTAAGTATAACCTAAAATAACGCATATGTCACCTATACCTCCATTGCTCTGCCCGATCCCATCAGACCTCGGAAGCTAAGCATGGAATGGCCTGGCTGGTATTTGGTTGGGTGACCGTTTGGTAACACCAGGAAGGCTGGGTGAATATAGTGAGTGGGTGGTGGTGGTCGGAGAGGCCGATGGCGCAGACTGGTTGCCTCGCCTCCGTTAGACTACAGCAGTAGCTTACCACCACCAAGTATGGCATGAATGAATAATGACTACAGTGTAGCACTTTGAGAAACTTGGTAATAATACAGGCGTGTTAAGTGCAATACAAGTGGAAGCAAAGTGGAAGAGTAAAACATCAAACATAAACATTACTCTGTGCTGCGAAAAGAGTTTCAAAACAAGTTTGAAGGATATCTGGACTCTAAAACCCCAGTGATCTTCATCATGGATTACTCAGTGTGACGTATACTCGAGTGTGTGTTGGCATTTTGAGTGTGGAAGATAATGTTGTCATGATAATAACATTTCATACTTGATTTTGATACTGAGGAAAACCCTTGGTACTCGAGGTTGATTTTAATACCACAGCAAAAAAGGAAAGAATTGTTGAATTCCAAATGTAGTTTATAGATTGATGCAATAAACACATTTTAGCTATAATATTTATGGCCACTGTTGCGCTTCTGCGTTTTTCTTTTAATGCAGTGCTATTGAATTTCTGATTTCTGTGAAAGCCTATGGAGAATCCAGCACAAAGAGAGCATTAAAAACTGTCTGTTAGACGTGAAAGCTTTACCTGACGACATGTCTTGAGTTTTAAAAAGTAGGTTTATTCGCGGTTATCTATTTTCAAACTACACACAAACTACCGACTAACGGCTAGTGCGCATGCTCATAATTCTGCTCTGGGGCCAGTGAGTGACGTAAATGAAAAGGGCCTACAAAACGTCTATACAAAATACTTTGAAACAATTAACTGGCCTGAATATGTCCCATTTCAGGGTTTCTGCGGGTATTGAAAATCAATAAAAGTCAATGAATGAATTGTGTGAAAATTAAGGCATTAGATGCAATTAAAAACATGAAGCTTAATTCCAACTGCCATTAAATCTAAATTTAGAAAATAATGACATTGTTCAACTATTTGTATTGCACAAGTCCATTGAGAAAACAAAACTGAAAACTATGCACATTCAACTGCAGTTTGCCTGAAATGTTTAAATGTTTAAATTTTGTCTGGTCGGGACAGGGCATGTTAATGAACATACATTGGTACATGCATGTAAACACGGCACGCCAGATTGTAGCCTTAATTAAGGTGCACACACACAATTAGTGCGGGTGGCGGTACAGATAAGGCATTGTGCTGTTTAGAGCGGCGTAAGGAGGCAGTGGAGTCCAACACACACATTTTGGAAAAAAAGGACAGATCATTTGAATTTGGAGCAACATAACCACCTCTGCTACATGATAAAGACACAAGTGAAACGAAAAACCCCTAAAAGAGGAGGAAAAGCTTTATGACAACACAGCAGCTGTGGTTTGAAATGCCGAACCCAGGCATTTGGATCAGAGGAATTATACACTTCAATAAACGTATAAAAACATGAATGCAATGAAGAACGCACTGAATTACATGTTTGATTTGATTTGATTTATTTGAGCTATTATTTACAATGAGTTATTATTTACAATATTTACATCATTACATTTACATTATCACATAAAACAAGAAAGAAAAAAAAAAAATAACTCAAAAGGAGTAGGCCGAAGCAAGAAAGCTTACAAGTGCCTACCCCAATTTCAAAATACAATTATTGATTAGCAGCATTGATAATTCGAAGCTTTTACATGTCAAAAAAATCTGATAAGACTTACAAGACAACTTACAAGTATGAAAAACATAGAGCGAAAATAGAAAGGTTTGTGATTTCTGAGTGTATTTACTTAGTTTTATAGTTTTATCTTATTTTTTATCATTGCATATATTACAATTCTGGTCACCATTCTATTGATTTACTTATCGTTTAAGTAGTCATAGTGTTTTAGATATACATATATATACACATACAGACATATGTATACATATACAGTATATACATACACATTATTTATTATACATATATTGTCATCACCATAATAACACTGACAAATGGGATTTTATCATGACACTCCAAACCCACACATATTGAGATAATATTGAGATAATATCCGGGAGAGGCAGGAGGGAGGAAAGTGGCGAGGTTTGCGTTAAGTGTCAAGTGTCAGAAAAAGGTAGTAGAACTATTCCACTGTCACCAAAGCATAAGCAAAGAATCAGGAAACAGTGTTCATTCACATCTCAATGCTTAGCAGCAACAGCGCAGAGCTTTTTTTCAGAATTGCGCTGCAGTGGCTCCTCCTCAAGTGAACACATGCAGGCGTCTGATTGCAAGCCTTTCAAGCGACCAAACAGAAGCGGTAACGCGATTCGACCAGTTAGGTGTGTACGTACCTTTAGACTAATTTCTCTCACACTCACTCATTCTGGCCTGTTGTACATGTTTTTAGTGGTAGGGGAAACCGGAGTGCCAAGAGAAAACCTTACCAGACACGGGGAGAACAACCTGGGACATTCTACTATTTCTCAAATAGTATGAGAAATATCTCTTTTTTAGGCTTTATGTTCTTATTCATTTGTATTTTATTTTCCGTCTGAGATAGACTCGAAGGAGAGAGGCAAGCGAGTAGTGGGTTTTAGTAAAATTCATAGATTGAGTTTGACTGAGTATAAATAAGTCTTGTATTGTATTGTGTCTACCTGGGATTCTCCTGCAATCTGCTGGGAGTGAGTGGGGGGGGGGGAGCGGTGAGAGAGGGCCTGCTCGGTACAATATCGGTACATCCTCAAACGAGTATCTTGTTTAGATTCTACTTGTAATGTGGGTTGTCAGAACTGTAAGCTCTAGAACTGTTCCCTTGTTTGTGAAATGGTAAGCAGCTGAGTATATTTTGGGAGCGTGACATGCCTCGATGCTCCAGGGCTCACGGTAAACAGAGCGCTCAGTGGAAGTGAGTGTGCTTTACAGGACCAGGATGAGTCAGTGAACGCCTCCCCAGTGTTGTAAGTCATTAAAGCAGCCCGGCTGGTGAGGACCTACAGCCGCAAGCTCCTCCCTGACCGACACAAACGCTCCCTCAGTAGCTGCCTATGTCCAATCCCTGCCTATGTCCAGTCCAAGCCCTAAGCTGATGCCAAATTCTTTAAAGGAGCTGTATCATGCTATTTTAGCCATTCCAAAGTAAAGTATAAGCATTTATATGATATATTGTACCTCTATCACTATGGAGTACTCATTTTTGAGAGAAATATAAGTATTTTCTGGGGGTATTTTCCAAACCCGGAAGACAAGACGCTTCGATTCAGTTAACTCCGCCCCTCTCTCCGCTCATTCCACATTTACAGTATTATAAATATAAATATCGCTGCAAAAAGTGAAATTACTTCACATAATGCAGTTAAGGAGTTGACATGTGCAACACAGTTTCATAAATGGCCAACACACACGCTAACACGTGTTTTGATTGACTCAGCTTGGCCTCCCCATCATCGGGTGTTTACGTTATGGCACTCGCGTTGGTTATAAAAGTTAATCCACTTTGATTCTGGCCAAGGTTCACCAAGCATCCATCAGGTTGGTTGATATAGTAGCTTAATCCCAGAAAGAAATTCCAACTTCTGGCGAGTGCACTCTTTAGCAAGGTTGAATAGTCCTGTTCCTCTCGTAGCCAAACGCGCATCCATGACATTATCGTTGGGTAAGAAAAAAGAACAGGCGGTGTCCAGAGTAGGTTAGAAAGAGCTCCATCTTCACACTTCTGATCGGATCTTCCGGGGGTGCGTTTGTTTACCCTCCCGGGACAGCACAGATGCGTCGGGGAGTTCCTTTTTTAATTTTTTTATTTCTCTCTTACAACAAAAATAATGAAAAGGCTGTTTTATAAATTAAAATCAGGCCGTAAGGCATTACATTACAGACGTCTGGCCCTTCCTGTTTGACACTATGACGTAAAATACGTCCGAGTGTCACAACTCAGTCGTTTTCCAGGAGAGGGCGGAGCAGCTGCTCAGAGAGCAGGATTCAGGAGGATTGCTTAGAACTGCGTGAATGAAGCCAAAAACCGCTCTGGGGGTGTTTCTGAGAAGGAAATAGCATAACAACATGGCTAAAAACTCCAAAAAGTCGATTTTGCATGATATAGCTCCTTTAAGTACATTTTTATCCTTGACCATGTTTCCTTCTACAATCAGACAAGTGTTGCCCTGGCAAGGCAAAAGAAAAACGTAAGTCCCACATTTCTGTTTTGATATAGTGAACAGTTAAATGTATAGTCTACCTGTTTAAATAGCAGATTATTATTATTGCTTGTAACTAATGACTTTGGGCTTGACTTGAGAGCTTCTGATGGACAGTGATTGAGGTTCAGGTCTTAAACCTGAACCTCAAGTCCAGTTAAACTGGACTTAAACCTCAGTTCACAAGTCTTTGGCACATATATGAATGGACTCAGCAAGGACAACATAAGAAAGCAATTCCTACAGCAGTGGGATTTCATATGTGTTTACATTTATCACACATAAAATGATATTTTGATTCCCAAATGATAGTCACATTTATTATGGGAAAGAAAAATCCAAACCGTGTCCAAACTGCGATAAAAGAAAATCCCCCGTCTGTGATTAGTTGAGAATACCCGCTATGCCAAAAGTCAAATATGGAGGTGGCAGTGTGACGGTCTGGGGCTGCTTTGCTGCTTCAGGACCTGGACAACTGGCCGTCATTGATGGAATAAGGAATTCTGCTGTCTACCAGACAATTCCTGTAGAAAAACGTCCAACCATCAGTTCAAGTTTTTTTGTGCTTTCTTTTAATACTGTGGACCAGGATTCTGTGTCCTTAATAAAGCTTGAATGAAGCCCTCAAGTTCAAGCGCTCTTGGGCCACGCAGCAGGACATTGATCCCAAGCATATGAGCAAATCCACTTCTGCTGTGGTGTGACCTTAAACAGACAGTTCATGCACAAAAACCCTCCAATATGGTTGAGTTTAACCAATTCTGCAAAGAAGAGTGGGCTGAATTTCCTCCTCAGCGATGGGAGAAACTCATCGCCAGTTATAACAAATGCTGGGGTGCTGGGGAATACTTTTTCATGGCACTGTATGGACTGTCTGACTTTACTCGTTTTTACATACTGATGATCTGTCTATCCTTTAAAACCTCCATTGAGTTAAAGTTAATTCCAAGCAAGTTTGTTTTGTCATGAATAATCTACGATCTTCAACTTTTTGATCTTTCCTTTTGAGGCATTTTTTACGGCGATGAAAGCAGCCATTCCTCACTAACGCCAACACTGCCCAGTCCATAATGAATAAGGTATGGACACGGGATAGATATGGGATCTGCGCTGCACTGGGATGGCGAGGTTGTCATGGTAACACCGTGTTGCGGATGCGGTCGTCACGCTGCCCACTCACTCACAGTTATTCACTTACACATCACTGTATCATACTGCTTCGACAGCGGAGATGGCATTTAGATATGAACGCAAGGACAAGCGGCGTGCCGGAGCCAGGGCACTTTCATCGGGAGTAAACATGATCTCTCCAGTGGAAAAGGGACTTTGTCTAAAGCGCAAAACTGTAGCATTGGCGTTCATGTTTTTGTTGTATCTCAAATGAAGAAAAATAAAATACTGCTAATTCCTAGGAGGGGTTTAGGGTTATGTCTGTTTGATTGAATAAATAAAATTAAAATTAAAAGATGGCTGCCAAATTAAAGATTTAGTCTAGTCTTTGTCATTACGCAGTAGGAGACATTTATCCAATTTGAGTCAATCCAGCTAGCCTGATAGATGGAAGAGATTTCAGTTGGGTCATTCAGGGCCACCTCAGTCTCTTTTATTTTTGTATGGATTTATCCTATTTATTTTTTATCAGAGTGGTTACAGGAAGGATAGTAACAGGAATAACAAAATTAGACCAATTTGCCAATGTCAAGCGAATGCTAACTAGCACAGATGCACTCATGCTAAGTGTGACGTCACACACAATAATAAACTACACCAAACTGTTGAGAGTTCCATTGACAACACAGCAAACAACTTTATCTGGATCTCCTGCTGATATAACAGCAGATAAAAGACCAAATAGAATACTATACTGTAGCTCACCATTTCTCCAGGCAAAATTAAGATATGTTTATATTTAAAATAAGCCTTCATTGTGTTGGCTATGAAATAGGCAAACAATACTTTGATAATTAATGTCAGAAAATACTTACTAAAGAAAATCCAGAGTAAATGTTATATCCCAGTAGGAGAGTGATGACATCATCACTTTCCAAATGTTCAGAAACAGTTCACCGTGTGAAATATAGAAGAGACAGAGTTACTGTTTAGGTCGTGTGAAATGTTCTTCTGAATTTAACTTGGGGACAGATATAAATGGTAAATGGTCTCAACTCATTTTGCGCTTTTTTGACTTCATTACAGCAAGGAACCAGTGAAACAGTGTATATTTCATAAAAATATTAAACAGTAAAAAAAAGGAATCTCATTGAAGTACGATTCAGTGATTTGTTAATTTATTTTTTAGTTCTAACAACAATTTACACATACTGTACCCAGCTGTAGCCTCAGCTGGCGGTCCATTGGAGGTTAATAAAGTTGTTGAACCACGTTACACTTTGTTCATTTGAGAGCGAAGGCGTTCAAAGATTGCTGCTGTAATCAGCAGTGAAATACTAACCGGAAATCTATTCACTTCCGGTGTACTTGGTCAGGTTTATTAGTCTTTTTAAAACATGTTGAATGTTCGGTGACTGTCAAAATGTACTTAAAAAGTGTGAAACAGATATTTAGCATATATTTGATGTGTTTAGATGTGCTGGCAGGAAGGAGAACAGTATACGTAGAGCCAATTTTGAGGCAAAGTGTGAACAATACTGCACAAAAATCACACAACGTCCTGTCTTTTCTGTAAATATTAAATATCATCATTGCCACCCACCACCATTGAAAAATCACTTACAAATCCAGGTTATTTTGCTGCATACATTTGCTTTAAATTCAGTTTTGAGTTTTTGCAGAATTGTCTACTCACTGACATTCTGAATAATATAAACATGCACAAATTGCACATGAATCTCACAGATGTGCTGCAAAAGTCTGTTTTTTAATGTCTGAGTAGAGCACTATCCAAAACTCGATGAATAAGTGCATCTGTGACTTTATTTGAGAGTGTGCATGTATCTCTACTTCTCAGTAGCACAGTTAAAGGCTGAAACAGAAGTAGGTTACAGCAGTGCATTGTGGGAAGGCAAGACACCCTCTGGGCCTTGCTGCAGACTCCCCTCACTTTCGGACTGCTCCTTTCATTATGGCAATATTTAAGACAAGTAAAACCTGTGTGTTTATGTCAAATATGTAAAACAACTGTATGTAGAGGCAGCTTCAGTTCCTAACGCGCACACACACAGGCCTTATCCCAGTTCTCATGTGTAGTCGCAGGTGCAGTATGTTTCTCATTCGGCCACAGTGTGGAGTCAGAGCCAACATTACCACTGCCTCTCCCCTCTCTCTCTCTGCAGTGTACTGTAACATCCAGGCATCTGTCGAAGTTAGAAAGATGCCCTGGTATTTTACTGGAAATGTGCCCAGTGTCACCTCTTGAATTTAAAAGGTGGGGAAACACTTGTCTTCTTTGTGTAGAAATATTCTGATTCATGTGAGAATTAGAAATCAAGGGAGCGAGTCTGTCAAACTGGCTGCATTTCACCAGAACATACAGTGCCTTGCGAAAGTACTAATACACCATGAACGTTTGCATATTTTGTCATGTTTACAACCCTAAACGTAAAGATTTTATTTGGATTTTTTTACTGTTAAGTTCACACACAAGTAAGAGACAACTGTGAAGTGAAAGCAAAATGATACATGATTCTATTAATTTTTTTTAAATAGAAAAGTGAAAAGTGGGGCGTGCACAAGTATTCATACAGCATGACTTAATACTTTGTGGAACCCCCTTTTGCTGCAATAACAGCAGCAAATCTTCTGGGGTATGACTACAAGGTTTGCACATCTAGAGACTGACATTTTAGCCCATTCCTCTTTACAAAACAACTCAAGCTCTGTCAAATTAGAAGGAGAGCGTTTGTGAACAGCAGTTTTCAGGTCTTTCCACAGATTTTCAATAGGATTTAGGTCAGGACTTTGACTGGTCCATTCTAACACATTAATATGTTTGTTTTTAAACCATTCCATTGTAGATTTAGCTTTGTGTTTAGGGTTATTGTCCTGCTGGAAGGTGAATCTCCGCCCCAGCCTCAATTCTCTTGCTGACTCCAGCAGGTTTTCCTCCAAAATGTCTCTGTATTTGGCTCAATCCATCTTCCCAACTATTCTTACAATCTTCCCAGTCCCCGCTGAGGAAAAGCAGCCCCATAGCATGATGCTCCCCCCACCATATTTGACACTGGGGATGGTGCACTCAGGACGATGAGCAGTGTTAGGTTTGCTCCATACATAATGTTTTCATTTGGGCCAAAAAGTTCAATTTTTGTCTCATTTGACCAAAGCACCTTCTTCCACATGGTAGCTGTGTCCTCCATATGACTTCTAGCAAACTTCAAACAGGATTTCTTATGGCCTCCTTTCAATAATGGCTTTCTTCTTGCCACTCGTCCATGAAGGCCAGATTTGTGTAGAGTAAGACTCTAGTTGTCCCATGTACAGATTCCCTCAGCTCAGCGGCAGTACGTCGCAGCTCCTCCAGAGTTATCTTGGGGCACTTGGTTGCATTTCTGACCAGTGCTCTCCTTGTTCGGTCTGTTAGTTTAGGTGGACGCCCATGTCTTGGTAAGTTCGCAGTGGTGCTATACTCTTTCCATTTCCGAATGATGGATTGAACAGTGCTCCGTGAGATGTTCAAATCTTGGGAAATCTTTGTATAACTTAACACTGCTTTAAACTTCTCCACAGCTTTATCCCTGACCTCTCTGGTGTGCTCCTTGGCCTTCATGATGTTGTTTAGTGACTAATACACTCCGACCATAGCTCTCAGGCCCTCACAGAACAGCTGGAATTATACTGAGAGTAGATTACGCACAGGTAGCCTCTATTTAATGGTTAGGGCAAGGTGTGAACATTCTGCAGTCATTAGGAATGTTATAAAGGCAATTTAATGCACTCCGAAAATGCTGTATGAATACTTATGCACGCCCCACTTTTCACTTTTCTATTTTTTGTAAAATAACAGAATCATGTATCATTTTGCTTTCACTTCACAGTTGTCTGTTACTTGTGTGTGAACTTTCAGTAAAAAAATCAAAATAAAATCTTTAAAAAATGTACGTTTAGGGTTGTAAATATGACAAAATATATGTATTAGTACTTTCGCAAGGCACTGTAGTGACTGTAATATATTTAAGATTTGGTTAAAACTTTAACCAATGTTTTCCCTGGTTTGTTTTTTGTTATTTCACTTTTTATTGGACATGGGGACATGCGACATAGGATATAATTTAAATTGTATTATTATTATTGAAGAAACACATAAAGCTACTTAAAGCAGTACTAAGTAACTTGTTTACCTTAATAAATCCTTTCCATAGTCCCTCTGGGGGTAATACAAGTGTTAATGGGATGACTGGGGGGGATCTTTCATCTCCCCCTGGTGTCTCTGGCCAGAAAACCACAATTGCAACTTGACTGCCTCCGGGTCAGAGCAGCAATACACACTAATGAAATCACGAAGAAGAAGCTAACAGGCTAACGGGCAAAGCTAACTGCGGGCTAGTGCCACTTAAACAGTATTTACAGCCAAGTTTGAGTGAAAAAAAAATATTTCCCTTGTCTAATTGGATGTACAACATCCCTCTCTCCCTTTGTCTTTTCTGTCAGCGTACTATTTACTCTCACGGACAATTAATGAGTAAAAAACCGCAACATGCTACGACACCTGCAGTGGAGCTTATGGGCTCTAGGGGCACGAGTTACTTAGTACTGCTTTAACTGTAATAAACAAATGATAAACAGCACGGTGGCGCAGCAGTTAGCGCTCGTGCGTCACAACCAGAAGGTCCCGGGTTCAATCCGGACGGGGCCTTTCTGTATGTGGAGTTTGCACGTTCTCTCCGCGTCTGCGTCACTTTCCTCCAGGTGCTCTGGTTTCCTGGCTTATTGTACAGAAACATGTACAATAGTCCAGGATGAATGATGTGTGAGTGAATGGCGGTGGATGGCGGGTTCGTTGGCGCAGAGGTGTGCAGCCACGCTTAGGGCCGTTAACTGATACCAGTATGGCATTGGAAAAAAGGTTTAGGTACTGTTGGCATAAAAAAAATAAAAGTATTTAAAGCAGGTGCTGAAAAATCGTAAGAGACCAAGTTTTGATGCCTGTTTGGTCCAGGGAGAGCATTAAAGGAGGTGACTTGGTTTTTCAGCTCAAATAAATATTACAAATTTAATATAAATAGTCTCTTATGGAATAAATCAACATTATCGTTCTGTTTTATGGTTTTAGATGATAAATATTTTAGTATAGGTATTACAATTTTGTAAACCAAGTATCTTTAAAGTTACAGTACCCTAGCCGCGCTTCTTTCGGTCTTTCTCAGGTGTAACCTTCATTCATACTAATAGGACTAATATGCCATATAAATCCTACCATGTTCTTGAATAAATCATTTCGATCAATAAAGGCATTCATTAATAAAGATGAGTGTATCTTATTGTACACAATGAAATCATAACAAGACACTGTGTAACTGTAACATTTAATGCATAGCCAATGATCATTGTCCAACCTCACTGTGGCTTATTCATTAACATGCACTGTCCCTACCAAATAAGCCAATAAACTAAACTAAACTGTGCCAATTTTATTTATTGGTTTATTTGCTCGGGACAGTCCATGTTACTGAACATACATGGGTCTCATGCATGTAAACATACCACACCAGATTGTAGCCATGGGCTGGTTTCCATCCGTCGTCCCCCATGCACACTCTCAAACACACTCTCATTCATCCTGGCCTATTGTACATGTTTTTAGTGAGCAAGTGCCAGCTCCATTCTTGAAATATTGAATTCTCCCAACTTAAAAAACATTATTCGTTTTGTGTTGTTGTTCAAACTACTACAGTTTGCAGGGTGTCTCTCCCCTCTCTTTTACTGTGCACTGTCCAGTAATTTACGCTTTAAATTAAACTGTCCTGAATATTGCAATAATGATCTGAATGCAATATTTACTGATCAGAGTATGTTCCATTCAATGTTAAACAAAAATCAAGACCCAATCAACAAAATACAAACTACATTAGAACCAGGATGAGGCTAATGTTGATCTGATTGTATGTTAACAATACAGGAACCAATAAAGACGGCGTGCTGTAAAAAAAAAGACAATAGAGAAATAGCGGATTCCCGATCAGTCCAAATGAGCGCGCCCCTGTGCCTGACACTGACGGTGGAGTTGAATGGGAGAGTGTGTATAGTTTATTAATGAGCGCCACAAACAAACAGAGGAGTGAATTATTAAAGTGGCGCAGCCCGGAGCTCTCCCCCAGGACCCGGATTGTAATTCTGATCCATGTAGTGGGCACTCGCTCAGGGGACGCAGCCAAGGCCTCACTCTCACTCTCTCTCTACCTCCCTTCCTCCTCCTCCTCTGTTCCTCTGTCAGGGGCACATTCGTTTATCAGCCTGCCAACATCACTAATGCACCGCTGAGACGAAACAATAGGGTTTATCATTTGCCACCGAAAACGCTCAAACACACTGTTATTAGCCGCTTTTATCCCGTGACACCGGAGGGAATTTCTCAACCTTGAATGCCATGCTTTGGAATTTGAGGGAGGGGCTTGAATGTAATAATTGTCGCTGCATGGGGCAATGGAAGAAAGGGGCAGGGGCAGTCAAGGGTCCCTCTTCAGATCTTGAGCCAGGATTTTGGTCACGAGTGCCCCATAGCCTTGTGCGCACGTTATCAAGCTGATGAGGGAAACAAACCACTCCAGCCAGCCATGGCACCTTGAGAAATCCCAGAGCGAAAGGATGAGTGTGATTGAGTGGTTTGGGGGGGAATAGTTGGAAGGACCATGGCTTACCACCACCAATTATAGAGAGAGAATGAACAATGGACTCATTTGTGAAATGACTTTGAGCGTCTGGAATAGCACTATAAGACCACCATGTTTTTGTGTCTCTTAGTTTCATTTATCGTGGGAATTGCTGTGATTTTGTCCCTAATGGTTTGGGGATGTTCTGTGACGTGCGGTGAGGCACATGTTGTGTAGACTTTATTTAGTTTAGTTTATATTACAGTTCTTCTACATTGGTTAGGCTCATTTCTTGAAACAGAAATTACATTCTCAAACAACATGGACAAATCTCCAAACCACTTGGCAATTGTTCACAACAGAATTGAATTTCTGATTAATTTCATCAAATTGCTAATGTCTAAGTCCATGTCTCAATGTCTCAGTACATCTTTGCAAATGGTTAAGTACATGTAGCACAATTAGAACAATTCCAAGTGAATAGATCTTGTTGATCTAAACTGATTGTTGATTCTCAGTCTAATGGTTGTTCGCTCCAAAACGTGTCAGCGTCATTTCATTGTATACAGTAAGTCATCACATGGACAATAGTCTGTTCAATTGTCAAAATTAGTCAAGAACACAATCCATGAATACGTTGTATGAATCTCTTGGAACATTCGATAAATTTATTACAGCAATTAACAGTCAAGTGGAACTAGAAATTAAGGAGGAGTGTCACACATCTCAGATGACCAATCAAACAGTATGTTATGCTGAATACATTTCCTTTTTACTTTGATGTATGGAAGTTACTTTATTTGTGTGAATGTTAATGGTTACAATTTCCTTGGCAGTATGAGTGCAATATGTGATGTCAAACCTTGGAGGCTACTCTTACCCTCAAATACTATTTCTTTGTTTTTTTTTTCAGTTTTATACACAATTGTATTCTGTTAGCTAGACAAAAAACGTTACAGTAACCATTGTCAATGAAGGACTGGGCTAAGACTGAAAGGTGGACATGAGGGACATTTCAATGGTCCTCTGCCATAGTGACAAAACATCTAAACATTTAGACTTGCAGTGCTTACACAGTGCCAAAGGGACAAAGCATTTTGGGGGCACTGACTGTTTAAATGAGAAGGAAATTTAGTTTTGACACATGAGAGTGAACTGTTTTGAGAGAGGTATGAGCTTTTGCAGGTGAACCATGGTGTTGTGCCGAACCATCCACGTTATTTTGGCAAAAGCACCAAGAGTGTTGAGAACGTCCGGTCTGTTTCAAGAAATGAGCCAAAGCAATTGAGAAGGATCTTTGCCATTTTCGGCGCATTGACTGTTTAAATGAGGAGGAAATTTAATTTGAAGCATGAGTGAACTGTTTTGGGAGAGATATGATCTTTTGGAAGTGAGCTATAGTGTTGTGCTGAACTGTAAGACTGTTTTGCCAAATGATCCTAGAGTTTTAAGAATGTAATTTCTGTTTCAAGAAATGAGCCAAACCAATGGAGAAAAACTGTAAGATTAGACCTGGAACTGTACTCCACATTTTCAAAGCCCAAACCCAGTGATGCCACTAACAAGTTGCTTAGTAACGCATTACTCTAATCTGACTACTAACCTAATGCATTACTTATTCCAGACCAGTAATCAGATTAAAATTACTTTTCCAAGTCACTGTGAGTTACTATCCTGTCATTTTCCTTAGTAAAAATATATATTTCTTTTTTCTTGCGTCTCGTGAAGGTCACAATTTCAGCATGAAGACGACTCACGACGTAAACATAGAGAACTATAGGAGAAGAGAGATGGAAATGCATCACTATGCGGATTCTATGGCAGTATTGTTGATGTTGCCGTTAAAATGCACTTCCAATATCGCGGGTATTGGCAAAACCGGTTGTCACTTGCATTTTGAGGCGGGGAAGTGATGTCGGCAACTGATTTATGTAACTAATAAAGTAACTTGTAATCTAACTTAGTTACTTTTAAAATCAAGTAATCAGTAAAGTACTTTTTAAAGGAGTAGTCAGAAATCAGTCATCAGATAACATAAACCACCACTTAACCAGTTCTGAGCAGTTCTGCGTTCAAGATTTGCTTGCACGCTTTTTTGCTATAAAAAAAAACCCAGCATGTATTTTCTGTTTTTCTGTTTCTTATTCTCAATGTTGCCTGTAAAGAGGCCAACACAATCCACAATTGCAAACTTTCTGTTCCATTATTTTATGTTATAAATGTTAAAATATCACAGCTGAGGTACCCAATCATGTGTGATATGTTCAAGCCACATTTATGCCCAATGTGTCCACTTTAAGGTAGCAGAAAATGCAAAATACAGTAGTTTAGAGGTGATTAAGTTTGGATTAAAATAATAAAAGCACAACACTGCTCCGTTATGTAATATATACGGCTCCAAAAATAGTCATTCATTCAGGCCTTATACATGTGCGGCTCTTGCCATTCCTTTACATCTCTTATAAAGACACCATTCTAACCAGTGCCTCTCAGAAGGACCGGGGAAGGCGCCTTTAGCACTTTTGTGTCCTACTCACGTGCCCCCCCTCTCCTTGTATCATACATGTGCAGCACCATCTCCTCACGAACCATCGGAGACATGAGCAGCATACAAAAGCTCCAGAGAGATACAGCAGTTATGTCACCGTTTCATTGGAGGCTCACTGAGGTATTCAGGAGGCACTGTGGGCCAGAAGGAGAACATCAGAACACAATTTGAATGACCCTTACTTAATACTTATATTCTGATATCTTTATAATCCAGGTTATTTATCAAATGTATTATGCCGCCCTGACTCGCAGCAGCTTTTCACAGTCGCAGTGGCCTAATGAAATGAGCCAGTCTTTCAAAACTCAGAGCAAATTGAAATGGGAATAACTGCACAGTGGGAGCACACAGTGGGAACCCTAGGAATATTCAAAAGAAGGCAACTGTGTGTTTGCAAATAAACTCCCAGTCCAACTGTTAAAAATAACATCAGTTCTTCTACTCGTCCCTGCATTTTTGAGTCAAGTTGATTTAACTCGTATGATCCCTCACTCTGGGATTTCGGATGTTTGTGTGATCCTTTGCTTGTTGTTTGTCTAAAGTTCGGTTCACATTTTTCCCAAGTGCACATTTTTACGTTGCTGGATTTGTCATGCTTATACTTGCAAAGTTTTTTGTTTTTTTTAAAGAGTGGAGACTGTATGCACTACGGCAAGGGTGTCAAACTCATTTTGGGTCGTGGGCCGAAATTCAGCTCCCATGGCGGGTCGCTGGCCACATAGAATTGTAAACAGGAAAATACTATAGAGAACATTTTTCCAATAAATGAATAATAATAATGAGCTGGGATTTGGGGATGCAGGATTCTTTATTCACGTCACAGAAAACTCAGTGCTACTAAAGATCTACTCAAGATTGGATGGGTGGGCACTTGTGACCAATTTTTATCGCAATGCAAAAAAAAACCCAGAAGTCTCTACCATTTATTGACCGATAGCCGATCACTTATTGGCCGATTGCCGATATTGTAAAATACCCAAATATCGGCCTGATATATCGGTCGACCCTTAGTTTCTTCTCAATCTTGTCAATTGTATAAGCCAACTTTGGCCCAAACCTTTGAGAAACTATGATTAAACACAATAAAGATCTAAAAACAAGATCAAGTAGTCCTAAAATGTTGTAAATTCCTAGCAATTTACAATTCCTCTTATTAGATAATGTACAGTACTGCTAAACCGTAGAAAGAAAATCTGGCTGCCATCAAGGAAACTTTCTATTCATTTTTCACTTTCTTTCATGGACAGAACGAATAGTTGCTGCTGAAAAGCTTGATCTGTTGTGTCCATTCATTCTAACCATTGAGAAACTCTGTAGTTTCCAAATCATTGGACAGGCCTCGGTTTAATTTAGAGTAAGTTTGTTCACGTTTACTTCATGATTTAGCCCTAGTAAAAGCTTGGTAGCTCGTTTATGTTTATGTTTATTTATTTGTTTGAGCAGTCAACCCGCCCAAAGGGAGTGGGCTGAAGCCAAAGGCTTATAAGCGCCCACCCCAAAATAAAAATAACATTACATTTAATATTTACAAGGTAGCAAATCATAAACAAAGGAACATAGGGCAAAGTAACAATAAATGATGAAGAAGAATAAAACAAAAACAACAGCAAAATAAAGAACAAAAGAATGTGCTACTTTATGTTATAAAGGTTCATTAATACATATTATACTCTGAGATCTTGCTACTTCCCAGTTGTCATTACCATCCTCAATATAATTTAATTTGGGTTATCATTAATTATCATTATTAAAGGTGCATTAATACATATTATACTCTGAGATCTTGCTACTTCCCAGTTGTCATTACCATTCTTAATATAATTTAATTTGGGTTTAATTATCATTATTATTATATTGGTTTTAGATCTAGTGGTACACCCAATGTCAATATTTTCTTAGGTGGCACTCGGTGTGAAATTCGACAACCACCGTTCTAGAAGATTTTGCTTTAATCGTGCTTACATTTCACATTTCCCCACATTGTATTGCTCATTTACTCGTGCATCTTTCCAACAATGGCCCTACGGGTTACTATCTGGCCTCCTCGCTTCCGTGTCCGCTCGGTGATCGCGGGACAGTGTTGTGTGTGAAGCTTCGTCCCAGAAACCACAGACCTCTGGGACTTGTGCTCTACTTTCTCTCTCTTTATTAATTCACCCCCCGCTCACTCGCTCTGTTTGCTCCGGAACCGAATGAAGAGGAGGAGAGGCAGGCAGGAAGCAAGGAAGAAAGGAAGGAAGGATGGAGAGAAGACACTGGGTTTGAATAGACAGGGTTTCTATGAAGAGGTAGTGGGGAATATACTGTAACATCTCAGTATCAGTCTCATGAATATAGGGCTGGGTACCGTAATGGGACTTGATTTACTAGAGTGGTACCTGAACTATACTTTTTCAATACCTATACTACATTATGCATGACCTAGAACCATAAAACTGAAATCATGTTCAGTTATTCCATCTACAGTGTAACAAAACACTAAAGAAAAACAGACCATGTGCGCTCGCTGTTGTGTGTCAAAATGTATTCTCCTCCAGGGCAAACCAGGAAGTCAGAGGCTAAATTAGCACAGTGTTAGCTTGGCGGTCCGCCCTGTTTATGTCTCACGTTGAACTCCGGCTGAGACGAACTCCAGTGAACAATGGGGATGTGGAGGAGGGTCTGTGAGAGCTAGAAACAGGTTTAGGCAACACCTGATAGATTTTACTCAACTGCCTAGGACTTTCACGGCTTGATTCAGGTACACAACCCTATGACTGTATATCTCAGAGAAAAGTCAATCTTGATAACTATTTGGTCTCCAGCAATATTTAGTAAAGGTGTGATATAGGGGTGTCAAGATTAACCGGTTTTACGATTACCACGATTATAAAAGGACACGGTAGGTTATCCGTAAGAATTTCAGAAGCCACGGTTTACCGCGGAAATTTTCCACGCTGACGCACGAGCCGCTGCACGCCATAAACAGCGTAAACTCACCGGTAGTTGAGCAAGGCAGAAGGACGCTCTCCTCCAGTGTTGTATCCACTCAAAAACGATTGAAGTCAGCAGAGTGGGACCTCTTTAGGATCCAAAAGATGACCAAGGCGTCGTTGTTGTCGATGGAACATCCGTTATGCAAACCCTGTCGTCAGAAAGTTGCCGCAAAAGGTGCTGATATCGGCTACGTCGAATATAAACAACATCTTGGAGATAATCCTTTGCTGTAAATGTCCAGGTCAAGGTAATGAACTGCTTAATTCCCCAAAAAGTTGTCCAAATGTTCGGAAATAGCCACAACTGGCTCAGGATGTAAACAAAAAGCTAACGTTCTCCGCTCTGCTTCAGCGTAACAGAAAGGAAAGTGAAACCGCGCACATGTGGACCCTAAGGTGACACAGGCCAGCTCAGAGACAGGCCTCCTCCCAATAGGACATTCCACATCCGGAACAGATGCCCTAGCCACCTCAGCCGGCTTCTTTCGACGTGAAGGAGCAGAGACTCTACTCCGAGCTCCTCCCGGGTAACTGAGCTCCTCACCCAATCTCAAAGGGTGCGCCCAGCCACCCTGTGAAGGAATGTCATTTTTGTCGCTTTTATCCGTAATGTTGTCCTTTCAGTCATTACCCAGATCTCATGACCATAGGTGAGGGTGGGAACGTAGATCGATCGGTAAATCGAGAGCTTTGCCCCCCGACTCAGCTCCCTCTTCACCACAACAGTCCCATACAGCGACCGCATCACTGCTGACGCCGCACCGATCCGTCTATCGATCTCACGCTCCATCCGTCCCTCACTCATGAACACGACCCCGAGATACTTGAACTCCTCCACTTGAGGCGAGGTCTCTCCACCGACTTTAAAAACATGAAACGTTATAAAAACATTTCAACGTACAGTATTATTAAGTATTTAGTATTTTCTTTCTTGGAAAAGATCAACACTATGGTCATGGTTGCACATCTGATGGGCCTCCGTCGGGCATTTAAACTTTAAATTTAAACACTTTATTTTTTTGAAAAGTCTATGAAGATTCTGGATGGGATTTTTACTTCCAACATCAGGCGGAGCTTCAACTCTTGAGCTCTATGTGCGCAAGAGATTGATAATAAACAAGAGGCAAAGACTGCCTTTGATGTGAAAGTCTAATCGTAAGTCATGTGTCCCTTCTGTGCTGGGCATAGCCCATTCTATAAAGTATGTCTTGCGAGTATCAACATTTGACCTTTTACAGAGCTCTTTTTATTTAGCCTGCTTTTCATTCGCCCCACTGCCAGCTGAAGGTGCCCGACCAGCCAATGTTCCATTTAAGTGAATGCAAGAACAGGGCCCAACAAGCAACTAGAGGGCCCCAAGTATTTTTGCTTCAGTTATCAGATTTGTAGTTATATACATTTTCTTAATTTTGAAACTATTTTAAAAACTCTTGCTTCTTAACAGAGATGTTTTTATTCCTTCACAGATGCCGTTTATGAAGACAAACCTCCATCAAACACAAGAGAATCCCCAAACCAAACTCAGCCAACAATTCCCAGTCAAAGATGTCCACCAGAGTTTAGTTCCCTTAAGGCCTCGCAGGGCCCAGTGGGCGGAGTCACACCGAGGCGGAGATGAACCTGACCAATCACAGGCCGTCACCTGGGGATAAAGGCTCCTCCCACCACTGATCTCCAGGGTGACACTCAGCCAGACACGCCACCAAAAAGTCAGCTGCAAATCCTATTGGTCAACAGAACAGGTAAGACACTCCCTCTCAGTCGTCCAGGTGTCGCAGTTTTGACGCAGAGCCTCGCAGGTATCGTCCCTCATCCAGTGTGATAGAGCTGATCAATTCTTTTGCCTGTTTTGTGACTGAGGCTTTGTATTTGGGGTGGATTTTGATGTAGGTAGTATTATCAATGTCAGTGGTTCTCTGTGGAAACATTGTGGAATCGGTGGCACGCAAACGTACAAACGTTCACTTCTGATGTTGTGAGTCAATTTTAATCATCTCTTAGTTATCAGACTTTGGTAAAACATTCAGCTGTTGTTGAGACCTTGTTGCCTTGTTTAAACCTGGCTTATTCCTGATTTAGATCAAATCTATTACCTATACTTACACTTATACACTTTTCCCCCGACTTAAAGATTTTTAGATGGCACATTGCTTGACAAAGGTGAAATTGTTCGCTGGCACTCCACATTGTGTGATAGCTCAGAAAAAGTGTTCATAGCTCAGGAACATCTTGCTCTAATCAGACGGTCCACTGGCCTTGTTCTTCATCGAGTACGCGCCTTTTGGAGATGGTCGTAGCATCTACTCTGTGACCAGCATTCCAAAATATCAGACACTGCTTGATATTATTTTTCAGCCCGTCATTGGTTGTGAAACTGGTGTTTTCAATCTTTGTTCCTGTGCCACTGTAACACAGGGGATTTGGAGCTGACACACAATCATCCCCACAACGTAATTTCACGTTGCATATGGACAGAATTGTGCAGTATGCACCCACTTTTGACATGGATTTGACAAGTCCTGGTGCTATCCTATCAACTAATGTAGAAATGATTTAGACCTTTTAGAGCTTTTTAAAAGTTCTTCTCTAGAGGTTTTTCCCCCACAAATGATCACAAAAAAACCTCATATTTAGGGCTGGGTACTGTTACCAGTACTTTAACAATACTTGGTTTTCGATACCGGTACCTGAACTATACGTTTTCCGATACCTATGTTTGTCATAAGGTCAATAATTGTCATCTAGAACCAGAAATCAGAGTGGAAGATCTGCAAATTTACAATATTAGGTTCATCTCCAATGTTAAAGGAGGTGTATCATGCTATTTTAGCCATTCCAAAGTAAAGTATAGGCATTTATATGATATATTGTACCTCTATCACTATGGAGTACACATTTTTGAGAGAAATATAAGTATTTTCTGGGGGTATTTTCCCTACCCGGAAGACAAGACGCTTCAATTCAGTTAACTCCGCCCCTCTCTCCGCTCATTCCACATTTGCAGTATTATAAATATAAATGTCGCTGCAAAAAGTGAAGTTACTTCACATAATGCAGTTATAAGGAGTTGACATGTGCAACACAGTTTCATAAATGGCTAACACACACGCTAACACGCGTTTTGATTGACTCAGCCTGGCCTCCCCATCGGGTTATGGGATCGCGTTGGTTATAAAAGTTAATCCATTTTGATTCTGGCCAAGGTTCACCAAGCATCCATCAGGTTGGTTGATATAGTCGCTGAATCCCGGAAAGAAATTCCAACTTCTGGCGAGTGCACTCTTCTTTAGGAAGGTTGAATAGTCCTGTTCCTCTTGTAGCCAAACGCGCATCCGTGGCATTATCGTTGGGTAAGAAAAAAGAACAGGCATGTCCAGAGTAGGTTAGAAAGAGCTCAGTCTTCAAAAACATTACTTCTGCTCGGATCCATGGATCCTCCGGCCGGGGGTGCGTTTGTTTACCCTCCTGGGACAGCACAGACGTGTCGGAGAGGTCCTTTCTTTTTTTTCTTTCTTTTTTTCCCCTTTATTTCTCTCTTACAACAAAAATAATGAAAAAGCTGTTTATAAATTAAAATGAGGCCGTAAGGCATTACATTACAGACGTAGAGCACTTCCGTTCCTTTGTGACGACACAACTGAACAGCTCAGTCATTTACCAGGAGAGGGCGGAGCAGCTGCTCAGAGAGCAGGATTCAGGAGGATTGCTTAGAACTGCGTGAATGAAGCCAAAAACCGCTCTGGGGGTGTTTTTGATAAGGAAATAGCATAACAACATGGCTAAAAACTCCAAAAAGTCGATTTTGCATGATATAGCTCCTTTAAGAAATGTGTGAAAAAATGGGGAATAATTTGTGGAAAAAGGTGGGGAGAAATTGGGGCAAAAATAAGGAAAAATTGTGTGAAAAAAACCTGGATCTAAAAATATAAGATATTTTTTTCTGTACCTGCTTTTGATACTTTAATTTTTTCGATGCTGGTAGTACCAACACTGTTTTTCCCCGATACCGTATCGTTTAATGGTACCTAGCCCTACTCATTGTAGTTATTTCAAACTTAGCTTGTGCAAGATGTAACAATCCCCTCTTGAGTACTGGATTTCTCAGTGTTGTTGGTTCACATCAGGTCAAACTCTTCTTCCCGGTAATACAATGAAGAAATGTGAGGACATCATTTTGTGTGCAATGGAACATATGGTGCTGTAGTACAAGTTTCAGTCCTCTGAGTGGGAAACTGTGTGGGTGCCCATAGAGGAGTCAAACGCTTCATTATTTTCTCTGTGCCTCAATCTGTGTGCTGTCGCCATGGAAACAGCAATGCAGTTCCTCCAGTCAAGGTTAGGAGGGCGCTGTTTCACCAGAGACACATATTTATCAGGTGGTTTAGGAGCAATTAAAAAAAAAAGTATTTATTTATTTTTTGACATATTGGTGGCCGTGTATCATGCCCTTTGTGTCTTCTTTAATCAGTAATTATTCAGCATGATTAAACATGCTCAGCATTAGCCCTATGATTCTCTGGATCTTAAAACGCACATTAACATTCAGAATATGTATATGGGGCAATTACCACAAGAATGCAGGTAGGTAGGTAACTTTATTATACCCGTAGGTATTGGTTTGCAGTTGAGAGTAGGCATTGCAATACAATACATAGGCAAACAAAAAGCACATAAAACAAGAATGCTGTATGGAACACTTTAGGCTGCTCAAGCAACTGCAGTGACTGTCACATGCTGTCGTGAATCATTTCATCTCGATTTTTTACGGAGGCGGGTGCCCAAAGAATGCCAACAGGAAACAGGAAGTGCGTGAAAATTGGCTGACTTTAAATGAGCGCCGTTTTGTGAATGGGTCTTAAAATGGCAGGCTCATCTCTGTATGAGTCACTGCAGGGGGAAATCCGGAGCAGAAAACCCTCCCTCGTCCCACACTGCTCCAAACCACTCGGTGTTACACAGTGACACAGTCCCTAATAGTGAATACACTAACAGAGCTATTGGACAAAACATGCGCTTATCTGCTGCAGGACACATGTGGCTTTATAATGGGAGGCTCGTGAAACAATAGACTTTGCACAGATTTAAGCAGCCATTATTTTGGGACATGAACAAAAACTGGTAGTTGTTGAGAGGAAATAGGAAAATGATTGGTACTTTATGTTGGGAAGCAGTAATACCGGAGGTAGAGTTGCTTTCTAATGAGAAAGTTGATGGTTTAGTGCTCATTGCTGTTTTGTCAAAAGGGAAGACACTTTATCTGACTCTACACACAGCAACACGTAATACTATTTATCAAATGACTATGACTATGTGGAACAGCCTGCCGCTCAGTCTGCGTGTTCTCACTGACCTGTCCCTTTTTAAGTCCAGGTTTAAGTAGGGGTGTGACAATATATCGCTCTTGTGATACAGTATAACGCGATATTTTGATACGATACCAGAACTTTTTATTCTGATATCGATACTTTTGATGATGTCATGCATATTAATGACTGACGTCATGTATATTAATAAGGTAGCAGTGCTTTCAGTTGATAGAGGCCAATAACGGTCAAAAATTCAGTCAGAACAGCAGAGAGCAGCACTACAATTTATAGCCCTTGGGCCAAACACTGTCACACAGATATATTATAGTTTTGTATAATTATAAATAAGATTAATTTGTGGTTGATTTATTCCTTTTGAAACAGGACTGTGGTTTCTTGTTTATTTAAATGTAAATGAAGTGATGCCACTAAGGGATCAATGGGCCCATTTTCAGTGTGTAAGTCAGGGATCATTTATTCACTTATTTATTTTTAAAAAGGTGAAAAATTGCATGTTTCTTTAAAAATCGTGATGTATCATAGGTTATTTTTGTGAAATATATCGATCGTAGTATTGCCGTATCAGAAGATTATCGTTATTGTGAGCCATGTATCGTATATCGTATCGAATTGTGAGGTACCAAGAGGTTCCCACCCCTAGGTTAAAGACTCATCTGTTCAGACTGGCTTTTAACACTAGGGGCCCGATCTTGCATTTCTAAATGCAGACTGTAGACTAGACTTTTGTGCAGACAGTTGACACTCTGTGCAATCTTCAGCTTCATACCTGGTGCAATAAGTCGGCTGGACAGACACCCATGGCAATATTATGCACAGCAGTGGCCCTCCATGATTTTCCTCCTACAGACTGTACCAGACTGGAATATTTTCCACTACATGCTGGTGTTTTGATCACGTTTCTGCCATGCTCTTTGATACTAGCACATAGAGCAGGACCCATCGATAAGTTCTCTCTCTCTCGGGACAGTGTTTAACTCACAGTGGGAGAAATTGTTTGTAGTTTGTCCTGCAAAAGCTTAATGGCACTTCGACAATGCATGCATTTAGTTTTCAAATTTTGTTTAGGGTTTAAGTTAGTGCTTTTTAGCTCTTGGCCCTAGAACACTATCACTAAACATGACAATACATGACAAATTTGAGTAGTGTTCTTTTATTTTAAACTGTGTCATGTCTAACAAAATGAAAGAAAAGCATCATGAGGGGACCATATATATGAAAATGCTCCAAAATTACTGGAAAATTAGGAAAAATTGGGAACAAAAAATTCCTAAAACAAAAATAATGAAGATGGAAACTTGTTTTTTGGTCCACCCATTTCTGGGATATTTGAGACTCCCCTGGTGAAGGCTCTACCCTAACCCTAGGTAGAATCCATCCGAAACCTACTTTACCTCCTATTACTATTGCTGGGTGAAAATCACCCAAACACATGCCTGTACGAAAAAGTGTGTTTTGGTTTAGGAAAACACCCATCCCATCAAAGATGTCAAAGACAATGCTGAACCCAGAGCCCCATGACATTCAGATAAACACAGCATAATGAAAATCACATTCATTTATTTGCTCGGGTGAAAACCACCCGGCAATGGTGTTCTAGTGTTAATGGAAGTTTTGAGCGCAGCCGATGGTTCCTTCAAGACAGAAAGTGTCAATACCTACTTAAACGAAAATCTAGCTTCGATACCAGTTTTAGTATCGATTTAGTATCGAGGAATACATTTTTTTGACAAGCCTAGCAGCATGTGGTCATTGTAGCCTGCTTGTAGTTAGCCCTCAGGATACAGGCAAAAGCAAGATAGCAACTTGTCTTGAGCAACGGTGTTGTTGTACCAGACGGAAGATTGGGTCCTATGACTTATACAGTAAGTCTTACTGTATAATGCCTTGGTGATTGTTATTTTGTGCGTTTAATGTGTTTTATCTTTCTGTGAAACACTTTGGTCTTCTTTGGTGTCACTGGAAAGTGTTGTATAAATATATTTTTGATTGATTCCCAAAGCTACGTGGTTTTCCTTCTATATCTTCCATCCAGGTACTAACCAGGCCCAACTCTGATTAGCTTCTGAGATCAGATGGGATCACCGCTCACAAGGCAGTATGGGACCAAATGATCATTATAGACCATTCTCAGTCGCTGTCATTTTGGTTGGCAAATCAGCTGCTTGGAACTCCGCACACCACTACAAAATTATTATTTGATTTATCCATTCATTTGAGGTTCTATTTTTATTTATATTTACGGCGAGACACGGCAGGTTAAAGTATTGATTTTTCACGCAGTGGTCGAAGTGGAGATTTTTATCTAGTTTCCTCCCTTTACATCTTAGTTTTTATGTCAGAGTATAAAAATTACAAAACTTACCCCGTATGATGTTTATTTTATGATGTTTTTATTTTATTTTTTATTATTTTATGATTTTGTTTTATGATTTTATGAGGTGGAGATAACCCGGAAGTAGCAAGTCCGCGGCAATGAAAAGCCGTCTTTCCCACACATATTCATATTGACAGATTTTACATCCATGTGTCCTGCGAAGGGTCCCCGTGATGACGCTATAATCCAAATATGGTATGTTTCCTTCTGGGAGCCGCAAAATACGGAAGAGCGGTGGAAGGGGCCGTGCATGTGCACTCGGTACAAGATGTTCAGGGCTTGAATGAGGATAAGGCCCCACTCGGGCAGTGGGTGAGCCCTTATAGGCCCAATCTCAATTCTCTTTTCTTCTCTTTTCTACCCCTACCCCTTGCCCTTGCCCTCGCCCTTGCTCTACACCTTGAAACGGAGGGCTAAGAGCGAGGGTTGAAAAGACCGCCCTAAGAAATGGGACAGCCCTCCATTTGACAGCATTTTACAACTAACACAGATGATTAAGGTTATGAGAGTTTGGAATGGAATCTTATTTGTATATATATATATATATATATATATATATATATATATTTTTTTTTTTTATCAATTAGAACACATTTATATGAAAGAAAATGTAAAAAAAGCAAGCCCCTACTTGTCTCTATAGCATGTTTCTACTGAACCAGTTCATCCCCAGATAGCAAAAAGACATTGTTTCAACATTGATTTAGGGTCAGATGGTTGACTTTTGGTTGAGGTTGAAAAAAGAATGATGATTCAATGCTTTATTACGGGTAACAGATCAATAATTTAAAAAATAACATTGAATCAACAGTTTTTTACAGACATAAAGTCAACCTTTGAAAGTGTAATGGTGAATCAATATTGAGAATTAATTTTATTTAATTAATTTTTATTTGTGGCCATACCGCCTTTGCTATGCCCAATCCCGTCAGACCTTGGAAGCTAAGCAAGGAAGGGCCTGGTCGGTACTCGGATGGGAGACCGTTTGACAAGACCAGGAAGCCTAGCGAATGTAGAGAGTGAGTGAGTGGTTGTTGGTGGCCGGAGGGGCCGATGGCACAGACTGGTTACCTCGCTTCCGTCAGTCTACCCCAGGGCAGCTGTGGCTACAATAGTAGCTTACTACCACCAGGTATGGAGTGAATGAATAGTGCAATGTAAAGCGTCTTTGAGTGTCCAGAAAAGCGCTATATAAAACCGATGCATTATTATTATTATTTGTTGTTGTTGTTGAAATATCAACAATGAATCAATGTTGTTTCGACGTATGGGGTGAAAAGCCCGGGAAATTTGAACTAATTTCACGAGCGCCCTCCTTACATTTTCACATCTCGGCAGACACAGAGGAGCCGGGGAAAGATAAAACTGGTAAGTGCTCATACATTTTTAAAGTTTAATTGTCATCTTGGTTGTGATCAGTAAACTAAATGGCCACCGCACACTGTAGGATATTTATTTGTCATTTGTTTATTATGAGCTGATGTGTACGCCAAGCTAACGTTACTAGCCTATAACTGTTTTCCACCAAAGAAAGCTTACATGTTCCACACATCCCAGTAACATAACAGGACATGATTAATGACTAATTCACAAGCCCATAATAAACTAACCTGATAATAATATCAATAGTAAGCCAATAAATCTGTTTGATCTTGCCCCCACAATGTCGCCGTTAGTTTAGTTTGGATTCAGTTGGTAATTTTATGTAGGTTAACTGTAGGATTGTGAAGCACTTTGACTTGCCTTTTGAATGAACTGTTCTACACAAATAATATATTTGTCTTTAGTCATGACTAACTTATCCGATGGTTTAATGGGTGAATCATTACTTTAGTATTAAGGTGCTGACCTGGTTCAGAAAAGAGCAAACAGAGACAGTAACACAAATAAACAAATAAAAATGATCCCCTAAATGTTTAGTTGCTCCAATTATTTTATTATCAACCATGATTACTAAACACTACCATTTTTATTTATTTATCGTAGGTGCAGCTGCTGAGGAAAGCTCCCAGGAACCAAAGAAATTGTCAAAGGTAATCAACATCTGCATCTGCTCGACCTTCTCCCATCATCTCCTGATGCTGTTTGCCAGTGGAACTTAACACAAACTTTTTTCAGCGTTCTAATTGTTCTGTCCATATTTTGCCATTTTATCAACTGTAATTTGCACTTTTGTGTCTAAAGCTTTGGATTTTACATTTTGGATTGTTATAATTATTACTATTAAAAAAATGTTTTATAGATAACATTTTGCTGCGAAAGGAATAAAGTTATTATTTTCAATTAAAATGTATGACTGAATATTGATTGTAACAACTGATTTACAAACACTTTATACAGCCACGCTACCATTACCTGGATATAGCCTTCAGTATGATGGTCCTGTCAATTGTACTTTTATGAAACAAAGCATTGCACAGTGGTAACATCTTGATAGCTACAAATTGAGGGAATTCACTGCACAAAAATTAAACATTCTTTACTCAATGTTGTGGAGATAACTGTTTTATACTTTAATCTACCCCAATATATCACCTCATACATAAATAAATATTAAGTAATGAGTGTACCATTTTTTTCTGGTGTTATTTGGTCACAAACTCAATTTTCTGCCTTTCCTCCATGTCTCATTCTCTTCTGCTCCAAATGCTTTTTGTTTGTTTGATTTAATTTACTGCACATTCTTCACGGAGGCACTGGTTATGGGTTATACTATATTTATGGAAGCAAAGGCTGAAAAAGTTTTGGACTCTGTCAAGTAAATGCAGTATTCTTAGGCTGTAATACTGTATCTGTCTTAGAAATGGGGCATCTTTAAATGGGGCATGCGCTCTAAAGTTTCGTAATGTAAATACCGTGGTAAACTTCAATAAAGTGGTGATTCTGAGTGCTATATGGATGCATAATGTACACAAACAGAAGGGGGTGGATTGTATGCCTCAGATTCATAGATTGGACTGGTTATGCCAGTGGAAATGACTCAACATGATGACCGTGGTGGATGCTGTTTAGAGGCTGATTTCTGTGGTGACGCGGTAAGTAGCTCCAATACTCAAAATATAGTTTAAAAAAGGTTGAATATAGGTATATTTCTATAGTTTAATCAATGTTGAATCCATGTTTAAAAGACATTTGAATTTCGACATCTATTTAACTCCTAATCAATGTTATTTGCATGACATTGATTCCATGTCACAAAAGATAAAAAATCAACGTTGTGTTCAACATCTATCATATCGAGCGCTTTCAATCGCAGTTCAACGTCATTTTTCAACATCTATTCAATCACAGGCCATAACACCATTTCAATGTTGAAACAATGTTCTTTTGCTATCTGGGCATCAGTAACTTGTAACAGACTGATGCTGTTTTGTAACACTTAAACAACAGGACTCTGTCTCAGCCCAAACCCTACAGATTTTCATCTATTTCTGCTTTATCCGGCACTACATTCCCCTCCCTCGTCCGTGTGTTGCTGCTTCTGCCGCCGGCTCCCTGTGGCTGCAGCCCGTTAGCCAGAAAAATCAGAAAAACCCTCGCTTTGAAGGCTATGTGGCCCTACCCCTCGCCGCAAAATACAATTGGGACACCCCTTCGTCTCCCGTGAACGCGCAAAACTAAGGGGAAGGGCTAAGTGGAGGGCTAAGGGGTAGAATTGAGATTGGGCCATAGTAGCTCATACAGACTTCAAACTTTCCAGTCTCGGACTTAACAATATTTTGAAGGGATTTTCAGAGGGATTTTTTAATATTGTTGTCACCATTGCATCACTGTTGTTTTAGCAAAATTATTAATAATAAATTGGAAAAAAGAAAGAAAATTTGTATTGTAATTTGTAATTTGTAATGTTTTTTTTAAAGAATGGGGTAGGAGCTTATAAGATTTTTTCTTCATCCTACTCCTGTTCTTCTTTTCATGGAATGTATTATTGTTGTGTTTGTTGGATTGTTACAATTGTATGTTGCATTACCATGAAAAAGAATAAATAAAATGAAATGAAAAATGAAAATTCCAAGCCTGATTTATTCAGCTTTGAACCCAAAAAGACGAGGTGGAATTTGAGTTTTTATAGATTTTTTTCACTAATGATTAGTTTATTGAAAAAGTAAACAATATATCCATAATCCCCTCTGAAAAATCTTAGTTACTAATATGACAATAAAATAAAGCCATACATTTTAATCTGGCTCAATCCATTATTTAGATTTAGTTGCCCAAAATAATTGTGGCCTTTTTCATGCACATGCTTATTTTTTATATGAAAACAGAAAATGACAGAAAAATTGCAATACATTTTTTCTCATATTTATACCAGTAATGTTCAGCAAAAGTTTCAAATCGATATCTCTACATTTATTTTATTTTTTTCCCTATACAACTGCAGTGTCTCGCCTTAAATAGGCACAGTTCCAAACAGCTGATTGTCAAACAAAAGTTACATGAGAATGGTATATACAAAACGTTAGCAGGGGCGCTATACCCACCTCTTCTGTTGCGGTACAAATTATTGACAGTAATACAATGATAACAACCTAAACTGCATCAGTTTGGCCCTTTGAGATAACCCACAGGGACATGAGAGGACAAGCACATATGTAGTGTAAAGAGCATTTAGATATTAACCATACATCAGCGCTCATTCACTGAGAAACTTTAATACATCTCTACACACTTGCCACATTTGTCACAATTTGTCCCCTGTAAACGTTATCACACAGCAGCCCGGCATCATGTGTCTTCATTATATCTCCACTCATCCTCCTCAGGTATCTCTCCATCCTCCATGACGACAGATACGGTCGCTGTGGCAACAGGGAGCCCACGAAACACGAAGGATGAGAGAATGATGGAGGGAAAGTTATAGAGATCTTCATACAACGTGGTTCTCTCCGGATTTGATTGCATTTTGATGAATCGGTTTAAATATGGCTGTGCTAGACAACCAAAGGCGCTAGCTAGCTATTTTTTACAATAAGATTTGTACTGTACATCCACAAAATTAAACTAGCGTGCGTGATACGGGTGGGGGTGGCGCAGAGAGTAGAGCTGGTCGTCTTGTGACCAGAGCATCCCCTGGTGCACACTGCCGTTGTGTCCTTGGGCAAGACACTTCACCCACCTTGCCTCCAGTGTCTGCGTACACTGGTGTGGGAATGAGGGTGTGAATGGTTGGCTGGTTCCTTGATGTAAAGCGCTTTGAGTGCCTAAAGCAGGTAGAAAGAAGCTATATAAATGTGACCATTTATTTACAATATATACACAATAGGGATGGGATGAATAACCGATTTGTATCGATACACGGATTTGCGCACGAGGCATGCGAGTGCATCGGCAGAGAAGCCACAGATCGATGCAGTTCAGAGGATAAACACAAGATGCATCAGATTTTACGCACTCATATCGGTTTAATCTAGATACGTTACGGCTGCAAAGCCTTTGGGCTGCTGCGTGCGTCATGTGCGCGTCTTGTACGTGCGCTGGTAAACTTCAGGCTCAGAGCGACAGAAGCGCAGAAACACATCCGCGGTGTGGAGTCAGGTTGGCCGCTGCGCTGTGGTGAATGAAGGACGTCCTGTGTGCAGAACGCGATGAAAAGTTGCAGGAAACATCCAAACATTGCCATGATCAGCCATTTTGAGTTGCCCAAGTCATTGTGTCCACTTACAGTACAAGCGTAAAGAGTCCAGAAAGAGTCCAAAAATCCACTTTACTGCACTGCATTTGAGCCAGGTGGGAGTACACGTGAGACTGCGCTGAGAGGCAGAGGAAGCCCCGCCCATTAATTAGCATAACCATGTGAGCTTTTCTGTGTGTGTTATTAATGTGGAAATAATTCACACAATCGCCTTTTTAATTTTAACAATACGTATTGTTAAAATTAAAAAGGCGATTGTGTGAATAGATTAATAATAATTGTCCACCCAAAAATGTTGAAAAAACTAAATAAAAAACAATCTTAAGGTGGATAAACCCATAGAATATATTGGATACAAAACATAATAAATAAATAAATAATAAATATGTAGTCTACATGAAAAAAAAAAGTAGTTAACTTTAAAGTTGTCTATTATCAATTCATGGCCTAAATAATATGAATATTTGTCAAATCTTAATTTATTTAAGATGGTTCTGTTGAATCATTGCATCAAGCAAAGCGTGGATGGCGAAACATCGAGATGCATGGTGATAATTGGCCTAAATCGAATCGTATCGGGCTGGTGGTTGTTACAGATGTGTGGATCGAGATGCATCGTGGTCATGGTGATGATTCGAATCACAGCGCAGCTCTGGTGTCACCAGGTGTATCTTAAATGAATTGGATCGTGGCAGGTGTATCGAGATGCGAATCGTATCAGACAGAGGCCTAAGATTCCCATCCCTAACACACAATAATATGTGCACCGCATGTGAGGTTTCGGAATAAATTGTGGGAGTTTGTTAGCTGTGCAAAAGGATCTTATAATATCGTATAATAAGACAATGTGCTATAGCTGTTAGCTAATTACCTGTTTGGGAAGTTGCCAGGTGAGCAGGCGTGCCCTTGTATCTTTTCATTGAGAGACTTGTAAGTTTGAATGAAACGCACAGAAAGATAGAATAAACAAGCCAACGTTGGTTTTGCAATGAAAATGAAATTGTCTTTTGTTTACCGTGATTTTATTGAAATAGACCTGTGTGAGTAAAAGGAACAAAGTAAATAAACTCGCCAACCTTTACCTCAGTTTTGTGGTTTAGTTTTTACATTTTCTTTAAGTTTGCAACTACGCACAGTTTTGGAATAATACCTAATTATAAATGATTTTTCGGACAATAATTTAAACATGTCCCATGAGATATTGCAGCTTTATAGCCAATCATATTTCTATGCACATGTCTAGGTGATTTTAGGAGCAGATCAGTGTTTGGCGCCGGTGTAGGGGATCCTGTAAAGTAACA
This sequence comes from Neogobius melanostomus, assembly GCA_007210695.1. Classification (NCBI taxonomy): domain Eukaryota; kingdom Metazoa; phylum Chordata; class Actinopteri; order Gobiiformes; family Gobiidae; genus Neogobius; species Neogobius melanostomus. Next base: position 262,950 of record VHKM01000321.1, read on the forward strand.
GCAGCTGGAATGTTCCACAATGAATGATAAAATAACAATGCTAAGATATATGTACTTTCCAAAGTAGTTATACACAATGTTGGCCTTTAATGTTGTAGTATCCTCTATAACCTTTATTTAAAATCTTTAGTGCCAGAAAAGACGCATGAGAATAGGGCTGGGTACCATTAAACAACACCAGTCTGGTATCGGGGGAAAAAACGTAGGTATTACCGGTATCGGAAAAAATTAAAGTATTGAAAGCAGGTATCAAATAAAAAATCTTATATCTTTAGATCCAAGTTTTGAGGCTGTTGGTCCAGAGACAGCATTAAAAGGAAGTGACTTGGTTGTTTCAGCTCAAATCAAGTATTTTCACCCCATTTTTGTCCAGTTCTTTTTTCTTTTTTTTAAATCATTTTATCCCTACTTTAAATGTTTTTTGCCCAATGTTTGCCCAAGTTAAAAAAATAAATGTTGTGCTAATTTTTGAATACTAATATTTCCTCTCCCCCCCCCCCCCCCAATTTTTCCCAATTTAAATAAAAAAAAAATAAAATAAAAAAAACATTATTCCCTATTTTTGACCCAGTTTCTCCCAATTTTTCTCCCACTTTTCACACATCTCTTGACATTGGAGATGAACCCGATATTGTACATGTGCAGATCTTCCTCACATTATTGTTCAGGTATCAGTATTGAAAATCAAGTATTGTTAAAGTACTGGTATTGAAAAAAATGTAACGGTACCCAGCCCATACCCGAGACCAAGAACAGCCCTAAATTGAATATTTCAAAGCATATCCATGACTGGGCATTAAAAAGTCATGTTTGCTCACAGGTAGCCGCGGTGTTAATCCGTATCCTGTGATTTGGGAGATTGGGTGGAAAAGGTGAGCCAGAAGCATGTCGCCTCCAGCTCTCGATGTGAAATAATGAAATGTTTATGGAGGCTGTGGGAGCGCGGTAATCTCATTCATATATTCATCAGGAGTCGGGGAGAAGTGCTGACGCAAGTGCGAGCTGACAGGAGTGTGAAAATATCTCCATTACACGGTCCACACCTGCAGAGCGCTGTTGGACTGAAGACAAGGTAGAAGGCCGAGGCGCCATGTTGGAATGGTATTTCTCAAGGTATACCGTGGTAGTAGTAATAGTAGTAGTAGAAGAAGAAGCAGTTATGGCAGTGTTGGGTGAGACTGTCATGACTGTCATACTGCTTTCACAAAACACGTCTTGCTATGAGTGAAAGCCTCTAGGTTTATTTAAACTAAGGCAATACAGTGCCGAGAAAAAGTACTGTAAGTACACCGTCTGGAATTTCTATTACACTTGTGCCTAAATTGGTCACTAAATGTGGTCTGATCTTCATCAAAATCACAGGAATGATTACACAGTGTCTGCCTGAACTAATACCACCCAAACATTTACACTTGATCATATTTCTATTGGCCACAACATGTAAACATTCACAGGAGAGCGTGGATCTTACGCCATTCCTCTTTACACAACTGCTGTAGTTCAGTGATATTCAGGCGGTGTACTTACTTATTCCACGCTGTTCTGTGAATGTTTACATGTTATGACCAATATAAATATGCACACTCGGTACAAGATGTACATGGCTTGTTTTCTCTGAATGAGAGAAGGCCCCACTCGGGCAACGGGTGAGCCCTTATAGTCGCTCATACAGACTTCAAACTTTCCAGTCTTGGACTTAACAATATTTTGAAGGTTTTTTCAGAGGGATTTTTTTATATCTAATTCCTAGCCTGATTTATTCAGCTTTGAACCCAAAAAAAACAAGGCGGAATTTGATTTTTTAAATATATTTTTCACTGATTAGTTTATTGAAAAACTAAACACTATATCCAAAATCCCCTCTGAAAAAATCTTAGTTACTGATATGTCAATAAAATAAAACCATACATTTTAATCTGGCTCAATCCATTATTTAGATTTTGTTGGCCAAAATATGGCCAATTTTGGCCATTTTCATGCACAAAATGTCTTATTTTTATATGAAAAATAAAATAACAGAAAAATTGCAATGAATTTTTTTCCTCATATTTATATCAGTAATGTTCAGCAAAAGTTTCAAATCCATATCTCTACATTTCCCCCCCCCCCTATTCACCTGCAGTGCCTCGCCTTAAATTAATTGAAAAAATAACTCTTAATAGAAATACAATTACTAATGTTATAACTTAATGCACACTATTTGAATTGGTTTAAATAACTTGCGTTGGTATTGATATTTTGACAAGTGCTTGTTTTTACTGCATGTACTTTATCAAATAGTTCAAATCATTTTTGTGTATTTTGGAATAATCATCCACTAATCATCCACATTTATTCTAACAAATACATTTTGTACTCTTTCTTGAAACAGAAAGATTAATTAATTAATTGAAAATACAAAGTAGTATAAGACTGCAGGACACACTGTTACACTGCAGGACATTTGACATTTTAGGTAAAGGTGCATTACACAACTTTTAATGCGGGAAAAAGTTGCTATTTGTGCATATTTAACCAATGGGTCACTATAAGTGTCACTACACTGCAGCACTTACCGGTGCTGCAGGTAGACTTGAAGGAAACCGTGTATCCAGCTATAGCAGAAGAACCACCCACCAGTCCGCCCACGAGTCAGTTCAGCGTTAGCCCAAAGACGAGCAGGATGCGCTTCACAAAGTTGCAGACAGATCAAGCAGTCCTCGCCGTAATCTTTCATCTTCACATGTCCAGGTAAACTCCTATTTCCAGGATTAAAATATAACGTAAATTGTCCAGGGAGAGACACCAAAGCAAATATCCACGATGCTGCCGCGCTGCTTCCTCTGATCAAAAGTGAACGTTTTGGTCTCGATGGTAGTACGTGAGCCCAGTGCAGAGAGCCGATCACAAATGGGTAACTATAGCTAATATAAATTACTTTTGGAGAACCTTTAGGCTACAGATCAATTTCCCCTTACTTTATATTCATTCCTTATTTATTCTGTTTATAGAAACGTAATAAAGAGTCAAACTTGTTAAAGATACTACAATTTAAATTCATCAATTAATTAAAACAACTTGAGGATAAAAATGTACTTATGAAAAAACAATTATTTTAAAATGGAGTGAAATACAAAAGACTGCTTCATCCCTGAGTTCTGCACCTTTTAAAAAGCCACATTTTGCACAGCTCTTGTGCTTGAGCTGTGTGATGTCAAAACAAAACATGTATTATTTATTTGGTCGGACATATGAGACTCATGCATTTAAGTATAATGTTATTTATTATAATATAACATGTATGACTATGGAAGATGAATTGAGCGAGCAAAGTATGTTAGATAATAAATAGGCTACTGGCAGTGAATCCTGTTTGTGAAACATTTCTAAAGGTAGGTTTTCTGGTGAGAGGGTCTGCCAGCAGTGAAAACCTTCCAAACAATTGCTCCTGGAGATCTCTGTGATGGAAAGTAAAGGCGTCATGCTAACTACTCATACAGCCGCTGGGTCACTACAAGGTCAAATACTTTTTCACACAAAAAGTTGCATAATGCACCTTTAATGTCCAAATAAAAAATAGTGTCAAACTACAGTTTTCATAACGCCAAGAACCCATTTACGTTAGGTCATAGAACATAAATAACAAATGAAAAAAGTGTGTTAACCCTTTAGGTGGCACGTTTTTTGTTAAAAAATACATTTTGTGACATCTAATAAATTGTAAAAAAAAACAGGACTACAACCAGTCCTGAGCATTACTTTGGCCCTAAAACTTTGTGTGGATAGAGCTCCTGATAAACCCCTAATGGAGTTCTGGAGGAAACATATTTGTAAGAGAAGCTTTCCATCCCGATGGCTCCTATTGTTTCAGGATCGATTTTAATGTTAGAGTTTCTGGTAGGTTTTCTGAGTGAAGTGTATACGTAACCATGGAGACTGTTCAATCAGCAGTGAACAGAATTAAACTTTACCACCCTGGATCTGTGGTATTTGTGTTAGATGTATTTAAAAAAAAAAGAATGCTTCATACTACTTTTTTTGTTTATGCTTCATGATGGTTCGGTGAAGTCTCGCCCTAATGCAAACCCATAGATCCTATTCATCTCAACAAGAGATCAGACAGGCCATGAGTTATTTTAGAGAAAATGGCTTGATCTTATTATGTTCAAGTACAAAACAGAACATCAACATCAGTGCCTCTGAATAAAGCCTGAAAGTAGCTTTATCTACCTCCGCTAATTTGCTCCTCTCATTTTCCATTAAATCTGTTTTGGTGCAATACAATGTTATTTTGATCTTTGAAAAATAACAGCCCTGGCCGTGAGTGCACCGCACAGACGATATACGGCAGCACTAATGGAAATTCACTTATAGCTTTAAAAAGGATGTATCAAAACAAATAGGCCGCTAGGTTTCTCTTCCTCTGGTGTGTAAGATGAATCCAAGAATGAGGCCATGCTCCAATGTTTCATATTTAATTTTATTTTGTGTTTGTGCAGCTGTCAGTTGTGCAGGAGTCGTCGAAAAGTTCTTAAGCCATCAAAACACCCAGTACAGATGACGGCTTAAACATTTGTCTATAATGTAATGAATGAATCCTTCGCCAACAGCCTGGTTCCTCATGGCCGATACGATTTTCAACTCTAGAGCAGTGGATCACTTGATATTGTGACTATTTTTTGCAGTTTTGCGTTATCATGCCACTACCATAGAAATCACAGAAATGCCTTTAGCTATCTGAGCCTGTTCCTAACAAACATTTGTTAGCCAAAGGCGCCCGGACCAGATTTAAATGGAACGTTCCATCCCCATACAAATGAATAGGGAAGCCCGGTGTCCATGTTTTGTCATTTTCATGGCATTTATATCATTTCTGTGGTTTCTTTATCATTAACATACAGTGCCGTGAAAAAGTATTTGCCCCTTCCTGATTTCTTACATTTGTTTATATTTACCACACTTAAATGTTTCTGTTCATCAAGACAATCTTTATATCACACAAGGACATTCCCAGTGAATACAAAAAGCAATTTGCCAATAATTACCACATTTTTTATGGCAAAGAAAAATCCAAACCACTCTGGCCCTGTGCAGCAATAACTGAAGTCAAGTGCGATAACTGGTGATGAGCTTGCCACATTGCTGAGGATGGATTTTAGCCCACTGTTCTTTGCAGAATTAGTTGAACTCAGCCATATTGGAGGGTTTTTGTGCATGAACTGCCCTTTTGAAGTCACACCACAGCATCTCAAATAGACTTAAGTCTGGACTTTGACCTGGCCACTCCAAAACGTTCATTTCTTTTTGACCCGTTCAGAAGTGAATTTGTTCATATGTTTGGGATCCTTGTCCTGCTGCATGGCCAAAGAGCGCTTGAGCTTGAGGGCTTGAACTGATGGCCGGACGTTCTCCTCCAGGAGTTCCTGGTAGAATTCATTATTCCATCAATGACAGCAGGTTGTCCAGATCCTGAAGCAGCAAAGCAACCCAAGCCCGTTGCACTGCTACCTCCATGTTTTACTTGTGGCATGGTGGTCTTTTTTTTAATCAACTTTGGTCTCGTCAGTCCACAAACCATTTCTCTAAAAGTCTTGGGAATCATCCAGATGTTTTTTTGGCAAATGAGAGACGAGCTGTTGCGTTCTTATTTGTCAGCAGTGGTTTTTGCGTCAGAACTCTCAGTGGATGCCATTTTTGCTCAGTGTCTTATAGTTATAGACTTTGACTGAGCCCAGTGAAGCTGCAGTTCTTCAGACGTCTTTCTGGGTTCTTTGGTGACCTCCTGGGTCACCTGAGTCGTCGTTGCACTCTTGGACTCATGTCGTGGTGTTATAGGTTTTCTTATGAGATTAAGATCTAAATGTGATATTTTCTTGATTCAACAAACTTGGAGGTAATCAGGCTTGGTAGTGGCCAAGTATTTGCTAATCACAGAGGGGGCATTTACTTTTTCACACAGAGCCATGGAGGTTTGGATTTTTCTTTCCCTAAATAAATGTGATAGTCATTTTGAAACTGCATTTTGTATTCACTGATAATGTCCTTGTGTGATATAAAAATGTGATGATCGGAAACATATAAACAAATGTAAGAAATATGGAAGGGGGCAAATACTTTTTCACAGCACTGTATTACAGTATAAGATGATGTCATTGGATGTTTATCTGACCCCACAAGAAGCGGAAACTTAACTGAATTTGAGTTAGCATTTAGCTCAGAGGACACTTTTAGATGCCAATTTGTATCTGAAGTCAAATCTCAAAGGCCCGTACATTCATTCATGATTTCTAACAAGGCTTTGACCTCACCTAAATGTGGTCTATGGGCTGGCTAATGCCATCGTGCAGTGTACACCCAGCTTTAGGATGTACCGCTTCTCCTTTTTATTTCTATAGTTACTACTGTAAAATATAATGGCTCTAGTATAATAGTCTTTAGTATGGAATGGAACTCAGTGTAACCTTGTCCACTTATATGTTGAACTGATTGTATGTTAAATTCGTTCTTTCGTCCTGCTTCTCCTTTCCCCCCAGATAAGTCTCTCTCAGCTGTTACCTGTACATATACACAACATGTTTAACAAACTCTTGATCCCATAGGACACATTCTGATACACCCTCATACAGTGCATAAAGCATACAATACACCATAAGGTCCGTCGTGTCGTCCCTGGGAATATCTGCGGTGCTTTGCTGTTTTTAAAATGCTTTTTCTTAATCCTTGATCATGCTAAACACAGAAATCCTTGTGACCACGCTTTACTGCACCCCAGTTACCTAGCAACCCCCATTCATAAAGTGCTGTACAGGATAATGCAGGGGGTATGTGCTGAACTATGCGTTCAGCACGACGGGTGTAGAGTCAAAGATGGATTTACTGTATTCAGCTTTGAGATACATCTTTTGTGTTGATGATAAAAGTCCTGTTTTAAGCTCAAGTGACATATTCATGCACGATATTGTTTACTCATATACTGTCATTTAGCCTGGAGTTATGGCTTGGTAATTAATCTAGTTTTACTCATATTTCATTAAGTGTATGGTCAATCAGGTTTGTGGCAGTCACAGGTCATTCTGTAAATGGGTGACACGGTAGCACAGCGGTTAGAGCTCGGGCTTCACAGCTAGAAGATCCGGGTTCGATTCCCACCAGGGACGGGGCGTTTCTGTGTGGAGTTTGCATGTTCTCCCCGTGTCTGCGTAGGTTTCCCCTACCACTAAAAACATGTACAATAGGCCAGGATGAATGTGAGTGTGCATGGGGGACGACAGATGGAAATTAGCCCAAGGCTACAATCTGGTGTGGCTTGTTCATTAACTTGCACCAAATAAACCAATAAATAAATAATGTTTACTGAAGTCAGAATAAATTATTGTTACTTTATAGGTTACATTACCCAAAAATTCTCTATCTCTTAGCACGGCCTCTGGACTTTCTCTAATATATCTCTGTGTAACGCGGCGTGGTTTCGCTTTGCATTTCGCACAGCAACTAAACAGCCCTTTATGGCGGTGATGGTTCTAACGTGATGCTCACTCACATCGGAGCTAAGAGCGCATCGATTTTTGGATAAATACACTAAGGACAAAGTGTGAAAATGGTAAAAAAGTAAATATGAGCTCCAATTTGTAACAGTGAAATATGAGTCTTAATATTGATGAGCAGATGACGCTTTGAATGAGTCGTTCTCCCTTGAGACTTTTACGTACAAGTTTCAACACATTTTTGTTGCAAAATTCGTATTCCGTTCAGAAAACTGTAAAAAAAAAAACAATGCATGCCCTTATAGTTTTATAGTTTTAAAGCTTTTATAGTTTATATTTATCTACCAAATTTTATGTTATATGTTTTATGTTGATTGCAGCGAAGAAAATTAGCTTGTGAACCTGTTCACTGACAATGGCAATAAAATCGAGTCTGATACTGAAAAGTTTAGCTCCATTTATCCTGCAATCTCATATAAATAATAAACATATTTCCTTAAAAAATGCTTATAGTAAGAGATTAATTCATGATGGATAAAAAAAAGCTCATGACCAGATATTTTTTACCACCCTGTCCGTCAACATGACGGAGAGAAATGATCTCTACTTAAACCACTGCTTTCTACACTACGCTTGGCTCCACAAAAGGTCGGCACCAAAAAACAAAAATGATTGCATTTGTTCAACCGCATTTAGCTTTGGCACGCATTTACTGTAGCATTGTTTCGATACGCTTCTTCCTCAATGTTACAAGATTTATGAGAGGGGTGCAGTCTTCTCTCTGATGGCAGGATTGACAAAGCTGTAAGATACTGTAGGTGCAGTCTTCTCTGATGGCAGGATTGACAAGTTGTGAGATGCTGTAGGTGCAGTCTTCTCTGATGGCAGGATTGACAAAGCTGTGAGATACTGTAGGTGCAGTCTTCTCTCTGATGACAGGTTTGACAAAGCTGTGAGATACTGTAGGTGCAGTCTTCTCTGATGGCAGGATTGACAAAGCTGTGAGATACTGTAGGTGCAGTCTTCTCTCTGATGGCAGGATTGACAAAGCTGTGAGATACTGTAGGTGCAGTCTTCTCTGATGCAGGATTGACAAAGCTGTGAGATACTGTAGGTGCAGTCTTCTCTGATGGCAGGATTGACAAAGCTGTGAGATACTGTAGGTGCAGTCTTCTCTCTGATGACAGGATTGACAAAGCTGTGAGATGCTGTAGGTGCAGTCTTCTCTCTGATGACAGGATTGACAAAGCTGTGAGATACTGTAGGTGCAGTCTTCTCTGATGGCAGGATTACAAAGCTGTGAGATACTGTAGGTGCAGTCTTCTCTCTGATGACAGGATTGACAAAGCTGTGAGATACTGTAGGTGCAGTCTTCTCTGATGGCAGGATTGACAAAGCTGTGAGATACTGTAGGTGCAGTCTTCTCTGATGGCAGGATTGACAAAGCTGTGAGATACTGTAGGTGCAGTCTTCTCTGATGGCAGGATGACAAAGCTGTGAGATACTGTAGGTGCAGTCTTCTCTCTGATGGCAGGATTGACAAAGCTGTGAGATACTGTAGGTGCAGTCTCTCTCTGATGACAGGATTGACAAAGCTGTGAGATACTGTAGGTGCAGTCTTCTCTGATGGCAGGATTGACAAAGCTGTGAGATACTGTAGGTGCAGTCTTCTCTGATGGCAGGATTGACAAAGCTGTGAGATACTGTAGGTGCAGTCTTCTCTGATGGCAGGATTGACAAAGCTGTGAGATACTGTAGGTGCAGTCTTCTCTGATGGCAGGATTGACAAAGTTGTGAGATGCTGTAGGTGCAGTCTTCTCTGATGGCAGGATTTACAAAGCTGTGAGATACTGTAGGTGCAGTCTTCTCTGATGGCAGGATTGACAAAGCTGTGAGATACTGTAGGTGCAGTCTTCTCTCTGATGACAGGATGACAAAGCTGTGAGATACTGTAGGTGCAGTCTTCTCTGATGGCAGGATTGACAAAGCTGTGAGATGCTGTAGGTGCAGTCTTCTCTGATGGCAGGATTGACAAAGCTGTGAGATACTGTAGGTGCAGTCTTCTCTGATGGCAGGATTGACAAAGCTGTGAGATACTGTAGGTGCAGTCTTCTCTGATGGCAGGATTGACAAAGCTGTGAGATGCTGTAGGTGCAGTCTTCTCTGATGCAGGATGACAAAGCTGTGAGATACTGTAGGTGCAGTCTTCTCTGATGGCAGGATTGACAAAGCTGTGAGATGCTGTAGGTGCAGTCTTCTCTGATGGCAGGATGACAAAGCTGTGAGATACTGTAGGTGCAGTCTTCTCTCTGATGGCAGGATTGACAAAGCTGTGAGATACTGTAGGTGCAGTCTTCTCTGATGGCAGGATTGACAAAGCTGTGAGATACTGTAGGTGCAGTCTTCTCTGATGGCAGGATTGACAAAGCTGTGAGATACTGTAGGTGCAGTCTTCTCTGATGGCAGGATTGACAAAGCTGTGAGATACTGTAGGTGCAGTCTTCTCTGATGGCAGGATTGACAAAGCTGTGAGATACTGTAGGTGCAGTCTTCTCTCTGATGACAGGATGACAAAGCTGTGAGATACTGTAGGTGCAGTCTTCTCTGATGCAGGATGACAAAGCTGTGAGATACTGTAGGTGCAGTCTTCTCTGATGGCAGGATTGACAAAGCTGTGAGATACTGTAGGTGCAGTCTTCTCTGATGGCAGGATTGACAAAGTGTGAGATGCTGTAGGTGCAGTCTTCTCTGATGGCAGGATTGACAAAGCTGTGAGACACTGTAGGTGCAGTCTTCTCTCTGATGACAGGATTGACAAAGCTGTGAGATACTGTAGGTGCAGTCTTCTCTGATGGCAGGATTGACAAAGCTGTGAGATACTGTAGGTGCAGTCTTCTCTGATGGCAGGATGACAAAGCTGTGAGATACTGTAGGTGCAGTCTTCTCTGATGGCAGGATGACAAAGCTGTGAGATAATGTAGGTGCAGTCTTCTCTGATGGCAGGATTGACAAAGCTGTGAGATACTGTAGGTGCAGTCTTCTCTGATGCAGGATGACAAAGCTGTGAGATACTGTAGGTGCAGTCTTCTCTCTGATGGCAGGACTAAAGAGTCTGTGAAGGGTGCAGTCTTCTCATGACAGTGGAACCACTTTGATACTCAGTATTCTCAATATCTCCTGAAGTGTCACGTTTGAGTCATCAGACATGACCTTTTCCTCCTCTTCCCACGTCACGCTTTGCCTGATCTGTGAAATTACATGACAGGACTCATTGATTATATTACTGACAGAATTAGACATTTAATCATGTGACGCTAATACTGTAACATGGTGTCAGGAGTGAAGGAAGTCCTCGTCCTCAGAGGTGTATATGCTCGAGAGATCGCAAAGGGGTATATCAAGAGGACATAAGGACACATAAGTCAGACATAGAGGGGAGATAAGTGGAGAGATGACACTGGGGGACGTAGAGATGACAAAATGGGACATATAGGATCAATTGGGACATGGAGAGGACAAAAGGGCACAGAGAGAGGACAAACTGAGACATGGAGAGGACAAAAGGGGACATGAACAGGACACAATGGGACAGAGAGGATTTTCTTTTTGGAGATTTTTTACAAAAACAGTAAATCTCGTTATAGAGAATTTAATACGGGTTGGCTGGTGAAACTAAGTTTGTGTTTATTATTGGCTTTTTATGTTCATTTCTTGCCCAGTGTCACTCGCTGAAGCCAGTCTGCCGCTGTGCTGCTGTGGAGTTTCTCTTAGAGTGACATTATGAGCGGGTCTGATTTATTCATGCTCATATGAATTATACAGACTGGCCAAGTGCTCAATTACAGCACAAAGTGGAGGGTCTGGGGGACAGCTTTTTAAAACAAAACACAATTAGATACTTTAGAGGTATCTGATGTGTTGGTGGGGGCGACGATGGTCGAGACTTAGAGACATACTGTATTAGAGGAGAGGAATGGAGGAAGACATAATTAAGTGTTCATCTTTGACATTTTAGCCTTTGAGACTTGATAACAGAGTTAGGGGAATTGTGAGGGCAAATCCAGGACCACGTATGTTCACAATGAGCTCACAATATGAACATGGTTAATGAGGAGGATTACAAGAAAAGATAAGAAATGACTTTATTGATCTTGCTGTGGAGAAATTCACATGTCACAACAGCTCTTAAACAGAAAGCAAAGCACAGACAGCTGGAAAATGTGGAATCAAAACAAGGTAAAAACAAAAGATTAAAAAACTGTTGTCATATTACATCTCTCTTAGAAGAATACAGTACTTGAAGTCTCTCTCGTCTGATTGGCCAAGAGTGTGTCTGTTGCTTGGCAACACAAACTCCGACAGGAAGTTGCTTCCCAGCTCAGAGCGGCGTGACATATTTGTCAGAGGCTTCGTAGCATGGGGCTCAGACTACACGCATGGAGCGTGAGCATTGACACCAGGCAGCAACATTTCAGCAGGTTTAGGCCAGTATGTAAGTAAAGAAAGACAGGCTTTGTGTTTTTATTAATTTTCCAGATTTTCCAAACAGAGAAGCCCAAATGTGTTGTCCTGAGGGTTTAATGGTGTGTCGGTGGTCAGTATCTTTGCACATTGCTCCAAAGTCAAACAATTCCAAACTTAGCTCATATAACTTAGGAAGCTATTGGGGATTGTGACAGAAATATGACATTCTCCAAACTTTTCCTGTGTGACTTCTCATTTCCATACAAAGTTTCTCAACTGTATGTCTGCTCTGCTGTGACAACAATGGTGAAAATAGCTTTTTGTTAAGCTAGCTTCAAAGGGCTCTTTTCTCACAGGATTTCATGTCACCTGGTTGTCAACAGTCATCCTCGCAAGAGTTGTTCACATGCGCGCTTGATTGTACTACAAGCCCTCTCACTATTCTTTAACTCTAAATCAACCAACATCTAAGGTAGTACAGTATTACTGATACCAGCTTTACGTCAAAGCGTTGCCCCAAGGTTTACTGGTTTGGCGGGGGGTATGGCCACATGTGCACATATGCTGTGCATACACGCTGGAAGGAAGAATAAAGTGATTTTAGAACTATTGGGCCTAATTCATGAACATCTTCTTAAGAAACTTCTCAAAATCTGTACTTACAAAGGCAGTGTCAAGAAACTGCACCAGATTCAAAACACATTCTTAAGTAGGATAAATACAGTGTTTAGTTTAGTTTAGTTTATTTATTTGTTTGAGCAGTTAACCTGCTCAAAGGGAGTGGGCTGAAGCCAAAGGCTTATAAGCGCCCACCCCAAAATAAAAATAATAACATTACATTTAATATTTACAAGGTAGCAAATCATAAACAAAGGAACATAGGGCAAAGTAACAATAAATGATGAACCAGAACAAAATAAAAACAACAGCAAAATAAAGAACAAAAGAATGTGCTACTTTTATGTTATAAAGGTGCATTAATACATATTATACTCTGAGATCTTGCTACTTCCCAGTTGTCATTACCATCCTCAATATAATTTAATTTGGGTTTAATTATCATTATTATTATATTTGTTTAATTGAGTTATATGTGAAGTATGACGTAAGCCCTGCATAGTGTGGTGCATTAAAAAGCCAGGGTGTAGAACGGGCCAGTTGAAGAGGGCAGTAACTCCCCCTCAACAAACCCCCACCCAGCTGCCCTAACAGCTGATTTTGTAGATGATGTTCCTATGCTGAGTGGTGCATTAAAAGACAAGGTTTTGAGCCCGTTGGGAGGGTCCCTCTCAACAGATTCATAACTTGCCTACCCTAATTCTCAATTTGTAAATTTGAGCAATAGAATGACAACCGTTCCAAGCAGCAACACTCTTCCTTGATTATAGAGGAAATACACATAATTGATCCTACTGCGCCTCCTAGTGGCAACACATTTCTTGTTCTCTGTATATTTCAAAAGTCTTTTGTTTGTATTTATATTAACAGGTTGATATTTGGACTTCGTTTCAACTCCATTTCCAGTTTATTCCACAATTGTACACCATTAACTGTTGGGCTAAAACTTTTCAAAGTTGAGCTATGTTTCTGAGTCCTAAAGTTTAATTCATCACGTAATTCATAACGACCAGTATGTTCTTGGAACCTTCTTTGTATTTGGCCCGGTAACAGTTTGTACCTTGCTTTGTATAACATCTGTACAGTTTGGAACTCAACAATGTCACAAAACTTCATGATCTTTGATTTTAAAAATAATGAGTTTGTGTGGTCCAAAAACCCAACTTTATGAATTACTCGGATAGCTCTTTTTTGCAACAATACTATTGGTTTTAATGTGTTTTTATAAGTACTACCCCAAACCACAGTACAATAATATAAATATGGCAAAATCAGAGAACAGTATAAGATATGTAGAGCTTTGATGTTTAAAATGTGCTTTGCTTTTGCTATTACTGAAATGCTTCTAGAAATGTTCGTAGATATATATTTAATATGAGCTTTCCAAGTTATTCTGTCATCTATAATAACACCAAGGAATTTGATTTCATGCACTCGCTCTATGACAACACCCTCTATCTGAATTGCTTCCTGAGCATTGGAATTACAGTTGCCAAATATCATCATTTTACTTTTACTCAGATTTAGAGATAATTTATTTTGTTTGAACCACTTATTGACACTTTTGAGTTCCAAGTTAACAATCCGACACAGTTGCTGTAAGTCGTCACCTGATGCAAAAATATTTGTATCGTCAGCAAACAAGATAAATTTAAGTACTTGAGACGTTTTACAAATGTCGTTAATGTACATATTAAACAATATGTACATATTAAACAATTGGGAACAGTGGGAACCAGATGTTTACATACACTATATAAAAGACACATATGCATTTTTTTCCTCACTGTCTCACATGAAACCAGAATTAACTTTTCTTTTTTAGGTCAATTAAAATTAAGAACAATATTTATTAATGCCAGAAGAATGAGAGATATAATTTTTTTTACATGGTTTTATATTACCTTTTACAAAGCCAAACGTTTACATACTTTTCATTAATATCTGGTAGCATTGCCTTTAAACTGTATATTTTGGGTCAAACGTTTTGGATTTCCTTCCACAAGCTTCTCACAATAGTTGGCAGGAATTTTGGTCCATTCCTCCAAACAGAACTGGTGTTACTGAGCCAAATTTGTAGGTCACCTTGCGTGCACATGCTTTTTCAGCTCTGCCCATACATTTGCCTAAACTCAACTTGGATTTCCATCTGTACAAAGTGTCAAAGGGCTTTAATGCTGATTTACCATCTAATCGCTCGAGTTAAACTTGCTCACGCTGTAGTGACAGATAATAAGGGTAGATTTTTTTTGTCTGTACAGGATGTTTGATCAGTCACCAAACACTGTATGCACATGTGATACTATCCTTTGTATAAATAGGCCTGTCACGGACTCCCATCATTTAAGCTAAGTAAGTGACCGATTTCATTTTAATATCCATTGCCCGCTTTCCCATGCAGGCATATCAATGTAATTATTCTGTTCTTATTTGAAGCGAAAGCTAAATAATGTGCATATAATGAGTCTGAGTGGAATCGATAGCGCGGTGTATGTGTTTACGGAGAGAGCCGCGGCCCGGGTTATTGATTTGAAACGTGTGCGAAGTGCCATTCTCTCGGGGCTCATTGCTTCTAAGAATGTGTAACATTCTGATGTGCTCTACAGTGAGGCTTCAGTCCAACTGCCTTTAAACATTATAGATTATCTCGTATGAAGAAATATGAATGTCTTAAGCCCTTTAAAGGCGAGTCACAAAGATAATTGGAAGGACGATGTATCTTTGATTTCTTTTGGTTTTTTTACATGAATGACGCAGTTGTTATGGATTGATATCTGGCAAAAGCATCAACCATTTGGATTTAATGTAATCCAAAGGCTAGGAACGGTATAAAATGGTAATGATTTGTGAAAAGAGAGTGCAAGGTGAATGTTATATCTTTCCTGAGAATGCACTATCTGGCATTTCACTCGTTGCTGACCTCTAAAAGAAATATCAACAAAAAACATGAGACACTCTGTTAACATAGGTTTTTATGAATGGATCCCAAATGTTTGGCTCCCATTGAATCCCATAGAGGAAATATATGTTCTCTCTCACATGATTGGAGCGGAGAGATGCTGAGGCGGGCACTGGGAAGGAGCAGGTCATCTCCAGGTCGTCTCCATAGAGATGTTACTGCTTTGCCTTGAGTACAGGTAGTTCAATACAAAGTGAAATACATTGGTTAGGTCCTCTTCCAGATGCTTTATTTTGTTAATGCAAATGCAACAACACTCATTGTATTGTGGCTGCATGAGCATTAGAGCATGTTTGATATCGCCTGCATGTCTGTAATGTATATGTTTTATTCTTAACCTAGAATGTTCCACTGTGACACACGGAAGGGAAAACAAAATTGAGATATTAATTTGAAACTTTTGCTGTAGATTGCGGACATAACTATGAGGGGAAAAATGTATTGTGAGCTTTCTGTCATTTTATGTGCTCATATAAATATAAGGCATCCCAGATTTTTTTTTTAAATACATTTTGTAAATTACAAAACAAGGAAGTGAATCTGTTGAAGCTAGTTAAATAGAGATGTTGCTGCAATAGTAAATGGTCTCAAGTTATATAGCGCTTTTCCATCTACGTTAGGCACTCAAAGCGCTTTACAGCAAGGATCCACTCACCCATTCACTCACCAATGTACGCAGACACTGGAGGCAAGCTGGGTGAAGTGTCTTGCCCAAGGACACAACGACAGTGTGCACCTTCAGGAGGCGGGATTCGAACCCCCGACCTTCCGATCATGAGACAACCCGCTCTACCATCTGCGCCACCATCGCCCCTTTATAGTGTAAAGGAAACCTAATTTTGAGAAATTGGGCCCTAAAGATTTGTAGTGTCTACACCTGCGTGTGTATATCTCTGCTGTTTTGTACTGCTACTGTCTCCCAGAAAGGAAATGACCATATGTGGAGTGCAGCGTCATCTCCGTACCCATTCGTGCTACACTTGTATACCAAACTGGTCAATTTTGTGACTGAATATGTCTGGGAAAGACGAGGGAACGTTGTGTTAGTGTTGCAATTTCCTGGCAAGCTCTGGAGCAATTCTCAACAAATCGTCATAAAATAAGAATCGTAATGGGTGACTTTGGTCTAATGCAGGGGTGCCCAATGTGGGGCCCGCGGGCCAAATTTGGCCCGCCGAAACAATTCTGTTGGCCCGCCATAAAGTGACCTACTTTTGGGCCACATCTGGTTAATACTAACTCTCTCCCATTCATTCTCAACGGTAAATATGGATGCAGTACACTTTTTGGCCACCAGCGTCAAATTGGGGGCGCTGTTTCACTCCTTTCGCAAAGTTAAGGAAACACTGTTGTGGTGTCTTGGTGTTTATCAATCACAGAGCGTTGTAGCATCAACTTTCACAGTTTTCAAACTTTTATTGCAAAGTTTGTTGACATCAACATAGGTCATGTTAAAAATGGATTTATAAAAGAATTTATGCTGAACTGACACTTTCAAAATGATCTAATATGGCATTTTCTTTGAGTTAACAAATGAATGAGATAAAGTCACTGTAGGTGCTGTAGATACAGGTGTTGTTGTTGTTTACATTTTGCACTATATTGCTACAATTGTTGATTTTGTTCTACTAAGTCTGCCATAGTTAACATTTGTTTTATAGCATGTTATTTGCATAGATATAATCAAATGCTAATAAATACCGGAAAATAAAGTAACTATTATTATATGCAGTTATATGTGTTTCACGCTTGACATCGCCGTGTTTGGCCCCCGACCCAAAGGCACTTTTTCATTTTGGCCCTCGGACTCGGAGACAAAAAGTTTGGGCACCCCTGGTCTAATGTTTACTCACTGAGAAAGGGGTTAAGGCAGAAAACTAGCTACAAATCTCAACATTGACCACTGCGTGAAAATTCGATGTTTCCGCCTGCCGTGTCCCGCCTTACATGATCATAACTGTATCCGTGTGCACAGGCAGTGTATCTGGTCACTTGTTGACGCGGCGACTGCTCCCCCTTGACTTCCTGTCTGCGTGGATGACTTCCTGTCTGCCTGAATGACAGTGTGGCTGGCTGCGGGCCCGTCTCTTTCACAGAGTGTTGTCAAACCCAGCGAGAGTGAGCCATCTGCGCCCAGACGGGATCTTTGTGTGGCCGCTGCCAGCAGGCCCAGATGGCAGCCGCCGCTCTTTCGTTATTAAAGCGGAGAGGTGGATGGAGGCGAGAGGAAGAGGGGATGAGAGGAGAGAAAGTGAGCTATTGAGTAAGAGAGGAAAAGGGGAACTCAGGTGGACAGCGGTCACTCCAGGACGCGTGGGAAATAATGTCTAATTCACACTCTCAGTATCTCCCCCGTCTGGAGTTAGTCCCATTCTATTCCCTGGCATCATTGAATCCCATATACAAAGCTGCGGCCTGCATAGCTTTACAGGCAGGACATGCCTGGATTGTGCAAACCTCCAACACAGTATAATTCCTAGGGCATAGGAGGATTTTACCGACTGTGTTTGACCCATCCTTAATTGTTGTTCTGGCAAAGTGAGGGCTGGGTGACTAGTAGGTATATGGTCCATGAGGTGTGCCCAAAGTGGGGATTGCGGGCCAAAATACAATCCTTTTAAGGGAGTTGATTTGACCAACAATGTTTTGAGATATGCGTGGATGGAGTATAATTCACTATAATTCAATAGTTGGTAGAAAGGAAACATACACATATGTTATACTTTTAGTGGTGGTATCAGATCCCACGTCAAAATCTCGAAAAACATACTTGGGGGGGGGGGATATACTAAGTGTTTTAACACTTACAAACACGGTAGAGTGTACTAAAGTGGAGCAAAAAGCAAGTGCAGTTGGTATTTATGTTTCTGAAAAACTGCAAAGGCTGCAGCACAAACTTAGGACATGGGTCCTGATGAATAAAGGCAATTTTGCCACAATGTGCAAAATTTTAGGCGGAGAAAATGCTAATGATTGCGTTTAGCAAGCGCTGTCGTATTTATCTCGGCTATGCGAAGTAAAGCTGCGCAAGAAATTAGCACGTTGGAGAATCAGGTGTAAACCTTTCTTCAGAACAATATAATGCAGTTTGCACCAATGTGGCACTCTAAAACTGTAGAAGCCTTAGAAAATGTAACGCAAACGCCGTACAAAAAAGTCCACAAGTTTCCGTCATTTACCCTGGCGGGCTTGTTGTTTGTCTGTCCGCTTCTTCATGGGACCAAGTAGTTTCCAGACACTGTTTTGGTAATGGGCCTCTCAGCCTTACTGTATTTCCTGCGTCCGTGACCCATTTTTTGGTCCACACACACCATTTGAGAATCACTGGAATAAACATATTTAAATATTTATTGGGTTGTGAAAGTTTTTCAGGTCACCATTGTCCTGATAGTGGATTGTGAATTGCAGCTCTGCGCAGAAGACAGTGCTCATGAATTTTTTATGTGTTAAGCCTCCATTTTTATGTGAATGCTGCAAAGAGAATAAAGATGTCTCAAATATACACTGTTGTCAATGCAAGGGCTTGTTTCAGCAATATTGTGAACTTTTCTTCCCTGATGGCATGCTGCCGTATTCCATGATGACAATGCCAGGATTCATCAGGCTCACATTGTGAAAGAATGGTTCAGGGAGCACGAGACAAACTTTTCGCAGATGGATTGGCTGCCCCAGAGTCCAGATCCTATTCCCATTGAGAATCTTTGGGATGTGCTGGAGAAGGCTTTGTGCAGTGATCACACTCTCCCATCAACAATACAAGATCTTAGTCAAAAGAGAATGCAACACTTAACGGGAACAAATCTTGTGACTTTGCAGAAACTTAAAGAAACAGCAAATGTGTGCCGTAACCAAAGCTGAAAGGCGGTTCTACGAAATATGAGTGTGAGACCTTACTTTTTGGTGGTAACTCTTTTTTCTGATTAAGTTGAGGACATTATGTTGTTAGACTAAAACACACAAGTGTAGGGCTGGGTACCGTTAAACGCTACCTACTTGGTACCGACCGAAAAGCTCTGGTAGGGCCGGTAGGGCTGGTAGGGCACGGTATCAAAAACGAAAAGTGTTTTGGTACCTCATTTCGGTACTTTTTTAAATCTCCATATATGACCCGCAGCGAGTCTAAGAAAACCAACATGAACGTGTGCGCACACTTTGGCGTAAATGCAGGTGTTTTCTTAAAGCGAAGCAAAGCTAAAACTTACTAAACATTTGGAATTATTAGAGATGGCAGAGCCGCGGTCTGGCTAAACCAGGATTTAGACTAAACCGGTTGTAAACCCAGGAGGACTAAACCATGACTGAATGAGGAAATTGAGTTTTTAGGCAAATTGAAAAGCATAACAGAGAAAGACGTCTTTACCTTTGGCGACAGACCCGCAGAGGAGGCTGAGTTTACGTGCTGTTGTTTACTCTGCAGCAAGGGCATATCAAAGATTGTTTGTGGAAAAATGAGCGCTCTCTCTGTATAAGACATTTTTGGTCCAAATGTGGTACTTTGTGACAGAGTGAGGGCTCGCACTCTTCTAAAGATCTTTGATGTGTGAAGTGCTTTCGCTTTGTCACAGCGCAGTGTGTTCAAAAAAGTTTAGCTGAAAGAAACCGTGTCCTGATGTGGATCTGTCCCTGCAGCTCAGGAGGTAATAACGTCTGTTCGCTCTTTGTGTCGCTGCTTAAGTGAGAATGCTGCTCTGAACATGAAGGTTCAGGTGATCCTGTGTTCTTTCTGTGCAGTTTCATGACATCCTGAACAATACTTTTTTTATACCCTTTTTTTTAATTGAATTAAAATAACATAGGTATCGAAAAAAGTACTGTGTCATGAGATCTGAACTTAGCGAATGTAGCCTACTACATTGGTACGCACGATTTGTGCGTGAAGTGCGGCCTGGCATTGTATAATCGGTCGTATTGGCCACATAACTCTTCCTTCTCATCGTTCTCATTGAATGCGGGCCTGAATGTGGTGCCCCTCGGAGACGTGGTGCCCTAGGCGCAGTGCATTATCAGCGTATAGGGAGCGGCGGCACTGCTGGGCCCCATGCCCTCATTGGTTGCTGTTTGTGTGCAACGTCACTCTTGAGAGGCGGATGTCCCCTCATCAATAACAATCTACAGATGTTGCACGGGGTTGAGAATTTTATCAGCGATAAATTACCCAAAATACATCAACAGTTTGAGTAATTTATAATCCTGTTATATATTTATATATAACAGGATGAACAGTGATTTATAATCCGGGACCACTAATAACACTGCAATGACAGACGACTGCCCTTCGCTGATTGGTTCTCTCTGCTTCCTGATTGCTCGTCTTTGCTCCATCCCAGAACACAGTTAATGCCATCGTCACCAGACTCAATCACTGGTACAGCGGTGAATCTGGATTTCCAGATTTTGCTCTTTTTGACGACAGTCTCACTAATTAGAATAGTCAGTCATTGTTCTGTGCTCGGACAAATCTTTTATAGCTTATTTCACATCTTTCTGGGAGAAATTCTGACATGGTAATGTGTGAACAACAATTAAATGAAGAGGCTTTATGTGTAGCACACATACATTTTTCCTTCTTTTACAATATTCTACTGTATATGGCTACATGAAGGACTAAACACATTGTACTACAGTAGCCTACTTAAAAAAAATCAGGTATTGGGCCTTTGTTATCTGCCTTTTACTGTATAGCCATGCATATATGTAGCTTAAGCCTTTAAACGTGGTATAAATCAGTATTGATAAACTCAACAGTCATTGGATTAAGAGCATCGCTTGTTTACGGGAATGCACGTTAAAAAAAACACACACCAAATTTGATAATGTCCCTTTCTAATCCTTTGCGAATCGGGCTATAGTATCACGGCGGTAAACCCTGATAGAACCAGAACACAGTGGCTGTCAGGGCTTGTAATTTTTACCCCCGCTATCTCAACCATTCCACGCGCACCGTTACGCACACACCTGCCCTGCTCCTTTCTCCCTCTCTCTCACCGTGTCCTGCTTCTTCCTCTCCCTCATCTACACACTCTCTCTCTCCCTCATTCTCAGCGTGGGGCGGAGGGAGGGGAAGAGAGACTCCTTTTCTTTCTTCCCATTATAGCAAAACCAACGGAGAGCGAGCCGCTGCACCTCTCCGCCTTTTTTAATTTGTTTTTTGTTTACGCATCGCAAGACCTATTTTCTCCTTTACAATTTTCTTCCCCCACAACCACCGCTGTACCGCCGCTGCTTTATGGACGTATAGGGGCGTTGTTCCCATTTCGCCCCCCCCCCCCGCTCGGATTTTCCCGCCATGAGACGCCTTGGGTTGACGCGTCGGTAAGAGCAGCGAGGGAGAAGACGAGAGAGGATGCGGGCTGCGCGTAAAGCTGTCGGCTCGTCCCCGTGAATCGAGACGCGCAGAGTGAAGCGATCGGCGGGGGTGCAGGCAGCCGTCTGGGAGATAGCTATTTCTTCTTTTTTTTAAAAATTTTTTTATTAAGGACTTAACGCGGCCAGAGCAGCTCCCCAGATGGATAACTACTCCACTTTACAACGTAAGGCACACGTACGGACGCACGCACACGACAGAATCACCTGCTGCAGTGTATAGCCTATCGCTCCCGTGGATCTTAAAAGCTCTCGTTTCGCGTTTTGAAGATATACCAAGCGCTAATTTAGGTTACAGAGAACTATTTTTGGCTATACCCCTCTATTTGTTTCAAGTCTCTCTTTGGGGCCACAGTATGCACTCAATTCACCTGCTGCAGTATACGTCTGGTATTGGCGGACGCACGGATATGCAAATGTTTCTATCGTATAGCGCTGTATTCCGATAACGCCAGTCGCATCCTATCAAGTGCAAGCACTAATTGTCTCTAGCGTAAAGATCTATTTTAAGTCGCTGTCATGATTCCCCCCCCTCCCCAAAAAACCTGTCACTCAGTAAGACACATGAAAGCAGAATATCTTTATTAATGGGTGCTTTGGTACTAGATTCATTCTATTTTATCTACATTTTCTTTGGTCTTACACTCTGCTGAATTTAGCCAGTGCAGTCTTGATAGATGGATAATGACAATGGCAATGCTATGAAGTGATTTTTCTATGTGGACAAGAAAGTGTCAGTTTCGGTGCTTTGTAATGTCGTGTCGTTTTGTTGTTGAGCGTTCGTTGCCCATGGGTCGGAATAAACATGAAGGATTTGTGAGTACATTCAAGGTTCTACGATAATTCGGTTGAAGATAATGGAGCTCTATGACTTTGGTTTACCTGGATTACATTGATTTCCTGCTAAATGCCAGAGCGCGAAGCCGGTTATCCCCAAATGGCCGTGTTGACTTCCCACAGAAGGCACTTTAAGGTAAGAGCTCTATGAAATGACACTGCTGCTGCTGCTGGTAACAGGCCACTATTTCAGGACATACTGCAATAGCCTATACCAGAATTGTTGAATAATACATGCCATTTAGCGATGTTCCATTGGGCACACTGGAATTCTTTCATCTCTTGACATATAAAGGAGGTATAGATGAGGCGTCGTTTGCTTTCACATTTGAGTCTCTTACGTTTATGGAAATTGTGTCTTTTTCTCTCAGTGCCACTGGGGCAACCTGTCAGGAGCAGTGGGCGGAAACAGTGCAGCGCTCGGGAGCCATCTCCAGAGCTTGAGCTGCGTTTGGTCAGGTTTCAGCCTAGTGTGCATGTTTTGGTTTAATACGGGGAGAATCCACGCAGACCTTTATGTCACGGAAGCAACTAATCATTTACATTATAGACACTATGTGCTGAGCGATACCGGAAGATGTACAAATATTTACTGGTACACACTAAGGGAGGCGCCATGAGGGACAGAGAGAGTTCAGCGGTCTTCGCACTGACTGCAGAACTGAAGAGGCAGTCTTAATCGTCTTCACGTCCGAAGATGACCTTCATAGTCATATTTTGTTATATGTAAAATAAATGCTTGTATTTCAATTTTATTTACTGGGTACAATTCTACGGGGTGTGGCTTTAACTGTTTTCTACAGCAAATACTCTAGCACTTTTACTTAAGTAATGATTTAACTTTAGCAATTTTTACTTGTTTTCGAGTAATATTTCACCCGAAGAATCTTTACATTTCCTCAAGTATGAAAATGTACTACTTAATACTTAACCAAATTTAGTACAGCATGCAGTTTGACTGCCACTATAAGTATGCTATGTATTATGTTTTACTCATTAGGCCAATGTCGTCACAGTTTTTATATTTATGCATTATATGATTTTCAGTGCCAGTCCACTACAATTTGGTCAATCAGGTTTTGAAATTGCCATCTAAGGTGAATGCGGGGGCTTTTTGTTAAAAAAGTTCATGATTAAAAACGATATGAAGCGATGAAATGATGTGAAGCTGCGGTTTCATGCGAGCTTAAGTTCATCATATGGTCCAGCTGCTATCTGTTAAATCCACTGAGTCATTCAAGAAGTGTTTTAATGCTATAGTAAGACTCTTCACTTGTTCTATGTCAGAAAGCCTGAAAAAGATAAGCTATGTTTGAGTTTAATGTGTGAGAAGATATTTTATTATCCACGTGAAAATTGGAGATGTATTGAACTAATACGACAAAATGATTAAACAAAGGTTTCAAGAAATGTATAAAGTAATTTATTAATGTTTGTTCAATCTCATTCTTGACTATATTCTGCTAAATTTTGTTTTAGCGATGAGGATGTTTTACCTCTGACGTCACAAGGCTTCGTCAGCAACAAATAGTCTTTTAGTAACAGGCTGAATATCAATGTAGTTAGTAGTTGTTTACTTTGTTACTGATACCACCCGTCTTTCTTCTTAAAAAGCTGCTCTCAACTTATATCATTAGGCTATGATGGAAAACCCCTGTACGACTGAGAGCTCACGCTAACACAATCCTGCGTATAAAGCCAGTTTGCAAAATATGCATTTTCCAAAATGTGTACCAAAATCAACTGACTCCACTTCAGACTTTACATATGAGCTTTACTCATGACACAGTCTTGGAAACTGAATGGTGTCATTGTGTCACATGTGGACTGTATGGGCGCTGTGAGCTAATATTGAGAGCATTGGAGAGCATGTGTAGGAGCTCATACTACGGGGGGGCTTCATGCTGTGTAGATCAGTCAAAGGGAATATTTAATTACATCTTCTGAGCTGGGCTTTCAAAGCGGTTTGTGGAGCGTCTTGGGTGTGATTTCACTCAGCCACATGTATGGATGACGGACCACTGAGGAAACAGGACTGCTATAGCTTGGATGCATTGGATATCAATAATGCTTTTCATTACTTTTTATCAGGCTCGCCAGATTAACTGTCACTGAATCAAAACGGCAAAGAAATTATTGAGTAAACATTCTTTTGGTACTTCAACATGGATATTTTGTGTTTTATAGTTTGAAACAATGTCGTATCTGTAAACAAGACAATGAGAAGTGAGAGACGGGGCTGGTCAGGTTTTCAAATGTCAACAAATATATGGCACTGTGATGAAGGCGCAGAAGTACTCAGTGATAGTTTATGGTTTTTACAAATGTGGACAAATGACACAATGTAATCCGCGATACAGATCAAAGCACATGAGCAGTAGAAGAAGATACCCAGCATCCAAGTAACGTAGCTCAAGTCATCTCAATCTGGACACATTCGACTTTTGCTCCATAACATCACAATCCTTTCTGCTACTTAAACTTTCATCACTCATCATTATTATTAGCTGCTGAATCCCTGCGTTCAAGTCATCTTCAGATATCTGCAGATGAGACGTCCTACTTATGCCACTTATTTTTAGTTAAGCCCAACAAGCTTTTTTTTTCCTGCATCTAAATTTAGAACAAATAGATGTTTCAACACTTCAATGTGTCTTGCCACTTCAAATGTTTGCAGTTAACACCCTGACAGTGGTGGAAGAAGAATTTATTTCCTTAAAAATACAGATACAAGAGCAATAAAAAGTAGGAGATACTAATTCTGCTCAAGTAATTGTGTATAATGCTTTAGGAGAGAGTGCTGCTGATGCTTTTTGACTTTATACATTTGTCATGTGTATTTCTGCGTTTTAGACTGTAGAGCCCTGTTTTGTTTGATTGAGGTGGAAAAAGCCAAAAATGTCTATGTGTGGTTTTGGTCTGGTCCAGACTGGTTTAGAATTGAGCAATACCGGTTGTGCACTGGTTCAGACTTGGTGTGGACCTCTTCAGTCTGGTTTGGACTGACTCAGACTGGTTTTGGACTGGTTCAGACTGGTTCTAAAGTGCCTCAATCTGGTTTTGGACTGGTTCAGACTGGTTCTAAAGTGCCTCAATCTGGTTTTGGACTGGTTCAGATTAGTTTTGAAATGCCTCAGTCTAGTTTTGGACTAGTTCAGATTAGTTTTAAAGTGCCTCAGTCTGGTTTTGGACTGGTTCAGACTGGTTTTGAAGTGCTTGTCTGGTTTTGGACTAGTTCAGATTAGTTTTAAAGTGCCTCAGTCTGGTTTTGGACTAGTTCAGACTGGTTTTGAAGTGCTTGTCTGGTTTTGGACTAGTTCAGACTGGTTTTGAAGTGCTTGTCTGGTTTTGGACTAGTTCAGACTGGTTTTGAAGTGCTTGTCTGGTTTTGGACTAGTTCAGACTGGTTTTGAAGTGCTTGTCTGGTTTTGGACTAGTTCAGATTAGTTTTAAAGTGCCTCAGTCTGGTTTTGGACTAGTTCAGATTAGTTTTAAAGGTCCTATATCATGCAAAATCGACTTTTTTGAGTTTTTAGCCATGTTGTTATGCTATTTCCTTATCAAAAACACCCCCAGAGCGGTTTTTGGCTTCATTCACGCAGTTCTAAGTAATCCTCCTGAATCCTGCTCTCTGAGCAGCTGCTCCACCCTCTCCTGGTAAACGACTGAGCTGTTCAGTTGTGTCGTCACAGCGGAACGGAAGTGCTCTACGTCTGTAATGTAATGCCTTACGGCCTGATTTGTATTTATAAAACTTTTTTTTTTTTTTTTTTTTTTTTTTTTGAAAAAAAAAAAAAAAAAAAAAAAAAAAAAAGCAACTCTCCGACGGTCTGTGCTGTCCCACGACGCTAATCAAGCGCACCCACGGCTGGAGGAGCCATGGATCTGAGCATAAGTGTTGTTTTTGAAGACTGAGCTCTTTCTAACCTACTCTGGACACCGCCTGTTCTTTTTTCTTACCGATAATGTCACGGATGCGAGAGGAACAGGACTTTTCAACCTTCCTAAAGAAGAGTGCACTCGCCAGAAGTTGGAATTTCTTTCCGGGATTAAGCTAGCTACTATATCAACCAACCTGATGGATGCTTGGTAAACCTTGGCCAGAATCAAAGTGGATTAACTTTTATAACCAACACGAGGGCCATAACGTAAACACCCGACGATGGGGAGGCCATGCTGAGCGGTGAGTCAATCAAAACGCGTGTTAGCGTGTGTGTTAGCGTGTGTGTTAGCCATTTATGAAACTGTGTTGCACGTGTCAACTCCTTATAACTGCATTATGTGAAGTAACTTCACTTTTTGCAGCAATATTTATATTATAATACTGCAAATGTGGAATGAGCGGAGAGAGGGGCGGAGTTAACTGAATCGAAGCGTCTTGTCTTCCGGGTAGGGAAAATACCCCCCAAAAATACTTATATTTCTCTCAAAAATGAGTACTCCATAGTGATAGAGGTACAATATATCATATATATGCCTATACTTTACTTTGGAATGGCTAAAATAGCATGATACAGATCCTTTAAAGTGCCTCAGTCTGGTTTTGGACTAGTTCAGATTAGTTTTAAAGTGCCTCAGTCTGGTTTTGGACTAGTTCAGACTGTTTTGAACTTAAAGTGTCTCAGAAATCTCAAATAGATAGTACCTGGATCTAAGGAGGTTAATGTGCAGATTTTGAGTTGGGCTTGCCGAATACGGTCCTTCCAGGTCACCATGAGTGCAGATGATCATTGGGCAAAACACTTCACCTACCCTATGTGCGCTGACTCCCGTCACTCTTCCCAGGGCAGCTGTGGCTGCATATGCAAAACCGCCTCTGAGTGAGTGTGTGTAGCGCTTTGAGAAAGGTGCCAACTCAAGCTTGAAAAGCACAATTTAAATATGATTGCGATTCATTGTGCAGCCCTAGTCAGTACGGTTGATTATCTGTGTGTTTATGTTTAGATTTTCCTTTTGGATATGTAAAAATATAGCATAATTATTGAACTAATACTGGCTGCTTTGCAATGAGGAACACCAGCACATTAATCTACAACCATCGGTCTGGGTGTGTTTGCTCTGAAGGTGACACTGGCCCCTGCACATTTGGATTGGTGGGTAAGCTGATGTTACTGTAATACACTGGAGTAGGAGTAGGAGATCTTTTCCCACCACTCCAAACTCTCGAGAGCACCGGATGGACCACTGCTGATCCTGCTGCAGATGATGCAGCGGCGGTCCCGTTGCCTAGCGACTGTCTCCGTAGAGCCGGGTCCCAATGCCATAGCAACGAGTAGAGGGGAAGCTGCTCCGAGAGCCAGGGACATATCTGCACAGGATCATCAAGGGGATACTACTTAACTTAACTGTCAGACTAACTAATTAACTACCTTTTTATAGTTTTAAATTGTACCATATACTGTATAAGACTGTCTATCTTTTACTCACAAAATAAACTATGTATGTTAGGCCTTGCAGCTTACAGTATGGAGTTGCCAAAAGCCTGGGGGATTACTTTTGATTTGATTACAAGCAATTCCAATACTGATTCTGGTACCAGGCTTTTCAATCTCTGCCATATGTTTTCTTGAATGAATTAATATGTTGTCTATCCCAAAACCATATCCATCAATATTTTTAAAAGAAGCGTCTTCATTCTTCTGCAGAGGAGAACAGGACAAATTGGGCATATCACACGACTCAAAACTAGACCGTTGTCATGTTTAGGGCAGCAGTGGCTCAGTTGGTAAAGCATTGATCCAACGGTTGGTGAATTGATCTTGGTTCCTGACAGGGATTTTGTTGTATCTCTGGGACCGACACCTTGGTTCCAGTGTCTGGTGTGTGAATTTGGGAGCAGATTCTTGATGTGAAATTCTTTGAATGGCCAGTGGATGTCGGAAAACGCAAAAATAATGTGACCATTTACCGTTTATCAATAGAGAAACTTTCTTTTTTGTTTTTATCAACTGTTACAAACTCTTTCCCATTGGTATAATCTGTGAAATATTGATCATTGCTGTGGACATTTTTTATACGTTTTGGTATCAATTCACATATACCCGGAATACACCAAAAGATTGTTTGCCAAATGTAGGTCCCGATTTGAGTTCGAGGAGGCAAGACTTATTGGACTTCTTCTTAGTCCAATAAGTCTTAGATTTCAACAAATTAATTTAGGTGGATAAGTAAGTAGGCTATTGGAAATTGGGATGAAAGTTGACCGGTTGTATTAAGCTTTCAAGTAGAAGTGTCATCATTGTGAACGTTGCAGCGGCCTCTCTTATCATCCTTTGATCAACACTTCAACGTTTAGGAATAATTGGACTGCAGCAGAGACTTTTGTTTGAAATGAAAGAAAGTAAAGCGTGGATCTTGATTCTGCAGTTGCAGTTGAAAACAAATTAGCTTTATCTTTTAACCAATATATTATGTGCACACATTGTTAGATAACTGTTAACTGGATTTTCCTTTAGCACCATTAGGCAGCCTTCTGGAAAAAAAAAATGGAAATGACGAGATTACTTTACACAGTGGCTCCCTTTCCTTTCTAGCTCCTCCATATAGTTTTATCATGGCTTTCCCCCGACTATTTTACAGCTATATAAGCATTCTGTATCACAAAATTAAACAATCACTCACAAATGCATTTATTGTTCTCACCACAAAACCATTAAAGTATATTCTTCATGGATGCAGCGGTGACCATGTTGCTATGGTTACCCAGTGCACTTTTTCTTGTTTCTCGAGTCGACGTAACTCTGAGCCAACAACACGAATACAGCTGCTGCGTTCAGGGCCCCCGGGAGAACTTAGTGCCAGCTGAAATGGAGAGCTTCATTCGTGAGGCTTAGTGAGATAGGAGTTAGTTACTGCCTTTGCCTTTTGTTGGAAATTAAAGATGGTGCAAGGGTCCAAAAAGATCTGGAAGTAAAATGTGAAAATGTCTATCTGCCGGAGGAGTGAGGCAGTAATGCTGGGTGCACACAGTAGCCTTTATCACCTCCCTGTCGTACTACTGCACAGAGCACAGCCAGTAATCGAAAAAACCTAATGATTTAGATGCAGCCATTTTAAAGGACTAAATGTGTAGGTGGTGTGTCACAGGATGCATTATTCTAATAATGGGAGATTGTTCTCAATTTTGTCCAAGCCAATCGAATATGTTTTTTAAGGACTCCTTGGCTTTATCAGGAGAGCATAGAGTGAACGGGAGTGATTCACGGAGAGAGAAACCTACGACACTGAGAACACTGTTCTGTCATATGACCATGAAGATATACATGCGTTTTCAGTTACAATATCTCTACTCAGGATGAAGATGAAAGACAACTGATGGACAGTAGTATTTTCTATGTGATCGTATTCATTGCTCTAGAACAGGGGTGTCAAACTCGTTTTGGGTCGTGGGCCGAAATTCTGCCCCCACGGATGGTCACGAGCCGCATTTATATGGTAATATAGTATATGCTAATAACAACGGCTTACACTTATTGCTCTTTATGAGCCTGTGTCACACGCTTCTCAAAAAGCTACATATACTCCACACTTGATGGTGGTAAGTTACTATTGTAGCCACAGCTACCCTGGGCAGCCTGACCATTTACCACATGGCTTTAATATGCTGTTTATATCCTGATCTCTTATTATATCAGTGCCATCTGCTGGACACGTGTGGAAGTCTTTTCTTTTTTAAATGTAAGCTGCCCCCTAGTGGCTGGAGTGAGCATTCTGGCTGTTTCTTTAAAAATTCAAAACTTAGCACAAGAATGGGCTAGACTAGAGACTTACTTTTTGTTGTTGTTGACATACTCAGAAATTCATGCTCTACAAAAGGCCACATTAAATCATCTTGCGGGCATTTGTTTTGACACATGTGCTCTATAAGATGTAAAAAGATGGCCCCAGAGAGCTTTTGTTTATATAAACAAACCAGCAAGTGGTTATGTTTATAAGGCAAAGACATAGAAGCTCTGTCAGTCCAGTGTCAGAAAATTAGGGTTAATACCTTTGTTTTCCAATTCTGGAGAACGCTTCAACTAGAAGAAAACGACACAGAGATCAATACTTTGGTTGGCTTGCAAGGGAGAATCGCAGGACATCACAGCTACGCAGAGTGATGCACCCATTCTCTACGAGTTGTTTTTTGGTACAGCCTTTTATTTGGTTTTTCCACAGCATATCACACATAGAGAGGTGGAGTTTACAGATATTACTCGTCACCTCTCAAACACATGTATCACACCATATCTTAAAACATGAATCACACTATACTTATCAAATCAAGGAAGGCCCGGCCTGTACAAGGACACCTGATGTCAATAATACCCAGTCTGACCCAGACAGTCCGGAGCCAACCTCGATTTACGTTCGTCCAGTTCACTCCGTTGTCTTACTACCCATAGTCAACCTGATACCAGGCTGCTCTCTGACGTACTTTTGATACCAAACAGTATCTTCTTAGATACTACTGGAACATTGTGAAAAATATGCTAACCTTGAAGATAAATTCAAACACTTGGTTGTTGCACCATTCACATCATTATAATTTTATTATAACTTTATTCACATATGTACAATTCTATTACAATTCTCTCCTGTTTATCAAAACATTAGCGAATTTTCTCACATCCAGATATACCATTCCTCACAGATTTCAGCATACCCGTCATATTTTTAAACTAATGCTTTTTACACCCAGAGTGGTAATATTTAGGCGCTATAGTAATTGCCAGTTTCAGTGTCCTCATTTCCTGCTGGTATTAGGGCGTATGTGGTGGTAAACTTACTCGAGACTGCTCTCTCAACCGTACGTTCAATGGTAGTTCTACACAGTGGTATACAACAACAACCACAGAATACAAAACAGGCTGGTTTTCATGTTTACTGTCACTGATAAGTGTGTTGGTGTCTGTATGAGGATTAACCTGCCCGCCCACTTCTTGGCCTGCTCTGTCGTAGCCTTGGGTACCCACTGCTCTCCTGAGTTTACCACCTCATTCCCCCATGAGTTATCTATTTGCCCCGGCATAACATACACTATATCGTTTTTAACATCTGCTTGATCTGATATCTTGACTCCCCTATGCACTAACTGGTTGTAGGGCACCTGGAAGGTGTAAGTCTTGTTCACTGGTATGCAAAATCGAAGCAGTGATATACATTTACATTGTCTAGAACATGGATCTGACCATACGACCTGTTCCTTCTCGCTCGTGCCGTCTGCTCCTTGGGTCCATGCCACGATGATCACCAGGTAGATGGCAATCATGTTGGTAGTCATGATGATCGGTCTGGAGTTGCCACTCAGTGTCGCAGAGTAATGGTACTTTGCGCACCGTTGTACTCTGTTGTCGCAGAGTAGTGGTACTTTGTGCACCGTTGTACTCTGTTGTCGCAGAGTACTGGTACTTTGCGCACCGTTGTACTCTGTTGTTGTCTCTGCTTACAAGAGAAGTCCTGCGTCTGGGAGGTCTGGAAGTCCTGAGTCTCTGCGGGTCTACTCACTCGGTGTAGAGGGTTCGGTGAGGTTCAGGTCTGGCAGTTCCCGCAGTTTGCAGTGAGATAGGTGCACCCACGTGGTTCGTCCCTCCACTTTTACAGCTGTTGGTGTGGCCAGCAGTACTCGATATGGCCCCTCCCACCTCGGACTGTTCCACTTGGGCCTCTTCACAGCTTTGATGAACACCAGGTCTCCGACATGCACTGGCTGTGTGGATACAGTAGAATCTTTCGGCAGTTCATGTGTTTTGTACAGTTCTCTTGTTAACATTGTCTGTTTCATATGCCATGATAAGTCCTTTGGTACTTTGTCGTCTTTTTCTTGTATGTCAGCTAGTCCAGGGAGCCTGATTGGTCTGCCATGGATGATCTCAAGTGGTGAAAGTGTCTGTCCTTCTGCAGGCATCATGTGCATATTTAACTTCACTAAGTCTATGCATTCTGGCCATGGTCTTCCTGTTTCTTTTACAGCTTTGGCTAGCTTGTTCTTTATCGTCCCTGCTGAGTTGTATACGTATTGAAGCCATAGGTGTGGTAATGTTGTTCTACTAGTGCCACCATCCCTCCTGTTGAGACATGGCATGCCCCATGGCTCAATTCAGCAGCCCATTTGAAAAGTGATTTTGGTAACCAGGGTTTACCATCGGGGGCTCTATATACTGTACATTGTTTTCTAAAAGTGCGCCTTTTGTGATCCACACAGTTTTTTCTGATCGTGGTGCGTCATTTTGGTGTTGTTTCAAAAATGTCTAATGGGTCAGTGTCTTCTTGTTTTTCTATGTACATGACAATTATTCCAGTTGCTGCTTTTTTAGCTATGTCGTCAGCTAAATTGTTTCCCGTTGTTATGGGATCTATTCCTTTCTTGTGTGCTTCACATTTACAAATGGCTAATTTTGACGGTAAATGTACATTCTCTAATAGTTTCTTAAGTAATCCCCTATGGGTTACTGGCTTCCCTATAGTAGTTTTGAAACCTCTTAAACTCCATTGTTAACTTATCGGTCATGGCTAACTTTTGTTTGAACATCATATCCTGGAGGGGTTTTACGATCTCTGCATATCCCAGAATCCACATGCGACAATAATTGCTCAAGCCCAGAGAGGACATCATTAGCTTTTTAGTTGTGGGCTTTGGAGCCGCTTTGATTGCTTCTTTTCGAGCATCATCAACCGTCCGGCCATCTGCACTAAGGGTGTGGCCTAGATATTTCACTTGGGGTTTCCAAAGTTGGAGTTTGTCTTTGCTTACTTTGTTCCCTGTTTTGTGCAGATGATTCAGTAGAGCCAATGTGTCCGCAATACATGCTTCTTTCGTATCACTGGCCACTAATAAATCATCGACACAGGACAAGATCTGTGAATGTACAGACGGTTGGTGTTGCGCAAGACAATTTGACATTTGTTGTGCGAATATCGTTGGTGATTCGCAAAAACCTTGCGTTAGGCGCGGAAAAGAGAGTTTTTCTCCTTCAAATGTGAATCCGAACCATGTTTGTGCCTCTTTTGACAATGGGATTGAATAGAAGGCATTGGCCAAATCTATCACAGTGAAGTATTTCGCTGTTGGTCTGATACTGTTGAGCAACGCATGTGGATTTGGGACATTTGGTGACCTCTGTTGGACAGCCTCGTTTACTGCACGCAAATCTTGAATCATTCTGATAAGATTTGAGCTTTTTTGATGTCACTGTGACATCTTGTAAAACTATTCTTCCTGCTCCTGAGTGTGGCCTTTGTTTGTTATTAACTAACTCTAAATTCAAAAACATTTCTGTCCCTGTGTCTGCTTCTTCTGTTTCATCTGTGATAACATGTACTGCTGATGCACACTGTCCATTGTTCTTACAGCAATTTCCTTCACATTTTCCCTCTAGTCATGCCTGTCCCTCACTGTCTTCTTCATCTTTGCTGTCTACTTTAGCCTTGCGCTTATAGCAGTTCCTGGCTAGATGTCCCTTCTTGTGGCAAACAAAACACTTTCCCTCTTTCCAGTCCTCAACTTTCTGTGGATCTTCCTCGTCACTTCCTTTCCTTCCTCTTCCTTTTTGGCATTTCTACCTTTCCCTTTGTGCTTTCCTTTTCCCTGCGCTGTCTCTCCTCTTCTGCTGCTCGCCTATCTGCCTCTTCTCCTCTCCCTGCTCCTTCTACATTGTGTTGCCGACTACCTGTCCAATTTTCTCCACTGTTATCACCTGGTTTTACTGATTTAGGGGCCACCTCACGGTTAGCCATTATGTGGTCTGGTCGTCTGGGAAAATGCTAAGTGCTCTGCCAACGGACCCAATGTCAAGCTTCTAGTGGTTCCCCTGTTGGTTACCACCGGACATTGGCTCGGTGTTCAAGGTTCACACCCGTTGACAGATTTTAGATTCCTCAGATTAACGCCTTTTGACCCTAATAGAATTAACGGTGCTCACACACTTTAAAAAAAGGCACGTCGTTAATTCACATTCATTTCAATCATACCTTTCATTCTATTTGTCTGTCTTGACAAACAGTCTGTCTTGCTCTGTCTTGAGCCTGGTCGTACGTTTCGTTCAGTTCGTCTGTCTTGACTACTCTGTCTTGAGCCTGAACGCTCGTACTAAACCAAAAAAAATGCATATAAGCGCTATATGTCTCACTCTGTCACACAAAGTTATCTGACCTCTGTTTGTTGTCGCTCGTTCCCCTCTGGCTCGGATGACGAACCGTCTCCGCGGAGAATGAGGTGAGATGGACGGCCACGGGAAAGTGGGCTTTCTCTCGTTGCTGTACAGACTTCGCCAATCGCAGTTCACCCTCCACGAAGATCAGCTGTCATCCGGCTCGAAGGACCATCTGTATGTCAGAAAATTAGGGTTAATACCTTTGTTTTCCAATTCTGGAGAACGCTTCAACTAGAAGAAAACGACACAGAGATCAATACTTTGGTTGGCTTGCAAGGGAGAATCGCAGGACATCACAGCCACGCGGAGTGGTGCACCCATTCTCTACGAGTTGTTTTTTGGTACAGCCTTTTATTTGGTTTTTCCACAGCATATCACACATAGAGAGGTGGAGTTTACAGATATTACTCGTCACCTCTCAAACACATGTATCACACCATATCTTAAAACATGAATCACACTATACTTATCAAATCAAGGAAGGCCCGGCCTGTACAAGGACACCTGATGTCAATAATACCCAGTCTGACCCAGACAGTCCGGAGCCAACCTCGATTTACGTTCG
Organism: Neogobius melanostomus; assembly: GCA_007210695.1. NCBI lineage: Eukaryota > Metazoa > Chordata > Actinopteri > Gobiiformes > Gobiidae > Neogobius > Neogobius melanostomus. The sequence goes on from VHKM01000321.1 coordinate 298,350, forward strand.
TCCAGTTCACTCCGTTGTCTTACTACCCATAGTCAACCTGATACCAGGCTGCTCTCTGACGTACTTTTGATACCAAACAGTATCTTCTTAGATACTACTGGAACATTGTGAAAAATATGCTAACCTTGAAGATAAATTCAAACACTTGGTTGTTGCACCATTCACATCATTATAATTTTATTATAACTTTATTCACATATGTACAATTCTATTACATCCAGCTACAGCAGGATTTACCAAAGATCTGCTTCCACTCTGAGACTAAATGGACACATCGTAGAGGAAACCTTTCTCTGTGAATTGTACAGTTTCTCATGTCAACAGAGCCTCAGTCAGAGTCAGTGTTTAAGCTGCTCAAGATGTTAGCATACTACTGCAGTTAGCATTTAGCCTCAACACAATTAACATGTGTGGCTCACATCTATGAACCCTCTGAGGAAAAACTACAGTAACCCCTCAGCTCTTACTTCTGTCACATGTTGTATCCAAGGATGGATGTTTGGAGTGTGGCTGGTGCTGACCAATAGGAGGAGTGGATAGAGAAGGCCCACGCATGTCTGTGTTTTAGAATTGAAGTAAAATATGATTATTTCTCCAGATTGACAGTTCACTTTCTGTTTAGTTTATTGAAAGGACAGTGTGCAGTTACATTCAAAAGATGGCTGCACCAGATTTAGCACTATGCCAATTTCCATCTGTAGTCCTACTGATCCCTCTCAATTGATTTGTTCGGGCATTGGTGAGTGTTTTTGTCCATTAAGGATACATTGGTTTAAATATCAGAACAATATACAGTATTTGACACTATGCCACAAAAGTACCAACAGAATAATGATAGAAATTTTATAAAAATTCCCAGTAACTTTCTATAGTGCTTTCACAGGACCCATCAGACATCATTACTTGCTTCTTGATATATTTCATTAAGTGTTTACCCTGGGACTACTGCCAAATTTCTTGACACACCCTACGCTTAGATGTTTGCTGTCTGAGATGCAAAATAAAACTGCGCCTCTCTTCAACAGTATTTTATCATAGATCCATGTGTAAATACATTAACAAATACAGACTCTGAGCCTTGAGAGTAAGAGATCTAAGTGAATATCACAAGAGCGTTGCCATTTAGAGGTTGTTTACTCTTCTTTGCGCATTCAGAGAGCCTTCGCACACTGCCTTATTGTGTCATTACGGTGAACAGAGGCAGATTGCGGAGTGCGTTGCTAAAATTACCCCCCGGTCATGTATTCGCAGCTGGGGAACGAGCAGGCAGCCATTTTTCGAAAAGACCAGCCTGTGATGCTGCTGATCTATTGTGACAGCTTCAAGACACAGAGAGGAGCGGACTATACTCTATTATTGGATGGCTTCCTGAGGCTGAAGTGCATTGTCCTGTTGCAGTGGTGTGGCTTAAACATATGTCATAAACCTTTGCACGACTCTTACATTGCAATGACCTTCTTTGCAATGTTTTGTCAGATTTTCTTCACACTTTTGCACTTCATGCTCTTCAACCATTTTTGACTGGTTTTAGACAATATTATGAGTCAAGTGGACTAGCAAGTTGCAACGAACAATTCCTGATCTGGACCTGTACATTTTTTGTGATTATTATACGGCCCTTCACAATGCAAGTAGAACGCTCCATTGACTTGAATGTGATTTTCCAATGTTCTATCAGTCATTATTTTCTGATAGAAGACCTCTGAAAAAAATAATGACCGCTGCCAATGGCAATGGAGTTCGTGTTTGTCAGGTCTTTCATATCACTCCGCAAGTAGTAGTAGCGGACACTATCTCTGTCCCTGTCTTGAGGGAATCGCTTGTGAAGTTAACAGGAGTCCAACTTTCAACTTACCCAGATTCTCCAACATTCCTCCTCTCTAACTGCACCTTAAACTAAGTAGCTAGGCTAGCAATAAGTAGCTAGCCGTGCTGCTACTAGCCTAGCCACACTGCCTGGAATCAACAAACGTTGCCAAGCAACGCGCAAACTTTTGGGAAAAATAAATAAACCTGAAAAAGGAAAAAGGTGGCTTCCCCGCTTCAGGTCGGTGGGGAGTCCTTACCTCAAGTGGAGGAGTTCAAGTATCTCGGGGTCTTGTTCACGAGTGAGGGACGGATGGAGCGTGAGATCGATAGACGGATCGGTGCAGCGTCAGCAGTGATGCGGTCGCTGTATCGGACTGTTGTGGTGAAGAGAGAGCTGAGTCAGGGGGCAAAGCTCTCGATTTACCGATCGATCTACGTTCCCACCCTCACCTATGGTCATGAGATCTGGGTAATGACCGAAAGGACAAGATCGCGAATACAAGCGGCCGAAATGAGTTTCCTTCGCAGGGTGGCTGGGCGCACCCTCCGAGATCGGGTGAGGAGCTCAGTTACCCGGGAGGAGCTCGGGGTAGAGTCGCTACTCCTTCACGTCGAAAGGAGCCAGCTGAGGTGGCTAGGGCATCTGTTCCGGATGCCTCCTGGTCGCCTCCCTCGGGAGGTGTTCCAGGCATGTCCTATTGGGAGGAGGCCTCGTGGAAGGCCCAGGACACGCTGGTGGGACTATGTCTCCGAGCTGGCCTGGTGTCGCCTCGGGGTCCCCCCAGAACAGCTGGAGGAGGTGTGCGTGGATCGGGAAGTCTGGGCATCTCTGCTGAGACTGCTGCCTCCGCGACCCGGCCCCGGATAAAGCGGAAGAAAATGGATGGAATGGATAAATAAACCTTTCTGCCTTCATAAAAGTGTATGAAGTTTATTTGTGTGTGTACAGTTGGCAAATAGCCGTATATATAATAAGCGGGATAATGTATACAACGCCGGTCATTATCAGGAAAATAAGTACCTTCAGGGCGAAACAAGAGTCCAGTTCGCCCTGTCGGAACTTATTTTCCCGATAATAACCGGCGTTCTATAAATTATCCCTTACATAATGGATAACATGTGTGTCCCTCTATGCAAACAGAAAACCGCATGTAGGACACACTTGCCAACATTGAGTTGTGTAAAATAGGGAGATTTTTTTTATCGGTGTATCGGCCCAAGGAACAATGTTCCTTTGTATTTACCTGATGAACGAAACTTAAATTGATTGATTGAGTTTTTATTTCGAGCTACACACAAGGCACAAAAGCCAAAAAAAGAAAAAAGAAAAAATATATATATATAATAAAAGAAAAAATAATTAACATTCTGGCTCGAAAAGGAGTGGGAAGAAGACAAGCTTATTGACTCCCACCCCTGTTCATAAACTTAAATAACAATATATAACAATAACACTGTTTAGTTCTTATCTTACAAAACGATTAACAATTGAGTTGGTTACATATTAACAGATGCAACAATGCATTATATTAGGTCAACATTCACAGTATCTTACACGTTATAACAAGTGTATAATTTTGTTTCCTATACCGAATTTATTACCATGTTGGTATTGCTGTTATTCACCATCACCATTACAGCCCATATAAGATTACTCTATATCAAAGTGTTTGATGATACATAACATACTCCACTTTTATTCATGAAAGGTACAATGATCGCAGACTGATTGATGCTCATGATAACAAGATTAGTCTTAATGATGTGTGTTAAAAGGGATTCGGGGCTTTTCTTTTTCCTTTTCTGTGACTGGACCTGCTGCCAGAGGGAGCAGCCCCCGAGCAACCGGACCATCATTTGTTGAGTGTCCTATACTATGCATTAAAAGAGACAAGTTTTAGGAGTTTGTTGCCAGAAGAGGCTTTCCTCGAGCTGCCGTCCCCCACATGTCTGCCCAGTACTATGGGTTGAAAATGAAAATATTGTTTCTTTAATATTCCATAAATTATTCTGTTAACCATTGAGGACAAACACAAATTTAGAATTTTTGATTGTTGAAAAGAGTTGCAGAAGTAGGGAGACCAGTTCTATAAGGCTGAAAAGTGGGACACTTGAGCTCAAAAGTGAGGACTTAAAAAAACTATGGAAAATAGGCCGTATTTAAAACTTAGATTAAATTGAAATACTTTTGCATAATAGGAACAGAAAATATGATATGCTTAAATAAGAATGTACATGTTATCATCTAATGATTGTAAGGTCTAAACAGGCCTATAAGCTTTTTTGATATTATTTAGTCACATGGTGTGGTGTGAGTAGCATGTCTTCATGAATAACGCTGAGGGGAGGGGCTGACCGGCCGACTCTCACATTTGGTTCACACTAATGAAGTACATAAACAAACAGAGCGATGAATGCGTGATACCTGTCTCTTCCCCTGAGTGTGAGTGTGTGCGTGTGCATGTGTGCATGTGTGCACAGTGTCACGGCTGTGTGTGCGCTGTTCGGCTGTCAGGTCGGACCGCTCACGGTAAAGGCACAACACGCAAAGCCAAAGGTGGATGTTGTCTCCCACAGCGATGGTGGCGAGTCTAAATGAATAGCAACGCAAACAGCGCTGAGGCGGCTATAGAGCAATGACAAAGAGGCAAAGCTGCGCTTCTTCTCCAGGCCAGGCTTGCCAGATCATGCAAAATATATCCCCCACAATCTTACTTGTTTCCTTTACTAAAATTAGGAATCTCACATGTGAATCGGGAGGGTTGGCAAGTATGCCACTGGAGATATCCATTACTCAGATTTCTCTAATTGGAGTACCACAACTGGATAGTTCTGGACACGATGTAACAATTGCAAGAGAGATTCCAAAACGTATTGAACATGACAGACTTAAAGATGCACTGCCTGAAATATAATGTTTTCAAACCGTGAAGGACGAAGGTAGTAAAGTAAAATCTCTGAGCGGCTGCCCAGCCAGACTCCAACAAAATGAACTGATTACAACTTTCATCGTTTTGTGGAACATTGAGAGTGCAAAGATATAATCTTCCTTTTACTGTCATTGAAAGTTTCTTTTCATGGCTGTTTTGCTGACCCTTCTAAAGCTTCTGGAGTTAGCGGCGGAGCTAACTTAGTGCCCTGGCGTTGGGATCTACGATAGATGGTTGGTGTCTCCGCATCTGTTGCTGGACTGTAAAGCTATACTGTATATTTGTCGTGCCATACCTATAATGTAACAGCCTATTTTATGTCATTTAATGCTTACGTTTTTCTATTTTGTGTTTTTATGGAAAGCACTTTGGTCAAGGTGTAGTTGTAAAGTGCTATAGAAATTAAGTTTAATTGGTTGATAACAGTTTTGTTAGCTGGAGTGGTTGGCGTATGATTTCAATCGTAGCAATCGGCAAATCACAAAGGCCGCCGTTGTTTTGCAAGCAACAAAACATCCTGTCTGCAATCTCCAATGGGTGCAAATATATAACTTGCTAACCCTTTAGACCAGAGATGCCCAAAGTGCGTCCCAGTGGCCAAATGCGACCCTCAGGCTTCTTATTGATTTGGCAGAGATGGTACTTTTCTCTAATAATTCCGCTTGTTTAAAACCTCAAAAACTAACATTTTATTGTGAGACCAAGCTGCATCAAGGTTCTAAATAAAGGTTTGAGAACTGTTTAACCCTCTCTTAAAGCAGTACTAAGTAACTCTTGCCCCTAGAGGCCATAAGCGCAACTGCAGGTGTCTTAGCAAGTTACGATTTTTTAACTTATTAAATGTCTTGGAGAGTAAATAGTACGCTGACAGAAAAGGTGAAGGGACAGAAGGGTGTTGTACATCCAGTTATACAATGGGAATATTTTTTTCACTCAAACTTGGCTGTAAATACTGTTTAAAGTGGCGCTAGCCCGCAGTTAGCTTTGCCCGTTAGCCTGTTAGCTTCTTCTCCGTGATTCCATTAGTGTGTATTGCTTGCTCCGCCCCGGTGGCAGTCAAGTTGCAAGCATGGTTTTCTGGCCAGAGACACCAGAGGGAGATGAAAGACCCTCCAATCATCCCATTAACACTTGGATTACCCCCAGAGGGACTACGGAAAGGATTTATTAAGGTAAACACGTTACTTAGTACTGCTTTAAATGCACCCAGTTAAATATTTAACTGCACCGACCTCCGATCCGCAGCCCTCCATGCTCACACGCTTCAAAATGCGGCGCTCTGTGAAAAATGTCTCGACACCTCTGCTTTAGACAAACATGTCCTGATATGCATGCAGTAATACTTTAACAATTCATATTTCAGTCTTCTCTCAAATGTTAATGGAGTTGGACATATTTAAAATATAAAACGCAAATTGCAAAACTTGACGGAGAAATTGCTGTTGCATCGAACCCCCACAAATCTCGCAGCCCCAGGTGAAGGTGGCTCTTGCTGAGGTGGACGGGGGACAGGTGGCTAATGTGCAGTTGATTTGGCATGTCCTTCTCACCGCTCCTACCTGTGTCTCTACCCCCGTCCTCATACCTAACTATCCATCCTCGTCCCTGCCTGTGGTGTGTCAGCGGGTCTAGCAGACTCTACTTCACACTCTCCATGCTCTGCGCCCATGCCCAGTCTCAAGATTGTCCCCGCCCCGGGTCGGTGGCGCTGCGCCCAAGCACGCGGCCACTTGGTGTACAACGCTGTGGCTCTGGCTTTGATATATTTCCATGTCAGCGTAGGAATGTCATGGACGGCCATAGCGGTAACATGCGACCGGATCAACCTTTTAGAGCTTTTTTTTACCATGTTGCAATGTTGTATTCTGGCATTCGTGTTAAACGTTGCTGTTCTGTTTTTGTGACTGTAATTCTAAATGCCAGTTTCACTCCATCGCTTGTCAGAAAATGAAGACAAATCCAAGGCCACACAGAGTAAGGAGTAACTGTACCCATTTATGTCAAGCTTCAAACCATGAAACAGAAACTCTTTCCTATTCCAAAGCTTACCTCATCACTCAGGAATACGCTCGCCGAGATCTCCAAGGTCATGCAAAGAACTTGGGTTGAAATGTGCAAAACAACCTTCAGTCCAACGCTATGTTTACTGTTACACTCTAGAAGTCAAACCCCTTTGTGGCCTGACGTTAATTGCCGTGTGTAATTTCTCGGATGTAAAGCGGTTTCTATGGAGATGCCTTTGTCCCGTCCCGGTTAGGTTCGCTGGTGCCTTGCCGAGGGCGATGCGCCATCCTCTTTAATGGGACGGAGAGCTTTGAAAGGAGCTGGAGCTGAGAGACTGCCCTGGGCCTGTCTCTGAAAGCCACTCAGCGCTGGACCATGAGACTCTTATGTCTATTCAGAATGATACAACAAGCAGGGCCCAGGGGGAGAGGAAATGGCGTACATGTGGCATCGCTAGAAAACACAATGTTATTATAGTTCTGACTGGGAAACCGTTTGGACATAAGCGGTGTCAAAGTTACAATGTGATTTCTGCTAGATAACATGTATCTCATGCATAATTGTGGCTGGACTCAATTTGGGGTATGGAAAGGATACTTATCACTGAGGACTGTGTTGGTTGGCGTCTTGGTATATTTGGTTGGGTGCCGTTCTTAAATGGGAAAGCTTTCATTTTTACTTAGGAGTATACTAATTGATGGCACCTTAAGAAAGTGTGATAATTTCCTTGTGTGATATACGTAATTCAGGACAGATTTAGTCAAAATAATATGATGACAAAAAAATATGAACTAATATTGTGGCCATACCGCCTTTGCTCTGCCCAATCCCGTCAGACCTCGGAAGCTAAGCAGGGAAGAGCCTGGTCGGTACTTGGATGGGAGACCGATGTAGTGAGTCAGTGGTTGATGGTGGTCGGAGTGGCCGATGACCAAAACTTAATTACATTTTACAAGATAAAAATTTCAGATGACAAAGAGTGAAGTGAGTGGCCTGTCCACTGAGCAGAGCAGTGTGGTGTTGTCATGTTGTTGAGTGAACAGTGTGTGTTTATCTGTGGGGGTCATGTGTGGGACATAGGGATTTATTCAGAGTCCTCTATAGGCCGCAGCTCAGGACTGGACCATGTGTTCTTCTAAACTCCATCTGAGTGACAGGATATTGGACAAAATTAACAGAATTTTGTGCATTATGAAGCTATGTATTCTCTGCATGTTCTGCCTGCGAATGTGAAGATGAGGAAAATCCATCAACATAATGTTCACACTGTAACTTTCCTATATGCTTAGCCAGTGCTGTTGGAATTGCACTCTGCTCCTATGTTAAAACCACTTATGTAAGTAAGTATTGTAACATTTGTTCACATGTACTGTGTGTAGGCCAGCTCCCATAGGCATGTGTCTATAGGTGTCTACATATTATGCATGACTCTTATTTAAACATACACAGTTTAATATGGATGAGAGCTCTTGTGTTACCCGTACATTCCTATTTGAAAATATAGAATTACTACTTTGCTCAGAATGTGCAAAGTTTGCCGATTTGGCAGCATTGTTGTTGTAGGAATCACATCTTTTCTTTTTGTAATGCAGCTTTTTGCGCAAACACAAACTGCTGTCTATTTTCCCCCGCGTACTCGGCCTGCGTCATGTGAGTGAGTGACAGGGACGCTTACACAATATCGGAGAAGCTGCAGGAGAATCAAAGATAGGTCTTTTTATATTGGTGAATTCGCTTCAAACAAGCTTCAGTAATACACACATTGGTCCTTTAACAGTGTCAATATGTTTTTTTCAGTAATGTACAATTAATGCCTATAGACCCCATACCTGATTTGACGATGGAGCAGGGAGTGACAAAATTTGCAACTGTTACTGTATTTGTGGTCCAAACTCTAACATTTCTATGCTCTATGTGTGTGGTGTTAATGCCTCACCTTTCATTCTACACGTTACTCAGTATCAGTACTCATAGTTTCAAAGCATCACTAAGTAGTGAGTAGATACTGATGTATTGATGCCATGAAATCAAATATCCAACCGACTCAGTGCTTTAAGAGGACAAAAAGAAGTGCCGGTACTCTATTTTTTGCCAGCTTATGCTGTCATTGCAGCTTGTCAGGCTCCATTCTGTCTGCAGTCCATCTCATCTCAGGGCACAGAAGTTTGTTTCAATCCATATTTACCCCTTTGTTTTGTTTTTATCACATCTACGAGGTCAAACGGGGCACATCACTCTCATGCTCGTCGCCACTTGTGAGAACCTCAATGACTGTGGCACAGGTGGAGTCAGCCAACGCGTCCTCTGATTCTGACCTTGTTCTTTTACTCTGACCCAGTCGCCAGGAGAGCAGAGTCAAGTGTTCATTGTATTTTAACCGAGCAACCGATGGTTGCATTTCACACACCCTCTCCGGGATCCGTTTGTTTGTGTGGACGAGCATCACGTTAAGTTGTTTACAGCGGCTACAGCGACGCATGGCGCTTTTCACTCATACAACTCAAGGGTCTATGGGTAATGTAGTCTCTGCTCACGGTGAGTTGAAATAGGAAGCGTGCATTGTGAAGGGCACTCTGAAAAGTGGCGGAGCAGCCAATGGATTAAAACAGATGTGCAAATGAGCGTACCGGTACGCTAAAAGCACGTTCTTGGCACACAGAGAGGTGGCGGTACGCTCAAGAGCTATTTTTGGAAGTGGCGGTACTGAGTACCGGCACGTACCGGCCCACTTAAAGCACTGAACCGACTTGAATGTTAATTTGTTGCGGCAGCAATTCATTGATTGAACTTACATGATATTAGGCACAGGCTTTGAGCACCGTACCGTTTCAAGCCCCATTTCATTCTTTATTCTTGAAAATATATTTCTAAATGTGTGTTGCTGTCAGTGGTGGAAGAAGTACTCAATTTTCTTGCACAAATAGTGCAAAGAGTTTTTTTGTTACTTTTTGTTACATTCCACCACTACAGTAGTTGCTGTCTTGGAGTCTATGTTGCTCCTGTGCCCTTTTCCCATTGTTCCTCCACAAAGCATCTCTTTTAGGCCCAGGATCTTACAGTTCTTGCTACACTTTTTGCTCCAGCCAGATGACTGCTCATGTGGTCCCGCTTATTTAAACCTTTTAGCCGAAGAGCATCAGCCTGACCTTTTCTTCCTGCTCATGAGACACTAGTGTATTATAATCAACACAAACAGATGACTTTTGCATCATTTTGGTGTTAGGTCCATTCTCTCTGCGGTATATGAAAAGGACATTTTTGTCTAACATTAGATTAGCCTTTTTCAGTTAATATTGTCCTTTTCAGCAACATGTCATTGTGTAGGGGCATTCGCATTTGTGTAAAGATTGAAATATGATATCTCAAAGTTATACAAGAATCATGCATTTCAGAACATTTTATAAATTTAGGGCTGCACATATCATTTAAACAAAGTAGAATATTTTTTGTTGTTGTGTCTTATTCTGATCAATAACAAATTATAATTTGTTAAGTGTTCTGTATTATGATTGACCAGAACATAAGGATATAAGTGGTTATAGGCTAAAACAGGGAAACCAAACTATAGTGAAGGTGAAGGGCTTTATTTGTCATGATACAAATAAAATACACTTCTCGTAGAGATAGTGGCTGAGGGGCAGGGGTCGCAGCAGCAGCTGTAGCTGTTAGTTTTACAATATCACTAAAGTATTTTATGTTTTTCTTTAGATACTACGTGTTGATGTCTGTTGAGTCCAGGGATAGCACTAAACAAAGTTCCTTTGTTGTTTCAGCTCAAATAAAGGATTTCTTTCTTTGTGTTGAAATATCATCTTGGTTTGTTCTATAACTGCGCAGGGTCCGCCAGAGTCACAGAAGTTACTCAAGTGGTGTATTCTCAAAGTATAAGAAGCTCTCTCTCTGCTTTTTGAATGCATAAAGGAGTCTGGCCTAAATCATTAAAGCTTATTTATCTTTAAAATGGCCATTTTGATGTGATTGCGCTGAAATCTTGCAGAGGTTTTCTTGCGTGGGCGGGCGGACTGGGAGAGGTCCGCAGCTCACGTTGGTGGATGCAGCGGCGTGTCGTGTCTATGGGATTTGTTCTGTTAGTTTTCTAATACCAGGCTGCTGTCGTGACTCCGCTGTCTCCTCGCTGACTCACTCTGTCTGCTCCAAACTTAATGTGTGGAAATACTCCGTCAGCCCCTGCACCATTACGGAAGATATCAAACGTAATGCATTATGTTTCAACCAGAAGCGACGTGGTCAACAATCACCATTACTTGACAATGAGATTTTAATGAGTTTGTGGATTCGCCGTTGTTTGGAGGAAGACAGAAGGACTTTGGGGTTGAGACATTTGCGATGGTGAAGAGGAGTAGATGTAGAGGCTGATGAACGTGCTGCTGCGGTTGGGAGCGGGGCTGAGGAGGGTTGTGGCATGTTGGGTGAGCGTGCATAGGCAAGGCAAGGCAAGTTTATTTGTAGAGCACAATTCATACACAAGGCAATTCAAAGTGCTTCACAGTTGCAGAAAGAAAAATTACAGGAAAACAGATAAAATCAATCAATAAAACATCAACATAAAGTTAATCAATGACAGTAAAAGGCAAGAGTGCAGATAAAATACTTTCAGTTTTCATATGCACGGGTAAAAAGAGCTGTTTTCAGCCTGGATTTGAACATTGTCAGAGTTGAGGCCTGTCTCACATCCTCATGAAGACTGTTCCAGATTTTAGCTGCATGAAACTGAAACGCAGCCTCACCGTGTTTATTATTGACTCTGGGAACCACCAGGAGACCCCTCCCTGAAGTTCTCAGGGCCCGAGATGGTTCATACGGCTCTAACATGTACTTTGGTGCTAAACCATGAAAAGACTTGTACACAAGCAGAGCTGTTTTAAATTCTATTCTCTGAGGGACAGGAAGCCAGTGCAGAGACCGGAGCACTGGACTAATATGGTGGTATTTCCTGGTTCTTGTCAGGACTCGAGCAGCAGCGTTCTGGATAGCTTTAACAGAAGATAAATGAACAGAGATACCTGTCTAGTGCTGACAATTTGTTAATGATGTCTTCCATTTTTATCAACGATAACTTTTTCTTTGTCAAATCTTGGCCAGCCCAGGCACCGAAATTGGCAATCTAGTGGCTGAAGTAACTCTAATGAAACAAAATAAAGAATTGGCTCTGTGTTTTGGCATCAGTTGCTGTGGAATTTTATGAAAATCTTAATCTCTTTGTACAATAAAACATATTGGTCCTTCTCCAACTGTAGAAATTCAGTGGGCATGTATTATTATTTCCTGGTATAGCGGGCCAAAATGGAAACATATTGGGGGAAAGAAAATTGAAACTCTCTTTCGTGGGGCGTGAAGAGCCAAGTGGGCCCCACTTTGGTTACCCCTCTAATCAGTTTTATTGCTTTACGTAACACTGGTACAGATTTACTTCGCGGCTTGCTAGTCAGTGTTATCCTGTCTGTGACCTGCAATATTTGTTACATTAAAAGCAGTAAACTTTAGTTAGTATATATACTGTATATAGCAAATGTCGGCACCACCATGCGTGTCACATCAGGATTGTCAATAACGTAACATGCGCGCAGGCGGGGTATGTTTTGTTTTTTACTATATCGTGAGAATGTATTTTATGTTGAAAATGTGCTCTTTATTGGAAAATACTATTGTTATTTCAAAGTAAGCAACATTTACACAATTAACAGAGACTGCATTTTCCTGCAGTTCTGTTTACTTAATATGGAGCCTATACAACATGTGCCTCACCAGCAACACACCTCTCCGCACTTCACTGGTGGAGACAATTGAGGTCAGGTTTGGAAACAAGCTCACATCAGTTAGAAAATTGAAATTTCTTTTTGCAAATTACAAGGTGGTCAGTCAACCTAATATGAAGAATACTACATCTTTTTAGAAGTTAAGATTGTTATTGTTTAGGAAGGTGCACTGTATTTGAAATTGTATGACAACAATGTATTATATAATAGGCAAATATTAAAGGAGACATCTCATGTGGCCCTGTGTCATTCTGCACTCAAACTGTGTATCTCAGTACCATTGATATATCAGCATGCAGGTAGCTAAATCGTGGCCTGTAGTGTAGTTTTAGCATCAGTAATTTTCCCTGCTTCTGCTGAAGGGCGCTCCAAGCCATAGAAATAAAAAGGAGATGTATACGGAGAGTTACCCCCGGCTTACATTAACAACGGTACGGGTTCGGTCAGGGTTCGGTCCTGATCCGGTCCGAGTTTGCCCCAAACTACCACTCACAATGAGTCCGGCTGACACTGTGGCCAGCTCCGCCGGCGCCAGGCACAGAAATGGCCCTCGCGAGAACAAAAGTGCACGTGAGTTTCGCTCTTTGTGCGAGTTCACGTCATAAGTAGCCCCATATATAGGTAGTTTTTGTAAACAAAAGCCGTATTTGCCAGTACAACGACTCCCCAGTGAAGTGGATGCTTTGAAACACACTAGTGCCCCTGTGTCACTGGTAATGGAGAAATGTTTACATTTCCGACGTTACACGCGTGTACAGGTGGTAAACGAGACCAAATAAGTAGTAAGCGGACAGATTTTATTTTGAATTACACCGGATCTTCTTTTCTCACGAGACCTGACTTCCTGTTTGGCTCGTGTTTTTCTGTCAGCTTGATCCGTTGGGGCTCCGGTCTCCGGCAAAAATAGACTTCTTGCGGATTCTTTCCGTTGCCGCCGGAAGGCCACCGGATGGCCTTGGTAGCCGGACCCGGACTTCGCGGAGCAGTGTGAGTGTGCAACATTGGTGTTAATGACTTTCTAAGTCTGCGGACGCCGCACCGGACCTTAACCGGATTTAATGTGAGCCAGGGGTTAGCATGCAGGTTAGTCTGGTAGTCAGCGTTGTTCGCTTGTTCAATGTATTTTCCCACAGCTGGTAGCATTTAGCCATCAAACATCTCAAATTATGAAAGATCCAGATGTTTTCAGCTGTTGTCCACTACTTGACCAGCTGCTTTACCGATCATTTGTATTTGTTTGGAGAAAAGTAAGTAAGTAAGTGCTTTATTTGTCATTGTACAAGCGTACTGTACAACGAAATAGTGTTTAGGTGTTAGTCCTGAACCACTGCAACTGAGCCGCGACGTCACTGTGGGTCAATCTGACCAGCATGTTTTGGAGGAAGGGGAAACCGGAGCACCCGGAGGAAACCTGGCTGACTGCCTTGGGTTTGTCCTAACCCTGTTTCAGAGCGTGGTGTCCTGCACTGGTCAGCTCCTTCCTCTTCCTCCTGCGCAGCTCCCTCCTCTCCTCAACAGTCTTTCACCATCTTCTGAGAAGAACTTAGCAGTTAATCTGTTTTATCCTCCAGTGAACGTCCATTAGCCAGAACAATAGAAGGCATGTGTGGCTTAGCTGTGAGTCTTGCCCCGATACCTCCTCGTTTGTCTTTTTTTTGTTTCCTGTAGCTCCTCTTGTAACTCCTCCATTGTGCTGCAGCTGTGGGGGGCTCTTGGTGCCTCTTCAGTGTTTCAGAAGAAGAAATGTGTACATCTCAAATGTCTTTAGCTCATAAGCTAGCTGTTTGTTTACTTTTAAAAAGCTGCTTTCTTCAGGACCACCATGGACTCTCTGCAGTAAAGAAAATCTGCTGAACCTCCACAAAAACACGGCAAAGACGTACAAAAGCATCCAGTAAAACTGCATAGAATGCTCAAGTCAAACAGGTCTGGAAAGCCGTTAGCTACAGAAGTACACATTTATCAGAACATTTGTAAGAACGCTAAAGGCGCTTCCATGATTTGTATGCCCCAAGCAACAAATGAGAAAACTAAAAGAACGGTCTTTACTCATCTCAAGTCTATTATCAATGCACACACAGTCATTTGTTAGGCTATAACATTTGATATGTCAGTGTTGTGATGCCCAAAAGTTGTTCACAGTGCCTTTAGACGTGCTACTTTCAGTACATTCCTCTGGCAGTTTGAACCAGGTTGCAGATACTTCCTGCCTCTACCTCCGCCTCATTTGCTCCGTATGGGGTATTTTTAGCAGCGTTTTTCTGGTTCATTGGGTTTTGCATTCAGTCACCTGGAGCCACTGACCGTCACAGAAGATGGATTTTCTCATACTCCGATGCGGGCTACGTGACTGACTTTGATCGCTGTGGCTATAGGTGTGTGCAAATAGGGCCTAACTACTCTAGGTCTATCACTTCCTTGTTATTGACCAATCAGCTGTGAGTGTGTTAAAATAATGTGTCAAAGCATCAGGACACACTGTTCCTGGCTGCTGTCTTCCTCCCACATAGATGAATGGCGTGTGTCATACTGTGTTTGTCTAAAAATGTGGCTTAAATGCAGTTACGAGGTTTATAGAAATATGAATAGATGTCTTAACAAAAGGGTTTGTTCGTTACAAATTAAATGGTTGGGTCATATCATGCCAAACCCCATATGGTACAAAGACAAACCTGAGCAGAGGACATTGCTCTGTAAACCTTTACACCTGGCATGACAATACCCCTAACCCTAACAATTTTAAGATGTTTTTGATGTTTTCTGGTGAACTTTGAGCATATTTAGCACACACAAATAAAGTCAAGAATGTCTTGACTCAATGTGAATGTCTTGTCTCATTCTGATTAAGAGAAAATAAAGCAGAATGTCCAGTAGAAGTGGGAAAAAACAGAACACAAAGCTGGTTGTTAGCATGAAGCGAGCATTAGCATTATGGTTAGCATTTTCCGTTATTTATGTATTTATGAGCTGTTGGAACACTTTGCTCCCACCATTCTTTATTTAGTAGAAATATATTTATAATTCAGCATTTGTGAAAGTACTTTTGGAGTAGTTTTGGAGAAAGAGTGGTTCTTTCCCTTTTTGTTTTCCCTCTCTTGCAGCTTCAAATATGACCATTCATGGGCGATTCTGATGAGAGTTGCTGTATGTAGTAATGGTCATGCTGTTGGCCTATACATTAGAAAGAAGTGAAATCTAAACATTACGAGAAAATGAACATTAAATTCAGTGAATTTCTGTTGTGACTTTGCACTGATGGTTTGGCTGTGAGAATCTGTAAAGAACCAAAGCCGAACAATATATTTACCCCGCGGTATGTCAGGATTCAGGAATGTCATACGTTACATCAATGTCTAATATCAGCAAAAGTTAGACCAGCAGTTTCGCCATGAACACATGGGCCACCGCGACTTCCTGAATAAGTTGAATCATTTGCTTTTAGTTACTATTCTAACCCTTTGAAAATTGTTCATAATTATTCCTAAAATACAAAACATATATTGTACAATGACATCAAGCCAGTGGATTAACAGTAAATGAATAATCATTTGATAAAGCAGCCAATTAGCTGATTAAAGAAAGGAAACAGAATGTGCCTTTCTAATGCACACTGTACAGAAACAGCTCTGTGTGACACAGCGGTACATGGAGCGCCTCGGTGCCCTCATAAAGGGTAATTCAAACACCTTTAATAAAATATGGCAGCACTTTCTGCACCATCTGCCTTGGGACCTAGCAGTCACACTCTGCAAAGGAGATTTCCATTTTATACAATTAACGTTTCTGTTGGATGTGGTTTTCTTTGAAAATGTTATTAAATTATTGTGAAAAAAAATAAAAGAAAGATGAACAGTTTGAAAGTCAAACTCTCTTGACCTTGTGCAGCAAGACGTCAGCAAATGGTTAAGTGTTTTGTTTTAGTGGATTATTTGCCATTGAAAAATAAGATATATGGATCTTAAATGGAGTTCAGTCGATGTCAGCTTAATTTTACTTACGTAAGTACCAAATTATTACCGGGGGATGCTGTCATTTGAAAAGATTGAAGTTAAATGTATTAATGTTTTATTTGTTCACATACTGTTATCAGACCAGTCACTGGTCAAGTTTGAGACTTTACTTTGTGTGTTTTTTGTATTAATCATCTTTAATCCAAGTAATCACAGTCGCACTACAGGATTATTATGCTTATTACAACATTAAAATTATTATACAAAAAAACAAGTCTTCAGCGTGGTTGAAACTGTTAAAATTATTCCAAAAGTCTCATGAAATGGTTTGAATGGCATTTTTTCTTAAAGTAAACTTGTGTTTCAGTCACACCTCTGGACATTTTACAGGTTAAAGTCCTAAAGTACTTTTTCAGGTGGCAAAAAAAAATCCTAAATCACTGTTTGACTTGATAATGCACAAATTGAATGTCATGTCACGTACCCAAGTTGTGCCCGTTTGTCCATGATGTAGTTGGACTGAAATGAATGTACTCTTGCTCCTAATAAGAGACAGTAGAGTCCAATTTTCCAGCCTCTCAACAATGTCCGGGCTCTTGTCCAGCGGCGTATCACATTAACAATAATTTATCTGATAAATGTCACCAATTAGAGGCAGAGAGATAAACAGAAGTGTCAGAATGTGATCCACAAATAACCCTCTCAGAATCTGAGTCAGCAAGTCATACTGGATGTGACCAGGGATTCTCTCCAACTTAAGCAGTGTGGCGGTGACTCGTGGCTCCACTTTGGGTTGGACTTATGAACAAAGGAAGGACTTGATTTCACTCTCAAAGGCTCTTGGCACTACCGACCTCTGAATATACACTTATGAATGATGGATTTAAGTCAGAATTTGTCAGAGGGTCCATTGAGTGAACACTGCTTGGAAGATAGTTAAGAAGACTCTTCTTGAATGAGCTGGACTTGGTGATAGTGACTCGAGAGGGGGTATGCTTTTGCAGGTATTTGGATATATTGTCAAACATATCTTTATCACTATCTCACACTTGGTTGGTTAGAAAATGCAATATTGACCTACAAAACAACTGAAAGTAAATATCCAGTTTTCATTTTCCGGATCCTTCACGCAATCTCCAAATAAACCCCTCTCCTTGCTCCCCTTTGCTGTGTAGCTGTTTGATTAAAGTGATAGTCTGTAAGATTGCAAAGTGAGGAGAGAGTGTGAGTCAAATCTGAGCGTAAACTGTCAAGTTCCTCCCCTGCCTGCTTGATTGGGCCAGAAAGCCATTGCTGGTTAGCAAAATAAGGAGAGCAAGAACACATTTTCAAGTGTGTACTGCCCGCCTTCACAACCTCCTGATTTGACCTGACTGGCCAGTTCACAGGAAAGCTCATCTCATTGGTCAAAGGATGGCACCATGATTCTGATTAGCTGCTGAAATCAGCAAGGGAGGGACTTTAGGAAAAAAATTCAGACCTGGGCAGTCAATTATACACAATTTATTGAATTTGTAAAACATTTAAACTTATAAACTATCGCTATTTAGAGAGGAAAGAAGAAGGGGTACATCACTGAGGGAACGTTGGTGCATATGTGTGCAGTCGCAACAGTGCTTCTTTCAGTCAGGGGAAACTGAAGCTACATACGTAGCTTACCAACATCATGTATGGAGTGAATGAAGAACAAATCTCTGACACTGTGAAGCGCTTTGGGTGACTTGTGTCATGTGAAAAGTGCTATAGAAAGAGGATTAAGCTTAATAAAAGATTGAGAGGTGAGGAAAGCATTTCTTGGATAAAGGACCTCACAAGGAGCTTTTTGGGAGCTACCGCTGCATGCTGAGAATAGCTGCCGGAGAAGATTCAAAGATTACTCAAAGATGCGTGAGTGGGTTGAAACACAGCTCCAGTTATGTTTTTGACGAGAAAACAACTTTTTTAACTCTTTAAAAAGCCTTGCATATTCTGAACTTGTTCTTGAACTTAGACTTGCAAATTGAAGTCTTGGACTTGAACCTGGAATTGGACTCGAACAATGAAGACTTGGACTTGTCAAATTATGACTGGATTGAATATTGTGTTCTCATAAAAAAGAAACGTAACATATTGTTGTCATTTGTTTCTTTTGTGCATGGGTATACATCAGAACATGGTGTCCAAAGAGCTCCCCTGTGTATTTCAAAGTCCAGATACATTTTTTCAGGCTTCTTCTAAACTTCTGATATTGTCATTGTTACATAATTTCCTCCACTATGCATATGCTGACATTGTTTTGAGCTTGTTGTTGAACTGTTCCACTTCACTCAGCTTTGCCTCGCTCTGCTGGCATTTTGTTATTCCTAAATTTCATAAAAAATGCCATACTCATACCACTCAACTATGCCATACAAGCGGAAGAAGTCATATTCACAGTAAGTCTGATACTATGAGTATGCCTTTGCATGTAGTCGTCCAATAGACAGTTAAGTTGTGAGCAGATAGAAGGAGCCCAGACTGATTCAGAAGCACTTTTCAGGTCTGTCTATAAATACTGAGTTATATTTGAGCTAAATGTGGAGCGGCCGCTCACTCACTGCAGCCTGCTCTGTTTTATTGTACACTCACATAGAGAGGAGCAAAAATACACCGCGCTCCTGGGAGACTGTCGCCATGGCAGCCGTTACTGTGGAGACGGCTCAACCTACACGTGATGCCCTGTCAGAGGAGTGGGAAAGGGAATTGTTGATTTTAAAAAAAGTTCTGAAATGTGTTACAAACCGAAAAATCTGTAAATCCATCCACAGAAGATGAATCATGAATCACTAGTGGATTTCCTGAAAGTGGAAAAGTAACTTCTTTTTTTTTTTTTTTTACTCAGGTGAGAATATTGTAATATTCCTCAAGTACAAGTAAAACTTATTGTGATAAACTATTCTGTCTTGCAAAAATCACACAAGTAAATTGAGTATGAAATAGGTGGCGTAGCACCCAATCTTTTCTGTCTCGTGTAACCCTTGAGTTGTACTGTAGATTTATACTCCAAGTACACCCACCCTACTGTACGTCCAGTATCCTGCGATCAACTACACTCAGAATTTTTAATGATTAGTAGAGTGTCGTGTTCAAAATAGGGTTGCAAAATTCCCAATAAATTCCTGGAAATGTTCAATGGAAACTTTAGTTCAGATCATGACAGATCATTACTGTACAAGGAGTGTTCGACACAGAATTGCATTAAACAGAACAGACTAAATTACAGACTTTTAAAACAATATGATATTGTAATACTGCACAGCTGTATTACAATGATTTATGTGTAAGATGGACGCAAACTAGTGGTGGGACTCGATAAAAAATGTTATTGAGTTAATTATGGCCTCTGTAATTAATTAATCGCATTTAAGCATCATTTATTTAGGGGTTGTATTCATTTTTAGCGCTATAATTTAGATGCTTCTTTGTATTTTCCTACATTCTACCTTATTTAAAGTGGAAATGTGAGGCCTGTGTGATCATTTCAAAGACAGTGGCAGTTTGATTTATTTTGTCCTGCCCCAAGACATCGGAGAATGATCTTTTTAAAATAAGTTTATGTAGGCGCTTAACTGTGTGAATAAACAAGTGTGACAGTAAAATTGTTTTTGGCTTCAGGCTGTGTTTGTCCCTAAGCAACGTCTTGCAGGAAAAAGGAAACTGATAAAGTGTCTGTGTGATTCATTTCGATTCATATTTTCAATCGCACTAAACCTTGTGTAATTAATTTATTGTAATTAATCGGGAAAAAGTCCCGGCCCTAATACAAACATGGAATAAGTCTATCATTCCATTTCCAAAAGCTCTTCTTTGTATTGGCCACACTCCTAAAACACTGTCCTCTTAAAACCCTGGCGCTCACACATCGCAAAAATGATTTCTTTGAGACCTTCCATCTCTGCTGTGATAGATATTTCAGTGTATAACTGAAAAAGCAAAGTAAGAACATTGTTGGTTCCATGCAAACATTGAATCCCAGCTCCAGGAAATTGCTGAATGTCTCTCCCGCGCTTCACCCCCTTTGACCCTGATCTGTACCCATCAAATAAAGCCTGATACGGGCCACAAAAACCCTTAAAAAAATGAAGGTTGAGGTCCATGTTATTGACGTTAATGACCACACACTGACCATGATGACACTAGTCCCGTAGTTGCTGCAGTCCGGTGAAACTGGACAGCACCAAGACAAGAACACGGGACGCTCCCACTGTAATTAGCACTTATTGAATACAGTAAATGTTTGTTTGAAAGAAAAGAATTGTGTTGTAATCATCTCGTGAAATTACAGCGAATGACATGAAGTTTTGTTGAGTAAAAATCCTACATCAAGTAAAACAAGTCAATCTTTATCCATTTCCTCTTTGTTGGAGAACGCAGCAGCTTGAGCTCTGCAGAGTCAGTCTGCTCACTCATTCAGTTTCCATAGCAGCAGCCGTAGCCGCGGCCAATCGCACCTCACTTCCTGGTTGGTTTCCGATTGGCGCAAATGCTCTGACTCTGGGCCCTCCGTTGTGCTGCTGTACGTTTTGTGCAGACAGGACCCAGACAGCACCAGACACATAGAGCCGTACAAATATTTACCCAAAAGGTAATGTTGGACTAGAGAGACTTTTCTTTGTTCTTCAAATGGTTTCATAAGGGCTTAGAAATAACAGCTTCTATTGTGGAAAGTTTGATCAGAAGAGTTTAGTATAACCCAGGGCCGCTACAAGCACTTGTCATGCAAATAAACCTTTCTGAGATTTTTCCCGCCCAAGTTATGTATGTTGCTTCATTCATGCAGTTTTGAGGACTCAGTTCACTTTCTTCTGCCTAAGCGATCCTGTCTGTATTTCCTGTTTTTTGATCACATCATACAGTAGATGGAACACAAATCTGTCCTCCGCATTTTTAAAACCCATAATCCGTTCTGAGAAGTGCTGTGTGCTCAAAACTGTGTTCAAAGTCTGTTTTTTGCTTTCTGTTTAGAACTTATATATTACAAAAGCCATTGTAATACTCCCCTCCTGGAACCGCCACCTTAATGTGGTGGAGGAGTTTGAGCACCTGATAGATAGATAGATTATTGTCAGATACGAGGATCTGAAATTTGTTTTACAATTCAGCAGCTCCATAAAAATAAAGACAAGACATACAGATATAAGACACAGAGACATTATAAACAATTGTCCGCTCGCCATAACACACTTTGATTTTATGACTTAAGCTCCTCATTTAGCAGCAAGTCATAAAATCAAAGTGTGTTATGGCGAGCGAACCTGAATGATCCTGGGGGCTCTGTGGTTAGGGGCGTCTTGCCCCTGGTAGGGTCTCCCATGGCAAACAGGTCCTAGGTGACGGGTCAGACAAAGAGCGGTTCAGAAGCCCCTTATGAGAGACCAACAGGCCCAGTTTGAATCGTGAGGCCGTCCTCCCGTGGACCCACCACCTTCAGACGGCGCCATAGAGGACTGGGGCAATGATTTGGGCAGCTCCAAAAGCTGCCCCAAAATAGCAAAGGTTTTGTCCAAAGGTGCAGGATTGGAGATAATAAAATCGTGAGCCTGCACTCGTCTGCGCACAAACGTTGTTGTAGTGGGTTTCAGGCTCCAGTCGGCATGTGTTTGAGGTGTGTATTTTCACAGAAAAGCGCAGGGGAAGTAAAATGTGGATTCGTTCCTGCCTGGGCCCTGTTGCATGTGACTCTGATGATGCGCTGACGTTGTGTTTTGTTTGACACTTGACAGAGAACATCACTTCAGCAAGAGGAGGCTCATCCTGCGACAAGCGTCATACAGGGCCTGTCGCAGCTCATCTTTGGTCGTAAGACTTTGTCAATGTCTCACAGTACGACCTACCGACCGGCGTTTCTGAGCTACGACCCAAGATTTTCCCCACGATGGTCAAAACCACGCAGTGTAGAACCGGCTTAAGTGTGGCTGTTGTTTTTCCGAGAAACCGTCATTGTCATTGGTTTCAATTTATAGAGAATTACATAATGAGTGCAATCAATATTGGCTTCAGAAATATATTTCTTAAGGTGCCATTGACAGAGCAGCCCACATATTTCACACATGTTAGTCTTAATGTGTAATAATGTAAAATGGCCCGGAGGAGAGTAAACAAAGGAGATATCTGTGCCAGAGCAGGCTAATCCACACAAACCTTCTGTCCCTGCCAGAGCCCAACAATCTTTTCATATCAAGCTGAGCTCCATTCTTCTCTGTCTCAGCCGCACACTGTTGTTGTGTACTTGTGCAAGACACTTCACCCACCTTGCCTCCAGTGTGTACATTGGTGTGTGAATGGATTACTGGTTCCTTTATGTAAAGCGCTTTGAGTAAAAGCACTATATAAGTTGAGAGTTTTTACTAGAAGTTGAGATATATCGGCCGATGTCGGCTATCAGCGAGTACTGTAGGGGGTCTGGGGATATCCCCCCAACCCCCGAAAAATTTGGAACTTTAGACCCCTCTTAAATACTATTTCCTGCATTTTTAGGGTCACATTTTCTGAAGATGTATTTAAATTGATCTTAAATCAGTTATTATTATGATGGTATCGGGGGGAAAAAACGACTATACTGTAGAAAATCCCCCCTACGTTGGTTGAAACACAGCGTTGCAGCGTTCACAGTGTTCACGGTATTTACCACCCCGGACAGACCTTAAGTGGACTTTTGTGTCAAATATATTGCAGGGAGCACCCGATCATAGTCATTTCTCTGGTGAAAGGGTGTTCTTTGATCCCCATCAGTGTGCACTGGAACATCCTTAAGTTTTGAAAATCCTTCTGTAACTAACACAATGTATAGTTTGATTTCTTTGTGGATTTCTTGGGTTAATAACATCTTTTAAAAAGTCATGTCAGTAGCACCATTGTATATTTATAATAAATACTAATATACATTGACCCTGTATTTCCTCTTCAGTCCCAGTCCCCAGTCTGTGGCTGTCCAGTCCCAGTGTCCGCTGTGGTCTGATCCCGTCTGAAGTGTGCCTCCTGCCGGGGTGCTGTACATCAGCTCTACTCGCTCTCGTCTTGATAAAAAGGAGTTATTTTTAGCCTCTGTGGCTTCTCTATGGAGCAGGCTGCAGCATCAGCAGCTTCTGACAGCCTTTAGATACAGGGTGAATGTTAATGATATAGACGCGCGAGGAAGAGACAAACACAAACAGATGGACCTACACAAATCATTTTCTAGATACAAAGATCGCTCATTTCGTTGTTGTATTTTAGCTCAAAAACTGTTTGTACGTTTGAAGGAGTTCGGTCAAGTCTTTCTTTCCTGAACTATAAAAATTGTTTCACTTTCAATATCTTCAATGCTTGTTCCAGATTATAAAGCTTATTTCTCTTTTTTATCCTTTTATCCTGATTTCCTCTGTTTGATAGGGTGTAATAACAGAGCTATAAAGTAAGCTGGCTTTAAGGTAAAAAATAGATTTGTTTATTTGTATACTTTATTGTCCCCATAGGGAAATGTGTTATTGTAGATGTAGGTAACATTCACATTGTGTATCCCTGACAACTTAGATGTAGAGCACATTTCCAGAAGTGGTAGTAGTAGCCAAACTAAGTAGTGCAATCGTTTAAAATGATGTCACTCATGTGGAAGTAAAAACCTTCGGCTGAGAGCACTAACACTGAATAACTGTTTCAGCAGTCACTTTTCTGTTCAACATGAAGCTTTGGTCACTCTTAGATTTACTCACGGTAAGAGAGGGTATCGATACTTAAAGCCACACTGCGTAACATTTGTATTATACTCTTTCCATAAATACAAAACATGACAATGCTATTTTTGCAGTGGGTAGTCAAATCAAAGAATGGATGTGGATGTGGACCTCATTCACACCTCATATTTGTTTGCCTTTAGTCTATGTTTCCATGGTGACAAGCTAGAGACGTCCCGTTCCCAGTAAAGTTACGGTCAGTTCTGAGGAGAGGTGAGACGCACACATTTGTTTGCTCATTGTTTGGTATTTTTCAATAATTAGAATGTCTGTCTTAATCAGGCCTGTCACGATAACATCATTTTAAATTCAATTTATTGAGGCAGGAAAATATAATCCCTTGTTCTAAAAGTGTGTAGTAACATATCCATTATGACACATGAGTTGCCATTAAAATTAACACAATTTATTGAGGTAAAATTGTTGGATAAAAAAAAAGGAAAAAGATAAATATTGAGGCTAAAAATATATTGTTTTTCTGTCATTTTTTGGACAATAAGTCGATTAGTAATTTAATTATTGTGACAGGCCTATTAATAAAATAAATGCTTGTATGTCTTCTATTAGGTGAACTGTTACGCAGTGTGGCTTTAACTCACCTGAGGAAGTTTTCTTTCAACTTTTTCACATATTTGGATAAACAAATCTCAGACTGTACTATGTACAGTACAGAAGTACAGAAAATACTTGTTTGTCTGTCTTAAAATGGGAAAATCATACTGAGCTAAGGCTGAGTTATTGCACTAAAGCTGTCGTTGAAAGAATAACCTTGTTAAAAAGAGCTGGTTTTACAGTGATCCAGCCCTGACTGAAACTCCCATCTGGTCTCATTACAGAATCTGGAGCATCTCTGTGATAACAATTTATCACAGACAGTTAACGGTCCTGCCCCTTTAGATAAACAGTCCGGCGGGTGCGCTTAGTTCAGTGGGATTTGGCCAGTTTCGTGTTGAGCAGAAGAGACAGGGCTGTGTGGGCTGTTTATGTATAGGTGATGTTGTACATGTCCCGTATAGATAAAGTGGATGGGACGGTGCCTTTAGGCACCCCCTGCTTGTCCCCATTACCTCCTTTGTCCTTTAGCTAATTTATGTCCCAGCGCTTTCAATCATTCAAACACAATGACAATTTTTCAACAGCGTCCTGTCTTCAGGTTCGTGTGGGGATGTGTGTGTGGAGTTTACGGGTTATCCCTGGGTCTGGCTGGGCTTCTCACACAGAGAAACATGTATAATATTGACCACACTATTGTAGTTAAATGCTCCTGATGCAGACATGGATAAAGCTGTGCTCAATTTATTGTATCGGCAATACATTGTTATGGAGTGCTCGGCAATACGTCTTCGGTCTACTGCCGATCCGGGCATTTTGAGAGTATTGGATTGGATCGGATTTAATGATGTGATCGAGTCCGATCCCCATAAAGACAGCCATGAATCTGCGGTCCTATACTGCAGCGCTGTGGTAAACTTGCAGGCCGGAGCCGCTGCAGATTCCGGACCACACCCATAATGCTATGGCTAAGCTAGACTACTATTGCTAACCTGCCGCGAACACCTGCAGAAAAGTTCCTTGTTTACTTTGCAGTGCTGCCATAAGCTTTTACAGAGGAGCCAGAATCGAGTCCAACAGTGGAGATGAGAGCGTTCTCATAGGTGCACACTTTTGTTTATGCATATTGATAAGCCATGTGGTCTGTTTATGTCTTTTACAGGCCCTAAAAATAATGCAATAGACCCAAACGGCCTTTAGAAGCAGATAGAGCTGAAACTATAATATCTACTGCTTTGCTGTTGTTTTGTGAAAAGACTTAAAATGCTGCAATTATATTTAAAAAAAACTTTTAATTTAAAATGCCCATTTTAGCCTTTATATTACCCATATTACCTTCCAATTTATTTCATAGCTAAATCCAAAACCTCTTGCATATTCATAGAAGGGTCTTTGATAAACTAATACTATAACCTAAAATATATACATAATGATATTGAATTCTCGTGTGTTCGTTAGAGAACTCATAAATACAGCAAGGCACGGTTATTAAATTGCAAACACTACTTAGAATCAGCACATGTCTTTTTATAGCCTGCAGCACCTGATTCTATAGAAATGTGCATAATGGCGTGAATCCGATATATCTTCTTTGCTGTGGCGGTTTGTGAGTGACAAAACCCTTCAACTGCAACTGCTTTTTGCACGCACGATCATCATCTAAGCATCTATTTTGCAAACGCTTTGTATATCCAGCCCTTACTGCTCTAGTCTTGACCTGTATCCTGGTTCATGGTTCAGTCCCCATGAGCTGCAGTGGCATCTTCTGACAGCTTTGGTTACTCCAACAGAATTGGAAAATGGGTCAAATGCAGCACTGTGGGATTTACAGACCCTTCGGTAAAGTGCACATTGTTCCTGTGTGTTCGAAGTGCTGGAGTGCACAAGGGCGCAGGGGTAGAACTGGGACAGTCCACACACTGCAGAAAACTGGCTTTGTGAACGTGACGGGGCAAAATGATTAAACAGCGTAAAAACAGATGTCTTTTCTTTTCTTTTTTTTTGCTGTATTTTTACACCTCTACAAACACGTTCTGAAAAGCATGTTCATACCACAGTCTTCTCTCAATTGTCAACCGTTGTGCACCGTCTGAACCGAATCTTGCTTTTCAAACATGGCAAAAGTATAATGGCAAAGAAATAGTGAAATAGTGAATACACAGGAACAGACATCATTGAACCCCCGACGGCTGAGTTTCTTTGTCCCTGGATCTGTTTTATCCCAGAACAGAGGGCAGTAATTGCACGCCGTGATGAATCTTCACTGAAGGCTTTTAATAAGACTGTTAACCTACTTAAGCCACTCAGAGCCGGAGCCAGGGTGATGGACCGATACCGAGCCGTACAAAGGGACGGGATCGCTGTTAGGAGAACGCTGCAGTGGAGGCAAAAATCACCTCCAGAAAACATCACAAAGTATTCTAATATTCTCAAAAGCAGTGATTTTTTTTTTTTTACAATTTTTAGGCATATATCCAGTCCAAATTGCTGGTCACTTCACTAATGTTTGGGGAGTTCTAACTTGCCTGTTTGTACAATTTGTTTGAGATTCCATTTTCACTTTTTTGTCCAATATAAGCTAATCCCAACACAGCTAGTAAAAAGGGTTGATGCTGCCTTTGTCTTCACAGTTTGTGCAGTGTTATTGTGCATAGAAAAAAAAAGGAGAAGCGGCGTTCAGTCCTAACGTAAGCGGAATGTTAGCAAACCGGCTAACTCTCCGCATCCGTTAGCCTGTACAATGTATTTTTCCTTTAGCCAACAAGCATCGCAAGTGATGACCCATCGGCCACTAAGTGAGGTCAAAGCCTAGTTAGAAATAATTTATGAATGTACAGACCCTTTAAGCTGGGCATACACTGTGCGACTCAAACAGCGTGTCTACATAAATTAAATAACTTTGGCACGGTGAACTTCAGCAACATTTACAGAGACGCATGGAGAGGCTGAAAGATCGTGTCTAACATCACACAGTGTATGCCCAGCAAGACTTAGTGGATAAAAATAACCTAAATGCTAAATCATATTCAGTCAAGTTTCTGCTTTTTGTTAGGTCGGATACACATCCAATGGCCACTAAACCTCCTTTTATATTATGTTAATGATAGAGAAACGACAGAAATGATATAAATGCCATGAAATGACATACCACATCATACTTTAATATAGAGCCCTGGCTTCATCATTCATTTGTATGGGGATAGAACCAATGGCCGCTGGCTGCTCTGCTTTGCGGCGACGACACTGGAGGCCGCCATTGCTGTAGTACCGCCATATAGCCGCTAGTCCCCCATTGGAATGCATTGCACTTTAGACACGTTAAAAACACCTTTAATGCCCGGTGCCTCATTTTTTTGGAACTGTCTAGAGCTAGATAGTCCTCCTGTGATTACGCTGGGTTAGACACAATCAGAGGGTCTGGGCTGGTTATCGTAGGATACATTTTAGAAATCTCGTACTTAATGAGGGTCGGACTGTTAGCATTGGAGCTGCGCGAGCTACACGTCACGCAAGCGCCGAGTCTACAGTGAAGATCCCGCCCTTATGCCCTTATTAGGAACATGCTTCGTCAGAGCTGGGGAGGAGGAGTCTGTAAATCCGCCATGAATTCCCCCTCGAACGTGGTCATTATGGTAAACTGGGAGGAGTGAGGAGGAGTTGTCTATTATTTGTACAGTCTATGGATAGAACGCTCAATTCAAACAGGTCCGGGAACAGATTGTACGCATATTTCAGTCTTCTCCCAAATGTTAACACCCCTAGACATGTTCAAAAATGACCACCGTGTGAAATGCATCTTGATTTTAAAACCTAAAGCCGGACCGCAATCGCAGTATTTGACCCAAAGAAAATCGCACATGCTACAAGCTTACGATTTGATCTTGTTTGCGCCGTCTAACTTGGTCTCTCTCCCGTGTGTCCCGTGCAGTGCAGTGTCTGGAGATGACCACGAAGCGGAAGCTTATTGGTCGGCTGGTGCCATGCCGCTGTTTCCGTGGCGAGGAGGAGGTGATCTCGGTGCTGGACTACTCCCACTGCAGCCTTCAGCAGGTCCCCAAGGAGATCTTCAGCTTCGAGCGCACCCTAGAGGAACTATACCTGGATGCCAACCAGATTGAGGAGCTGCCCAAAGTAAGGGACACTGTAATTACAAAGTCATTATTGGGTCATTGAGGGTTACTCCACAGAAGGCCTGAAAATATCCTTACCTCGGTATTGAAATTTTACATTTTAGACTTTGAAATAATGTCTATGTATGTCATGCTGTGGCTTTCCCATGTATTAAACCATGATGAACACACATTGACTGCAGAACTACTCTGGTGATGGATTGTGGGCTTTAATCATGTGGAGTACAGTTTTTCGTCTATGACGTAGCAACATCCAGGCAGTACAAAATTGGAGCGTGTCAGTAGAAAAAGAAGAAAGTAAATGGTTTTAGTCATCGTAATACTAGGGCTGTCCCTTACCAAAGATTTCTTGGTCGACCAAAAACATGCCTTGAGCAGCGACTAAAAGGAGGCGTGGCATGGCGCTGACAAAACTTACCTGACCCAAACTGCACTCATAAGACAAATACGGGAGCTTATGCTGTAACTATTAATGCAAAGAAGAACTCGTTAATCGTGTATTTATGTGTAAAAATAAATGTTTACACATAATTTCACCTTTCAGTCTCAGACTCCAGCTCTCTCACTCCTGCATTTGCTGCTGTATGCTGTCCATACATCCATTTAATCCAAATGCAGCGGTGCAGTTTTCCTCTTCCATCATCGGCCCCGTTCTTAAGTGACATTGTGTGCCACTTGTCTCCATTTTGCCATAATGTAAACACGAACCATGTGCTTTATTGTGAAATACGGCGTCCGAGTCAGACTTCCTATCACCCCGTTTAGTCAAACGTCAAACGGAGAAAGATACAAGCGGGTCCATGTGCCGCTGCGCCTGACGTTACACTTTCGGTTTCAATCTTCATGTGTTTCACTAGAGCCACCGAGCCACAGTGAACAGGCTGTCAGACTCGCGTAGAGGCTATTTCAGTGCAGGACCATGTTATTTGTGGATTAAACAACTCATGGCCTGTAGAAAGTCTGGCCTAGAAGGCAAAGCCTCGCCAAGACACAGAAACGCAGACCTCAGCTGCTGCTTGTGCGCACCCAGGAGGAGAAGCGCTCTCTTGTCCTCATTTTTCTCCTCGATGTTTTGCAAAAGTATTTTACACAGAAAATCAAAGGTCACCATTGTCTGTAAAACTCTGATAAAGTATATCTATTTTTATAAGGAAATATTAGCCCTAAGTAAAAGGTAGAGCTATCACAAGCCTTATGTTAATTGAGACCATTTTAATTGATGCAAAAGTGCGACCAATTAGTTAACTAAACAACAGCCCTACAAAACACTACTCCAGGTTCGTATTTCATGAAGGAACAATGCTACGACATGGTTTAAAGCTCATAAAAGTTGAGGGAGTCAGGGAAGGACAGCCTGGGGATGAAGCTTTCCCTCAGTCGGCCGGACCTGGGCCTCTGAGACTCCGCAGCCTCCTCCCTGAAGGCAGCAAACCGAAGAGCCCGTGTGATAGGCGCATGGGAACAGAACCAGATCTGTCAGTGCACCAATTAAGACTACAGCCTTACCTGGATTGGCTGGAGACAGATCTGATCAAAGGATAAACCCGCACCGCACCAAGTGATCACGTCAAACTAATGGAAATCGAGTCTCTACGAAGACTAAACCAGTTGTTAACCTCATTGAAAAAGTGCTTTGTTCCCCGCCGCATGCTTTTGTTCACGATGTATTAATAGGGTCTGATTTAGCTGTCTTCATTATGCGCTGCCCTGTTATTCTCTGTGATGTGGGGGTATTTATAGCCGAACTGTGTTGCGGCGCTGTATTTTTTTTCTCGCCCCCTCCTGTATCCGTTTTGGCACTGGCTGCTTCTTCATGTAAATCCAGTTTTTATTTTTCTTTATCTTTGTGTTGGGTGTTTTCAGTGCGCCGTGCGTTGAGCCCGGGGCCAAGCTGTATAAGGAGAAGATTAATTCGGCATTATTCAGGAAAAAAAAAACAGCAGCTTTTCCACAACATTAGGGATGCGCCTCAAGCAGCTCACACTGTCTTATTTTGAGGCCTTTTACAGCGCAGTTAAAGTTCTGTGTTTTTTCTTTGTTTTTTAATAAAATGCACTTGGACAGGACTTTTGGCTTGCACGTGCGTGAACTGGTTTAACCCATGTCAAAACCCCAGTGTCCAAATGCTTTTGTGCAGCCCTGTCACCACATCTATGGAAGGTTTCAGACAATTACGCATTATGTTTGGTTGCTTGAAGATTATGGAGCTGTAGGCACAGTTGCTAATCTCTTGTAGCCTTTTAGATATATTACTGTGTGATATTACAACTGTCACGTTTGGAGTTGTCGTTATATATTTTGTGCAGTTGTAGCCTGAGGTTGTAGTGATCCCTGTCTTGTGTCCCCGTCTGACAGTTAAGAGTGAATAAGTTACGATAGTTGAGCCACTGATACCTTTTTCCTTAAGAATTTGACATTTGTTTACATTTGGTGCAATGTGGCGGCACGTGTCAGCAATACTTAAGTTGCCCGGAGGCACTGGTTGAAGGAAGTGTCAAATACAGAGGACAAACATCTCAACAACAACAAGCAGTGCAAAAAATGTTTGCTTTATTGTGTTCTATTCCGCAAATTGACTTGTTTTCCCCCGTCGTGTTCTTCAGCAACTGTTCAACTGCCAGGCCTTGAAGAAGCTGAGCATGCCCGACAACGACCTGTCCAACCTGCCCACCGCCATTGCCAGCCTCGCCAACCTCAAGGAGCTGGACATCAGTAAAAACGGTAACAGGAAACGAAACAAATGTGTTCTTTGTTCTACTTGGAATTGGCTATACTGCTAATGCTGCTAAAACAGAAAGAAATGTGCTAACTATGCTAACACAAAACACATTCAGTAGCTAACATGTTTGTTCGTCTCATTCACATTAATGACTCTTTAAGGTTACCACGTCGTGTCTTCTCTGGGAAAGAGCCAAAGCCTTCTACAAATTACTATCACAGTCCATCAGTAACTGGAGGCCATCTTAAAGTGATAGTCTGTTAGTTTAAATGTTGGAAAAAATGTATAGAGTGTATAATTGACCGCCTGGGCCTGCAAATTAACATAACATAAGTCATATTAAAAGGCCAACCAAACTTTTTTCTGATGATAAACGTGCTCTTGTTTGTTTATAAATGTTTTTTTTTTTTTAAATGAAGCCACTGGTCCAAAGTAGTTACCCGCACTGGTACTTTAGGACTGTAAGATTTATGTACTCATGACTAACCTCAGCACTAACCGTCTGTATGTTGACAATAACAGGGATCCAGGAGTTTCCAGATAACATCAAGTGCTGTAAAGGCCTGTCTGTGGTAGAGGCCAGTGTTAACCCCATCACCAAGTAAGAGTCTAACAACCACTTACCAACACCGTACTCACCCACTCACAAGCCCATCCTCTTGTAACCAGCAAAGGCGACAATTGTTTACTGTTTACTGTTGAAATTGCAACATAGACGCAATCATAATTTGTGGTACAGCATTCTTTGTCCTATTAATAATATGTTCTGATAATAAATCAGAGAACAGATGACTATTGCCCTATTGTAGGCTATATTTGCGACGGTTGCGTAAGGAGATGTCTGCATGCACATTTCAGATATCAAAAAGTACAACTGACATCATAAAATCCATTGAGATAAAGCAAATTTGGCTAAAGTGATTTAATTATGATCTACATATAAAGAAAAACTACTTGACTGTCCTCCATTGTGTATTTGTGACATTATCTTTGACCATGACTCATCCATGGCCAACAGAGGTAACAGCGCTAATATTTCTGTTGTCATGGCGACGCGAAGGCTGTCCAAGGCCACACTCGCCGCCGTGTATCAATGTCTTTTTAAGCGTTTACTGTCTCCCCTCACAGACTCCCCGATGGTTTCACACAGCTCCTCAATCTCACTCAGCTTTTCCTAAACGATGCCTTCCTCGAGTATCTGCCGGCAAACTTTGGCAGGTAACATCTCTGTCATTTGGTCAAACCATTGCTTTTCCACTTTTGTGATTTTTTTGGTTTCCATTCGTCTATCAGACTCTCTAAACTACGGATCCTGGAGCTGAGGGAGAACCATCTGAAAACAATGCCAAAGTAAGGATTGTTTTCGAGCTTAGCTGCTTTGTAATTGTGAACAATCATTGGTTTACTGTCAAGGACCCAATCAATATCATAAGCCCACACGCATTCATACATAGTCTACTCAGATTCTGTAACATCAGGCCCGTGGGCAATATCTTGCCCTGCCAGCATATCTTCTGGCCCCACAGATGATTTTACTACACACAACATGAACCTAAATTCTCATTAAAACACTCACAATTCCTGAGAATATATATAATATGCGGAACGATGCTACTTTTGTACAAAGTATTGCCGGAGTTTAGGCATCCATGGCTAAAAAATGCCCCATGACCAAGCAAAGTTGCTTACCCCTGCCGTAAGAGGTCTAAAAACAGGGATTGAGTGTGTGAAAATCTCCACTCTGTCCAAACTTCCTATCGTATGGTGTTGTCTATTGAATGGAGACAACCATTCTTCAACCAGTTATACCATATGTAGCGGGGCCGACATGTGTTGGTGGTTTGGCCTCGCTGGCCTTATGCCTCCTGTGCAACTGTACTCTGTGTCCTCATTGAGTGTTGCTTTGCCATCTGGTTGACCTACACATTTGTAGGTGCTTTGTTGTCAATATGGTTACAGCACTTGGATGTCTTGTTAGAACACTTGATGCCGGTGACGTCTCGTTCGTCTGACACCCAGCTCTATCCTTTCGAAGTGTGTCAAAAAAGTCCCCCGTACATAAGGAGTATGTAACTTGGATGAGAGATAGTCTTGATATGACTGAGGAATATACAGTAACAGTATGTAATAGGAATGTAACGATTCCTCAAAAATCGATTTAAAATCGATTTAAACTGCTTAAAATGTGAATCGGTGTAAAAAATAAAATAATCGATGTTAAGGCCACCCTCAGCTACTCCATTTTGCCCGACCGGAATAGTTGCATTCTCACATTGCATCGGTAGAAACAGCGAGCTAACTTTTTCTCAAGACAAGCTCTACACCTCCCCCGCCTCACCCCCAACACACGGCACACCATGTAAACACATACTGTACATGCATAGGCAACGAAGCAACAGTGCAGCAAAAGTTAGCGGCTACACAGTCAGAGATTAGCGTTAGCAGCTAACGTAGAGTTTAGCATTATGACAGATGTTTACCAAAGATCGTAAACTGACAAACATCTGACCGACCTGCTCTGATTCTGCTGAAATCCTCATCAAATGTACATTTGTCAAATAATCCAATATCTACATTACTGTGAGTCATTCGAGGGTCTGCACTGTAATATTTGTTCTAAATGGTAGCATTATGTTTAAACTGCAAAAAAAAAGAAAAGAAAAAAGTTTGGTAAATAAATATAAGCCTCAAAGTGTTTGCTTTGCTACATATCTTATTTATGCTGAAAAAATGTACAAGCACACATGTCAAAATTATTATAGTTCATTTTCATGTCTTGTCATTTTTTGTAATGTAAAATTCTCTTACTGAGACAGTTAACAGTTTGTTGCAAAGACACAAATGCAGATGTTAAAACAAAAGAAACATCTATTGGTATGAATGAGTCATATTCATTTTCTTAAAAAAAAAAGGTTAAAAACAAATCGGGAAAAAAATGGAAATCGGGAACTTAAAAATCGAATCGAATCGGGGCTTGAGTGAATCGTTACATCTCTAGTATGTAACTGTGGTTCTCTTAGTGCTGAGAATATCTTTCCACTCAGGACTCCTTTACATCAACATACAGGTGGTGTTAAAATCCACATCACCTGACCACCTGTAGTCAACCCATATTATGCAACTGGGTAGACAGCTAGTCTCTTCACTCAAAGAAATGTGGTTACGTTCTGGAAGCATAAGTGGTAGAATAAGTAGGAAGAACTCCCAGTCTTTATTTCTGTAAAAATGACCCATGGCTAACATAATTTAATGTTTTGTTTGTTGAAATAGTAAAAACAATGGCCGTATGTGCTACAACCTACACACTATTCCTGTAAAGCATTTGTTTCTCTGCTCGCAGGTCAATTCACAGACTCACACAGTTGGAGAGATTAGATTTGGGTAGCAATGAATTCTCAGAAATGGTAAGAATACACTTTTGTTTTCATACAATATTTTCATTACAATGTAACATATTAAACATTTCCTTTTTCTGTTTTAGCCTGAAGTATTAGAACAGATTCACAACCTTAGAGAGCTGTGGATGGATAACAACTCTCTACAAAGCATACCAGGGGTACGCCACAGAAACGTTAGCATCTTACTTCTTCTGTATTGGTCTTGACTTGTCTTGTTTCTGTGTCCTCTACCTGCAGACAATAGGGAAATTACGTCAGTTGCGGTATTTGGATTTAGCAAAGAACCGTATCGAGACGCTGGACTCTGATGTGTCGGGCTGCGAGGCTTTAGAAGATCTGCTGCTATCATCCAACATGCTACAACAGCTTCCTGACTCCATAGGTACAAACTCATCAGGTTTCACACACACGCAGGTAGTGATGGGGAGAATGAGAGTGAGAGGGGGGTGACATCTGGGTGTCAATTGATTTGATATGTTATGTGACACATGGCTCATTATTGACTCCTTGCAGTATATTTCATTCATAGCCAAGTTTGTGATAAAAAGACTAGTGCGTCGCGTCTGCAAAGTGCTATGAGTGATCATAAACCTGGAAGTAGCACCAATGTTGAAAACAATGTAGCCTGAAGGAGGCTAATGTTGTAACTTTACAGGAACAGGCCACTGTTTTCCATACTGAGATATGTTCTTACCTGAGCTTTGTGCCCATGGAAGAGCGGGGTCACTTCTAATTTCCCCCCGTTTGGGGCCAATGCTAACAACATCTTTGGTCGTTTTGCGTGACTGAGGGCACGCACAAAGACCAGACAGGTACGTGTCAACTTATCTAAGCTCAGCTAAGAACATAATCTCAGTATGTAAAAACGGCGGTCTGTTCCTTTAAGTTATAAAATTAGCGTATGAACTCATTGCTATGAAGAATCACAAAGCAAGGAGTGTGTTAGGAGAGTAAGGAATGGTTTGAGGTACAGGGCCTTTAAATATAGAAAAAAACACAAGTCCTGTTTCCAAAAGGAATAGAATTGTCACCAATCTTATATAGAAAACATATACATAATTTAAAGTAATTTATTTGTGTTTAAAAAGTGCAATGCTGTCTTGGCAGTATTCTCCACAAGTGCTGACCCTATGGCCTTATTGATATGCATGAAGTCATCAGAAGTATCAACATCAACATTGGAAGTATTGGTATCGTATCATGATTCGTGATTCGCAAAATGTCACGATATATCACTTAATCGATACTTTGGTACACCCTAGTTCTGGCGAAGTGATGGCAGAGAGTGGGATTTTTTACTAGGGCTTTTGTTGTTCCTGTTAAAATGCAACTGTAGACCATGAAGTTCTTTCTTTCTTCTTCTGCTAAAGGAATGCTAAAGAAGATGACAACGCTGAAGGTAGACGACAACCAGCTGACCTCACTGCCTAACTCCATCGGGAGGTAACTTCAGCACTTCCACACTGACTTCTTACTTTTCCTTTGATTTTGAAATTTGGTTTGGGCTCTGAGTTGTCTTTGTGTTGTGTTTGCTGCCACGGCATTAGCCCAAAGCCCAAGCAAGGGTGAGTAACTGTAGCGTCGAGTGTCCCTGGGGTGCGTTCAAGGACAGAGTCGATCAATAGTGTTAAAGATGCCAGCTAATGGCATTTGTTTGCTTAATGTATGCTAGCTACTGTATTTTACCTACATAGTTTGCCTAAAATGGTTAAAAATATTGGATTAAATACATTAATAGTCCTTGAACACATCCTGGGCTTTAGTTAAATAAGTTCATAAATGGATCCTCAAAGCTTGAATAGTTCCTGCCTTGATCCTTACAATGATTACTTGCCCTTTCTTATCCCTCTTTTGTGAATCGCATTGTAGTATTTTTATGGACATACAATAGTCTAGAAACTGTTTCATTTTATAAAACCTTGTTGAATTAGTAAAAGAGAGTACTATGCTTTGCTTCAGTCACAAAGGGTAACATGCCACTGCACTGACCTTGCGACCCTATGGCCAAAGAATGTAAATAGAGGAATGAGGGGGAAACCCTTACAAAATGTATTCTATGCTTCAATGCTTTCAGTCCGTAACCCGACGTCCACGGGGTTAAGTGTTACGACATGGAGATTACAATAAAATGCTGTTCTCCCATCTGTTCTTCGGCATTTTGTTTGAGGCGGGTCTAAGCCAACATAGCAAAATGGAACATTTCAGAGGGGCCTTTATTGTGGCCAGCCTAAGGCACACTTGTGCAATATTCATGCTACTGTCTAATCAGCGTCTTCATATGCCACCTGGGCAGTGGGATGGATTATCTCGGCAATGTCGCGTAGACTTATGATAGTGACAAAAGGTTCCCTGGGCAACAATTGAGACTTTCAGCCAGTTATCAGGGTTTTCTTGAGGAATTCAAAAGTATTAAAAGATATACAATTAATTGTGACATAATTAACGCCTGGAATGTCATTTGAAGTTAACAATTCCAAAAATGCCAAAGGGCAGAAAAACCCCTCTGAAGTTTTGGGCAGTTTTCACCTCTCTCTGCTGTTGAGAATAACAATAGGGCTCATTTACATCTCATTTAGATAAGCCATACCCCCGTAAAGCTCCCCACTGTCATGTCATGTTATGTGTATGTTGGGCCATAGTGATGTAGATAATGGACATAGTGTAGCCTACTCTTTTATTTACTTTACAGTCAAAATCCAGCAAATCCTTCAGTCCCTCTATGCCTGACGTCCCTCAGGCATAGAGGGACTTCTCCCCAGTCCCTCTATGCCTGTGTCAACTCCGCCTCCGTGAGCTGCTGGAGCCTCACGGTGAGAGAGTTAGACTCCAAACATAACTGTTAAAGTTATAACTTTAGAAAAGACTCCTGTACTACTTTTGTAATGCACATACATTCTCATACACATGAGAGGAAAAGGCTGACAGTGCAACGTTTCGCCGGGCGTCATCACATTGTTTACGTTTCACTCCACAAACCCAGCGTAACTTTATCTAACCATAAAACCGAAAATATGAAGCGGATCTCTCTCAAATAAGAAGTGGCTGAAAACTAGGGATGCGCGGACTACATTTATGGATTAGTTTAAGTTTGTAGCGATCTTGATTACGACCAAAAACAAAACGCAAACAAATCCAATCAACTGAACACACCATGTTAGCTTACAGCACAACAATGGCCTCATCAAAAAGCAGACACGAAAGCACAGCGGCCACAAGCGACAAAAAAAACAAACTTTTACTCACCCATCTGAAGTAACCTTTGCGTGCCTTCTGCTCAGCAAACTCGTGGTAAATCCATTTTCCCCGCTCAGTTATTTTCAATGTAGAGTTTGGCAAATCCGCGCTACATCCTTCTGTCCTAAATCACGCTCTGAAGGCAAGGAGCTGGCTCAGGATGCATGCTTACAGCCAGGGCATCATCAGTCGCACAGAAAAGTCAGCCTGGTTCACTGGTTTCACACAGAAAAACAAACCTCTGCAGTAGTATCCCAGCGTTAGCAGCGGCGGCCTCTGAGAGCCACACACAGAGAAGCGTTGCATAACCATGAGCCACACGCGCACAATGACACGCCCCCACGGCGTGCGCTATTTCTCCGACAAAACAAGCCGATTTAAACCTGAAAAACGGATCGACAATAGGCGTAGGTATAAAACTGCCTTTTTTGCGTGACATTTGTTTGCTAAAGCATGTGTCAACAACGCAAACCAAAGCAGCGGTGCTTCCTCCTCTGCGGTGCTTACCCAGTATGTACATAGACACAGACAAAGTCACGCCCCTACAGCACTTATTTTACACTTTGTTGTAATACCTTCCATAATATCTATTTATTAGGCTTTTCTGTGTAAATGCTAGCAACACCATACTTATCGCTTAGCTCATACCGGCTTCAATATTGAATCAATGTCCAGTCCACTTCCCGCTGCCTGCTCACCTCTCCTCTCACCGTCGGGAGCGTATGGTGGCCCAGATGGTCCAGTCCTGTGGGAGTAATAGCGGCAGACTCATGCAGTGTTAGCTGTGACATGACATTATTGTAAAAGCGCTGGGTCATTAGCATTAGCCCACAGTTAGCATGCCGGGGGGTCAGGCCCTCAAAGAGGTGTGATCTGAATAAATGAGGAGCAAATGTGATGTGAAATCATTATTTTATCAGTGCCCTTAGAAAGTAAAGAAACTATTATCACTTTTATTTTGAAAGTTGGACCTAGATTATTGTAATTGTCGTGCCCGTTTTAAAGCATATTGTAGCTCAACAGTCCTGCCCACCTTGATTCTGCTTTGGTCCTATTCATTTGTCCCATAGACTATTCTATTTGATTATAATTAATATTAATATTAAAAGAGTGGTGGAGCTAAATTTGAAATTGTTTTGTTTTATTATTTCACATCAACTATTGTTTGTGCAGCACTTTGTTTATGTTGATAAATTGTGCTATACAAATGATGTAGATTTGGAATCGATTTTTCCATATTTATATATTTTCCATGAAAAGTCTATGGGAAAATACTAGTATTTTTACTTCCTTTACTTCCAAGAGTGGGCTTCAAGTTAGGCTGGGCTATTGAGTGCATGCCAGCTCTGTTGCTTTTATATCATAAATCTGTATTGTATGTATCTATTTTGTAAAAATGTTTATTTTTATTGTATCTGTACTTTTATTATGGTTAATAGCGAAAAGGCCTATAGTTACATGTTAATTTTTCCAGTACGTGCTTGCGTGTATGTGTATATGTGCTTTGTACTATTTAAAGGAGGACTTTGGTATTCTGCTACTGATATTTTTCAGCAATATTTTTTCTTTTTACATAATATTATTAACAGAAAGAACTGTTGCTTTGTGTGAGTGTTTGTTTTTTCCTTATTCTCATTACAGTGCTCATTGAAAACTTAACTGCTATATTTAGCTCTGACAAGATACTAATTTCTGTTAAAATGTAAAAACAAACAAAAAAGGCTACAATGACAAAAGCGTTCATATATACTTTAGAAGCTGAAATAGAAACCATTTTGTGGATATCTTAGAGCGTGTACAGTATATTTTTAAATCTCTTTGCTTCTGTGTCTCAGTCTGTCTCTATTGGAGGAGTTGGACTGTAGTTGTAATGAATTGGAGTCTTTACCCCCCACTATCGGCTACCTGCACAGTCTGAGAACGTTTGCGGCCGACGAGAACTTCCTCACGGAGCTGCCGCGAGAGGTAACCATGCAAGGACAAAGAAAACCAAATGATAAACAACAAAACAACATTATCCACTAATTGACAGACAGGAGAACTTTTGTGTAACATCATAAAATCCTGACACGGTTATTACGCACATGGTAAATCAGCCGGTTTATTACAGTTTTTGCCCGTTGCTTGAGCACATTTTGCTAAACTTCGCTCATTTTGCCAAAACTCTACACACAAGTAAACATGACACAACACTGGGAAATATACCATTCACATCTGTGTCAAATTGAAAGTCTACTATCAAAACCTAAACTCTGCTATCAAAACCTAACATTCCTTTGTCAAAATGTAACTCTGAGGACAAAATGACACATACTTGCATCATATGCAGACAATTTCAGATCAGGCGGAACACACTAGTCTACTGCACTGCTGTCTTTGATTTTCCCTGTTTATTCAGAAGGCATATTTTCAGGAGGAACATTTTCAAACAACCAAAGAAGCAAATAGGCCTACTCAATATTGTACATTGCAGCACTGTACATTGCAGTAACAGGAATTCAGATAAAGCAAAAAGAAAAGAAAAAAGAAAAGAAAAATACTGTAAAAGAAAAAACACTATACTGTAAACAAAGAAAATCATGGCAATTGTGCATACGTGCGCTCATGGATCCTGCCGTCTGTTTGGGTCTGGCCACAAAACCTCATTGACATTGCAAGCAATGTCTTCTCCCGCTAAGCACCGGGGAAAATATCCCTTGCATGTCGAAACCATCCATGCTTGCAAAGTTCTTGAAATGGCTACATTGAGGCTTTTTGTAGCTGGCTGATTGGTGTTAAATTCTGCAAGTCAGTGTCTTCAGGTGTGTATTTGAGTGGTTGCAATTACCCGATGTGTTTGTATTTTGGATACATGTGTTTTCCAAATGGCACCCTGAGATATCATTTTTGAGCGAAGTGACTTATGTATGAAAGAGAGTGTAGTATGCAGGACCAAGTGTGTTGCATAAAGGAGTAAGTGTGTTGCAGAATTGCAACTAGAGTGCAAAGCAGCGCTTTTGTTTAAGGTATGGGTACATGTGTTTGAGGTATGGTAACAAAAGCTTCAAGTTGTGTTACTTTAATCTAATGCAGGTCTATAGTGTTCAAGCAACGGGCAAAAACTGTAATCTCTCAAATGTACGTCTTTTTTGCTAAACTTTGCCCTTTTATAGGTTTGCAGTGAAAGAAATGGTTGTCGATTCATTCTAACTTCCGTGCATATGTTTTCAGATCGGTAACTGTAAGAACGTGACCGTGATGTCTTTGAGATCGAACAAACTTGAGTTCCTCCCGGACGAGATCGGGCAGATGACCAAACTCCGAGTGCTCAACCTAAGTGACAACAGGTACGCGATACATACTGTACAGACTAGTGCAACCGCCTGAAAGAGATATGATCCAACTTTGCAATGTGGATTCTGGCAGGTAGGAATACCACTGTGGTAATGCAATGAAGGGAGACAATAATCCATACCTAATGTTGTTGTTATTATTAATATTATTATTATCCTCATCAGAGATCAAAGGCCTGTGAAAGTGCTCTAGAAATGTGAGAAATACAGTCAGTTCCTTAAAAAAATAAAACATGCACAGAGAGTAGCATGTATTGCCAGGAAAATGTCACTGTTGCCAGAAATGATGAGAATAATGTAAGATATGGCTGTCTATTTAGATATGTTTTGTGGTTTGTTTGTTTGTTTGTTTGTTTTAGGTTGAAGAATCTGCCTTTTACCTTCACAAAGCTCAAAGACCTAGCGGCTCTGTGGCTCTCCGACAATCAGGTATATAAATAAAGCGTACGAAAGATGGAACAAGGACCAGCCCATGTGTTTAAGGCCTGAAAAGTGTGGTATGATGCAAAATCGAAATATTTTTAGGGCTTTTCACCATGTTACATACAACACATACCTTGTGTCTAGAGTAATTTACACATAGACTGGCAGGGAAAAAAATAGAAAAATAACATATATATATAGAGAGAGATTAGTGCTACTGTACTAAGGTAGACAACTTGTATGTACATAATTGAGTAGAAACATACCATTGTTAATTCCGTCATAAATCCGTCATTCCACAAACAGCTCAGCACCAGTGATTCAGACGAGTTGTGAAGCAACTATAAGCCCGTTAAAAAAACAGTCATTTGCATTGCAATAGTCGAGGCCATTAGCGAAACAATAAGCCTTGTACAAAAACAATATAAGCTACAAAACAGAGGATAATAGCTGCATGTCGTTTCTGCCAAATTCAAGCTAACGCCCCATAGCACTCACAATTTAAATCTTATCGCCACAGCGACACAAATAACACAAAACCAACCTGTAGATTTGGGTAATGAAATGGTAAAACTCACTGCGGAGTTAGGGAGGTGTAGAGTGAGAATAGAAGAGGAAACAGAGGTCTGTGGTTCTGTGGGTCCTCGAGGGTGTTACAATAAACTATTTTCACTGCCTTTCATGGCATATATGCTGTGAGGGGCATGAATAATGCTATAACCGAGAGGCTCTTACTGAATGCCAAATGTAACAAGTGAATTTCTCCGTTGTGAGATCAATAAAGGATTATCTTATCTTATCTTATCTCATTATTTACGAAATTATCTGGGAATCATAACTCAAGACAGCGTGCCAACGTAGCGGTATAAAGGGCGGATAGGCTTGGTGGATGAGTTATGTAATTACATCAAAACAGTGATCTGCGCTTCAATGGATCTTGCCGCTTTTATTGCGGGTCGGTGTGGTGCAACACGGGCCTGTTCACACATGTTTAAGTAAACATGTAAGTCTACCATGGCAACTCTGTAAATCTCAGTCATCACACAAATAAAAGTAACCAGATTATTTTACCACCCTGTATAACTTTTAATGAATGTTATTAAAGCCTGTATAACTTTTAATGAATGTTATTAAACCTATTGGATCGTCTCCTTGCAGTCCAAGGCTCTGATCCCGCTGCAGACTGAGGCACATCCAGAAACCAAACAGAAAGTTCTGACCAACTACATGTTTCCTCAGCAGCCCAGGCATGACGAAGGTATGCTAACACTATATTCAGACCTGCACACACGTGCTTTGAAACGCATGTGATTGTGCGGCAGAAAAAA
The DNA here is from genome assembly GCA_007210695.1 of Neogobius melanostomus. Taxonomy (NCBI): domain Eukaryota; kingdom Metazoa; phylum Chordata; class Actinopteri; order Gobiiformes; family Gobiidae; genus Neogobius; species Neogobius melanostomus. The sequence goes on from VHKM01000321.1 coordinate 341,666, forward strand.
AATGCAATATTCTTTTTGTTAACATTATTGCCATATTTTAGTAAATCGTTTCACCACGGCATGTTTTGAACTTACATGTGAATCAAACAAGGCGTAAAGGATAATATTCAGGACAAAAGCAAAGCTAAAATGGAATCAAATGATGAAACGATGACTAAAACAGGACTTTTATCCATTTTTAAGCTGCCACAGGTTTTTGTTTTCGGCTACTTTGGCAAAAAAGTACCCATAAAATGCGAAGTAAGGGTGATTTACTGGCATTATATTAATCCAGCAGTTCATATTCCATTCCTCCCTCAAGTAAGAATGCTCCTTCGCGCAGTAAACTGAATCCTGATTTTAAAATGCAGAACGTGTTTGTGTTGCGTGGCGTTGGCAGATTACCAGTCGGACAGTGACAGCTTTAACCCCACTCTTTGGGAGGAGCAGCGGCAGCAGAGGATGACCGTGGCCTTTGACTTCGAGGACAAGAAGGAAGACGAGGACAACTCTGGGAAGGTCAAGGTTAGGTTTATACCTCAGTGTCTTAGATGTCTGCGTCTGTGTTTCTGGGACATTCTCTTAACTCTATACCGCAGTTTCTTTTTCTGGTGTGTGGCTGGGTTTCCTCCGGGCTCTCTGGTTTCATCCACCATCATCAATAATTATGGTGTTAAAAGAAAGGCACCTTGTTTAGTCCTTGCTCTGGGGCGAGCCGGAGATGGTTCATTTGTCTCATAATAACATGTCAGAGGTGTAACTTTGTTGCTTAGACCATGAAGAGACTGAATAAGCCTCTCTACGCCTGGCCATGTTTTTCTAGATGATAAAAAGCTGCTGATGTTGAACTGAGCACATTTTCTCCAGTTTGGCTTTACCCAAATCCAAGAGCTTTGTGAAAAAGGCGCCAAAACAGAGACAAAAACGGGGGTGGAAATACAACAAAAAGAAAGTGACAAAAACGCAATTGAAAAGTGACGAAAAAGCAAAAAAAGGAGCCACAAAAGAGCAATAAAAGCGTGCCGGAAAAGAATAAAGCGACGAAAACAACAAAAAAAGACAAATGTGACGAAAACACGACAAAAAAGCGCGGAAGAAAGCAACAAAACACGACAGAAAGATGACAATATAAACTACAAAAACAAGACGAAAACACAAGAAAAACGCTTCAAAGAAAGTCACCATCAGTTTAGTTGGTCTCAGCTTCCAAATGAGGCGTTACTCTGGCCTAAAGGTTTTTAACCTTTTAGATTTGGGTAAAGCTGAAGTCTGTCTGGTTTTTGTGGGGTTTCTTTTCATGTTTTGTAATTTTGTTGTTGTTGCTTTCTTCATCTGCTTTTTTGTCATGCTTTCGTCTTGTTTTTGCCTCTTTTTTTGGTGGCTTTTCAGCGTTTTTAATCACGTTTTTGTCGCTTGTTTATTGTGTTTTGTCGCTCTTTTGTTGCTTTTTCTGGTCACTTTTTTTGTTGCGTTATCATCCCCGTGTTTGTCGCTGTTTTGGCGCCTTTTACCGAGAAGCCTTTATATTAGGGTAATGCTGCCCACCTTGAAAAAATAGTTTATTAGGATATGGTCAACGTTTCGGTCCTGAGACGGTCCAAATTTGGTCCAAATTGCCTGATGAAGGTCTCAGGACCGAAACGTTGACCATATCCTAATAAACTATTTTTTCAAGGTGGGCTGTGTGCGGGAAGTAATAATTTTTTATCAATGTACGCTGGGATTTTCCCTCATCTCCAACGCACCTGCCTCAAGTAATTGATGTGCGACGTTTTTCTTCTATATTAGGGTAATGTCAAACGGGGGGAAATGTGAGCGGTTCAGGTGGAGGTTAAGAGGTTAAGGGGAGATGTGTGCTGTGTGTCGATTAAAGTGGTGATCAGAAATGTGCTGCCTATTAAATACAAAGATTATAACTGTTTCATTTTCTTCCCAGCCCCAACATATGTCTTTGTAAGTTTATGCCACTTTTTCTATTTCCTAATATTTCTGCTCTCTTCTTACTTGTCTGCTGGTCCCTGTTTTTGTCTCGAACTGTATATTCATGTAACTTGTTCGTACTGATGCAAAAAAAAAAAAAAATCAGATCCCTTTTAAAATGAGTTCTTTCATTCTAAAGATGTCCATTTTGCTGCTCATCCATTCAGGTGGAGATCAACCTGAAGCGGTACCCCACTCCTTACCCCGAGGATCTGAAGAACATGGTGAAGTCGGTGCAAAGCCTTGTGGGTAAGAGCGTGCACGCGGGTCACGTGCACCAGCTCCAGCTTCAGCACCAACACCAACACCAACACCAACATCCACACCAACACCAACACCAGCACCAGCACCAGCTGAGCACGGGCACCGTCACCTCCGGGACCAACATGGAGCACTCCCACATGAGCAAAGAGCCGTACGAGCCGCCCTGGCCCCTCCCGCCCAAAGAGGTACGTATTACAACCAGACCAGAGAAGATGTGAATGATATGTACATTTACTTCTGAGAGCTTTTCATTTCTGTTTAGTTGAATTTTAGCTTTATAGTCATTTCTGTCACACGTATAGCACTTATATTACGCTTCTCTCAAACCATTGGTGCGTGGTGACCGTTTTTTTTATATAAGTAATGATAAAAACAAGAGGAAATATGTAAATACACTCAGAAATCACAAACTTTTCTATTTTCGCTCTATGTTTTTCTAAGGCTGGGTGATAAATCGATATTTAAGATATATCAATATATTTTCAAAAGAGATATGGAGTTAGACCATATCGCATATATCGATATAGTCCAAATGTGCGCTGTAATACCGCTGATCGGAGCTCTCTGCACTGCTCCCTGCGCCCCAGCCCCGCCCCTCCTCAGACACTCGGGCACTCTTCAACAAACATGGAGAAAGCAACAATGTCTGTGAAGCGTGCGGAGGAGAGCTCCTTGGTTGGTAAAAGAAAAACCAGTGGCTCAATCATTTGGAGATGGTTCGGATACAAACGATCAGATGGCAACAAAACCACGCTATATGTAGGGAGGCACGCGATTTTGGCCCATGCAGCTGATGGCCACGGCCCATAGTGAATGTAGCGGCGAGATATGGTGTGCGCTGCGCCATGTGCTTTTGTTTACTTCTCAGTCTAGTTAAGGTTTGCGGTAGATCGTGGATGTACTGTGAAAATATCAGCGTTTGTAAGGCTGCCACCGCGAAGGACTATTGCTTTTCCCCGTTAGCAGCGTGTTAGCGGCAACGCTAATCACTCCATTCCCTCGCTGATACCCGCTCTGATGCACTGATCATAAACTCCCTCAACTCCGGATTCACACGTCTCTTTCTCCACAGAGATGGTGAGCCTGTGCAGCTTGTAAAGAGTAAAGAGTCGTTTGTGGCTTAGTTTAGGAGGCTTATGTTTGGGATAAAGATAAGAACTTATCTCACAACCACTTATTAAAACACAATTAAATCAAGAGCAAATATCAAGAAATTATTTGGGCTATTTGCAAAAAAAAAAAATCAATTATCAGTATAAGCTTATTGTAAATTATGTAAATGGCCATGTGGACTATTTTGAATTATATTTCATATGATTATTAAGGACTAAAAAGTAAGTAATACTTTAATAAGTCCTATTTCATTGTCTCTGCTATAGTTTAGTTATATGCTATATAAAGTTATTAACAGTAAATGGGGTAAAAAAAAACTCGAATAAATCGAAATCACAATATTAAATATTAAAACTACTTGTATTTGGCTTTGAGCTCTCACTTTGTGGAAAAATATTGGGATATACATCGATATTCAACCTAAATATATCGGGATATGACTTTTGGTCCATATCGTCCAGCCCTATGTTTTCATACTTGTAAGTTGTCTTGTAAGTCTCATCAGATTTTCAACCTGTGACATGTAAAAGCGAATTATCGAATTATCAGTGCTGCTAATCATCAACTGTACTGTTGAAATCTGCAACAACATAACTGTAAATCATTGATGGGTACACCCACAGTGTAGTGTGGGTGTACCCATATATGAGAGAAAAAAGAGAGAGAAAAAAAAAAAGAAGATGCATATGAACTTGTTATTTGTAAATTACTTTTATTTAAACAGGCACACGCACACTCCGGCTGTGTCTGTGCCTGGGTAACTCAGGTATTATAATGTAATGTGAAATTTTGCCTGCAGCTGGACACATTATGTTGTATTCTCTCACAAATAATCCTGAAACGCATGAAAGTATCTTGAATATGGGATAGGCACTTATAAGCTTTCTTGCTTCGGCCTACTCCTTTTGAGTTTTGTGTTTTTTTTTTGGTTTCATATGACAATTTCATTTCATTTCATTTCATTTTACAATTACAATTATTATATTTACAATGTAAATATAATAATGTAAATAATATAAATAATTGCTCAAATCAATCAAATCAATCAATCAATCCCCCCCTCTGTGGTTCAAGGTCTATATGAGTAGGGCTGGGTATCGTACATTTCCCCCCCCCGATTCCAGTACTTTAATGATACTTGGTTTTTGATACCTGAACGATACTTTTTCCGATACCTATACTAAATTAGGTAACACTTTATTTTACACTACCTTGATACATTGTACCTAACAAAGTTTAGTACAATGTAATCTGCTTTGTAACAGTCTGTATAACTTGTATCTATGTATTACATACACAATGGATGGAATAATACACTGTATTAGTGTACAGTGGTCCCTCGCTATGACGTGGTTCACCTTTCACGGCCTTGCTCTTTCGCTACACGCCACAGTGTCACAGCAGCACAGGCCGGGCATGACTCTGCGTTTACTTTCTCTGAACTTTTCCGCGAAAATAAACACTGTGAGACCAGGCATAAGGTAGAACCCGTGTGAACTAGTGACAAAAGTGTATAAAGTGTGTGGTGAGGGGGTTTACAGCCTTAAAACATAATAATTGTAAAAAATAAAGCTGACGACTTCGCGGATTTCGTTTATTGTGGGTTATTTTTAGAACGTAACCCCCGTGATAAACGAGGGACCACTGTATTGGATAATAATGTGTATTAGTGTATTGGAAAACGAGAAAAAACTGTGGCAAAAACAATGTGTTTAAAAACAAAATGGGGCAAACATTGGGCAAAAAATAGGGGAAAACAATAAGCCAAAAATTGGGGGAAAAAACATTTATTTGAGCTGAAACGACCAAGGCACTTCCTTTAATTCTGTCCCTGGACCAACAGCATCAAAACTGGGATCTAAAGATATAAGATTTTAATTTTTATTCAGTACCTGCTTTCGATACTTTCCTTTTTTCGATACCATTAGTTGCTAAACTTTTTTCCCTGAAACCATGCTGGTATGGTTTAACGGTACCCAGCCCTATATGAGGGACAGTAACTTGTCTATGTTTATCCCAAACGTTTTCACGTATATTTATGTTGCTGTGTGTGTCGCTCTTAGGTGACAGATCGAGAGATGCAGGATTTCTCTCAAAACCAGCTCATGGACCAAGTGCACAACTCGGGTATAGATATTCCCAAACGCAAAGACAAGGAGGACCTGACAGAAAGCTCTGAGGTACATGTCTTATTTTTTTTAAGATTTAAATGAATAGTAGAGTTGGGCGATTCCCCCACCCCCAAAAAAGTCTTTGGGGGTGGAGAAATGTTTTATGCCTTTGGGGAGTTAACCGATTCTAACTCATTATAGAAATGAAATGGGAGCCGGAAACAGAAATCTCTTACAGGAAATCAGCCTGATGTTGCTGTGCAAGGAGCCTATGGCAGTGTTTCAGGGGACATGAATAACTTAAGTTCAGTTTGTTATTGTGTAACAATAACAATAATGTGTATAATGTAATTAGATGCTATAATATATTTCATTAAAAATATGTTTTTGACTGTGTGCAAGTACATTATTTGATAAATTCCTTCTCACAATTTTAAATTCTAGGTTCTTTATTCCCCCCAGGACTCGATGGGTGGCTCTCCTAATGACATCCGCATCTCAGACATGAGGCCCACCCTGGTAGAGCCCCCATGTACAAGCCGAAGGTGGTGCTGCTGGGCAAAGACAAGAAAGGTACGGATAGGCTCAAGAAAGACTTCACTTCAACTGTCAAAGTGGCCTGAAATCCACGCTTTAGTTCAGTGATGTGCAGGAAAGTTGAGTTGTATGAAATGACTGAAATGAAAGTATATAATGCCATCTACTCCTACCTCAGATACTTTTCATTTTGTTTTAGTGCCAAAAGCGCTACATAATAAAAATCAACTGTACTTAAAACTCTAAAGAATAAAACTGAACCCTGGCCTGAGGGGGCCTGTACTAAGCCACATCCAGTGCACATGGGGAGTGACTGGCGAGAGCGCCGCATTGTTGGCTTCAGGCCTCTCTTCATTACAGCCGGCTGCCTCCAGGTGTAACGGCAGACACAGAAAGAGGGTCAGGTTCTAAATGGACTTAGCTCCAATTAATCCTCCTCTGTGACTAATTCACAGACACTATTACAAGACGCCCGGAGCTATGTACATTACACTGCATTAATCAGTCCCCATGTGAACCAAATGTGAGGCTCCGCGCTAAACTCTTCTCTAAGGCTTAAAGCATGAGGAGTCGCATCATGTAATAACAGTTCAAAATGCAGTAGCTTTCACTTCAATGTGTAATAATAAACCAGCATTTTGTTATAATGTCTCTCATACTGTAATAAACTCAGTGCATTTTGAAATAATATGGTATGGTAATATGGTATTGCATTAGTAAATAGGTCATTCAGTATGGCAAAGTTTAGGCACAAGTCAGGAATGGTTTAGGAAAAGGGTTAGGGCTTGTTTTAATATTATAAATGATCAACAAATGATTAGGAAAGCTTTGTAGAAATTACAATATTGCTATTTGCAAAGGCTTTAGAAATCCTAAAAGTGTAACCCTACCAGAGATGCACACAAGCCTCAAACCTGACAGTCCAAGTCAAGTCCATGTCCCACGGATTCTATGTTTATACTCATTAAAATCACGGTACAATAAAAAAATTAAAATTGATGAATGCCTGTAAATGAAAAACTACTATCAGACAAATACGAGCCCAGGTCTTTTGTAAAATACCACAATAGCTCTCTTAAGCCAAAATCCATTCAGACAATCCCAATGAAATGGAAAGTTAGGAAACATAGCACTAACATGAACTATCGACTACTGTCTACTGCTGCTGTAGCCAAAGGCAGACCCTATGTCATTCATTCAACTATTCCTACCACACCACTACAATCACTTTATTGCAATGCGTATTTGAATACTTTTGTCTTTTATTACAGTACATTCATAATGTCTTGTTTCAACAATTGTTTAAACGGTTCTTTTAGAAAGACACTAGGTATAACACAATTTTGTTTAAATACCTTACACGTTTCGACTGAGTGGGAATTTTTCTTCAGTCTTCCTCTCTCCTTAAGCAGCAAACTCCTCTCCAAACTCCGCCACCCTCCTCACTGTCACTGTAGCGCTTATACTCCGATAGTATTAAGCCCAATGAAGGCTTACCGCAGTGCGCTTTTAATTACAAAGAAGAGGAAATGTTGTATTTCTCCATACTCGCAAATATAGTCTGAATCTAGCCTGATACTGTTTGGATGCATTGTTGAGTGCTAGCACAAGTGCAAATTACACTAAAATGGCTGGGACAGTACTCTTAAAATGCTGCATGTACCCTTTATCATTAGAACAAAAGGTTTGTTAATATCAATCTACATATCAAACAAATGCTGTTTCTATTACACAATTAAATTTAATTTGTTTCACATTTTTAACTGCCATTACATAACTGGGTGATATTACAAATTGCGATCGTACAGGGCCTAGTAAAGCAAGAACCAATCATCATCAGTCTAATTAGGAAATAAGCCTCTTCCTAAATTGCAGTTCCTTACTAAATCTAAGCTCGTCAAAGCTACTAAAAACAAGATTTTTATTCTGAATGTTGTTGATGCTCGTTTGTACAGACAACAAAGCAAAATGTTGTAATCATAAGCACTACTGTAGTTCATCTGATGCAAGCGTCGCGCTCACATGATGCAAGGGGTTAAGGTGACTTTCGGCATTTCCGGGCTCTTTCTGAATCCTGTCCGATGTGTTTTTTTTCTCTCCGCAGAGTCGACGGATGACGAGGTGGATAAAATGCACTGTCTGAACCACAGCGGCTCCTCTGCCACATATTCAGACTATTCTCCTTCTCAGGGCTCTTCCGGCTCCTCCAACCCCCCCAACGCACACAACATGTCCCATACGCACCAACACCAACACCCCCCCACCATGGTCCCGCCCACGAAAGAGCAGCCGCAGCAGACGCACTGGACCAACAGGTAAAGAACGTGTGTGTGGACTTGACTTTGCTCTAGCTGGGGTATCCAATCCTTTTACCTTCGTGGACTACCTTTACGGAATAAAAATGGTTTATACTTTGAGGATACTTGAGTAACAATGAGACTAGTGCTTAAGGGCCTAACTCACCGGCCTGGAGACTAGTTGGACACTCGAGTTGCCGCTGGTCACGGAGATGTCTCCGAGACTACCTGGAGATAAGGCAAGCCTCCAGGTAGTCTCGGTGAAAACTAGGGATGGGTACCGAACCCCGGTATCAGTTCGGCCCTGGGGCCACGTGTGCCGGTCCACTTGGACCAATAAGCTCCAGCCTTAACGGTCTTCTTAACGGGGCTGCTGCGTTTGCTAATCACGCGCGCTCAAATAATCACTAACAGAAAAAGACCCTCTCCGCTCTCATTGACGCATTCACTGCATCGTATCTGTTCATCCCCACTACCCGCACGAGAGCGCATGACATCAGCCCATCTCCGTGTTCTTCCTCCCTCTGCAGCCGTGCATGCGGCAAGACAGGTGCGCGTGGTAAAGACACGCAGTGTTAGACATTCAACACTTTCTTATTGTACTAAAATAAGCAAGTGTTGCTTATTTTATTACTAAAAAGTGAAACGTAACAATCACATTGACGAGCCACGTGCACTTTTCTTCATTCACGAATACCCAAACTAAACAGTTTCGGGTGGAGTCTAATTTCCTGCATATGGCCGCGAGAACGGATCCACGCGTGCACGCGCGAGTCAGCAGAGGCCGGTGTTGACCCACTGGACACAAGCTGAGAGTGACAACGAGGACATAAGAGGCTGTGGCTCTAGTTCTTTATTATTTTATTTTTAAGTTTTCATTTGAGCTCAGTCCCCACAGCTAAAGCCTGTAATTAACAAAACACTCATGAGACTTAATCCTTCATTTACTAGATAATTTTTAAAAATAGTAATTGTACATTTTGGTCTATATTTCTATTTTACCTCCTATAAATGTATGCACAAAAGGGAAATAAATAAGGTCCAAATGTAGAGCAATAGAACATACAGTTGTGGTCAAAATAATAGCAGTGTGTTTAAAAACGTTAGTTAAGCACAAAATCTTTATTTATTTCGATGCATTGGAAGCATTGCCCATGGTTTTCTAAATCAAAACATGAAGAGAAATGTATAATTTCTTCAAGTACTTTGTAAAACATTTTAAAAAATGAACATTGGGCTGTTCAAAAAAATAGCAGTGTTTGCATTTGTCTTTACAAGCTCAATATGTACTACATATAAAAAAGAAATTTCCCTTAGGATTTAGCTTTCCTGTGACTCAATAAACTAATATTTAGTTGTATGACCACAGTTTATTAGAACTGCTTCACATCAGTGTTGCATAGAGTCAACCAACTTCTGGCACCAGTCAACAGGTATTCTTTGACAACATTCCACAATTCCTTGGTTTTGTATCAGAAACTGCTTTTTTGATGTCACCCCACAGGTTTTCTATGGGATTAAGGTCCGGGAATTGGGCAGACCACTCCATAAAATTAATGTTCTTGGTCTGGAACAAAGATTTAGCTTGCTTACTGGTGTGTTTGGGGTCATTGTCTCGTTGAAACACCCATTTCAAGGGCATTTCCTCTTCAGCATATGGCAACATGACCTCTTCAAGTATTTTGATATATCCAAACTAACCCATGATCCCTGGTATTCCATAAATAAGCCCCCCACACAGTTAGAGAAACATGCCCATATCATGATGCTTGTCCCACTCTGCTTCACTGTCTTCAGAGTGGACTATGGCTTTGAATTCAGAGTTTGGGGGTCGCCTGACAAACTGTCTGCAGCCCTTGGACCCAAAAAGAGCAATCTCACTTTCATCAGTCCAATGTCCAAATGTTTCTCCATTTCTCTTTCGGCCAGATGATGTATTCTTTTGAAATTGTATCCTCTTCAGCACATGTCTTTTTGTAACAGTGGGACTTTGCGGGGGCTTCTTGCAAGTAGATTAGCTTCACACAGGCGTCTTCTAACTGTCACAGTACTCACAGGTAACTCCAGAAGTAAGAGCTTGCATGCCATGAATGCTGGGTCTGTCTGTGTTTCTAAGAATCTACTGCACCTACTGGTAAATTGTTGTCCATGTAGTTCTATGATTTATACCAAAAACTGTGAATAATCTGGTTAGTCATGTTGGACAGCTATTATTTTGAACACTACTGTATATAGGCTATATTGCCTATATACAGTAGCCTCTATCTATCTAACTTTCTTTTTTTTCTTCTCTTTTTTTTGCCTTTTAAAGTACCGATAACAGTACTGTTAAAGTACCGGATCGATAAGGAGTATTTATTAAGAGTAGTACTGTAGTATCGATAAATCCTTAACGATACCCATCCCTAGTTCATTTAAGTTTATTTGAATAGGGACAAGTATGTCACATAAGCTCATGTTACATACTACAACATTTTAGCCAAAGCTAATTCTCAATGTCTACGAGGTCTACGCGGTCTCAAGCAGTTGTGTCGCGTATACTGTTTGTTGTCCTCAACCTGTGAGACATTTCTGTCATGTCCCTGCAATGTCGAATACCAGGGAGATCCATACGACTCTTTGAGATCTTCTCGGTGTCCCCAGGTGTCGTAGAGACATTGCAGGGACGTCACAGAAACGTCTCACAGGTTGAGGACAACAAATAGTGTTGCAGCGCGACAATGCCACAGACCATGTAGACCTCTCTGAGATCTCTCGGAGACCATGTGAAGACTCCGCTGAAATCTAACCTGTTCATTATTACCGAGACTACATGGAGTAAGGCTATAAGATTACAATAAGGCGATTATTGCCAGGGGACGTATCGGAGACATCTTGGTGACTAGCGGCGACTCCTGTCTCCATCTAGTCTCAAACTAGTCTCCAGGCCGGTAAGATAGGGCCTTTGTGATCAATCCGAGTTGCAGAGATTGTTGGAGAAATCTAACAAACAATGATCGAGAGATTGATGAAGAATAGGCAGCAGTCAGGATGTCTTATGCAGGAGAAGTTTATTTTGCCATCGTTGCGGGACCCGGAGACATGAACTCAAGACATTGCAGTCCTAACATTCAAGCCTGTCTATACTTCCACATCAAGAGAGTTAAGTAATCTTGGTGACACGTAGGCACTAAGCATCTAACACTGGTATTGTGCCACGTGAATCTATGCACTGACAGTGTGCCACGTGTATTTAGGCCACAAGTCATGTAGAAGGCCGAATGTACTGATTTAGCAGTACGATGTGATAAGGGCAATGTGTGAGGGCCGAATTAACTCTCTAATTCCCTTTCAGAGATGTTGCGGAGACATTGCTGAGACTTTGCGGAGACTGAGATAGGCCCTTTAGTTCACGCAATCTCGGACCACAATAGGCTTTGCGTTACCGAGGTCACGTAATGATGACGGGAACTTTGTATCTATTTTGAACGAAGTAGTTGAAATGTGTCATTTTACCACATGCTTGGTATGCACAGAGGTAGAAAGAAACCATCTACTCATAACTCTCCATTTGTCTGTAAGCATTACTGAACGCCTTCCCAGTCAAACAACACAGAGATACAAATACTTACATTTATGATGATATTAGTGGCCATATCACCAAATATTTCTTTCTGAGCAGATCTCATGAACATGCCCATATTTTGGAAGACCGCATGAATGCAGCGTTAGAGCACACCCTGGATAGTTAGTCGTCAAGAAGAATGAACACATTTTACTGTATTGCTTAAATGTTAGATTTCCTTACATAACCTTACCCCAGTTTTTGTTTCCATTTAAAAAAAACGCATCTATAAATGTGACTTGAAATGTTTTATTTGGCGGGACAAGAGCTACATACAGGTTGAAGATCCCTGGCTAACACCCATCATAGTTTTCAAGTGATATCCCTGGAAGACAGATCACAGGAGGCACTGCGAATTCTGAAGCACTGTTTATTCAGCTCAAAGTCTCAGTTGACTTGGAAAAACAATCATTGTACCAATTTGTGATTTGCACCATGGCACAAAAGACCTTCTTATAGCTATGAGTACTCAGTACACACATACTGTATTAGTAGCAAATAATCAACAATGAAAAGAGTTCACAAGCTAGCATTAGTTCCTGTAACTCCAGTGTACAGTGCTTTGGCACGGTTACCGCCTTCAAGTGATGCCACAAAACTATGAATAGCCAGTGGTTGTCTGGAGCCCTGTGACTGACTTGCTATTCTTCCTTCAGTTCATGCTCTGGCCTTTCTATGACTTTTAACAGATGGCGAAACACAATAGATGAAGACATCCATACTGCCTTATTGAGAGAACCAAGTCTGAGTCAACAGCTATTTTGCATAATGTTGTGTAAGCTTATAATTGCGTAACAAATCTGATTTTCTCCCAGTGTTTCTTTTTGAATTTCATATTAAGTCGTGAGATTCTGGCAGTAAAAGGAGCAGCCCACTTGTTGTTTTGTGTGTGTTTTCTGTCTGCACCTGTACCTCAGGCAACATGAGTTTACCAACTGAGTGAAGGTCATAGGCTCATCAGAATGCTGCACACTGGTGTTTAGTCGATCCTCTCTCACTCCATCAAAGAGTTTCCTCCGTACATTTATGTACTGTAGGCTTCACAAAGACAGACCAGAGAGCAAAAGACAAGTGGAAGTCTTGTCAAACATACAGTTAAACATATTAGGTTCAAACAAGGCTTTTCCTGTGTCCACCAGCAGTTGTACGCAAATTTTGCGTTTTATCCCACATGCAGACCCATTTTCACCCCCTCAGTTTTCAGCGGTGTTAGAAGTGATTATTCTTTCTTTATGCGTCTCAGGTGGAACATTGCCGGAGGATAAGAATCCGCTGTGTTTCACATAAAGTTATTTTTGTGCCTGAAGTGTTGCTCACAGCACAGTCTGTGAACTCAGTACCTGCAAACAGGCTGCCTTTAGTGCAGGCAGGAGACAACTGTTCTTACGTCACATTACTGTGGGATCTAGCAAGGCTTTCTGTTTTTATACTCAAAGATATCTTTGTTTTTTTCACTTCACTATAGATTTGTAAAGACAATCGAGCTGGTCTATGTTGCCCTTGCTGATGGTCACTTGTGTGTTATTGAAACATACTGTTGTGACATTTCTAACAGTTTATTTCCTTGCTGCAGATTAGCACAGTCCTTCCCAAAGCCCATCGACTCCAAGCCCCTGCTGTCCCAGAGGGAAACCCCACCATCTGGGACGCTCCAGCAGCGAGGGGACCGCCGTCCGCTCAGCGAGCCCTTTGACTGGGCAGAGGCTCCACACTATGACAACACAGGCTTTGACGCTGAGGAGTCAGCCCTGGAGCCATCCTCTTCCAGCCAGGGCAACCCTCCACTGGGCTCTAAACCGCGCAGCCAATCCGCCCATGGCCGCAGACCCCTCCTCAGGCAGGAGCGCATTGTTGGGGTCCCTCTAGAGTTGGACGCCCAGACCCTTCCCTACCACAGCAGCCAAAGGCCAACCCCGAGCAGGATCAGTCCTCGTCAGGCGCTCCGAACCCCTGGCAGAACTGGACCAGGACTCCCAGTCCTCTAGAGGACCGCACTGCCTTTCCCTCCAGACTAGACCCAACGCCCAACTCCAGCCCCCAGCCCAACCGTAAAGACCTGGACCCGCGGTAGGTGATGGCAGCAAAGATAGTCTTGTTATTTCTTTGATATTTCACAAGTTTTAAAAGCCTGTTGTGTGTTCCAAAGGCGTGCAGATCCAAGTGCGGGTCCACTGCCTGGCAGCTGGACATACCATGACAATCAGCACGAGCAGAACAGGAAGGATCAGCTAACAGTCTCCGGGGGCAACAAGGTCACTGTGGTGATGAGTAGAAGCTCGGACCGCCTGTCGCCCATGATGAGGGAGACCAGGTCCAAGTTCAAGAAGTCTCAAAGCATTGACGAGATTGACATGGGCTCATACAAAGTCTATAGGTGTGTTCAGATTTTTGTGGCAAAATAAGCAAATGCTTATGACAATTTATTTTTATGTGATGGACATTTTGTAACTTTCGAACATCTGCCTTCCTGCAGTATCCCAGTGGATAGCTACAGCTCGTCCATCGAACAACAGACCAGTTTGGACCGGCCTGAATTGCCCGGGTCTATGGAGCAGAGCAGCATGTCCCGCTCCCAGTCTGCTCCCATGCTTGACGATGAGCTGGGCTTCCCAGGACATGGGGTCAACCAGATCCATCCAGGGCAGAACCAGAAGCCTTCCATCCCACACAAGGCCTACCATTTCGACCAGAACTACAACCCACAGGTTCGGTCCGCTGACACAACACTTTCTATATCCATAAGTGATTATTTTATCTTATCGCTCTCATTACTACATATTCCTTCAGGTAACCATTGATCGGCGAGTTCCTCCTCCATTCCCCAACACCCCAGACTACATGAACCACTCGTCCAAGGCCATTGAGTACCTAAACCAGCCTACTAAGACCATGGCCAAGGACCTGGTGAGCCCGCGGTACCGTGACTATCCCCCAATAGAGATGTTCTCCTTCCCCCAGCCCCCCAGACTCAGGACGGCCCACAGACGCAGTCCCAGCAGCATCTACCCTCTCAGAGATCCAGGCCGGGCTTCCTCAGGCGGGCCGACTCTCTGGTCAGCTCCACCGAACTGGCACTGTTCCGCAGGGTTCAGGAGGCCCAGCAGGAGGCGCTGCAGGAGCAGTACAGGCAGCAGGTAAAGTGGGACTCACATCAGTGGCGGCAACGCCCCTTTTCGGGGGAAAACAGAAGCTCCGTACATTGGAATGAATGAGGAAAGATCGTCTGAAAACGTTTAATTTACACATGAAAAAACGTTTTCTTTGTTTTATTCAATTATCGAACGTGAAAAGGAAGCCATGGAAGTGACCTGTTGTTTCAGATAATTCAGAGAAGACGGTTAACGATTTAAAACTGAGCTGCTAAACCCACTGTGATCATGACTTGTCTGTGACATTTGCCTGTGTAATTTTTTCGCTGAATGCTTTATAATGTCATTACAACAGCTTCAGCTTTTAGTCTGTTGCTTTTATATTATCATTAAATTAAAATCATACAGCCTACGATGTAGTTTTATAGCTTATGAGAGCAAATGAGCAGCTTTATCACATCATTCATTCAGCTGCTAACCTATTAGCTGCTAATGCTAACGTTAATGTGCGTTTTAAAACCGAGAGAATCATTAATTAGGCCTAATGCTGAACAGGTTTGATGAGTTTGAATAATTACCTATTAAAGATGTTACACAAAGTGCATAATACACGGCCACAATGTGGAGCTGTTTCCTCAGTAATGAGCTCTGACATGGCCATAACAGATGCTAGTGATCGATAAACTCGCTCATATAAGTGTCCACAAAAAATAAAAAATCTTCCAATCGTCTTCTAACAGGAACTTGATGTGTCTGTAATCAAGAACGGACATTGTCCTGTAGTTCTGATCACTGGTTTGGAATATTTTATCCTCCGAACGAGAAATAGTCCCTTTTTCACATACACATTAATGCACTTTTTATCTCTCGATTACCCCAAAAGGGGCGTTGCCCAGTAAAAGTTCCTGGATGCTGCTCCTATCTATAGTGTATGATGCTACGTCACATAAGCAGCTAAAACATGCTAGCGATCCAAAACCTACCCCTTATGATTAACTGAACTCCGACTCATGATTACGGCCCATGGTTGGGCAATAAAGAAACTAAGGTATGCTAGGTTTGTTACTTACAAACACTAAGACCCTGCCCTAATATTTAATACTTTTAACGCGTTGTTGTTAGCTACCTTTTTCGTATTTTGATTGGCTAAAACGAGGCATACTTGCTCCAATGAGCTGCAAGTCATGCGTTACAAGTCTGTCCTTTTCACAAACTAATAAAACAGAAGCCATTCCAGATTTATATTACTGAGCTAATTGGCTTTTGCCCCGCTCACTCTGCCACACTTTTCTCATTTGATACAAGCATTCACACCAGCTCCTAAAAGTAACTGTGTGCAGTTACTTTTAGCTATTGCTCTGCATGTAGTGTATGCATGAGAGCGACGCATCTTCAGTTGATGATAAAGTTAACCATGTACAGTACTTTGAACCAAACCACACTCACAGATATTTCCTCTCATTTCGTGTCCAGATGGAGCCTCCTCTCTACGGCCGAGCTCTGGCCTACTCCACCATCATGGACCAGTCTGCCCTCTCCAACATGGCCGACAGCCAAACACAGATGCTGCACAACAAACGCAACGGCCGCTATGACGACGACTACAGCGCCTACCAGGACCAGAAGAAGCCCATGATCGGGTACCCAACCAAGAGCCTGACGCAGCGACGCCCCCTGTCTGCTCGGAGCTACAGCACGGAGACGTACGGGGCCTCACAGGTAAAAAATTCATAATATGTATTGTCAAGTTAATATCATATATTCATGTATTTAGCCAGGGTTAAATACATGGATAATAAAATGCTTGTGATCTGATTTTTTAGATGCAAAGTCGGGATTGGAGTGGTCTAAATGCTGGGTCGAATGTCAGTGGCTCATATTCTTCCCAAGTGTTACAGGCAGAGAAAAGTGTAAGTGGGTGGCTGTCTCGGCAGAGCAGGAATGATATGTTTGACGGTGGTGCCCATTGACAACAGTCAGTTTGTTCATCTGAAATGTTGGTTCATGTTTCTGTGTTTGGTGGTTCTTTGGTGTTGGTTTTTGACCTGGTCTTGGGTGTCGTTGGTCTCGGACTAGTCATGGCATTTTCACCCTTGTCCTTTCATTATTTTCAATGGCTGGTTGCAGAGAATTGTCTCAGGGTTGCTGCAATTGAAATGAAACAGATATTGTGGAATGGTGAATCTATTTCAGTCATAATTCCAACTACACCTCTGCCCATATTGGTCTGTTTTATGAAAGCCAAATGTGTGTGCACATTTTAACAAATCTGCTTTGAATCATCTTCAAATGGTTCAAAATGCTGCAGCGCGGCTTTTAACAGGCTCTAGCAGAGGGTCACACATTATTCCCATTTTGTACTCTCTGCACTGGCTTCCCATCAAATTTTGAATTGAATTCAATATTTTAGTTTTGACTTTTGGAGCGTTGCGTGACTTGTCCGTTGCTCCTAAACTGTGGAATGACCTTCCTCTGTCGCTACGTGTGACTGACACTGTCAGTCTTTAAAAAACAGCTGAAGACATGGCTGTTTGGACGAGCTTTTAGTTGAAAAGGCTGTGATTGTTTTGATTAATTGTTTTAATACATTCTCTGTAATCATTGTTATTTTTGTGCCCCTGTGAAGCACTTTGTGATTTTATCTGTGAAAGGTGCTATATAAATAAAGTTTCTTCTTCTTCTTCTTCTTCACATATGTCTAAATTCTGAACATCTTGCTGTACATTAGACCAGTTGAACTCATCTGGTGTACCTTCAAATTATCAGGACAAGCCGTGACCGAAGTAAAAAATTATAAATATTATAAATTAGTGACCTATCAACAATCCTTTGTAAAGCTTGTGACCCATTGATTATGGTATTTGGCTAATAAATATTTGATTGGAGGAGAATTGATTTACATAATATCAACATAATGTGTATCATATCCGTATCAATGTAATAAACGGACCATAAAACATACACAACAATACAAATGGATCTACTGCAATAATTTCACTGTTCCACTGAAGTTGTTGTAACGGCTGTGTGCATGTTGTACCTGTGTGACCGTTGGTTTCTGGCTTTCCCTGAAGACCTGCATGACTCACCACTAGACCCTTTTTACAAACGAGGGTCTTAGATCAGTGTTTTCCAACCTCAGGCTGTCCATGGGGAGCGCCAGAGAGTTGCAGGCGGGCCTTTAGCTTTGTCTTCTCAGATGGTCAGGTCATCAAAAGTATTATTTAAGCAAATGATATGGTAAACATTCTACACAGATGGTTGGAAAGGAGCACGGGTGACGTAAACTCTGAAATAAGGGCTTGCCGACAATTAGTTTTATGTTTTGATGTATTTGTGGGGGCCACGATTTACGACTAGGAGCACGGGGGACTTCAGAGAAAAATGATGTAGGCTAAAATAACTTTACTATCGCACTTTATTTAAAAGTGTTTCCACTGCAAACACAGGTCAATAAATGTGGCACGTTCAAAAGCTTTAGAATAATATGATATTAAACTAATTAAAAGAATATATAATTTACATTCGTTGTACTCTTGAAGGTCATAGCAGCAATTTGACTGTCTGTTGAAGTGAAACCACACCACTTTGGTAGGCTATGTAGTGTTGAATTATACAGCTCTTTTCCTTACCAGTCATTAGGGCTAAGCTAACTCTTTACCACTACTTTAGACACCTTAGACTTGTTTTTTTTAAATAACTAAACTTAAGGTTTAAATGTTATTTAACAGTAGTTTACAAAATGCCAGCAGAGGGCACAATTCATCCTCTCACGCTCTGGTGACAAGAGAAGGCATGGAACGATACACAATAATATCGTTAATCATGATAATGCGGCCATTAATCGATCACCACATTTTTTAATAACCATGATCATCACACTGGAAGATAATCGCTGAATACACCAGACTACCACCACCAGTCCGGCCTCTGCTTGTGCCTTGGTTGTGAGGTGTGTTGTGAGTCCACAAGGGGTCCCTGACTGAGCCCTCTGCCTCTGTCATGGCAAGTGGCAAGTTAACAAAGTGGTGAATAACTCCACACTCATATTTTACTCAGACTTTACTCCCCGGAAGAGGGAGTATGAGGTATGGAATTTTTTTGGATTGACAGCTTAAGAAAACTAAAATGACACTCCCACATACAGAACATGTAAAAGAAAAGAAAAAAGAGTCGAACTTGCAGATACACCCATCTAAGAGACAATCACCTGCATCGTTTGTAAAGCTACAGACAGGAAAACTTAGCATGCTGAATTAAACACGCTTCAGTCAGAAGCTTTCTCAAAGTTTGTCTTCTTTACCAGGTAGCAAAGTCGATTGATTAATGGGATACTAGGTAGTAGCACCGCATGACACTGCTGTGCTGTTTCTTCTGAAATAATGATACTAACCGTGACCTTGAATTTTCAGTTTAGTTCATTTGCGCTCATATAGTGCTGCCTTATAAACCGGGAATGAAATGCTCTTGATTGTGGCTATGAAAAGATCAGCTGTTATTTGTTCTATACTTAGAATTCATTTAAAATTAAATTGTTTTGATGATGTTTTGTTTAAATACTTACTTTATGTAGGTCTCGCTCAATATGACAGTTATAGCAGACAATGAAGAGGAATATTCCATTACCTAATTTCCATAATTTCTGTAATTTCTGCAGTTTCGGTGAAAATTTTATACCAGAGCAAATATCGTGATAATATCGTTAATCACAATGATTTTGGCCAAGATCATGACCCAAAATTTAATTATTGTATCCTCCCGAGACAAGAGAAGCAGTGCTAAGATGGTACCGGCAAACATCCTAATCAGTGGAAGAGGGTTTGACTATGTGCAAGTCTTTTCACCAAGTACTTTTTACCTGAGTAACTATTAGGACCATGACTTTTTACATCTACTTGAGTAATACTAATAAAGTAACTGCTCGAGTAAATATTTCGGCTACAGTAGTACCCACCTCTAGACATAACCACCACAGAACATTGAGATGTCCTTTTCTTGTCCCCTGTGCTGCTTAGTTTTACTTAGTCTTCCCTGGCCTCAAACTACTATCCATCTTGCTGTCGACCTGAGACGGGCTTTCTAAAAATAGCCACAGAACGTTCTATCTCTGGGTTTATAAGATGCACCTGGTTATTTTTAGAAGGAAAGTGTCAGCATTTTCACTACAGTATCTCTCTCTTTCTTTCTCTTTCTCTTCTCTGCCGTTTTGTCGAACCCTTCCCAGTGATAGTTTTCCTATGTCCTTGGGCTTGACTTTAAAAGTAGCCAGCAGCTAGGCAAAAACAGGGAGATTTCAAATGTGGTAAGGCACTTTTGCAGAGGTGGTCAGTAACAAAGTACATTTATTAAAATACTATGCTAGTTGTTTTTGAGGATCTGTATCTTACTTGAGTATTCTTTCTGTTTTAGAACTTATTTGTTTTACGCTGCTACATTTGAAAGATAAATATACTTTCTACTCCACTAGATTTCTATAAAAGTTAACATTGGCAACATGTTCTCTCTAATTTTAAAGGCTTGCACACTCTTGAACAGTAGGTGGTGCTGTGCAGATATGCTGTTATTGTGACTGGCTCACCACAAGGAAGAAGGTTTTACCGGTGGTAAATTCTTTACATTTTAAAGTTATGATTCACAACACTTGAAAATGATTTGTACGCTCTACTTAGAATACTTCAGTATTTTCTAAAGCAAATACTTCAGTACTTTTACTATGTATTTTTACTCGAGTAATGAAATAAAGTACATTGACCACCATGTACTTTTGCCACATGTAGTGAATGCCAGCTCTTTATGTCTGAGGCTCTCTATGTCTGAGGCTCTCTTTATAAAATAGATTTTGTTTATTTAAAGAACTCATCAAGTTCAGAGTTATGAATAACAATAAATTATAATAAAAACTAAAGTCACTGCAACCAAAAGCATGTAGTAATGTAACCACATGCAACATAATAGGCACCACCAAAAATTGTCCATATTTTAACATTGAGGTGGAGGGCAGGTGAGAATCATATGGTAGAATTCCAATGATTAAGTCTGAATCTAAGCAGCGTGGCGGCAGCACATTCAGGTCTCAGGTTCAGTCTTCCGGGCTTTTTGTGTGGAGTTTGCATGTTCTTCCTGTGTCTGTATAGTTTTCCTTTATGTGCTCCAGTTTCTCCTACCTTAAAAAACATGTACAATAGAGTTCCCCCTGGGGCCAGGACTTCTCTGAAAAAAGAGATATTGAAATATCTGTGGGACGTTCCTGGTGGAATAATATATAATCAGACAGGATTTATTGGGATTTGTACTGCCTTGCTTGTTAACACAACTCAAACTGCGATTGATCAATTTAGCATGCCACTGAGATCTAAAAAGGACTAGCCATGGAGCCAGGGAGCAAAAATGTTATTGTTGGGAACTATTTTCAGAGGTGCAGATGGAAACAAAAAAACATCCCTCCTGCTTAGCCAAATGTATGGTTATGCCTGGATGAAACTGTCTGTTTACTGTATCGTCTGATTATATAAACATTAATTGCCAACACACATGTTTCCACCAACAGGCGCGTCCGGTATCGGCCCGTCCCACAATGGCTGCCCTTTTGGAGAAGATGCCCCCTGACTACACGCTGGCCACATGTCCCGAAAAACAATCCGAGCCGGACACCATCAAAGTCCGTCCAGTGGTCCCCCAAAAACCAGAAGACATCACGTCCAAGATGCCCCCGGACTGGAGACAGCAACTGCTTCGGCACATTGAGGCCAAGCGGCTGGACAGGGTACGGACTAAACCCCGTAAAATGCCAAAATCTGACATTTTCAACATTCTCTCACTTAACAAGGAATTGGTGGCTAAACCAAGTCAAAGTAGCCCACTTAAGAATATCTCCTTAAAGCCATAGTGTGGAAAATTCCAGTTTATAAATACATTGTTATGGCGCAAGAGCAGCCAAACTGTTGTCAAACTCCTAAACATAAACAAACGTGCTAGCAATCCCTAACATGCTTCTACTGCTCAGAGGGAACTGTTCCATGCGTCTCGCCAAGCCCTACAATGTGTGTATCTGTCTGAGTTTGTCCCAATGCATGTCCACTTCACTGTTGCTGTCAGCCTGACCCAATGTAGTGACACACAATGCTTCAGGAACGGCATTGTGACCCAAAATCTACAGTACTTCACTTAAGAAAACAAGTAATCACCTTTGACTTAATTGGCTTGTTGTATGATGTGGCTACGCTAGTTCAGCTAACCGGAAATTGTGAGCGCCAGTAGGCCACTTCCTGTCCTATTATTTACATTCTAACATAATAATAATAATGCATTAGTCTTATATAGCGCTTTTCCAGACGCTCAAAGTTGCTTATACAATTTGGTGCATTGTTCATTCACTTCCTACTCGGTGATGATAAGCGAGGCAACCAGTCTGCACACACCAGCCGCCACCACCAACCACTCACACACTCACTACATTCGCCAGGCTTCCTGGTGTTTCCAAACGGTCTCCCATCCAAGTCCTTCCAGGCCCTTCCCTGCTTAGCTTCCGAGGTCTGATGGGATCGGGCAGAGCAAAGGCGGTATTGCCACATGCAGTAAGTGATCTAGAGTGCCCAAAAAATACAGCCCGACCCGACCCAGGCCCGCGGGCATAAAGCCTGACCCAACCCAAGACCGAGCAATTCACTTGAATTGTCGACCCGAGCCCGAAACAAACCCGACATAAATAATTATTTATTTCAGCAGCGCCACGCACACAACTGGGCAGCCCGGGAGGTGTGTGCGGAGCAGGGTAGTTTACGCGCTCGAGCAGCAGCTCAGTGTCCCTCCTCTTTGCCGTCTCTCTCCTCCTCCTCGTTGTTCATATACATCACGCTGCATTTACAATAGCCTACTTTTTATGCACAAACACGAACCAAACTGCTTATTTATCCACTGTAAATCAAACGCTGTCCTGAGAGAAAGAGCGAATAGTGATGTTCTCTGTGTAGCGCTGGTATCAAAGCGCTCGTCTCGCCGCTTCTGAAACGTGACCAACTCTGTCAGCCCGTGCGCCCCCCTCCCGAAGCAGCTCCCCCTTGCTTCACAGGAAATGGGCTGAATTACGCGGGACGACTTCTCTATTTTATAATGTGTATAATTATATTTTGTTCCCAAAATCTTGAAGTCCAACCCAACCCAAACCCAACTGTAATACGTGACATCTCGGCCTGAGCCCAAGCCGTGCCGAGATGTCACTCATGACAGTCAGGTTTGTGTTGGGTCGTGTTTCAAGATTTTGGATACAAAATGTGATTATTTGGGCCTGCACTGTAAAATGTACAATTTGTTTCAACTCAAAAAACTAATTCCAAGGGCTGCCAAGAAATTTTATGCGTAACCAATAACTATTTTACAATCTAGTCGATTTGAAATTTGAGATTCACTTCTTTCGTTCAATTGTATTCTTAGGTTGACATAACTGTTTCCAGTTGTCTGAAGTGAAAAACTTAGGTTGACACAACTGATTTAATTTGTAACTGACGTTTTTCACTTCAGACAACTTGAAACAGTTATGTCAACCTAAGAATACAATTGAACGAAAGAGGTGAATCTCAAATTTCAAATCGACTAGATTGTAAAATGGTTACTGGTTACACATAAAATTTCTTGGCAGCCCTTGGAATGAGTTTTTTGAGTTGAAACTAATTTTACATTTTACAGTGTGCGATCTAAACTCTGAAGTGATCATCAATCAGGAACTCACTGTCCACCACGAAAATATAATAATTTGAACGGGTCTAAGCTTATCTAATTGGAAAGTAATTAGGACAGGAAGGTGCTCGCAACTTCAGGTTAGCGGAACTAGCGTAGCCACATCGTGCCACAAGCTAATTCTTCCACTATAAACAGATTATGCATACCTAAATAACTGTGATAAAACCCTCTACACACTTCTTCAGATTTGTAATGTAGTGTAAGCTAACTGAGTGGTTCACTTTGTGTGATTAGCCCCAGCTAACACTCTCTGTGCTTTCAGCTCTCTGCACTGCTCTTGTCTTGGTTTATAAGTGTCTTATTGTTGTTGTTTGTGGAGCTCACAGTGTGATGTCACCACGCTGCAGCCCCTCCCATTCACCCATGTCATGTGATGTTGTCTCCTCCAATCAGAGTGGTGTCCTAAAGCACAACACGCTCACGCTGGGCATGCTCTGTCATGGCGGGGGGCACTTTAACCTTTACAATAACATTAAGCATGAGCCCCCCGCTGGCCGCTGGCTGCCACTACCTCCGCCTCCGAACACCAACTCTGTGAGTATCCGCCATCTTCCTCCAACTTACCCATAATGCTCATTGTTCTGTGCATCTCTTGATGTGACAGTGTAGCATTAGCTTATCAGGTTAGTGTCAGGCAAAAGGCAGCAATGTTATCTTTGATGACTACAGTAGGACAAGACTGGTCAACAACATCTTTTTTTATTGGCTACATAAAATGACTTGAAAAAAATGCTGTGTATGGTTCATGGAGTTTTGTTTTCTTCACAAATGCCCATTCCACAACTCTTAAAGTAGAACTGCAATATCTTAAAAATTGGTACAACAGAAAATTAATGGATGCAACTGAATGCATCTTACATTCAAGGCAAGATCTAGACCATGTCGATGGAACTCCTAAATCTAAGAGACAACGCTTGTAATCTTAAATGTAATCTCAGCAGTAGTTCATAAATAAGGCCGTAAAGATAATGTACATGAAAATATTCCGAACAGTTAAGATCTTCACTTGTTTTGTATCTGTTCTCTTACTTCCACAAACACCTCGCAGAGCACAGGCGGCTCCTAAAGGCCACTGGTGACTCATGTGGATATAAACAGCCTGAGGGTTGTGGGACATCATGGTCTGAACTATAGCACCAACAGAGCCCATTACCACGCAGCCCCTCAAAAAATAAAGCTCGCAAACACAATACGGAATGTACCTCTTCATGTCAATTAAAGGGGGGTATGTAGCATGTTCCCTGATTCGTACAAAAGACACTAAAATACACATTCAAAACACAAGACAACAAATATTTATTAAAAAGCTGTAAAAGTTCACAAAAGTTGCTTAGTGCAGACAAAAGTTGTTAATAATTTTCTGTCTCTGTCTGTGTCGCCCGCAGACGCCCTCCCAGCAGTCGGCCATATTGGATAACGACCAGGAAGGAGGGTCAGCAGGGAACCAGTGGGTGCCCTACTCCCTGGGCCGGAGGGATGTGCCACCGGATAATCTCATGAAGAAGGTATGAGCTAGAAAAGATAGAGATTTAGATAAGTGACATAAGCTCGGTCTTTTTAGTTAAAAGAAAATTAAAGCAACGCTGATTTTTAAGCCGGGGTGGTCAGCCAACTAAAGTTTTTAGCTTTCGATAGCTCCTTTACCGTCTGATTCTTCATGTGGATTAATTATAACCACAATCAAACTACTGTACATTGCACTGATTATGGACTAGTACTTCTTTGTTAGCAATTAAGCACATTTTGATATCACTGTTTTACAATATGAAAAGTGTGTGTGATGTGTTTCTCCCGCAGAGTGCTGATTCAAGAAAATAAATGTATTTATTATTTATTTTTTTAAGTGCAATTAATAGTTTATTTAGGCTTTGGTGGTTAGACCTAACGAGCTGATTTCTCGCTTTCGTTGAGATGTGTTTGAATCCAAACCAAAATTGGTTTGGGCCAAACACATGGCAGTGTCACGACACTCACTTTTATTGATACTAATTAACAACATGGCAAAATCTGAAAGCTACAGACACATAACATTTTTCAAAACTTAATATTTGATGGATTTGTGGTTTGTTTTTAGACTTGATTTTGATTGGCTCAAATGAGGTGCGCTTGATCCAATCCTGCGCCAAAAGTTTGTCCATTCCTTTTAAGCCGGATCAATCCCTGATTGCGACAATGACTTGGGTAGTTGGGTGGATCGTCCAAAAACTGAGAGGTTGGCAATACTTCAACCACTGCCTGCATAAATGTAGTGTGTGAATGATTGGTTGATGGTGGTCGTCAAAAGGACCGGTGGCGTAGATCGGCAGCCTCGCCACCAGCACCGAGTGTGGAATAAATGAATAATGACTACAATGGAGGACTGTGAAAAACGTGTGACACGGGCTTGTAAAGTGCATTACAAGTGTATGCCATCATTATTATTATCATTATCATTATCGCAGTGCTAATATAATTGGCATTGTAACATCTACAGTATCTAGCTATTGCCAGGTCAGCTCAGACCCTGGCAAATGGAGAGGTCAGCGTTGCAGTAAAGGATAACAAGAGGCCTTCTCCAAAGACCTATGCACTGGTACTGGTGGCGAAAAAGTGGAGATGGAGAGGTTGAAGAGGTTGACTGTCCTGCGGCTGTGGCAGATTGCAACATGTTACTGAAACAATTCTGGTTACAATGGTTACATAAATGTATACTTTTTCACTTTTACTTCCCTTTGACCCGTACGCTTTATGTAGTAGCCTAATCCCCTAGGTACCAAATGATTTTCTCCCATGAAGCTCTCCTTGCTTGTGCTTATGTTCACGAATCATCCAAAACTTCAGGGCCCACATACGTGTCACAACATAAAAATGATTCCTCCTTAGCATTTACTGTATGTACTTTGGACAAATAAACGGCAATCGAGGATTTTTTTGTTTTTACTTTTACTTTTTCAACCATCTGTTTGGGATATTTACATTTGTGGAGGACCTCCTGCAATCACTTGTGCCCCAACCTATAACCAATTCCTTAGGCTTTCATGTAGTTCAATTTAGAGCCTTTTTATATTGGCGCGTTGAATACGGCATGGTATTTATTCATGTGCCATAGACGTTGCAGCATTGTAGCATATTTCCCTCTACCTTTTTGCTCTTTTGTCCCAACAGAGCGGCCACGTCCATAACACATCCCATCAAACGCACAACGCCATGATCGTCACCACATCCTCCTCTGCCACCATCTCCCATCGCGTGGGAGGGCAGCAGGGCTACGACAACATGATGAACAAAGGGGGGCAGCAGGGCTACGACAACATGATGAACAAGGGGGGCAGCAGGGTTACGACAACATGATGACTAAGGGGGCCAGTACCAGCCTGGGATGCCCCTGTCGGTAGTTCCAGCAGGGCAGTACCAGGCCTCCATGCAGCAAGGTAAGTTATATCTAGCACAATCATTATCATTGAGTTGTCGTCTGTATTGCTCTCGTCAACAATAGCTGGTTTGGGAAATCATCAGACCTACCCCATTTAAATACGTCTAACTTGCAGCTCCCGGACAGGCCTACTCCAACTCAGGCTTACCCATGGCCCTGTCGCCTTCAGGAAACCAGCCGCAGTTCCCCTCCCACCAGCCCGCACTGCCCTCCACGAACCCCCAGTACCACTCCAACCAGGGTATGAGCCACTCCAACCAGAACGTCATGCACACCAACCAGGTGGTCATGCACAGTAACCAGGTTGTCTCGACGACCCACACCACACACCACACAAACCCTCGGCCCCAGAGCGCGCGCTGTCTCCTGCAGACGAAGGGCCAGAAGAGCACCGACGGCTACCAGGAGCAGGTACAACACTTCTAACCACATTCTTTCAGTCATAGCACTCTACACGGACAAAATTCATTTAGATTTGGTTGGGGAACCACAAATGCTTGAAAATTATGTTCAAAGTAAACTGTTAACTCTTCACATAAATTCATCAGCCTTATGTTGTGTTCTTGGCAATTAGTAACTTGTATTTTTGTCAACCCCCTTGTTCAATAAACATTTGAACTCCCAATTACTACTTTCAAACTCATGGCTGATCAGAATGGTCCATCAGCATTTCATTAGCTTGTGGTTATAGCATTAGTTTATAAATTGTTTAAAGGTGCATTATGCAACTTTTTATGTGGACATTTGTGCTTATTTGACCTTGCCAGCGCCCCAGCGGTTGTATGAGCGGTCGGCATGGGGCTTTTACTTTCCATCACAGTGGCTTCTAAGACGCTCCAGGATCAATTGTTTGGAAGGTTTTCACGGCTGACGGACCCTCTCACCTGAAGACCTACGAAACAACTGATCCTGGAGCGTTGTAGAGACCACCGTGATCGAAAGTAAAAGTGCCATGCTGACCACTCATAGAGTCACTACAAGGTCAAATACGCACACATTTCAACTTGTTTTTTCGCATCCAAAGTTGCATAATGCACCTTTAAGTTTGTGTAGCATTGAGGTACAAACTCTTAAGCGACTTTCCAACTGTCTGAAACACAGCATTATGCACATTTACACATGGACACTAACTTTACGCTGTATTGTATTATCCTTCCTCACACTAGGGTGATAAGTAGCCGGGGCTGACTATCAGAGATGTTTCAATCCACATCATTTGGATTAAGTAAACATCTTGACTGCTTGAGGACCGAGCCAGTCGTACTTTTAGATTAAGCCGTTTCTGTAGAGTTGAAGAGTAATCTCAATCAGGCAAAAAAGGACACAGGTCAGTGGTTCTCAGACCCTTCAGTACCGCCTAATAAAATGTTTGATTTTCCAAGTAACACCAGGCCTCAATCAATGTCAAATCAGGACTAAACTGGGTCAACAAGGGTCTAAAACAGATCTAATTTGGAATAAATTAAGTCTAAACTGGATGTAAACCATGTGCAAGCAAAAAAAAAACACCTAACTTGAATGCATTACTAAAAATAAATACATCTGTAATTATCTCGCCATAGACTTAAAAAATATTGACATTGCATCACTATGATCTGCTTAAAGGCACTATACTTGATTTTTTTTCTAGAAGTAGAACGAAATTTGATTTGCCCTCCTTTAGTATCTTGAAAGCTCAGACAATTGTGGGAAAAACACTGTGCATCTAATTTTAAAGCATTTGTATCCATTTCATAAACTTCCGGGCTAGTTTTATAGCATTTTTGTGAAAGTGACCCTGCAAGTTGTGAAATGTGCCCATAAACTCGTCCCTGTGAAGAGATGGGATCCTACACATTTGTTAGGAAAGTTAGGAATGAGTTGGACAAAACTAACATTTTCATTTAGTCTTTTCCTCTTTCTTTGTCTGTTATTAAAAATTGGTATAGGGCCTTTAAAGAAAAACTAACTTGTTTACCTTAATAAATCCTTTTCGTACTCCCTCTGGGGTAATACAAGTGTTAATGAGATAATTGGGGGTCTCCCCCTGGTGTCTCTGGCCAGAAAACCACAATTGCAACTTTGCCTGGGGGTCAGCCCTATGTTCCCCGGTACCTATGTTCCCCAGTACCTATGTTCCCCCACTTCACATTAAGATTAGGCACCAGCCCACTATCCTTAAGGTTAGTGGCTAGGGCAGGGTCAGGGTTAAGCTGCTTGATATATGTATGACATTTCACTCTCATGACTTGTGATTGGTTGAAGTGCCAACTCACCTACGGAAGAAAAAAAAATCGCACCCGGGAAACATGGGTATGCACCCCTTTGCCTGCCACCGAGACGGTGGCCCAATACTAGGGTGACCAGATGTCCCAGTTTACCCAGGACAGTCCCAGTTTTGAGCCCTCTGTCCCATGTCCCAGTGGATTTCTCCAAAATCATTGATTTGTCCCAGTTTTACGCAAGCTTTGTCCCAGGTGTCCCGGTTTTTCACCAGTACCATGCCTAAAGCAGCTTTTTACTTGAAACATAATGACTTTTGGCAATGTATGCATCAAACATAGAGTTTGATTATTTGCTGAACCAATTTAAAGGGGGGTATTATGTAAAATCGACTTTTTCAAGCTTTATATCATGTTATTATATCATTCCCTCATTAAACACATGCCTGGAGTGTTGCCTTGGCTCATTCACATATTTTTGAGTAATCAGTAAAAACTTAGACGGCAGCCATTTTAGGTGTAGCTATGCCTCAGTCCTCCTAGGAACGCCCCCACCTCCTGGAGACGCCTCTGGACCTTTCGTCACCAGCCAAGCCACCAACCACTGCTCCTCAGCTCAGCAGAGCCCCCTCCCCGCACAGTAGTGTTGTTTAAATGCCACAGCAGTGTGCTGAAGGGGGCGTGTCGGAAAGCTTCTTAAAGAGACAGAGGCCTATTTCAAGACGTTCAGTACAGCCATTTTGAGAGAGCAATTTTATTCAAGGCAGTTATTTTAATTTACTGCATATACAGACCAACAGAAGGTTACGTCATCATTGTAGTATGCTATAGACTGGTGCTATGTGATTGAAAAAAGCATAATACCCCCTCTTTAACAGCTAAAGGTTTATCACCTCGATGCTGGTTGGTCCATTTAACTGAGATTAGACTTTCATAAAGGGTAAGTTTGACCATTCAATGTGAGTGAAAATAGTCACAATTTGGCTACCCTTCAAAAACTCCCATTGTGTCCCAGTTTTTAATGTGGAAAGTCTGGTCACCCTACCCAATACACAAAGAAGAATCACAAAGAAGAAGCTAACAGGCTAACGGGTAAAGCTAACTGCGAGCTAGCGTCACTTAAACAGTATTTACATCCAAGTTTGAGTGAAAAAAATATCTCCATTGTGTAATGTACAATATCCCTCTCTCCCTTTGTCTTTTCTGTCAGCGTAGTATTTACTCTCACTGACAATTAATGAGTAAAAAAAACAAAACATGCTACGACACCTGCAGTGGCGCTTATGGCCTCTGGGGGCATGAGTTACTTAGTTCTGCTTTATTAAGTCATTCTAACCTCCGAATGTTTGTCCACATCACCTAATTTTTTTCCTTTGGCTATTTTTATTTTCACCCTTTTCTAAATATATGTGAGCAGGAACAAACTTCAATTAGCTGAATGCTATGATGGAAGCCACCCTCACTTTTAGTCCATCACTATTCGATGGTAACACCTGAGAACGCTCATCACGAGTGGCACACGAACCACAGTTTGAAAACCACCGACTCCATCATGCCCGGAATCTGACAAACTGCACTAGTCAGAGCGCTCTCGGTTACACTACCTATCAACGTAACTTAAACGTTTTCAAATATATTAAAACCAGCGCTATTGATATGGATGTACTCTAAGCTAGTACATGAAGACTGCACTGTGTTTTTCTCACTGGCCTCTTTGAACAGTTGAACTCTTCACATTTTAGGCTCCGTTTTGATGCTGTGTTATTTTTGCATATGGGCCTTGAAATTCTCAGTAACTAACCAATGTCTCATACTATTTGCCTGAAGCGTAACCATGTGTGCTCTCTCCAGCAGCTGTGTGTGCGGATAGAGAAAAACCCCGGCCTGGGCTTCAGTATCTCTGGAGGCATCAGTGGTCAGGGGAACCCCTTCAAACCCTCCGATATGGTACGACCCGCCCCGGACCCCCTCAGCCACCAATCGTGCCCCCCGCAACTCGACTAAGGGGGTTGCCATGGAAACTGCTGCCGGTTACTGCAGCGTTGCATCTTTTTCACTGTTCCCTTGTAACTCTATGGTATTTGCAAACTGCGGTTATTTACAGTCATCTACTGTGCGTTGCATGAATTTAGTTTAGGCGACCCCTTCCTCACCCCGACCCTGTCATCGGTACCCCAAACTTACCACGCTTTTCTCACAAGTTCGATTTGAATTGGATTAAGAGGCAGCCAACATGCACAATAACCTCATCTATACTGTGTGCATGAAGTGGGGGCGCTAGAGAGAAAGAAGCAAGTAATTAAGTCCTCACCAGAGGCGTGTCTAGACTTATTTTTTTACACACTTATACACATTGTGCACTTTGAGGTTTCTTTGAAATGTAAAGTGCAATATAAATAAAATGTGTTATTATTATTATTATTATTATTATTATTATTAATTTGTGCTTATCAAATACCGTTACCCCCTATCTGTTAAAGTGGACAATATCATGCATGGTTAAGGCTTAAACAGCAGTATTATGTTGCACACCTCTGCATTGGTATTTTACAGCCTTGAGGTTTGAAATAAGAGCGAGATACTGGGGCAGTCAGGATTTGAAATAATTTGTCACAAAGTAGTGGGAAAACAAGCTTTCACTTTCAGCTAACGGCATGCGTGCAAATCAATGGCACTCTGATGGAAATATCAGAGTATAAGTATATAAAAGTAAAACGTGAGGACTTAAACTATGACTAAAATCTTTCCATCGCCTCATAAAATCTGAATACAAAGGAAAAGAAGTATCTGAAGTTCCAATGACACAGTTTGAAAGAGCTTCCAGGTCTTGGCTTTTGTCCACGTGGGAGAAGCTCCATGAAGCAAAGATAATGATTAAACATGTTTGAAAGATGACTAAATTAACTTCAGGTTTAAATTTACACTGAATTTTTAACTAAAACAAACAAATAAGGACAATTTGACTAAATCTTGACAAAAACAAATTACAATTTTTGTCAATTAATTAAAGCTACTCTAATGATGCAACAAAAGCCAGGGAACAGAAGTCAGAGCATTTCAGCAGTGAATGAAGTGAAAGACTATTCCCGGTTTGTTTTGATGCAAGGAGCTCCAAAAATTATTCCAAAGCTCGAAAAACTTGATTTTGCATGATATGTCTCTTTTAATGTTTTGTGATGTACGTATCTAAAATTGAATTGTATTTATTACTGACCTCTCAGCTCCTCTGTCCTCTCACACAATCGATACAAACTGAACTGAAACTGAAACTGACACCAGTGCCCAAACATAGTGTGTTTACTTGCGCTCTAGTATCCCGGTTATTAGTCATATCCTGGTTATGCCATTATTCTGGACATGCGGCAGAGAAACCAGGACACTCATATCCCTGTTTCTACAGTATCCTGGATATTTAGGCTCCAGAGTGGGGCGGGGCTAATGACAAATATGGTAAGGAGCTAAACACGTTAGGAGTGTTGCTAATGGAAACACTTACAACTGTGTTTCCTTTAGCTGCAGTCATGAGGATTGGACAAAAATGCAATGCAGGTTTATGCAAAGTCCCAAGTGACTGTTAAGAGCAGCGCTGACAGACACTGGAGGTACTGCAGAGCAAAATTGTGCTTCTATATAAATCAATGTTTTGTTTATTTTAAGAGATAGAACATTTTAAAAGCCCAGGTACCACAAAATTGTTGTAGAAAAGTTTCTGCTCCTGCCATATCTGTTTAAAAGATCCCAGTGAGAGTATCCTGGTTTCTCGTAACCTGGATACTGGCTAATACAGTAAACTGAAATCAGGATATTGCATTTACATAACACAGACAAAACAAATAACGTGGATACTTGAGGGCATATAAACACATTCATGGTCCGATCCCAAGTGTCCCAATGCATTTTATTAATATGCATATGGTACTTTTTTGTATTATCTGCCCCTTTGACCGATAACCACCAATAACACACAGTCATTTATATAGTAAACAGGTGAGGTGGGTGTTTGAATCAAGGACACAACAACAGAGCAACAACTATTTTGAATTTGCAGATTGTAAGCTTCATATACAGCTGTGGGAATTCTTCTTGTCAATTCTTACTTGACATTTTCAATATTTCATGTGAAAACCTCAAAGGGATTGCTCAGTATTTTGCAGTGGCTATAAGTGCGACTCTTGGAGAAGCAGGCACGGCTCGCACAGACCCACTTTCACAAAATACTGTCCTCTGCTCAATCCCTTTCCACGTTACAATAACACCGCCTCCACGTTGTTATTGTCCGTAGATTTTCCCAAAGCAGCATTGTGTCAACGCCGGCTCGTCGTCACTAACGCTTTCGCCACTTTCCAGCCGCTAACCGCGTGCCCTGGCCATACAGTGAGCTCCATAAGCAATTTAAAGCTTAAATTGTCACGTGTAATTATGCGGCTCACTGTATATAAAAAAAACCATCACTAAACGACTAACCCGCTTTTCCTCTGTAGTTTTGAGTGTTATCTATGTTTTTTTTTTTTATATATATACCTGTCAATCTCCGTCTCACTCTTGTTCAACCGAGCCTCTGGTTGAACCGTCAGTGTCCCGACCTTATATGTGTTCTTTTCAGACAAACATCTTTCAGCTTTGGGTGAAAAGATGTTGGTGAATTTACAATCTCTGCCTTGGGTTCAAAGTGGGAGGACCTCAGTGTTTCTGACCCCTACACCTTTTCCCCTTTTCTCTGACTTACCCGCGCCACTGGCAGTGCAGTGGAGTGGACTCGGAGAGCCGTCAGTACGGCACAAAGCCTTTGAGAAGCGGTTTGGGAACATGAGCAAATGGCAACCGCATTCATGCATTTAGTAAAATGCTACGGCATGTTATTGATTTTTAACCCTTGTTAAATTACATAAATACTTTGCTTTTGGCTTTTCCCATATGGGGTTGACCATATTAAGTGCAAGTAAGTAAGCAAGGCGTAGTAATCATATTTCCAGACCGTGAATAATGACTGTAGATAATATCATTGCTCGATCCTTTACCATAAATTCATCGAAAATACAAACAATTATGGTCCTCATTCAATTGCATGTTTAGCGTGACATTTTAGTCAGGCTTTTTATCAATTTATCGAATTTACTTTACAATATGCACGTTTTCCATCATTCCTCTGCTTAATCTAATGTTTGTGAAGCTTTAGAAACACTAAATGCATAGGTTTGTTAAGTTTGTGGCATTGAAATGGCATACGGAAGCATTGTGTTTCATTTGCTGCTACCTTTGTGAACACGATTAGGGTTTTCTAACGTTGAACTGAGACTCTAGGCTTTTAACTTTTAACTGAGATGTATAGAAGCTAAATCGCAGCGCCGTTTTATCTTGCCTCCATAGTTCTTCAGCTGTCAACTTTTGTGCGGCATTCTGCACTTCTGCCACTAGAGGGAGCCAGTCGACAATACAATGTCCCCCTGAATAAGAGAAGCATGAAAAGATGAGCACAAAGTCTGTCGTAACTAGGCTTAAAGAATGATGAGTTTGATATAAATAATTCAACACATGTCCACTTGCTTGTGCCGCTGCCTCAGTCCACCTCTCTCCACTGCCAATGGCCCGCCCCAAGGCCTGACTCTCCCCTGAGCTCATCCGAATCGCTGTATTCCTTACATAGCTACAGTATATCAATTTCCAGTTTGCTCTTGACTGTGAAGCGACTCAATCAGAACTGTTGCATGTGGCTAAATTGAGAGCGCGGGGTTTTTGGAAGAAAGGCAAAGATTCTAAACCATCGTGTCCCTGTGTTGTCCTAACGGTGTATCATTTTGACTTATAGGGTATCTTTGTTACTAGGGTACAGCATGACGGGCCCGCTGCCTCCATCCTGCAACCGGGAGACAAAATACTGCAGGTAAGAGTGCAACTGTTTGAAACTTCATTGGAGACGTGCAGAGTTTCAGACTGTCTGTCCAGCTGTCTTCTTTCACAAATGACTTATAAAATAGGTCCTAGAGGAAGATATTCTTCAGAAAGTTTGTAAAGTAAATGCAAGTTACTAACAGGGCTGGGTACCGTTTTTCTTTTAATTAGTATTTTTTAATTGTATTTTAACTATACTTGGTTTAGATACCAATACCTAATAGGGTTGGGCGATGTCCCCTTAATTGGCAGTTGACGATGTTTACGGTGAACCATCGTGATGGACGATGATATCGTCCAACTCTCATTATAAGCATTTTTACAGACATTTATATATAGGCTGCATTTTATTTATGTTAGGAAAAATGTGAGATTGCAGGATAAATGTATCTAAACTAAACATGATCTGAACAGAGTCATGGAACACGAATTTTGCAATAGAAATGCGTTAAAACTCGTGCGTAAAAGTCTCAAAGGAGAACGACTTATTCAGAGCGTCATCTGTTCCTCAATAACAAGGCTCTTATCACACTAATACAAATGTAAATCGGAGCTTATTATTTGCATTTGCTCAATTTTAACGTAATGTTTAAGAAACAGCGGGTGAGCGGGACAATATTTACAAGTTTGCGTTGGAGCTTCAAAAACGAAGCTGCTCCACGCACCGCCCGGTTCATGTGCTCTAGCCTCGTACCTCCGCGACTCTTTCTCTCCTCTCTCCGTCCTTCGTGAGAACATCCAAACCCATGCGCGCTCAGCGCCGATGTGATATCCATCGCGGCATTATAAAACTGTTTAGTTTCCGTACGAAAAGCAAAGCGAAACCACGTGTTAAACTGTAGCTGCTTTTAGAGAGAGAGAGAGAGAGAGAGAGAGAGAGAGAGAGAGAGAGAGAGAGAGAGAGAGAGAGAGAGAGAGAGAGAGAGAGAAGAGAGAGAGAGAGAGAGAGAGAGAGAGAGAGAGAGAGAGAGAGAGAGAGAGAGAGCAGCGCTGCGTCTTTATTTTAATAATTACGGCTAACACATCATGTCTTCGGGCTTCTGGCTGGCTACTTAAACTAGCGTGCATATTAGCTATATTCAAGATTTAATTTACAGTGCAATCCCTGCAAAGTTTGTAGGTTTACAAGGCCCACAGAAGATCAGCGCGTGTTTCTGACAGGAGGGGGCGTGGCATCACGATGGTGGCTCTCCATCGTGATGTTGCTCATCCATCACGTCCATCGTCCCAACCCTAATACCTAAACAACATTTTTTCGATACCTATACTAGCATATCTGACATATAGAACCATAAAACAGAACAATAATGTTAATCAGGGCCATATTGGTGCCCTATGCAGAAATGTTTAGGGCACCAAAAAAAAAAAAAAAACAGTGCAAGGAGGTAGCTCATTAACATTAAACACACTCTCGAAACAACACCAATAATCCCCAAATTATTGGTTTCCTCCGGGTACTCCGGTTTCCCCTACCACTAAAAACATGTACAATAGGCCGGGATGAATGAGAGTGTGTTTGAGAGTGCGCATGGGGACGACGGATGCAAATTAGCCCAAGGCTACAATCCGGTGTGGCTTGTTTACATGCATGAGACCCATGTATGTTCATTAACATGCACTGTCCTGACCAAATAAATAAATAAATAAATATTTGTAGAAATAAATTAATTCAGTTTAGATGTAACAGTTGGTGCCCCCGAGAACCTGAGTTTCTCTGCTCCGCCCCTGCAGCTGCGGTGCACTTCAGCTCAGATGTGTCTTCCCTCTCTGTTCCTTTCCCTCTTTCCTTTCTCTCTGAACGGGGTATGCGTGAAGTCTCCTTGCGTGGCACAGAGATTCCTATGTGTGATGTACCATCGGTCGCATTGGCCACATAACTCTTCTTTCTCAACACTCTCATTGAACACAAGCCGTTCTTTTCTCAGCTGCGTTAATAAAACAGCGGCGGCACTGATGTAGTACATAAAAGACCATTTCTTTTAAATTTGTATCATTTATTCGAGCTGAAACAAACAAGTAACTTCCTTCAGTGCTGTCCGTGGACTCAGTGGCGGCTGGTGATGTGAAACCGGGGGGGCTGTTGCCTCTACCTACCTTCAATTATATTTTAACAGATATTTATAAACATTGTTTTTAACTTCAAAAAGAAAGTTATATTTGGGGCATTTAATATTATTATTTTATGCAGAATATAATCAAAACTAAACTTATTTAGTTTTATTTAACTACAAAATAAAGAAGCATGGAATGAATTTATGCTTTTGGAAAATATTTTTTCTGACGAAATGAAATCAAAGTGTAAAGATAGTCACTATACATATTTTTCTTTTGCACCACTGATTTGTGTTTTGTACCAACAGAACAAAAACAGGAGGTGTTTCCTCTTTGATTTCATGTACAGTATTAGTCCCAGACCTGCTATGGTTCCATTATGAGCCTCAGAGCCACAGGTTTAAACCTGTATAAACCGTCAGACAAATGATCCGGTCAGAAATTACTATGTGACTTACGTGTTTTGATGAGAGTCCTCCTCATGACGTTACCCTCTTGTGTCGTAGCTCCTCACGGTCCTGAATCTTCTCTCCATCAAATGTCCACGTCCTGGGACATAACCAGGGGTTAAAGTGGGATTTGGGAGGTGGGGGAACTCTAACCTTTAACAAGCAGTAGGAATCGCGCTACATTTTATATTTTTTTATGTACTTAGGTACTGACATGTAGTCATGGGTTCTGAACAGATACTGCACAATACAAGGTATTTGATACTGTAATTATTTTATTTTCCAATATGTTTCAATACCTTGAATTATTTTTAGATATCCTTTAGTATGTTTTAACAATCATAAATGATTGGAGGTCTATGTGATTTACTAAATGAACTAATTCTGCTTTTGCCAGATCCACTCTTTTGGGTTCTTCTTAGATGTAGGACTGCAGAGCAACATGCCAGAGAGGAGCTTAATAGATTATAGAAACAAATAAAATGTCAGGATCCACTTATTCAAAGAAGGCCCAACCAAAGAAATGAACATGTGTGCTGAAACATTACTTATTAACAATTTTGGCTTGTTATTGTGTTCTTTATTTAAGAAAATCCTCTTTGGCAGTCAGTGATGCTTACAGCAGGGCTCTTGCAGGCTGGTCAGGGGTGAGCCTCCCACCACCAAACGTATTCATATTTTTGGGATAAATAAATAAAAATGTAATTATCATCACTGCTTGAACAGAATAGAATTGGGCCTAAACATAAAAGTTATATTATATTCCAGCATTTTAAGGCTTTGGAGGAAAAACAAACAAAAAACACAGCAATAGATTAATACAGAATAATAAAGAGCCTAATAATAAACTAGGACTACTCAGAACTAAACCAGGATTAAGCCAGTGCAAAAACATGCAATATCAGGACTAAGGCAGGACTAAATCACTAAATCAAAGGCCTAATACAAAATGAGAGAGCTACATGTGAGACCAGTACATCTCAAACAACATGTACTAACTTCTGCTCAGCCACTGCTCCTCAGCGCTGAGCAGACAGACCATGGAAAATATTAAATAAGGGCGGACCAAACGCTGTTCTGTCCAGACCTCGCGCTTTATGAAAAACTCTGTAAATGAAGCGCTCCTTGGAGATGGCGCGCTCATCCACATATTCAGCTTCAGCCTCGTTTACCATGTTAACTTTGCAAAGAGCATCTCTGCGCTTGTACATTTCCCACAAACACGTATTGAATGAAGTCAGAGCAGAAAGGAAGAAAAATGCACCTGTCAGATTAATGATTCAGATGTTATTTAGTAAAGTTAGAGCCCAGGGAGCGAGGTTTAGCGTGTTGACCGGTTAAACACGAGTGCTGGTGGTGCAGAGCAGTTTTCCAAAACTCACGCACCATCAGCTTCATCGTCCGCTTTACAAACATCCACAGCTGAACTGGTGTTCCTTACCTTAAAGTCGCTGGTTAAGCCCTTTGCACCGGTGAAGGCAGGAACACACGCTGCACCTGCTGCGGACCGTGAGGAGTCCTGCTTCTGCATGGGATAATCCGAGCAAACACGATTCATACTGTCCTTGTGCTGCGGTTTGATAAAATCTGTCAGTCCGTCCAACGATAAGCCTCCTGTTTTCTCAGTTTAGCGTTACACCGTTTAACAGAGCCATGTTTTCATTTGAGCCCGCGCTAGGAGATGATGGTCCGGAGCCGGAGGCACACTGCTACGCAAAGTGGCGCGAACTTGCTGTGGAGCTACGCGAATGAGGCGCGGATAATGCCGGAAAATATATATTTTTTATGGAAAATGAGGTCAGATTATATTTTTTGGCCCCCGCGACGCATATTGAGTAGGCCCAACCTAGTGCTTTTATTGCATTGATTTATCTCACAGGCAGAATTTCGTATGTGCGTGAAAATGACAAAGTTGCAATCATGAACTTTTTTTTTCTTTTTCTTTTTTGCCATGCGAAGGTGGGGGAACGCCGTTCCCGACCGTTCCCGCCCACTTTAACCCCTGGACATAACTGTCCAAGTCAGCGAGGGTTGTCCCAAAGTGTGAAATAAACAAGCAGCAGCTAAAGCAGACGAGCTAGTTAGCATCGTAATGCTTCCTCCAGCAAAGTCCGTTTAGATGTGACTTCTGACGTATCGTTTACCGGTGCCCAGCCCTAGTTACTAGTATCTACATCAGTAGGAGGATAACTTATGTGATTTTTAACTCTCTAACTGACTGTTGTTTTCTCGCAGGCCAATGGACATAATTTTTTAAACATGGAGCACGAGATCGCTGTTTCTCTGCTGAAGAGTTTCCAGCGGACTGTGGACTTGGTGCTTCAGAGGGACAGCAGCACACACTAGAAATAGTTTTATACTCAACCATTGGAAGCTTTTTATTCTTCGACGCTGCTCATCAACACCCGCAACCCCCTCCTCCTCCGGACCCAGAGACGGACTAGCTTTTCGACCTTTGCTTTGCCTTTTGCTGGATCAAAGGCAATACTGTAGTGCCAAACGTACACCACACAAACATATCATCAAGTCCAGTCAGCAGCGGCACCGGGGTTAGCTAGGCTCTTGTTTGATTGGTCGAGGTTCACCTTGGTTGTTCTCAAAGTTGTTTTGACATTTGGGACTTGTTGCAGCAGTTAAGTGTAAGTGGTGGTTTTATGGAGGACCAGAGCTGCCAAAACAATGATGAAATGATAAATAATGATTTTATCATCTAGAGGTATATTTACAATCCATTACATCTAAATATTACATTTCTCTTAGATACATACAGTATTTCCTGTCCCATATTAATAATCAAGGGAGAATCCATGAAGGCAGCTTCCTATCGAGCATGTTCCTAAAAAGGGCAAAAAGGCGGAAAACTCTGCCAGAACTTTAAAAATCCACAGAACAAAACACAGTGTGGTTAAGAAATATGATACTCAATGGTGTCCCCTGAGGAAACTCTTTTTAGAAACATAAAAGTATTTGGAGCCAGGCTTTTAAGTTGTGTTTGACACGTGTAAAGTCCCCATAGGTTTCCATATTGCAGGGAGCCTTCTGGAGTTACCCCTAGCCACTAGGAGGTGGTATCGCTGCAATGTCAGCGCCCCGCCATGAGGACCAAAGAGAAGAGCATGCCTCGCCCTTTGGTGCTGCCTCAGCCAACAATCCCCACCACTCATATTGTATATAGAGACTTAAAATAAATGGAATAGATTTAAAAAGCAGAAACAGTTATGTTTTAAAATGTGTAAATACAGAAATGTAAATAAAGACAACTATTTTTATCCAGAAATCATGAACTTAAATGAATAATAAAACAAAATGATTATTTGTCAATAAATGTATTATAATACTTAATTCATTTGTTTCTTGTTTTGGCAGCACAGGTCCTCCGTAGAGTTCTTCAAATTACTGTAGTTCCTAATATCAACCTGATACTATATGCCAAATCCTCCAGCTAGAATATAATATGATATATGACCTTCTCCTGACCTTGGAGAAGGGTGCCCAGACAATTCCCCTCCCCAATATTGGTGGTTCCTGAAAATACTTTGAATATACCGGCGCATTGCCCAAAACATGTACTTTGGCCGCAGTGTTATATAATTTTTAACAAATCCCATTTACAAGTAGCTGATGCAACGAAGCCCAGTTCAGCTCCTGTTTTGTGAAGTCGATTGAGGACGCTTTGGTGTAGCACATGGCTTCCTGGTTTGGTCATTTTATTATGAACATTTTAAGCATCTGATTTACTTTAAAGTTTGGATTTTGATTCATAATCCTCTTTACTACACTGACCCCTAAGACTTATGTACATATTCTGTATAAAGCGACACTCTGGGTTGGGACACTCGGAAGGGATTTCATGGTTAGTCGTTCATTAGTTTGTTTGTTTGTTTTTTTCCTTATCGACAATACGACAAAATGAGCCACAATTTTCTGTATAGACTTTCACAGTGTTGAAGATGGGTTTGAATTTAAGATCAGAAAGACGCTAAAGCAATATACATGTGTCTATTCTTTTGGTGAAACTGAACGTCTAAAAGTGGATTTATGAATAGTTTTACAACAAAATTTGCCCAAACAATATTTTCAACCCAGTTTGTTGAGAAGATTTTTTTTTAAAACAATTTTATGTTCATGCAAATTGATATCCAAACCCATGAGTGAGTTATTGAAGTCTGTGCGCTCTCTATCTCTTCAGTATTGTTCTAAAGATGCTCCACCTTTCGGCCCAACAAAACCAAAACAATTAATGTCTTTACTTTCAGAGACTGGGTTGAAAAGTGCGGCTTTGATTCAAGCAGATCGTTCTGCAGTGCCATGTTTAATGCAACTCATGTTTACATTGTTTACTCAAAAAAACAAAACAAAAAAACTCCAGCTCCCATCTTGCATCGCACTGTCCTGCGTCAAACCAGTCACTACTGATACTTGAGCCTGTTTTTCATTGTGCCAAACCCACCGCAGCGTTCCCCCAAAGTAGATTTTACTTTGGACATTATTTGGCTGCATGTTAAGAGTTGTTTTCTTGGGCCCTTTTGGGAAGCGCTGCCATCGGGTCGTTCCTACAGCTGTGTCTCTCAGAGTCTGTATGTTCCTGTGCCATACACGGATATGCGTCTGTCCTGTTGAAACACTGAGCCCAAATGTCTGAGCTTTACCTCTTTGTATCTGTGTATGTGCCCAGTGAAGAGGGGACATGGATCTCATATAGAGCAGCAAGTTAGTTTGAAGTATTAGCCGTTTTTGATTCATATGAATAATTATACACATTTGCCCCGCTTAGGCATAAACACTAAAGTTTAATTGAGTAATGCATATTTTAAAGTGCATATGACAGATTTTTGTTTTTCTAATTATCACATAGTTTGGTGGAACAATGCCTGCGGTGAGTATGAATCACAGTTTTACACCAGAGAAGTGGCAATATTATATATTATGGATTTAAAAGTTCTGGCATGGGGAAGAGGAAAAGTTCTCCCTTATTTCACATTGGTAATAAATAGCAATTATACCCTCCTTGTTTCTCACGTCCTGTGCCCAAAGGCCAAGAGTAAACATCACAGATAAAAGTTCTAACAAAACCTTAAATATAGCTGTGTTAACTATGTTCTGGTGAAAACATATTCTAATGTGTCATATGCACTTTAACTTGAGCCCAGCATCGAACAATCCAATCAAATTGAATATCAAATATATGGCAAAAATATTCAGACTTACAATGAATATGTACTGAATGTAATTATATTTATCAGACTGCCTTTGGTTATGTGCAATGAGGAAAAAGTACTTTAATCTGAATTAACATTCTAATTCATCTTTATTAATGACACTTTCCAAATGAATGTGACGTTACCAAAGTTTATTTAAAATAAGAATATATATTGTGTAAAATTTATGAATTGATTGGAACACATATTTTTGAATTGAATTTTCATCAGTCTAATTCAATGATAATAATTTTATTAGGTTGATTTAAAAGGTTTGAGGGCTTTTTCTGTGAGGGCCCACAGAAAAGGCTTGCTGTTCCTTCCTCCATGTCTGTTGTATAATGTCATTAAGGATAATTCATTTTTTGTTGACAGACTAATGCACTGGAGAGGCTAAGTCAGGTCCACTCTATTAACACAGGAGTCCAACACATTAAGCTCCTTTTGAATGTGACATATCGGGAGCAAGCATTCTCACTCATCCGGACACTTTTGTATCTATTGTCCAGAACGTGTGGCATGGCTTAGCCTCTCAAAGAAATGAGTGGATTTTGCAGTGAAAGAGCCAAAGCCGAGCTCTGGCTGTCTTTGAAAATGACCTGATGAAAAGAGATTTTATTTTGTGTTTATTGTGTAAATTGAACTAGTCGCTATGGCGACTATGATGCTTGGACAGTGATCTCCGTCTTGTTCTGTGTAACATTTAATGTTGGAGAACAAAGCCACACTGTCCTTTCTTTAATGTGACATTAGACGTCGCATGGTGTTCATTTTGTGTCAGACCTGTACAGAACTGATCAATAAGGGACACAAAATGGCGCCTTTTCTACGCTGAGGTTGAGACCGAAGCTTAGCCTCATGAGCCCATGCGTTTAGAGTGTTGAGAACAGAGAAGAGGTTTGATAAACAATTATTTTTTACTACATGTTTCAGGTAATTCTTTCTAAATATATTGATATACCTTAGCTTTGCTCAAATTGTGATATTTTATAATGACACTTATAGTTATGGATGGAAGTACGCACATATGACTTGGGAACTTACACATGTACTATCCAAACTGTATAAATGTATTTCTACTGTAATTGTGAATTTGTGTTATACAAATATATATTATATATATATGTATATGACTATAAAAGACAGTCATTTTGTATGTGTTTAAAGAGTACAGCGCTGACAGGAAGTCACTGTATATAGCTGCAAATTCATGAAGGCGACTTAGGCTCATTTTGTGAATGTACCAGTCCAGTCCCCCACAGGCCTGTCCTGTCTCTGCAGCCCTGCATACACTGGACAACTCGTTTTTTAAGCATAACTATTTTTACAGATAGGAGGCAACGAGCATGCAGTAGACATCGAATTTCCACGCTGGGATTTGAGAACCTCAAGTTCATATTTTCTCAAGTGTTTAGACTTTCATAAAGACATAGGCGGTGTAGTTTTTAGTTTTTTTCCCCATCAAAGCAAAGAGCCATTTCGATACATATTTGGCTAAAATGGAATCATTGCTATCCCCTGTATGCACGGCTTACAGTGACATCCCATGATCCTTTGCGCTGAGGGGGCCTGGTTCGGAGGTCCTCCTGATCTCTGCAGTACACACTACCCACTGAATGCTGCTTCTTCTGTTCGTGACTACAGTATTTCAAGGAGAGCGAGCCCGCGCGGAGTTTGGGCCTTTTGAGTGAAAAAGATCTTATTTCTTTATCTCTGTTTATTTGCACACTCCAGTTAAAAAT
This sequence comes from Neogobius melanostomus, assembly GCA_007210695.1. Taxonomy (NCBI): domain Eukaryota; kingdom Metazoa; phylum Chordata; class Actinopteri; order Gobiiformes; family Gobiidae; genus Neogobius; species Neogobius melanostomus. The sequence continues at coordinate 386,319 of VHKM01000321.1, forward strand.
CCTTCCAGTTTGAGTTTGAGTATTTATGCGGAGAAATGTACCTGCTGAAATATATATAAAATATATCTTGTGTTTAGAATGCATTTTGCAGACGCTATCTGTACATACTATTTAAGATACAATTTTTACAAAAAATCCTATATGTATAAAATTGAAAAAATGCTGTGCAGCGATTCTACTGGAGCCATTTTGGGCTTTGGAAAAGTACCATTTTTTCAGTATATAAGAAGTGTTTTGAATAATGTACTAAAGTCTCTATTGTACAAATAATAAAAATGTCACTATTGGTATTTGGAGTCTGTTTTGTTCAGTTTCAATGGTAGCACACCCAGAATCAGTGACACTAAAGTGACAGTGATGAAGTGGTAAGATGTAAGTGTGTAGGATTACTCGACTGTGGCAGATGCTCCTTTTGTCTTGCCGCATTAGTTTCACACAGAGTATCCATCATCTGAGTGCCCTGATCCCACTATCTCATCTCGGCTCCTTTCAACAGCCCCTCCATCAAATCAGCCTCACAGTAGCTCCATGTCAGGGTTAAGCAATGTCAGACCTACAGTATAGGGCCCTAGTGTAGATGTGCTCCCCAAGATTATGATGACAAATAAGATTTACACACAAGAGTGTTAACCGACACCAAAAATACAGAAAACATTGTCATTTCCTATAAATGTCCATAGGAAGAACCTTGACTCTGGGCTCCATGTTTCCTCCCATTCAAAAGGAACTCAATTGACACTCCGGAACAGTAAGTGGCAGTGTACGGGTGTACTGTCATATGCCACTGATTCACGACAAGGAGGAAAGTTTGTCCCCGCTGTGTTGCCATACAGGTGGTGAATTTAGGTATGATTTTCATGTTTTTGAAGCTGCAAAGTCTTGTATGTTCTACTTTGAATTAACAAGCATTTTTGACAGCAAATATTTCAGTACTTTAAATGGACTAGATGCAAGTTGGTCATTTTTATACTCACTACTGCCATCTTAGGTCGTATGCGTAACTGCAGTCTCTATAAAAAGCTCATGCATGATGGCAATTTGGACCCGAATTAACACCTGACAGTGCAGGATTTTAGAGGCAGTTGTGGTGAACAGGTCTGGGCTCATTGTACACATTAGGACATTGCTAGAACATGTAGGGGGAGGAAAATACATATTATTAATGTTTTTAAACTCCGTATAGTCCCTTTAAGTGAAAAAACAAGAAGTCTGGGCAACTTTTTCCTGTATTGAAAAATACTGACCAGTTACAGCAGAAATAAAAAGAAGTGGCGTTCAATCCTAACACGTGTGGTTAGGTTTCAAATTTAGGTGGGGTCAAAGCCTGGTTAGAAATCATTTATGAATGCGCAGACCTTTTGAGATTTTACTTTAAATAAGAATTAGCAAATGCAATTTTCCTCTGAGCTAAATACTGAATCATATTTTAAGTTTCTGTTTTTGTGGGGTCGGGCATACATCCAATGTGCACTAAACATCCACTTATGCTAATGATAGAAAAACAACGGAAATTATACAAATGCCATAAAACCAATGGGTGAGGAAAGCTCTTCTTTTGTGTTATCATGGTGGGGAGCTGACATTGCTGAAATACAACTCCCTGGGAGCCAGGGGCGACTCCAAAAGAGAAACACGTTTCCTATGTAGCTTCGTCTAAACTGCTTAAAAGCCTGGCTCCAAAGAGTTTTTCTTTTTTCTAAAAATTGCTATGACCCATGTGACAACGCTGGGCTATGTGTTTTTGTATATTAGAAATAAAAAGTGGAAGCCTAAATCTATGATTGGAAGGCTCTGGAGCTCTGTGGAGGCTGAGGAGGACAAATTTCCCTACGGGGACAATAAAGTATACAAATAAACAAACAAACAGCCATGTTAACGTCACAGACACTCAGGATCATTATTATGAATGGGGCTGAATGGAACACCTGTTATCTCTTCTATCTCACATCTATGCATGAAACGGACATGTTATACCTCGCTATACTTTAATATAGGGCCTGGCTTCACCATTAATTTGTATGGGGAGAGAACGCTCAAATCAAACCTGGTCCGGGAAGCTGCTGGCTAAAGGTTATTAATTGTTCGAACAAAGTTAAAAAAAAGTCTGAGCAGATTGACTTGATTCTCAAAAAGTTCTCGGGAGTGAAGACTTGCACAAAACACTGAAGCATAAAGGATAAAAGTGACATATGGGGACAATTTGAGGACATTGAATGGATTGCAGATTGCATTGATATCTTTCACTATTTTAAACTGTATATTGAAAACCACATAACCAGTAGGTGGTGGTGATGCTCATTGAAATAATGCCAACCGCCGTTATATGTTATATTCGACAGGAGAAGAAGAAGTGATGGCCAACACCTGTACATGGTCATGTGAGCGATCTCGGTCAATTATAGGGACGGTTGGTCTTGAAACAGTTTGTGTATTTTAAAACATGAAACTCAGTGACCGTAAAAGTTGACTTGATGATGTCAAATCTAAGCCTGGACGAATGATTCTTCTATGTAGCAACAGATGCTATTTATCTGCAAGAAATGATTTGCAGTGGGAGCAACTTGAGCACTGAAATAATCCAAAATGAAGCTGTCTGGACCACATGACAACAGCAGGTAGTGGGGGCAAGCAATTCTCCTTAAACTGACAAAAAAAAAAGAGGATAAAGGGTTAATATTAAGACCATACGTGCTTACATTATAGCACACATGTTCGCGTCGACTGTTAGCTAATATGTAAACACAGTAAAAGTCAGAGTACGTCAACGTCCACTGTTTCTAGTCCAGTTCCTCTTTGGACAACTGTGTCATTCACTCCGACAATAAACAACGGTCTCGCTGCCGCAGCCAAGCAATGACCCTTTTGTTCTCACTTATTTCTCTCGCGCTTCGGCTCAAATAATGCTGTCTATGTGTCCGCGGCGGCCTGTCCAAACCCACAGCCACAGCCATGCGCGTTTGTCTGCCCACACACCCATGGCTTCATACATTACCAGCTTGTACTGAGAGGGGAGACATTTTTTCATCCACGGCCTGCGCGCATCCTCATCATCATCAGCAGCAGTCGATGCGTTTGGATCAATATCGCCAGCACACTGACCTGCATTCAGTTAATGATACGTTAATGTCGAGGCAGAGCCAATTCGGACACCACATGACGGCTATAATGCAGAATGAAAAGAGAATGAGACTAGAAATGTTTTTGTTTTGTTTTTAAATAGGCTTAGATTGTGATTTGAATTGAAAGATTGCGAGACGATCCAATACATGTGATTGTAGTATAGGTTGTCTAGTCTGTAGTTTAACAAATCAATGCCAATTTCCTCTCTACAAGCACATATTTGTTCAAACAGTTAGTCTACAGGAACTGGAAGAGCCTCTCCCTTTTTGACAAAGATGAATCACCATCATTTTCAAATTAGACGAGATGAAATTTTACCATACCAGTTTTTCTTAGTAGTGGGATGAAAATGGTTTTGTCCTTTAGTAAATGCATTTGGGATAAAAGACCTTTGCTTTATGTAAAGTATAATTATTGATTGTGAACTAGCAGGCTAATTGTTTATGTTTACGTGACTGCACTCCCTGAAAGCTGTTAATAAGTGCTTATTATAAACTCATCTCGGTGAAAAGTTGGAAAGTGAGGAATGTAAATAAGATAAAATAATAATTTGGTAAATTCTCAACAGATTACCCAAACTGTTAACGTTATTTAGAAACTGTAAAACAACGAGCCCAAACCCTTTCCCTAACCTTAAAGTGATACTCTGTAAGTTTAAATGGTTTCCGTGCGTATTATTGAGTGCCTGGGCCTGCAATTTGATGTAACGTAAGTAATATTAGATCATTATATGTTTTTCTGAAGTCCCTCTCTTTTTAAACCACTAATCAGTGCCATCACTTTGACCAATGAGACGAGCTTTCCTGTGAACTGGTTTATGGGGAGGAAGCTTGAGTGTTTACTTTTGGAATTCCTTTCTCAATCTCCTCATTTTGCAAACTAGGAGTGGCTTTCATTTCCAATCAGGGCAGGGCGGGTCGGGTCGGGTCGGGTCAGCGGGGGGGTTTGAAATCTTATAGACTATCACTTTAACGATTCCTGACACAGAGACGGTGCACATGGCTACTGCGGCAACACACACTACAGGGACTAACTACTGTACATCTATCATGATCTATTTCACATCTGCTAGAAACAACATTTAAAAGTTTTGATGAAAATATATTCAGGTCCTCTGGGTGGAGTCATGTGGGGACCTGACTGCAGATGATTTGGAATTATGCCTAAAAAAAAAAAAAATTTGATTCAGCAATTCAGATATTTTAAAATGTAAAACACTTTCCTAATAACATGCAAAACAATGAAGGAACCGGACTGGTACGGTGTGATAGCCAGGCCCATCAGGTTGTACTACGAGGTCAAAGGATGAACGGGAACGCCTGGGAAAGTGGTGCTTCAATCTGTCCACTACAATGCTCGATTTACCATGACAATACACCAGACTCTACCCTGGGACGTCCCAAACAGGGATCTCCAGTCCATCTGATCCTCTTCACTGGTTTAATACATTCACTGGTGGGGTTAGACCTGGGTGGGAAAGGGACATTATGACAAACGACAAGGTTAGTAGATTCAAATAAATGATCACCAAACATGCCATTTTGAAATTACATTGATGCATTATTGATTTTATGCGGCTTCAGGTGAAATTTGCTTAAAACATCACAAAGGAGTCTTTTAAATACATTTGCCACATGTATCTAATTGCTTTTAGATTTGGCGCATGGGTTACGTTAAGCCATGGGAGAACACACAAACTAATCCATCTGAGTCAGTGTGTGAGAAAGCAAAGCGCCCACAGACCGCACCTATTATTATAAGTTGACTTTTCCTTTTCATTATCCAGCATAACTGCTATGTGATTTGGATACCGGCCCGGGCTGATACAACCTGCCCGGATCAGAAACTAATGACAGAGTAACTTTATTCCAAAGACCTGCGGCTGAGTAGATTACAGCCACTTTTAACATGATACTCATCTGGTGGTTCCCAAACCTTTAACGTCTTCTTGTAGCAATCTACCCCCTTGGATTTTGTGTTAGTTGTTACTCAGTTTGAATGCAGTCCACTTTCTAATTATGTACCACCTCACTTTATATTAAACTAAATGTTAATATGAACATAATTAAACAGGTGCAGTTATGGCTGTCCTGATCCTTCCTCTCATGAAGGTGCCAGAGTTTAAATAGGCTTTTGTGTTAAAACAGACTAGAGTGAGTGGAACAATATTTGCTAATCTACTTTGATGGGGAATCCTGGACGACTGAGGGCCAGGACAAACATCATTGCCTTTTAGAAACGTTTACAGCCTAATGTCTTTGCATTTGTAATACAACATTAAGCTTATACATTTAAATGTGGTTATGCACCCACCCTTGATCCCAGATCCCACAACGTTCAGTGATTCCCAACCTTTTTACCTAGAAGCCCCTCACTCTTGTGCTGGAGACGGGCAGCCACCTGCCAAATGCACTACAACACAACAAACAGAACTTTGATGTTTTTTGCACATACTTTCTTGAGTAGTATTTTTCTTGCGAACTTAGAACTTTTACTCCACTAAAACTGAAAGATAAACAATACATTCTTCTCCACCAGGCTACAGTTCTACAAAAGCTCCGAAGTAAAAAGTCAAAGTTGGCATAATCTTCATGTTCTTGATGTTGCAGTTATTATTCAACACTTAGCCTATTTAAAATGTGTAGGCTACTTTATTTATTTTACTTTGAATAGTCAAGCATTTTCTACAGCGAATACTCACAGTATTTTCACTTGAGGAATAATTTAACTGAGCATCTTTTGCTTTCAATTGGAGTAATCTATTTGATCAATTGCATCCCAGTGGTTCCCAACATTAATCACCACCCCTTCGTGGTCCGCGTACCCCCGGTTGTGAACCATCGCGCTGCTGCCCCGGGCTTTCCCACCATCTGAGCCCAGTAAAGCTGTTTACAATGCCGCATATTTACCAGCAACACGGAGGAGCTTATTGCCGCGATAATAGTATGTTTTTGACGTGGGAGCAGGGCACGCATGTGTGTGCGTATTCTCTCCCCGTAGACAAGACTGGACAAACTAAACCGGTTCATCCGCCTCCAGTGTCAAGTCACCTGAGACCACAGCCGGAGACGTGCCTTCACTTTGACGCCAAATTCAACCGAAAGTTTAAGAAAATCTGTTTCAAAGTAGCTAAAACTTAGGCGAGCTAACTTTGGCTATAAGCTAACCTGCTGCTGTCTCCTGGTTCCAAGTCCGCGTTTTTTTTTTTTTTTTTGCAGCTGCGTTCCCAGGGTTATCTACTCCACTTTTGTGCACTTGTTTGGGGACTTTTGACTGGACTTTTACGAGGATTTGACCAGTTTTACATTTATCCCAAAAGGAGCCAGCGGACATTCATTGTCGCCCCGCTTTGCTGCAGCCTGTGCGGTGACACGAGCACATAGGCGCTCACATCTGCAATAACAAGAAACACGCGGAAAGAGTCCAACTGTCATCATGCCCGTACGACAGAAAGGTAAAAGAAAACAGGACTTATCTGTTTTTGTTGTTGTTTTTTTCTAGCTTGTTCTACGCTTAAGAGTAGTTTTTTGCCTCACGCGCGTGGTTTGTGGTAGTAAAAATTAGTTCTGCGTGTGTTGCTCGGCGTACTTCGCTTCGTTTCGTTGACGGGACCCCCTGTGATTCAATACACCCTCATCGCGAAACGAACCTCTCGCTAAAAGTCACATATTTCACGGCGTGACCAATTACACTTGTCCAGAACTTGTCCGTACGCCCTGCAAAATGACCGAACAACAATAAGATAAGTGTCATTTTATATTCGGCGAGCGGATTATGTAGACAATTATTCGTTCTCATTTGTGTTTGTCTAATTTGCGGACCATTTGTGGCATCTGTAGCGATACAACGCGATTTGGAAATACCCACAATTATGATCTTTGCTCAAGGGACATTTGTCTTGAATTTTAAAAGATATGAATGCATTAACCTCACTTGAACCTAGGCAAGGCAAGTTTATTTGTAGAGCACAATTCATACACAAGGCAATTCAAAGTGCTTCACAGTTGCATAAAATTACAAGAAAACAGATTAAATCAATCAATAACATAAAGTTAATCAATTACAGTAAAAGGCAAGAGTGCAGATAAAATACTTTCTCCTACCCTACTACCCTACTGTAATTTCATTGTGGGTCAGAACTGCTACTACATGCAAATAATGCAGACAAAGTTGACAAGTAGGCTATGTGCTCGCGAACGCATCCTCTGGCTGTTTCACGCAAGAATGTAAAGCAAAGTGACACAGTGTGATGTCATGCATTTATGAAATACCAAATAACAACAGGTCCCGCAGGCTTTGACATAGATACTACTCACTTGTTTGTGCAAGCTCTCAATCGTCCAGGCTGTGATACCACACTCTCTTCAAGTTAAGCTGTGAATAAACTAAACATTCGTGTTTTTTCCACCATCTATGGAGAATACTGAAGTATGTTAGTTTAATAAACCATTATGCATGCGTCTTTGTCGGCTCAAGTACAGAATAAACAAGAAGACATCAATGTTTATGCATTCGCTCAAACTAATTTGTATTAATTTAGTAGTAACACGAAAGACTGGAACATTAGCCGGTGTGACATTTACCCACGTGTCACTTCACTCATGCCCTTTGCATTAGATTTATACTCACATAACCAGTACTATAGACGCAGCCCCAGTATTGACAGGCCTGATCGTATTATACAGATTTCTCATATGGGTAAAAGCTTTTATGACATAATGTTACAATAGAGTCATGCCTTTATATTGGCCTGCCTTAAAGGAATAGGACACAGTTTTTACATACTGAGATATGTTCTTACTTTAGCTTAGACGAGTTGATGCGTAACTGTCTGGTCTTTGTGCGTGCGCTCAGTCACGCAAATGTTGTTAGCGTTTAGCCTCTCTCAGCATCGGTATAGCCCCAAACTGGGGTGAAGTTAGAAGCTACCAAGCTGTTCCACGTTTTCCCTATTTAAATACAGTTATGTGAGCCTTTACACAGTCGAAGTCTAGTTACACAAAATTAAACATGTTGATTTTCTAAGCGGATAAAAAAGGGTGCTATATTGTGAGGCGTAATAACACATACAGTAGGAGCACTTCAACGTCCCCGCAGTAATATGTATTGATTTTGGTGGTGGACCCTTTAATTGTTAGTAAACATTCCAGGCTTAGCTGGAGGCAGGAATCTAGTGTCCTATCTATTTCCATTGTAGCTGTTGTCATAGTAACGATAAACAAATGTCTTACTGTTTTAGGAAATATCAGATAAACCTTATTTTATCGTCTCAAATGTCATTCCTCTTGTTCTTGCACCTTAAGCCACAACAGGACCACATTTTTCAGTTGTAGTTTTACACTTAAAATCGCTAGTTTTAGGTTAATCTTATTTCTCTTGATCACTTCCTGCCTCCAGCTGATGTCACTGATGATGTCAGCAGTTAAAGGGTCTATAAGCTCTTTGCTTCGGCCCACTCCTTTTGAGCAGAGTGTTTGCTGCTCAAATAAACAAATAAACTAAACTAAAACTAATATCTCAGTTTACTGCGCAGACGTTGAAGTGCTCCTATGTTATTATGCCTTACAATATAGCACCCCTTTTTATCCGCTTAGAAAATCAACATGTTTAAATTTGTGTAACTAGACTTGGATCGTGTAACTTTTCACGTGACTGTATTTAAATAGGGAAAACGTGGAACAGCTTGGTAGCTTCTAACTTCACCCCAGTTTGGGGCTATACCGATGCTGGGAGAGGCTAAACGCTAACAACATTTGACTTAACAACATTGACTGAGCGCACGCAGAAAGACCAGACAGGTACGCATGAACTCGTCTAAGCTGAGGTAAGAACATATCTCAGTATGTACAAATGGTGGCTTATTCCTTTAAGCATTTTTGAGCTGTTCTTATACTCTGCCGGGTTTATTGCACAATAATTTTTGTGTACATGTCGCAACAACTTTGATTAGCTTTTATTACATTACTGCGTAATAATCATCATCCATCTTATAAATGTGAGTCTGTTTCCATTACGCTGTATTCACTAATCATTTACTCCCTCCAAATACCGTCAGAGCCCGCACTTAGCCGTCCCAGGCAGGATACACCCAGGACAGTACAAAGAGACATTCAGGGACAGGCAATGCACTATAGGAGCCGGTCACCTCTTTGCAAGTACATGTCTTTGAACGGTGGGGAGAAGAAACTGATGAAGAAGTTGATATGAACAAGAAAAGTGCATTGTTGCTTATCAGAACTAGGGGTGTCACAATTTCAATTTTTTGAGTCACAATTATTGTGAGAGAAAATATTGCAATTTTACAATATTCACGATTATCGACCGAATGAAAGGAAAGAATTGATATTTTTAGTTTTTGTCTTTAAAAAACTTTTTAATACTTGTAAACTTGTAAACATTCCCTGTTTCTAAAAATGAAAAATGGTTTAAGATTGTTTTGCATTAAAGTAAATAGGCCTACATTGAATAATACAAAACAATGTCAACTTTACTACTTGATAATGACCATAATTATCATAATTATTTTACTATATATTATTAGGCCACAGTCTAGGCTAGGTTTCATGTTCTCAAAAGTTATGCTGCTGCTTAATTATATGTCAGATGTTTTGATGAACAGAGAATGAAACGTGTTTACAAAATGACTAAGGAGACTCTTTTGAACAGCTGATTTCCACATGTGCACGGTTTCACTTTCCTTTCTGTTACGCTGAAGCAGTGGAGCACGTTAGCTTTTTGTTTACATCCTGAGCCAGTTGTGGCGGCTATTTCCGAACATTTGGACAACTTTTTTTGGGGAATTATGCAGTTCGTTACCTTGACCTGGACATTTACAGCAAAGGATTATCTCCAAGATGTTGTTTATATTCGACGTAGGCGATATCAGCACCTTTTGCGGCAACTTTCTGACGACAGGGTTTGCATAACGGATGTTCCATCGACAACAACAACACCTTGGTCATCTTTTGGATCCTAAAGAGGTCCCACTCTGCTGACTTCAATCGTTTTTGAGTGGATACAACATTGGAGGAGAGCATCCTTCTGGCTTGTTCAACTACCGGTGAGTTTACACGCTGTTTATGGCGCGTAAACTCATCATAAACAGAGTTTACGTCAGTGTGAAAAAAATTCTGCGGTAAACCGTGGCTTTTAAAATTCTTACGGATAACCTACCGCGTCCTTTTTCCTCCTGAATCCTGCTCTCTGAGCAGCTGCTCCACCCTCTCCTGGAAAATGACTGAGTTGTGACACTCTGACGTATTTTACGTCAGAGTGTCAAACAGGAAGTGCCTGACATCTGTAATGTACTGCCTTACCGCCTGATTTTAATTTATAAAAAAGCTTTATCATTATTTCTGTTGAATGAAAAAAAAGAAAAAAAGTGCCTGACGCGTCCGCGCTGCCCTAGCCTGGTTTTACCATCCCCTCATACTCATTTAGTTTCGTACAGAGGGTCTGGAATTTCACAATTGAGCTCCGTTAACAGGTGGGAGGGGTGAACTCCTTTGAAACGATTGGATCTGATTTTCGATAGCATTTGGTCGTGACGTATGTAATGCGCCTGTGTTGAGTGAAGCAGCTTTCATAACTCTATCATAACTCTATCATAACTCTATCATAACTCTATCATAACTCTATCATAACTCTATCATAACTCTATCATAACTCTTGGGAGCATTCCTTGTGCATTCTAAGGCTTCAGTTATAATTTCTGGATATTTGGGAGCTGAGCCAGAACGGATTGAAGAGCTTCCTTTACGTTCGTATCCGCCGCCATTACCGAACTACAACCAGCAAATGCGGCGCAAATGCTTGACGTCACCTACAACACCCGCCTCCTCCGCTCGCTGAATGGTAGGTTGAAATTCAACCGATGAAACGCGGCCACTGAGATCAAGCCCAGACGTACATGTAGGGAAAAAAAATTGACCAGAGTTTACGGATGGCTAAGGCCAGGCTAGCGCTGCCCCTGTGTAGTAAACAAACGCACCCCGTGAGCGTCTGAACAGATGTCGTGTTTGCGCCGAAAGTTGTGAAGACGGAGCTCTTTCTAACCTACTCTGGACACTAGGGCAGGGCGATATGGCCAAAAATCTGTATCACGATATAAAAAAGAAATATCTCGATAACGATATATTTGACGATATAACTGACAATGGACAAATTACTTCAAAATCCCAGCCTTACGTCTATTGGGAAGATTAATTCAGTGATATTTTATTCTTTAACGGCATACTAATTCTCGCAAATATGATCTACTCAAGCAGTTTACATCCTTCATTTCATTTCACTGTTTAAGCACCTGCTCCCGTATTCTACAGTCAGTGTTTATGCTGCTCTGATCGAGCTGAGCGCAACATAAATTATATCGTGTCCACAACGATATCAAAAATGACAACGATATCAAAAACGCATATCACGATAACGATATGCGATACGATATGGCCCACCCCTACTGGACACCGCCTGTTTTTTTCTCTTTCCTAACGATAATGTCACGGAGAAAATGCGCTACAAGAGGACAGGACTTTATTCAACCTTCCTAAAGAAGAGTGCATTCGCCAGAAGTTGGAATTTCTTTCCGGGATTCAGCGACTATCAGCCAAAATAGTGTTTGATGGATGTTTGGTGAACCTTGGCCAGAATCAAAGTGGATTAACTTTTATAACCAACGCCAGTCCCATAAGGTAAACACCCGATCGTTGAGGCCAGAGGCAGAGTGGTGAGTCAATCATAATGCGTGTTAGCGTGTGTGTTAGCCATTTATGAAGCTGTGTTGCACATGTCAACTCCTTATAACTGCATTTTGTGAAGTAACTTCACTTTTTACTGTGATACATATATCTATTTTACTGCTAAAGTTGCATGGGCTGCATCTACTCGGAGAGAGGGGCAGAGTTAACAGAATCGAAGCGTCTTGTCTTCCGGGTTTGAAAAATACCTCCAGAAAATACTTATGAGTACTCCATAGTGGTAGAGGTACAATATATCATATAAATGCCAATAGTTTACTTTGGAATGGCTAAAATAGCATGATACAGATCCTTTTAAAGTCAGAGTACATAGGATGTGCTCTTGCCTGGCATGCCTTAAGCTACACAAAACTTTCAGGAATGGGTCGCTGCGTTTTAACCCTGGTATTTTGGCACGGGGAGAGAGTTTTGAAAGGTTTATTACGAACTGGTTATAGCTGTAGGACCGTGCTGCCCTAAGTGCGGTGCTCATTCTGTTTTCACATTGGAAAGTTGACTCAAAAACCCAAACCGAAAATATAAACGTAAAAACAACTTGCGGAAGAGGGCACGTGGATTTAGAAGTGATGCTTGAGAGGCAAGAGTAAGGCGGCGACATGAGATCGGACATGTTTACTTTTTGTCATACTTTATGTTACTAATCATTTTTTGCCTGACATGAACGTTGCTGTTGTGTCTCGCCTGCAGACGCACAGCGGGCCCTGGAGCTCATGCAGCAGTACCGCCTGAAGCTGGAGCAGAGGCAGCAGACCCAGGCAGCGGCGGACGAGGACCAACAACTCAACCGGAGCCTGGACCGGGTCATCACCGTGTTCCAGAGCCAACTCTTCAACGCCCTGCTCGGTCAGGATTAACACACCCACCAAAAAGTCACCCATGTTACACTTTAACAACTGGTCACGCAGTGGTCAACTTCGAGACTTTGTTTTTCTCCCTTTAAGTTTTTCCCCATTTATTTTATTATAGTTTTCCAATCTCGCACTTCACAATTTTTTTTAACCTAATTCCCTGCCTGATTGATTGAGTTTTGAGCCCCCGAAAAACAAGGGACATATTTTTAAAGGTGCATTATGCAAGTTTTTATGCGGAAAAAAAAAGTTGATGTTTGTGCGTATTTGACCTTGTAGTGACCCAGCGGCTGTAGGAGTGGTCAGCAGCGTGCCTTTACTTTCAATCACGGTGGCCTCTACATCGCTCCAGGATCAATTGTTTTGTAGGTTTTCTGGTGACAGGATCCATCAGCAGTGACAATCTTCCAAACAATTCATCCTGGAGCGCTGTAGAGACCCTAGTGATGGAAAGCAAAGGCACCATGCTGACCACTCATACAGTCGCTGGGTCACTACAAGGTCAAATACACACAAATATCAACTTTTTTTCCACATAAAAAGTTGCATAATGCACCTTTAAGGATTATTATTATTTTTGTTGTTGCTTGTTTTACTTATAACAATTATTCAAACATTTAACAAGATATTTGAAAAAACCTTTGCAACTAATATGTCAACATACAGTAATAGAACTCTAAATTTAAACCTGGCTCTATCCACTATACAGAAAATGATTTTGGACATTGTTTTACATATGAAATATATATATATATATATATTTTATATGAAAACAAAATGACAGAAAACTTGCAATAAATGTTTTTTCTTCTTCTTCATATTCATGTCAGCAATCAAGTTTCAAATTGAAATCTTGAAATTATTTTTTTCCTCACATTCGCCTGCAGTGTCTCGCCTTAACCTCCTGTCTTAACCGAGTGCATTTTCTCTAATTCAGCTTTACCCAAATCTAAAAGATTACAACCTATAGGCGAGAGTAACGCCTTATTTTAAAACTAAGACCTACATAACTGATCTAGAAGGATCTTGTTCCTTGCGTTTGTTCCATCAATTTTTTCTCACTTTTTCACCCCTTTTTCATCGCTTTTTCATCACTTTTTTGTCGCTGTTTTTGTTTCGCCACTTTTTTGTCACTTTTTATTGCTTTTCTTTGGGTCACTTTTTGGTCACTTTTTATTTGCTTTGTCACTTTTTCATCATTTTCTGTTGCTCTTTTGTGGCTTTTATCGTTGCATTTTCAACACTTTTTTGTCACTTTTTCATCCTCGTTTGCGTCTCGTTTTTGTCACTATTTTGACGTTTTTTCAAGAGGCTTTTAGATTTGGTTAAAGCCTAATTGGAGAAAACATGCTCGGTTCAGGTGGGAGTTAAGAGGTTAATCAGGAATGTAACACTGTCCAAACCCCATGGACTCATCAGGACAAATGTAACTATCGCACACAGTTTGACCATATTTGATCTGCAGCTTGACCTCCGCTTGTCTGCTTTTAAACTTGTTGAGTTCCCCCTCAGATCCTTCCGCAGCTAACTCAGCTGAATCCAGTCGCTGAAAAAGACATGTGAAGGAAATGATTCATCGGCAGAGTCTATGCTTTAATGGAAGAGTTTAAGCACATATTTAGAATGCAAGGATGTTTACTTTTACTTTGAAATGCAAGACAGTGATCATCTCTCTTACAGCTTATGAGTTTCCATAATTATGCTAAAATCCATTTGATCCTTCTGTTTTAACTGAAGGGTTTCCACACGGCCTGAGAAAGCATCACAAATCAATCATTCCAATGGGCACTAAATGGAAATGTATTTGAAAATAATGACATTGTTTATCTTTTTCTTATTGCTCTCTGCCAGACCAAAAAATATTAAATTGTAGGTTTGCTGAAATTCAGTAAAAAAATGAAATAAAATAAAGCTAGTTTTATGCAATTTCCCTTCATTCCTCTGTTTAATGATTGATTGCCAATCTTGAGAAATGATGAATGCATTGATTTTATTGTGTTTATTGCTTTAAAATATAGTATTTTTGCTTTAAAGGTGCATTATGTGGGGAAAAAAATACACACATTTATCAACTTTTTTTTTGCATACAAAGTTCTATAATGCACCTTTAAAATGATATGAAAAAGCATTACATTGAACCTTCCTTCTCCCTGCACAAACCGAGAACTAACCACTGCGGTTCAACCATGTGCGCTGTAGGGCTGTCTGACAGTTGCGTTTTGATTGTGCTAATATAAAAAATATATTTTGTTAATATAAACAAATCAAGTAGAAAAACATGTACTTCTTTAATTTGTGCCAGGGTTCAAATGTTGAATTGTCTCTATCAAAAAATTTATATCTCATGCCATCTTGGTTCCTGAGCCCTCAACAAACGCTTAAAAAAATTTAAGATATTGTGATACTTGCTTCCAAACTTGAGGTATACACAAGGTCTTTATGGGTATTGGGTATTTGCCACCATAAATTAAGTGACACATACTTCATTCCAGTTGCAGGAAACGGTTGAAAGCGCTTGGGTTCTGCCTGTGACCAGCTGCATGAACTCGTCATAATAACAGAAATCCTTTTGTCAAATACTAAAGCCAAGGTTCTCAAAAGAGGATTACTCTGATCCTTGATTGGCTTTCTGTGCCCATCAGAAATTGAATTACAAAGATGACTAAAAGTGACACGTCTCCCGTCTGTTCATTGTGCACGTGTCCATTACGGATATTATTTCTGCGGCTTTTTAGGGTTTGACATTAGCCAGGTAAGTTCTAGTTGAAGACAGTAACCGTGGTAAACAAACCACGACAAACTGGTTCAGGTCCCACCTCGTCCTGCCACTCCCTCAGCGGGGACGGCTCTTTCATGTGCGTGCATGTGCGTGCATGTGCGCTGTGTGCAGAGGGCATGCACGCTGCCTTCCCGTTTTATGTCCCTATAACCTTTCACCACGCGGCCTCTCTCTTAATAAAACTCTGTCAAACATTTCCTCCTTTAGTCTTGTTGTTATATGTCTGTTTCCACTCATAGCTCAAAACAGTGACAGATCAAAATGACATCGTCGTTTGGGAAGTTTTCAACCTAAATCCGTTTACAGGAGAGTCAATTGTGCAGTGTTTAAAAAGGGAAGTAATGCCTTAAGCGAGTTCCGATCAAGTGAACAAATCTCAAGTTTCTACCTCTTTGGTTTGTAGAGGCAGTGTCGTCAGGTGACCACAAGAGGGAGCCACTGTATAAACGGTTTCCCCCCAAATGTACATGAATACAAGAAAGTGATCCAGGCTAAACAGCACGTGGAAAAGCATAAAAATAATTGGAATTGTGTTACTCTCATACCCTTGGTGCAAAATAATTAATACACATAGATGCTTGTTGTAGATATTCTGCTAAAATTGACTACAGTATTTTGAGGATTTACCACATAATAAAGTTGTTCCCTCTCTGCAAAAAGATACCTGGAGCATCTTTGTTTGGTTTCGTTCATGCTTTTTTGAGTAATGCTGCATATTTAGTCCGCCTTGTCCGCAATAGCTCAAGTGCTCACCCCACACCCGCTGATGTCGTGAGGTGATGCTTTCAGAACCCTTAACCCTTGACATTTTAGTTGTAGAATTGTAGAAACAGTGTATGTATCTTCAAAACGGCCAGCATAAATGATGATACTGTAAAGTGTAATTGTATAAAATGCCAGCAGAGGGCGCACAACCAGCTCCTTCTGCTGCTGCTGCTCCTTATTTTGAAGAAATGTCACACTAATCTGCACAGGGAAGTGAGTTGGAGTGAAGTCTGGACTTTTTGACTCACTGAAAATTCACGTCTGTGTGAATGAAACAAAACACCACCTGAGTTATGTTTTTGATGAGAGTATAATATTACTACTTGAATAAAGGCAAACAAAATGTGGATTTTGCATGATATCAGTGGTACGTCTCATAATCGATATCCCTATTTCCTCTCTGCAGACATCCAGGAGTATTACGAGCTGACCATCGCGGCCGACAGCGTCCAGACAGTGGATGGCGCTGACAGTTTGCCCCCCACCGCCATCCCGTCTCCCTCCCCTGGTCCGACATCCTTACCAGCAGAGTCCCCCAAACCCAAGATCTCCCCAAAACCCAAGTCTTTCAAGTCGCCAGCTCCTCCGATACCAGCCGGAGTCCAACCTGCCAAGCCGAGCGCGCCTCTGCAACGCACGGAGTCGGGCAAAGTCAAATACCGCGCCCCGCAGCCTCCGACGCAGCCAGGGAAATCCCCTCAATCTCCCGACAGCACGTTGAATAAAGCGCCTCAAAACGGAGTGAAAGACTCAGTCTCGTCTGATCCCACGGCAGAATACTCCACCATCTCGCCCCATGCTCCGATGAGCCCCAGGGAGCAGGCGGCGGTGTCTGCCCTGGTTTCAGGCACGGTTCAAGGCCTGCTGCCCAGTTCACCTTCAAACGGCAAAGAACCAGTCTCTCAGAGGGGTACCCCCACAGCCCAGAGCCCGGGAAAGTTCACCTTCAGTGGGATGAGTCCAACAGTCAGCCCCGGGCCGTTCGCGAAAGGGCCTCCGCTCAGGTAAGGGCACAGAGCATTGAGACTTTTCTTTAGGTCTATTAACATTTTGATATCATTGGTAGAGCTTAAATGAGTGTAGTCACTATACTACATTTTCTTGAATTTGATCATTGTTTAATACTATTTCTGATGAAGATGAAGAAACTATTTCAGTATCTGAGTATATTTAGATGCATCGATTAGTATGAGTGAAACTACAGAGATGAAAATGAACACAATTTATATAGGTATAAAAAGAAACATTTGATTTGAATATTTAATTTCGAGCCACACAACACAGGCACTAAAGCGAAAAAACAAAATAAAAAACATTCTAGCTCGAAAAGGAGTGGGAAGAAGACAAGCTTATTTACTCCCACCCCCTATTCATATACTTCAATAATAATGTGGTTGCTACAATAACAAAGTTTATTTAGTCCTTGGTGTCTTACTAAACAACTAAGTTGGTTACATATTTACAACAAATGCAACAATGCATTACATTAAGTTACACTTTATAATGTGTATAATTTTTGTTTCTTATACCTTATTTATTACCATGTTAGTATTACTGTTATTCATCATCATCATCACAACCCATATATCATTACTTTGTATCAAAGTGCTTGAATGATACATAACATAATCCACATTTGTTCATGAAAAGTACAGTAATAACAGACTGATTGATGCTCATGATAACAAGATTAATCTTAATAATGATGTGTGTTAAAAGGGATCGAGGTTTTTCTTTATTTAGTTATTTTATTTTTTCTGTGTCTGGACCTACTGCCAGAGGGGAGCAGCCCCTGAGCAACCGGACCATCGTTTGCCAAGTGTCCTATGCTGTGCATTAAAAGAGACAAGATTTAGTAGTCTGCTGCCAGAAGATGCTTTCCTCGAGCAGCCGGCCCTGTACTACGGGTTATGATGACATACAAACGTTTGTAACAATATAGAATAAGCATTGTTTCAGCAGCAGAGTTTACTTTAGTATTGCTGGCATGTTTGAGTTGAGCGATTCATGGCATTTCCCCCCCTCTTTCTGCTGTACGTACCAGCCCGCAGAGCCCTGGTTCGGGTAAACCGTCTCCTTCCAGCCCCCTTCACGGTCCACTCACTCCCAGACCGGCCCAAGCCCCAAAGACCCCAGTCAAGGTAAGATGCTGCTGTGGTTTATTTGACTCTCAGGTGACGCTCTTTGGAATGGTTTGTAATAATACTGAAATGATAGAATGTTTTTGATGATGATGATGGATCTTGGTTGATTTGAAGCATGGGTCTTTGAACACTGAACTTATGGCGCATATCTTCGTAGCTTACTCTGCCATTGATTTTGTGCATTATTTATACAGTAGAAGAGAGACTTGGATTTCTTTCCAGCATTTCACGTACAGTAATCGTTGATTTCTGGAAGCAGAGAGAAACCATTGTATTCTATTACTGCAATCCGCTTTGGGACTTGTTTGATCGTTCTGAACGAAAGAGTTTTGTCTACGATTTGAGAGAAAACGGAACTATGAATCGCGGAATTGCTAAACGAATAGGGTGGGGCGTTGGAACTTCATTTTTATTTGTTTTCTGTGGGGTTATCTCAAATCCCTGGTTTAAAACGATCGTCCACAGATCCTGGAAGACCTACAGAATAACATCCGAACTGAAACTGCCAATATACCGGTTAACATGTTTGAAAGAGTGGACCAAAACTTTCAAAATCGTCAATGGAGGCCAACATTTTAAAGATATTCTCCAAGGTTGTGTGACAGTCAAAAATAAGAATAAAGAGTCTCACCCTGTACAAGTATTTTAAGGAATCCCAGAATTGTTTGACTTTACGGACGGTGTGTGAGCGAGAGATGTAGAAAAGTAGAGCAGCCACTGGCCTGTGTCGCCCCCAAACTCCCGCACTGACCTGATAAAATGGCCCGTTACACATCTGTGCGCCCAACTCTACCGCTGCATCCAGTTCTGTTTCTAGAGTTCACATCAAGTAGATAAACGGGGACACACTTTTTGGTGCTTTGATGGAACGACAACTCAATAGAAGTAACAGATTACAAAGGGAGTAGAGGAGTAAGGTGAATGAATGAATGAATGAATGTCGACGGCTGAAGTAGCATGGACTGCATCTGTATCTTCAGGACCCAGGTAAGAACTGGGACAGTTAGTCGTCACTTTCATCTTTTCATTTATCATTGGACAGATTTTTTATGAGAAAAAAAGAACTGCACAACTGAGAATCAAAATTGGTGTTTCATTTTCTGGGAACTATCCAATTTGAGTTCACAAATACACCAAAAATCAGTCACACATACTTCAACATCAAGAACAAACTAGCACAATAAATAGATTTTTATCAAACATTAAGCTGGTTTCTTAGTGGGTTGTTACTAGTTAGCTGCTTTTTTCTTGTGATTGGTTTCTAAGCCTTGGTTTCTCCTCTTCCCAAACAAGTTCAACAGGAACCACCAGATTGATATCACTGAGTTTTTGGTTGATAGTAAGTGGCTCTGTTTGTGTTTAAGTGAAGAGATTGCGTTGTGTTTCCAGGTCAAAAACTCTATTCGGAGAGACAGAAAAGTGGGTTGACAGGACACAGGGTTCAAAACTGAAGCGTCAGAATGTCTCTGGACTGCAGACTTTCACTTCATTTAAAGGCGGCAGTGGGTTGACAGTGATTCCAATCTTTTTTTTTATGTTAGAAGAGGCAGAGTGCTTACTGGATTACCAGTAGAAATAGAGTAAATGTTCGCAGTTTAGCCTTCTCTTTAGGTTAAAACATGAATGGGATGGGATTTGACGCTTCAGATCATCCACTTAATCGCGGTTATGTAGCAGTTAATGTCCGGCGTAAAAATCTGCCATCACACCGTGCCACTAACGAAACACGGGGCAGCCTTTTTAAATAAGTTATTAAAACTAAGACTGACTGAAAACATTGTTTACAGTAGGCTCTGCTGATCTAAGCTGCAGTGGGCTGCTCAGAGGTCACAAACCGTGAACCCCATTAACCCCTGTCTGGAGGCCGCTGCCTCTCTTAGATCAGGTGGAACATGGACAAGAACCGTCAAACCTGTGCCGATTAAAATAGTACTTAAAATAATACTTTTGTAAAGCAGTTCATTGATCGTGAACGAACAGGCTGTTTGTTACATTGCCGTGATGGTAAAGCTCCACTTGGCCACCTAAATGCTTTGAAACCATAAGCTCATCCGTGTGAAGAATTGGGATGGTGGAAACTGGTTAGGAAAGAGTTTGAACAGTTTAATCTTTACTCGCTCCTTCTATCACCGCTTGTAAACAAAAGTGGGGTACTTAAAGTGATAGTCTGAAAGTCTAAATTTTATAAAATGTGCAAAATCGACCACTTGGTCTTGGATTTTGATGTAAATAAGTAATAATATTACTTTATTTATATATATATATATATATATATATATACACATATAAATTAATTAGAGTAAAGTCCCTCCTTCCCGGATCTCAGCAACTAATCAGAGTCTAGTATCCTCCCGCGTTGAGCAATGAGACGAGCTTTGCCTGTGAACCAGCCTGTCAGGTCCAATCAGGAGGAGGGGGAGGAGCTTGATCGTTTACTTTTTAAAATTCTGTTCCTGCGCTCCTCATTTTTCAAAGAAGAGCTTTCTGGTTGAAGAGAGTAGGTATTTGATTGTTTACTTTCATCTTTCACTCTGTCTCTCCTCACTTACTTGCAAACTTACAGACTATCACTTTAAAGATGGAGTACCTGACTTTTTGCTGTCGTAGAGTAAATGTATTTTTGCCACCTCAGAGTATGTTGTAAACACAGCAAAAAACAGGCTTTTGTTACACTGTCTTCACCTGAATTTTTATTGAGCGATGGAAGATAGAAGTAGAATCTATATCAGTGCAATTTTGGGGGCGTGGCCCCCTCTGCTTACCACCGCTCAAAGCTGTACACCGGTGTGAAACGCTCATATAATTAAATTGCTTGAACAATTCAGATGCGCAGGAGGGATTGTGAGCGCTAGAAACACATTTCAATGTTCAAACACATTTCAGTGTTTGAACAGAAACAAATCAGGCTTTAAGACAGCTGGAATTAGACTAGAATTGGTGCTTTTACTCTATTGTGCATAATAATGTGTATTTGTTAGTATTTGTCCAATATTGATTCAGGCAAAATGAATAAAATGAACACACAAGCCAAAATATTTCCTTTATTCCAACGTGTAATATACACGTTGGAATAAAAGCCTCTCCTCATCTGATACGTCCAGCCGTAAATCCCCCGTGTATCAGTGTGAGATCATTATTACTTAGTGTCAGTGGCTTCCCGTGCTCCAAGTGGACAAGACTTTCCTGTGCTAAGAGGATTAGCTTAGGCCGCTAATAGATTTACAAGCTGCCGCTATTTAGGGCACACAACAAGCGCAACCCTGAGGGAAATGTGGAAAAAAAAAACAAGAGGGAGAGACAGAACTACGCTAGATGATCCGTCCAGCTGGCATTGTGATGTAATGTCAAATTACTCGGGAGGATAAAAAAGTTGGAACTGGAGGGCTTAAGGGACCGGTAAAATGCCTCTACACTGGAGCAGCCACAAGTGTCGGAAAAAGTGGACCTAACATGCAGTGAGCTCAGGAGAAGCCGCAACCTGTTTTTGCGGGGACGATGGCCCGGCGCCACTCTGCGTCCTCGATCCAAGTAACGTATTACCTTATTTGTTTTAGGGTTTGCATAATGGCAGAAGTTTCCGTTCTGCAGTTGACATCCCGCAGCAGCACAAGTTACATGTAATATTGTGGCTGCAATAATCATTGGAGACGGACTTAAGTGAATAGTCAGGTGCTGTGGATTTCAATTGCAAGACTTGGTGCAGCTGTGTATAGTTTGCATGTTCGTAACCTCAATATTGGGTGATGTAATTTCCATATTGCAAAAAGCCACAGCACATTATAGCAAAATTACAGAGGACTTCTGCAAAAGAAAAATGTTTATTTGTAGCACAAGACAATTCAAAGTGCTTCCTAATTACAAGACTGATTAAATCAATCCATAAAAGGTATTTGTACTCATTAATAACATAATAGCGATCAAATACGTACAGCTAAGAAGTTCTCACATCTTCTGGAAGGAGTTCCAGATTTTAGCTACACTGAAATGCAGCCTCGCCGTGTTTAGTCCTTACTCTGGAGCCAGCCGGCTGCCACTCCCTTAGGTTCTAACATGTCAGAGATGTGCTTTGGTAGCATTAGCATTAGTAGTGTGATGAAATGACCATATCTTTATCGCATTTATTCAAGACAGTTTGGGAATAATGTGAGTTTTTTCTCCCCCTCCTCCTCCTGTGCAGCCCTTGAAACTTTAAATAAAGGAAAAGTAATAGTTTGGGCTACGTACACTGATGGTAACCATACATACAGTTTAGGGTCGACTGACAAATTTTGCTTTCATAAGATTTGGTGAGGTGATGGGAAAGCACATGATGCAATGTGTACATGTGGCCAAAGTTCAACAGAGGTGTAGCTGAGGAGAGCAAAGTAATTAAGACGCATTAGCTCGGGCTAGAGGTGACGGCCTTTTGACAGGAATGATAACCTACTCTAACCTGCTGATCTTTAGGCGGTTCCCCTGAAATAGCAGAGGTCAAAATTTTATTTTAAAAAAACTGCATGTTGACTTCTTTTATTCATACTGTGAATGTATGTGAATAAAGCAGGGCTGAAAACACAGCTTCCACATCAACGTTTGGAGACCTCAACTACCAAGTACAGAAGATGACTCAAGTACCTTCTTTGAAGATTTCCACATCCTACTGTAACTTTTTTGTGTTTTTAGTTCATGCATCATTCCCTCCTATTATTTTGCCCCTCAAATTGCCCTCACTACGATACACCAGTAAGCAATTTCAACACAAGCTTTACTTAAAGGACCAGCATTTTGCAAAATTGAATTTGATAGATTTTTACCATGTTGAAATGGTGTGCTCTCATCAAATCATATCTGGAGTTGTGTTTTAACCTTCTGTTCCAAAAAGCTCCTCCTAAAGCCTCGGTCACAACTGGCCGTACGATTTTTTTGGCCGTGTGATTTCTGGCGTTTCCCAAATCGCTGCGTTTATTTTTTGTTTGTGGAAAACGTAGCTGTGGTGTTAAGGTCACCGTGCACCCAACGTGCGTCACACGCGGGCTGCTCGTGCGCGCAGCGGTCACTTCATTCGTACAGCAAACGCACGACCAACCTGCAATAAACGTACTGACCGTGGGTTCCATGCGGCTTCGTATGAAGTTTGCAAGAACTGCACACGATCTGTACGTCGTGTGCACCAATGGCGTGCGTTTATCTCAGAGATTACCGGGCAATTTGGAGGGAATAGCCTTTATATTTCGCCTTTGGATACAGAGAAGGCGCATATTTGGGCAGAATGACACATTTCTCCAGGAGCTGGAGAGCGAAAGCCACGGTGACATGTCTTATATTCACATAGATCCAAAAAAACCTTTGGTGAAGCTGCTGCTCGTCACACCAGCATAACGCCTTTTCTCTCCTCCCTCTCTTGACACCTGTTCTCTCCTCGCCTTCCCTCTTCCCCTCGGCATATTGCAAAAACTTTCTACTTTGTACCTGGTCAGAGGCAGCTCTGAAGCTTTATACATCGGAGTTTCGTGCGGTAGATGCACTCTCGCCGAACGGGCACTTCAAGAACGACCTACGCAAAATGTATAGAGGACGCACTAATGGTGTGCGTGTGCCACACGACACATATACGAAGTCTGCAAGTGCGGCATACGAAAAAAGTTTCGTACAAAATGTACGAAAGACATACACTGGTCGTACAGACGACTCACGCAGACGTACTGTGTTCTTGCAACCTGAAAAAAACGTAAGCGCCCGTAGAGTTTGACATGTCAAACAAAGAACCTCTGGTCGTCACACGCGCGCTCTCCGTGCGTTTTCTTGCGTTTTGTGTACGTAGACCGGCCATAGCAGCCCGTACGGCCGGTTGTGACCATAGCTTAAGGTCCTACGTATTCAGGAAAGGCTTTCCTCACCTTTGCGGCACAAAGGTGAGCAAGAGGAGAGTGGGTGGGAGTGAGATCACTTGAATAACCAGGAAGTGAAACTACTGGCTGTTCAGTTTGACCAAATTATTATTATTAAATTATGACCACATTTCTGCAAAAAACATAATAACCCCTCTTTAAGTATATTGACAATTTTGTTGTGAGCACCCTGCACTGCACCTACTCATGCAGTTTTCTATGGTTTATGAAATCCTATATTGTTGAGACCTTTCCAATAAATGAATGTTAATAAAAATCTATTCAACTGTATATTATACAGGATTTACAGACCTGTCTGAAATGAATATCTGTCCTGTCCTTTCCAAGACTCTCCACATAGGCTTTCTACATTTGTATAAAGCTTCATGAATCATTTTCTTGAATTGTGTGGAAATAACAATAAACTCTAAACACTTTTAACTAATGATTTTGATAAAGCCAGTTATCTAAATGTTATAAAACGGATCAAATAAGCAGAACAGAACAATAGATAAATATTATGGATACATGTATTGCAAACATACACTTACTCTGTGCACAAATGAAGAGTATACTGAACCCTTACAGATGTAAACTCAAATGCAACCTCCTGAAGGACCATCTTAGGCCTGCGCACCGTCCTTGGGCACCCCTCTACACTTTTCAGTTCCATTTCTGTTACGTAAACCATTGCTCACAGGGTAAAAAAAAACAAGTTGGAGGCTGAATAGAGTTTTTTTCCCCCATCATATTAAAATGAAATTGAACAAAACTAAGCCACATGAAAATTGGCAGCCACAAAGAAGACGGAAGTCTACCAAAAGTCCACCGTTAACTCCTGTTCTATCCAGCATTGATATTGTGAGGATTATCTAATAACATTTTATGGATTATATATGGTTTACAGTAGGTCCCAGAAACGACATGAAAATAGACTCAAATTGAATTGTTTCACGTGTTTTAGTCTTATATAGTATATATATATATATATATATATATATATATATATATACACACACACACATATAT
Organism: Neogobius melanostomus; assembly: GCA_007210695.1. Lineage (NCBI taxonomy): Eukaryota > Metazoa > Chordata > Actinopteri > Gobiiformes > Gobiidae > Neogobius > Neogobius melanostomus. The sequence goes on from VHKM01000321.1 coordinate 411,624, forward strand.
ATAGTTTCTACTCTTTCTACTGTGTAGTGCTCCTCAGAGATTAGTCATTTTAAAGGGATTATCTGCCCGGGCTCTGCTCATGCCACGGTAGAGGTCTCAGGAGGCTAAAACCAATCTAACCTGGACGCCACAGCACGCTCTGTCCCCGCTACAATTTAGTAAAATGTATTACATTTGGGATTTATTTATTTGATTCATTCCTTTTTTCAAAATCCTGATTGAGTCCATTGGGGTTTGTTGTTTGTAGAAGACACAATATCAACTTAAAATAAAACCCAGCAGCCTCTGTAATTTGCCATTTGCAATCTTTCAGTGTGAAGTTCGACTGAATAGGATTGTGAGAAGAAATCGCTATCATACAAGCGCCTCAAATATGAGAATGTAAAACAAAACAAGATTGCACTTTTCGGGATGTATTACAGTTCAAAAGTCTTTGCCCAGTTACACGTTTCTTTCATCGGGTTGGGCCTATTTTAAGTGCAGAGTCTTAATCAGTTAAAGTTAGCTAAACCTATCTGGTGAGGGCTCGGAGGTGTCCAAAGATCTAATGGCTGTAACGAGATGCGTCTTTCCACTTTGCAAATCCCTACTTTGGCTCAGCTCCAATTCTACCTGTCAATACTGCAGTCACGGTTTCGTATTCAATTCTCATAGATTTTGACTTTGTATTCTCGTGATTAGGGGTAGGAACCTTTGGATAGCATGATTCGATTCAAACAAAAACAAGCTAAAAAGGATCATAAAAACATACAGGAAAAGTGGTTTTGAACATAAATCATAAATCACTGTATGTCTTTTACCAGACAGCTATGCATAGCATAGCCAAATCCATCGTCAGTGACTTGGAGCATCCCTTGTTTAATGAGTTTAGCCTGATGGCCTCTGGGCGACGTTACAGACTGCCTGTAGCAACAAAGAAGGTCACTCATTTGTGCCTAATGCAATAAGCCTACTGAACAAGCACTGGTGGAGTATGCAGCATATGAAATTGTTTCTATCACTAACTTATTGTCTTATTATTACGATCTGTCCTGATTTGTGACAAATTTCCGCCGATGTGGATAATACGTTAATCTGAATCTGATATGCACGTTCATTAACATGCATGATGTCATCAAAAGTATTTTCTGTGTGTACACTGCATGTGGTGAAATCAACAATTAGCAATTATCTTTGACTTTGACTTTAAAAAGAAATGCTAAAGTATAGAGTATGTCTCTGTTACTTGTGTTGTGTGGGGCTCCTGCCACAAAGGGGCACTAGTATATCATCTGTGAACCATGAACTTACCGTGGCTCTCATCCTCTCACTGACCCACATGGAATGAAAAAGCAGAACATGATTAAATGATTGACTGGAATTGCATTAAAATCATATCAATGATCAGTACTAAGCATAGTCTTTACTTTCATGACAAAAGAATATTTTACACTTTGATTATTTTCTGGTGTGAGCCAGTGCTCTCTCCCGACTGCAGCTCGTTCAAAACCCTGCAGCTCGGCTTTTAACAGGGACACGGAAGTATGACCATATCTCACCGGTTTTAGCTTTGCTCCATTGGCTCCCAGTCAGATTTAGAGTTGATTTCAAAATTCTTATCTTTACTTTTAAAAGTCTGAATGACCTCGCCCCCTCCTATCTGTCTGACCTGATTCAGCCTTACGCGCCCTCTCATGCTCTCAGGTCAGCAGATCAGCTGTAGCTGGTTGTTCCAAAAACCAAGTGCTAACTTCGGGGAGATCGGGCCTTCTTTGTTGCTGGCCCGCGGCTGTGGAACCAGCTGCCATTAGAGATTAGACAGGCCCAGTGTCTACCGGTTTAAATCTCTCCTAAAAACGCACCTTTTTTCTCTGGCGTTTAACACAGATTGATCTGTGTTTCACTGTTGTGTTGCCTGTTGTTGTTGTTGTACTTGTTCCTTAAATTTTTACTGTAAATCTTTGTATCTGCTTCTGTGTGCAGAACTTTGGCCAACTGTACAGTTCTTAAAGTGCTTTATAAATAAAGTCGGTATGGTATGGTATGGTATAATTTTCAGTCAGGTTAGCTTTCACAAACCCAGTCGAGGATTTCCCTCTTCACCCACATTAGCGCCCCAACTTCCTGTCCCAGTCTATTCGTATGGAGATTATTTTAACATCACTATATGCGGCAGACAGCGAGTTCCTCGTGGATAATCACTAGCTTTGGGTTGTTCAAATAAAGAGTTTAGTCTACTACCTTTGCATGATTTGATCAACTTAAATAAAAACGGCTTAAAGGTAAATTATGCAACTTTTTATGAATAAAAAGTTGATATTTGTGCGTATTTGATGATGACCCAGCGGCTGTATGAGTGGTTAACATGACGCCTTTACTTTCAATCACAGTGGTCTCTACAACTCTCCAGTATCAATTGTTTTGTAGGTTTTGTGGTGAGAGGATCCGTCAGCAGTGAAAACCTTCCAAACAATTGGTCCAGGAGCGTCATGGAGACCACTGTGATAGAAAGTAAAGGCGCCATGCTGACCACTCATACAGCCGCTAGGTCACTACTGTACACAGTCAAATATGCACAAATATCTACTTCTTTTCCCACATAAAAAGTTGCATAATGCACCTTTAAAGCAAAGCTTTTTTTTTGGTTAACCTCGGCCTAACCTGTCTTGCCTGTCAGTGATTTCGTCTGACTGTATGCGCGCTGGATGGGTGGAGGCAGACTTACTCGTGTGGAAGTGAGCTGACAGCTGGTTGGAGCTGACCATGTGACCCCGGCATCTGAATGGCTCATATATGGAGGCCTTTATGAGTGCTTACTATGTGGAAGAAATGTGCAGCAGCAGCAGCAGATAGGGCCAGGGGCAAAACATGAGATAACTGTAGTGCTGCATCGGAATACATCTGTCCTTAAGAGGCCCATGTTCTGCTAAACTGACTTTTGAGCTTTGGTCCTTGTCAAGAGCTCCGCTGTTTGCTCCATTGGACTTGTTCTGATCTTTTCAGCCCTCAAATTGCCTCCACTACAAATGATGTCTTACTATGAGAGAGTTCTGAGCTCTGAACTGCAAATAAATAAACTCTTGCTGTTAGAGGCACAGAAGTAAGTGAAGTTTTCAACATGTTCAACACCAGCTCCTTATTTACATTTTTGTTGTTGTTGTGAGTCTCAGTCTATTCCCCAAACACGTACTGTAGGGCCAGAATTGGATATACAGCAAAACCATGTACATGTGAAATGAAAAACCATAAAGTTTGTGACACTATGATTCCAAACGTCGATTGGTTAAAGATTGGTTCCCCAGAAATATAAAAGTGTACTTGAAGTTTTCACTGAAAATATGCTAAATATTGATTAATTAACATCACACTTGTCTTACAGTGTAGATCACAATTAAAATTGGAACTCTTTTAATTTGGCCTAAGACAAAGTACCCTTCAGTTCATTTGTAATTCAATTATACTGAGAAAACAAACAAACACTGAATCGCAAATGATGATCCCTTTAACCCTTATGTTTATTTATTGGTTTAGTTGGTCGGGACAGTGCATGTTAATGAACATACATGGGTCTCATGCATGTAAACAAGCCACACCGGATTGTAGCCTTGGGCTAATTTGCGTCCGTCGTCCCCCATGTGCACACTCAAACACACTCACATTCATCCTGGCTTATTGTACATTGTACATCCTTCAATTTTCTTACATTCGCCACTAGGAGTGTGACAATATATCGATTTTCCGATATACCGCGATATTTTGCGGGACCTTACGATACCGACATCGATACTTTTGATGATGTCATGCATATTAATGAGCAACGTCATGCATATTAATGAGGCAGCAGTGCTCCACTGTTTTCACAGTCAATAGAGACCAACAATGATCAAGAATTCAGTCAGGACAGCAGGGGGCAGCACTACAGTTTTTACCACTTGGACCAAACACTGTCACACAAAGAAATTACTTTTAATGATAGTTTTTATAATTATAAAGAAAATTAATTTGGGGTTGATTTATTACTTTTTAAATAGGACTGTGGTTTTCCTGTTTAATTGTAAATGAAGTCACTGACAGATCTATAGTGTGGAATCATTTATAAAAGTACTACAAAGCACATGAAAAGAAATGCAAATGATGAATAATATGTAGTATGTTAGAATAAAGGTTAAAAGTAGCATGTTTTTTTTTAATCGTGATGTATCGTAGATTATTTTTATGCAATATATAGATTATCGCAGTAACGGCGTATCGTGAGATAATCGTTATCGTGAGCCATGTATCGTGTATCGTATCGAATCGTGAGGTACCCAGAGGTTCCCACCCCTATTCGCCACCCTATAATGTACAAAAATGTACACGCCTAAAAACAGCCATAAAATCACCATACTTGAAATATGTGATGACTTTCCAAAACTACCACACATTCAATAATTTTATTAATTTTAACCCTTTAAATGCCAGCTTTATTTTGTAAACTTTAGAAAATGTCTAACTAAAAAAACATAAAAACTTGAATCTTTTCTGAATAATAAATAGTAGAGTGCTGGGGCTTTGGTGGATTTTAGGGCCTTGGATGTGTCAAAGTTGAGCCAAAAATTGACTCTACTGCATTTGTAGTTTTTCTGTAGTGAGAGAATTACACCTTTCCATACGTTCGTCACCCTAGTGTAACAGCCATAAAATCACCATACAGTCATATTTGTTTCTACTCTTTTTTCCGCATAAATCCCTTGAACTACTTGATGTCTTTCCAAAACTACCAAACTTATAATAATTTAATGGATTTTAACCCTTTAAATGCCAGTTTCATTATGTAAACTTAAAAACTTTTATTAGAGAGCTGAGGCTTTGGTGGTGTTTAGAGCCTTGGATGTGTCAAAGTTAGGACCAAAATGGATTTGACCGCATTTGTAATTTTTCTGTAGTGGACAATTCTTTATGTCAAAATGTTCTTGGCCCCATTGACTTCCATTACGATAAAGACATTCATAACTTTTCTTTGCTCTCCTATCACCATGTAAAAGTCATATATTTTATAATGTCAGCATTTCATTTTGAAGAACAAGAGTCAGATTTGACATTTTGACTGTATTTTTTCAGTTTGGACTTTGTTCCTATTGTTGGAAATTGTGGTATTTTGCCATTAGAATATAATGGGGCCATGGCAGAAACTGGGACTTTTCTGCCATAAAACTTAAGATTTTAAATATCACTGCAATACAGGAAAAAGTAACATCTGTTATATCAGCATTTCATTTTGAAGAAAAGGAGTTGAATTTGACATTTTCACGCATTTCAGAATTTTCGACTTTTCTAACATTGTACACAGATGCATGTATCTTCAGTCAGCTTATACTGAAGCTGTGGCCGAGGGGGAAACAATAGGATTTGTTTGCCTTTGTGTTTCCTATAAAATACAGTATATGAATAATTTTAAAATTAACAAGTGATTTATCGACAATAATGTTTAGTGTGAAGATTTTTACAGTTTAGAAATCTTAGACACCAAAAAGCTCAGTGGAGAGCGTCACAATCAGTGGTTAATTTTGAAGCAGAAAAGTCTCTTTTTTGAAAACGAGGCCCATGTTTGTAAACCTGAGGGAAACACGTGAATAAATCCAGACTGCAGCTCTTTGTACACGTTTTTTAAATATTTTTGTACAAAAAAACTCAAAAATAGGTTTAGGCTCCACCCACCGCGATCTGGTTAAACACAGAGTTTACAAACTGTAGAATATGGCAACAACACTGGCATGGCCAAAAGTTGAAATTTATGAAATACAGTTAAATTGTCAAATTTCACTTATTTTCTTCCAAATGAAACCCTGATGTCACAGATTGAGTGATTTTATGCCGTATTTCAATGAGATTTAAAAATTGAAGTTTTCAAGGTAAAATCCATTGGAAATGCCTTATTTCCATTATATTCAATAGGAACAAATACAGTGATTTTATTCATGTGCCAACAATAGGAATGAGGTCCAATCTGATAATGTTCAAATTCATTCCTTGTCTTCCAAATGAAATGCTGACATTGTAAAAAGTGAAGTTTAAACAGCTTTGGAAGAGCAAAGAAAAACATGTGTTTATAATGGAAGTCAATGGGGCTGTTTCAGCCGCTGCCATTTTCAAATAAAGAATCGTCCGCTACAGAAAAACTATAAATGCATCAAATCCATTTCACTTCTCATCTGTGACCCAAACAAGGCTCTGGAAATAGGCAAATATAATCACACTTCTGTGACAAGTTTTTTCAGTTTTAAGTTTTGAAACTGTGATTATTAGGGTTAAAGTCGAGACAATTATGACATGTTTGGTAGTTTTGGAAAAGTTTCAAGTAGTTCATGTGATTTATGCAAAAGAAGTGGAAAAAAATATTGAAAAATTTAGATTTTATGGCTGTTTTTAAGCGTGTACATTTTTGTACACTATGGTGGCGAACGTATGGAAAGTTGTAAATCTCTCACTACAGAAATGACAAATGCAGCCAAGGCCCTAATATCCACTAAAGTCCCAGCTCTGTACTATTCATTATTATAAAGATAATGAGGTTTTTATGTTGTTTTGTAACACAAACTTCAAACTTTTGTTTTCAAACTGGCAAACAAAGTTTTAAAATCCACAAATAAACAACATGTTTGGTAGTTTTGAGAAGGTGAAAAGTCATTCTTGAGATTTATGAAAAAAATTGAAAAAAGATGAAAGTATGTGGTTTTTATAGCAGTTTGAAAAGCGTGTACATTTTTGTACACTAGGGTGGCGAATGTATGGAAAATGCAGATCTCCAATATAAAAGACATGAGAGAAAAACAAACACTGGATTTGGAAAATTTGGCTCTAAAGAACATTTTCTGCAGAAATCCACATCTCAAGCTGCAACACAGACAAAATGGTCATCAAATGAAAAAAAAAAATCTTGCAAAATGTACACAGGATGACATAAGGGTTAAAATAGCAGACTGAGATCACGATCCGATATTTGTCGTCATATCGCCTTGCTCACTGTGGGTTTTAAGCATAGCAGCCTATTTTTCTACCCAGGTCAGGAGGGTCTCACACAAATAAATAAAAGCCCACATTAAAATAGTTTTTAATTTCTCTGGGGCTCTGCTAATCCCTTAACTACTTAACCCCCACCTTAACTGAGTGCATTTTCTGCTTTACCCAAATCCATAAGGTCACAGCCTATAGGCCAGTGTAATGCCTCATTTTAAAGCTAAGAGCTACAAAACTCATCTAAACGGATGTTTTACCTCGCGTTGTTGCCACATTGTCACTTTTTTGACATTTTTTGTCTTCGCTGTTTTGTTGTGCTTTAGTCACTTTTTTGTGGCTTTTTTGTGACTTTTTCATCACATTTTAGTCACTTTTATTTCACGTTTCTGTTGCTCTTTTGTGGCTTTTTTTGTTGCATTTTCGTCAAATTTTCATCGCTTTTTTGTCACATTTTTGTCGCTCTTTTGACACTTTTTCATGAAGCTTTTAGACTTGGGCAAAGCCAAAATGTGCTCGGTTCAGGTGGGGGTTAAGAGGTTAAAGGGACTAGATGGAAGTTGTCATTTTTTTATGTTTTCTTCTTCCTAATATTTGAGAAGCACTGCTGTAGGGGGTGGAAAATACATCATTTTAACATTTTTAAATTCCGTCTAGCCCTTTTAATGGAAGTGGAACTGTCCAAGCAGCGTGCCTTGTGTAACTTATTACTTGTGGAGACAGAAATATGATTATCCAATTCATACTAATACATTGCACTGTGGTTGCTTTGCATAATGCATTTGAACTAGTTATTTCAAAACACATTTACGTGAAGAAGTGCTTATTATGCGATTTTGTTGTATCCAATTGTAAATTATAATGGATACGAAAAAGTTTGAACCCAGAAGATCTCATTTTGATGTAACGCCGCCTGCAGTGCATAATGTGCTCTGTGCTGAATTAATCATGAATACATTTCTATAATATGCTTACGAAGCATGCAGAGACCATCCCCCGGCTCACGGAACATGTTCACATAAATGCCCTTCATCATATGTTCACAGTTAGTTGTAGTTGACTGAGCTGTACATCTTGGAGCTAAATATATTGTAATTAAATAATATAGCTAATAAATGAGCACTTTAGATTTGCAAGTTAATAAAGGCTGGTTCAACGTCCAGCAAGTGGTAACATTGGGACTTTTGATTCTATGTTCAGAAGTAGGATATATACAAAATGTTTAATATCTATATTTTATGACATAGTTACAGTACGTAGTTCCCTCTTCAAACAGTTGTCCTTTCATGGATCGCTTCACCCATTCTTTATTGTCACACCGCAAATGCTACTATAAAAGTTAGCAGCTCATAGAAAGGCATTAGCAGATCAAACCTTCCTTAAACGACTCGTCCACTCCCCAGTGCCTAACTTTGCACTGGTGCGCTCTGCTCGCAGCCCCGCTCTGACACAGTTGTCGCCGTGGCGCTGGCTGACCTACTAACAGTCACATGCAGCAATACCCCGTGGGCCCATGAGCTAGCATTCCGCCGCTCTCTCTTCCTCTTCCACACACTCATCCCTTAACGCTCCTTTTTATTTTGTATACCTCATTCCGTCTGTTTTTATCTCCCCCCCCGCCGCGCTAATGTAATGTGCTGCGCGGCGCTGGTGAAGATGCTGTTTATTCATCTCTTGTGCCGTGGATTTAGCCCAGTGCTGCAGGTGCACAGATGTTTCGCATGGGCATGAACATAATGTGGCTAATTTACTCTTACATTTATGGTCTCTCAATGGAAATCTGTGCGTCATTATGCCAAATGTCATCCTTATTTATATGCAAACATTTTTGCGTACACGGCAGGAACCTCGCGTGATGCTTGAAATAGCATGCCCGACGTAACTCGCCCTGCTGGCATTGCAAAAAAATAAAAAATAAAGATGTATATATATTCCAAAACAGTAGAGCCTGTTGCTAGTCGGAAAAGTGTGAGGTGTTTGAAAAATCTAACCTTTTTAAAATGTACGTTAAAGAGGTGTTTCAAACATATAAATCCAATTGAAAGCAAGGCAAGGCCATCTGAATGCCATTTTTTTCTTGAAATATCTGTGAATTTTGTTACGAAAGATTTGCCTGGTCAAGATTTCGACTTGACGTGTAGCTCCCTCTGCAGGCAGCAGTTGTCATAACACAGCGATGGAACAGCAATAAAATAACACATATTTTCATTTTCTCCTAACGGAATGCTAGCAAGTCCATGGCGCCGCAATGAACACACTTGGATAAGCCTGTCACGATAACACATTTGGAGTTCGATATATTGAGGCAGGATAATATCGCGATAATTATAGTATTATATAGTATATTATTGACTCTAAAGACACTACTGTCAACTGAAAAGCCTAAAAAATAGCAGTAAACTTTTGTGCTAACCGTGCATAATCATAATCTAAAATACCACACAAGCTGCAATAAACACAAGATATAATGTAACCAAATTTGCTTTGGTTAAAAATCGTGTGTTCTCTCAATGACGCGACAAATCAAGGAAATTGTCCAGATAGGCGCGCTTCAGCGGTAGAAGATGTTTTGTGTTGACTGGAGAAACGGAAGCAATCAGCCGAACCCTATCCATCGCGGGAATCGAACCCATGGACAAAATACTGCTTTCAGATGATCTCTTCAATCCAGCCGAATCATCTGCTGCTTGACCTATTTCCAGATACAGTTTGTAGGCAAGACCAAGACGTTCTAGTGACTAAAATCAACAACAGTTTGAAAATAACTCAAGTTCTTGGGACGCCAAAATCGCCTTTGCGCTCGCCATCGCCGAAACAAATCAGATGGCTGACTTGGATCGGGATAAACTCTCAGTCACTGGTGTTCAAGCCCAGTAAATAAAGCCATGTCATAGAGCCTAATGCACTGTGCGTTGAATTAAACATTAACATGTTGCTCTATTATGACACGTGCCGGCTTGTCCCTCATAAGCAGGTTTTGTGAGGATCACGTCTCGCTGTGCTCAGAATAACCTCATGTACATTATTCATGAGCCCTGTCTACCTGCATCATGCTCCGGACTGTACTGGCTCCGACCTGAGAATCTTTGATCCAACTTACGCAGCTCTCAAAGCCAACTGGCAGCCGTGGTTTGGTGAGCTGTCATGGTGGAAAAGATAAAAAAATATGGTGCTGTCTTACATATGGTGCTTGGAGTTTTTGTATATTTTGTGTAATTGGATGTTAGAGAATAAAAAGTGGAGGGAACAGTTTGCCAGTTTATTTTTATCCACTACTTCAGGCGTCAGGCCCATCGCTGGGGCATATGTGCAGCTGCTGAGAATATAAAAATACATAAATGAATGAATGACCAGGCATTCCTGTTTTATGTTGTTTTTTTGTTTTTTTTTACTTTTTATGGGCATTCCTTTTCCTTATTTTGTCCCCAGGTCAGCAAAAAGCATTAAATCGTTGCCAGTAGCCAGCCCTGTAGCTCAAACATCAACTCTTTAAGTCCATGTAAATCCCTCTCCCTTCCTTTTGTTTCCCGCTGAGTTGTTTGTTTTCTCTGGAGAAAGAAGAGATGCTGAGCTGCAGCTGAGTGTTGGGACAAGGGCAGCGTGTCCAGATGGCACTGTCCACCGCCGCGTCACAAGCCCTGGCTAAAGTGCCCTCCCGCTTTCTCAATGCTGAAGCTCCGCTAAGTCTCTCGGAGCCAAGGATCCCACCGAGCGAAGGCCCGCAATATGAATCAGCTACTATTGCTAGATATTCAAAGTGGGGGTTGGCGTTATGATGATAAAGATAAGCTGATGATAAGCTCTCATCTCTGTCAGCATTTTGTCCAACACTAGTCGTTTTGAAACGGCAACATGCTGTATTACAGGTTTCTCCATCCTATCCCCATTCAGCCTCTTTTCCCAGTAACTTAACATTGACTGTATTTCTATATAAGCTTCCTCAAGGTGAAACTCTATATTTTCCTGGTCAAATTTAGATGTATTTTCTCATTGAGCATAAAATAATTAAATTACAGTATGAACATACAGAGCCCTAATCTGCTGATGTTTAATTAGATACCTGTATATCCTTGCAAAGCAAAAGTATAGAGTAAATTAGTTTTAAATAAATGAAGTTGTTTAATGATTATTGTGGTAATATCGTTAATTCCAATTATTTTGTCCAAGATAATTGTGAGACAAAAGAACAAGGAACAAAGTGATCACTTCAATGGGTGTAATAAGTTGTGAAAAAGGTCAGGTGCTCTTCAGGATCGAAATTAAATGTGTAGGCACAAAAAAGAGGAAAAAATCCGAGGCCTTAAATTTGATGGACATGCCGACACGTTTCGGTCACGTTAGACCTTCTTCAGTGCATACAATTAAAAATGTGGCTCAGGCGTGCTTGATAAGCCCAGACCCAGTCACGTGGTATTACATGCATACTTCTGGTATGAGATAAGAGACACATGTAATGCATAAAATAACATAACAAACAAGAACAATTAAAAAGATTTAAGGTTAAAGGTTGTATTTGTTGTTGATACAAGTTGGTGTTGAAACTAATAACTTTGTGGCTTCAAGAAGATGAAGATTGCGCCTAAATTCACCAACTGTACGGCAACACGTTGGGACAAACTTTTTCTTTGTCATGAATCACTGGCATTGACAGTACTGTACATTTGCACACTGCCTCCTGCTGTTCTGGAGTGTGTGTTGTAATGAATTTGCGACACACACACACACGCACACAATTTACTTTGAAGTTTTGAATCACATTATTAAAATGCTTTGGAGTTGAAAGTACTGTATTTAACCTTCAGATGTAGAGATCTCTATTGTGAGATCAATAAAGGATTATCTTATTTTAGTGTTAAGTTAAAGTAAGTTGGCGGTGCGGTGGCGCAGCGGTTAGCGCTATTGCTTCACAGCAAGATGGTCCCAGGTTCGATCTTCCCTCCTCCCTTCCTTCTTCCTTGTCAACAGAACTTTTCAACAGAACAAGTTCTCAACAGAACTTTTAGTCATGTACAGATCCTCAAAAACTCAACTTACCAGTACTTGAGTAAATGAACTTTGTTACTGACGACCCGCTGATGCCTATAACATTAAAAAGTCAGTCATTTGCATAACAGAGCTGGTGCAGAATCAATAAGGAAGGAGGAAATAGCTCATTAGCATAATCCTCCAATGGGAACATGGTGCACTTGTAATTGCCTGCTACCCCATGAGCATCATCAGCAGCAGCATCATATACAATTCCTGCATGTGACTACACCGTGGTACTGTGGCTGCCATTGATCGCCGCTGCCGGAGAGAGGCGGGCCGAGAGGAGCAGTGGAGCAAGCGAGAGAGAGAGACAGGGGAACGGAGGGACGCACGAATGAGCGCACACAGCCAAAGAGAGCAGTCCCGTAGCCATGTAGTCAGACCGACCCGCGGCGGAGGCATCACCATGAGTACCGCGGCACCGGCCAAGACTACCCCAGTGATGCCGAGGAGGACGGAGCTAACCTGCCACAGCTGAGGACTAAAGGGTGGAGGGTGGGGGTGTCAGGAGGAGGACTGGGAGAGGGGGCTGGTGGTGGTGGTGATGATGGATGGAGACGGGAGAGAAGTCTGGCGACCGGACGCTACGGGAAGGAACGGCGATGACGACGACAGCAGCGGTGACCCGGCCCGGCGCGCTTTGTTTACATTCGTGTGACAGATAAAGGATGCCCCCCCAGCTGCGCGGGACCTGCCCCAGCTAACGTTAGCCACATGTTGTGCCACTGCAAAGTAGCATGCACCAACAACACCATTTCGCTTATGTTTGGATGCAAGGTGAGTGGCGGGCGTTTGTTGTGGGTCGGAAAGTTGTAGAGTGTGGCGTACAGTGCGTCAGTTACTGAGAAAGGTTTGTCTGATATGGAAAAAAGTTCATATTATTCTAAAAAAAAGATCTACCTCAGGCTGTATGTGGGGATTGAGCACATATCGAAACTTTTATGAATATCCAATAGCAGCACAACTACTATTGCAAGGAATAGACCAGGTCTGCAGTTGTTGTATGAGTTTGGAAAACTTAGTCTCCTCACTTTCGCCAATTTATTAACAAAAACGTAAGCCACAATCACAAAAGTTTTCCAACTAAATGAGATTGACACATTTATTTGGCTAGTACGTAGCTAAAAACAAAATTGTACGGAAAATAAAAAGTGCAAAAGTTTAGTTTTTGTCATTTTTCTATTTTTGTTCAATTTTGGCCTTGTTTTAGTCACATTTCAAGACACATTTTTATACAACAAAAAATTGCTCACGATTTGGTTTAAATTCAGATGAGAAAATGAAAAAAGAGAAGCAACGCACACCAGAAGTAGTCTCTGAGGTGCAGATGTTGGGGAAAATCTTCATAAATCAAAAACCAGCATCGCACACTCATAAGCCGATGTCCAAATTTTAATGATAGTAATTACGTTTCGGCATTAGCCTTCATCAGATCTTTCTTTTTTCTTCTTTGAACCAAAGTGTGTGTGGAGTGGACCAGCCCAGGTGGCTTAGATCTTCTCCAAAGTGTGCGTGGCAAATTCAGAAAAATACAATAATAAAATTGGTTTTGCACTATTCAATGTCATTTGTACTGAACATGTCACAATGAATATTATGCTTTTTTTTTAATGCAAACATTTACATTTATGTTTCTTTTGTTCATGCATTATCAAGTGCAGTTAGCATCGAATTATTACCAAAGCCTGTCTTCTTCCCACTCCTTTTCGAGCTTGAATGTAATTATTTATTTATTTTTGTTTTTCTTTTGTTGTGTTTTTTTCTGGCTTTGTGCCTGTATTGTGTGGCTCGAAATAAAAAATCAATCAATCAATCAATCAAAAGGGGAAAAACGAAGTTTCATAGTTTAGTGTCAGACTTGTGTGAAATAAAAAAACTTTCTGAAGCCACTTGTAACTGAAGGACATAGATTGAAGATGGCGGGGGGCAGAGTTGAAGAAGTGGTGGGACTTATGAGCGGTGACAAGCATGGGCCGAGTTGGAGATGAGTTAATTTGAGAGACGGCTATGATGGTTTGGACATGTGCGATAGAGGAGATGCTTTAAGGAGATTTCTAAGGATATGTTCAACTTGAATTTGCCCTGAAATATTACACTAGCTTTGTCCCTAAATTTGGATTTGCTCAAATGGTCACAACCCCACTTTTTCTATACTTAAACCTAAGCTCCTCTAGGGCCTTGTGGTTTAATGAATGGAGGGATATCTGTTTTCAAGACTTTGCTGGACTTGGCACTTTTCAAAAGCCCCCTCCACCCACACACAGACATACATACTCCTGACTAAATTGTAAAGTTAGCTTTCTGAAAGAGTTCGCAACAAAAAAACTCATATCAAATTGAAACGTATCATCAGATCGGCCTGGGTTTGACGACTTAAGGCGAGACACTGCGGGTGACGCGGGAAAGGTTATTGAGATTTCCATTTTTCTGATAACTGACATAAATGTGAGGAAAAATAATGTATTGCAAGTTTTCTTTTTGCGTTACAGCATCATCTCGGTCGTCTTTCGTGGATACCAAACATATCAACTTTTGTGAATTAATAAACGTAGGAAAAACAAAGAACTGTCGCGCTGGTGTAGTTTTTTACTGCACACATTCTGCATTCTGATATGAACTTTATTTATTAGCTTATCACAAACCCGGTTAGCACGCTGGTCGTTGCTAGCTCTATGTGATGGTATAGTCCTGCTGTGCTCTTTGAAAGTTATCAAATGTGCTTATCATCATGACGAATTGGGAAGTTAGGAATGTGTCCGGAAAGTTAGCAATAAGTTTGGGATAACTTCGAGATGATTCATATCGCATTATGTGGCCTCTTCTTCTGTATCTCAAGTCAATGTTCTGCAGTCTGAGCACTTTCAGTCCTAAATTTGGGCGCCATCTTCTTAGCTGCGGAAAACACGACCCATGAAATATTCACTGAGCACTTGTGAGCTCCTCCAGAAGAGCTTTTGAAGTGAAAAGTTACTAAACACGCCACTCAGACGAAACAGATTCAGAAATGGGCTATAAACGCCACATTTGAAAAAAGAGGTCTGGATGTTGTACCAAGAATAACTGAAAGAGCAGGTCGGGATTACTGAAAAAGACTAATTTCACCACCCAAATTGCCTCAATGTTCTTTTAAGTATAGTTTGCACAATTATCGTCTCTGGCCTGGAAAAATAAAACACTTCTTGCATGATCTGATGCCATACAAGTGCCATATCTAGTGTTCAGTAAATCTAATCTTCACGGTCACTACATTCACTTACAGTTTACAGCTTCGCTTGAGAAACTTTCGTAAATGTTCCACCGATGCGCTGTTCTACTGCGGCCGCCTTAGAGCTTTGCAGTGAATCGGTTGCGCGACTTACTAAGCAGTGAATAAAGGCCAAATACGTAGTTTGTGTTTATCCGTGCGTACACCGGGGACTCACGTTGTTGCCCTCTTGAGTAGTTTGTCCCGAATGAACGCCCTGGCGACTCCTCGTCCTCTGTCCCTTCAGATCTGAGCGGCGCTGTGACGGGGCTGTTATTTAGGCGCATGTTAATCCAAGCCTGTGAAGAGGGAGACAGCCAGTGTCCTCCTGAAATATGGCTGCGGAGGTAATGCGGCCAATACTCCCAAAGGCACATGATGAATGGCCCTGTGCTCGATGCTGTGGCGGCTCAAGATGAGATTTGTCCAAGCGCTGCCATGTGAATGAGTGAAAGACTTTGCCATAGGCTTCTGTTGGAGTGACTGGGAGACAATTATGTTGATTCTGAACATTTGAACGGCCTATGATGGGTTAAGACTACCCATTTCGTCAGAACATTATTTAGAAGATGTATCTAAAGGAGACATATCAACCCCTTTTCAAGCTTTTCACCTCGTTGTAACGTTGTTTTCAAATTGTTTTTTTTTTCCCTGATTTTTTATGGCGTCTCAAAAATCTTAAATCCCGTTGTCCCTCACCCAAACCGTTCTGTGCTCAAAGGTGTGGTCGTCACAGTGCCAACGCATGCCGTTAGCTGGAAGTGAAAGGATCCCTCTTGCTTCCTCACTGTTGTCTTGTCCATTGCCTGCTCCATTCACATGTCCGGTTACAGTGAAGGGGAGACTTCCAACGATACTGTTAGCCTTTCACTCTGATGCAGTTGTCATTTCACGCAGAAATGTCAGTGCCTAAACCAGGCCCCCAGCACAACTACAGAAACTACTATGTTTGTTGTCTGCAAAGGATATTGCCTAAGAAATTGTAGTCTTTTTTGTTCATCAGAAATTGACAAACACCGCACTGGCCATAGAGTACAATATATCAATAAGCTCTTCAAACACACTTTACTTTTTTTTAAATATAACTAGGAACATGTTCAGCCGTCAAAAATGTTGTATTTGGCAAAAAATAGCATCTCGTCTGCTTTCAAATAAAATAAAAACTAGAGTGTTTCTTCGGCGGCTGTCTGTGTTTTTTTGGGGTGGGCGAAGCGCTCCAGCCCAGTGCAGCGGCAGTATCAGCTAATTCCTGCAAATTCAAACAGACACTTGTATGTGTGTGTGCTGTGCCCCGCTCTCCCGGCTGCATGCGCTAACCTCAGTTCACCTCGCACAACTGGGGCCAAAGCCAAAAATATCTTCGTGCTAATTGTAAATTTTTTATATCTGTAAATAAAAGCTGCTCTCGCGCGCCATACGAGGGTATTACATTTAGCTTGCAGTCGCTAATTTGTCAGAAATGTCTTGATTGTTTTGGTGGATGCGCATGGTTGAAGTGGCAGGCAGTAGGACCCAGGGGAGTGGCCCGCTCAGGCTGCTGTCACAACACACTGCTGCTGCCCTCTGCACACTCTCCCAGGCTGAATACATGCCTTACTATGTCATTCATCAGCAGTCAAACACACACACATGTTAAAAGCAATGTAGTGATATATAGGACATTTTGGGAACTTATTAGTTTCTATTGAGTAAATAAAGGCAACAGAGTAGAGCAGGTATTGACAACTAATGATTTTTCACAAAGGTATTTGTAATCTATTGCGGTCACATCTCCATGAGCATGGCATCACGGAGAATCTCCAGTCAGGATTTAAATCTAAACATATTACCTAAACAGTTTTTTAATGATCTGCTTCTAATTTCTGATTCTAGCCAACCTTCTGCCCTACTGCTTTTAGATTCAACACCGGCTTTCAATATTGTGGACCATGTTATTTGTCAGACTAACACTTCTGCTATATCTAAGTTAAATTATAGGGTACCTCAAGGAAGCATTTTAGGTCCTATCCTTTTCAGCTTTCATATATTTCCACTAGGACCTGCAGTATTATGGAGAGCTCTCCATTGCTACAGAAGATGTACTTAAATCAAACAGCATCCTACCATGGCTGGATCTTGG
Source organism: Neogobius melanostomus (assembly GCA_007210695.1). Lineage (NCBI taxonomy): Eukaryota > Metazoa > Chordata > Actinopteri > Gobiiformes > Gobiidae > Neogobius > Neogobius melanostomus. The sequence continues at coordinate 428,987 of VHKM01000321.1, forward strand.
CTGGACTACTTAAGCTTATTCAGATGTGTTCGTGATAAAACGTTCTTGTCAGAACTCCTGAAGACTTGTGACTTGTGACAGTGCAATAGGGCCCTTAAACCCTTGTGAAAAGTTGCTGTTCTTAAAGCTGTTTTTTATCATCTAACACACTATTAAAAACAACAAAGTTGACCAAAGTTTCGTACAAAAAAGACAATATAAAAACACAGTCATATATACACATATACAGTGGCCCTTTTTGTTTGTGAAAATAACACAGCATGGTTTAAAATATAATACCAAGCCTAGCGTTGTTACATGGGTAAAAGCCAGGCTTTTAAGTGGTGCTAGGGAGGTGCAAAGTCTTTATTGGAATCCTGTTTATAAAGTGTCTTTTGGAGTCGCCCCTGGTCACAAGGGGTGGTATTACTGCATGTCAGCTGTCCGCCATGAGGACAAACGAGAAGCGCTTTCCACGCCCATTGCTAAAAACGCACCTTTTCTCATGGCATCGTCATGATGGTATAATTTACATTCATGTTTTTACTTTATGTTTGGTCTGACTGTTCAGCACTTTGATACGTTTTGGCTGTTTTAAACTTGCACTGTAAATAAAGCTGAAGAAGAAGTTGATTTTAGAGCAGCAGGCTGATGTATTCTTGCGCTTAGTGAAAAGTGGTCAGGTCTCATACAAGTCCGTCCATGCCTTGTCCTGTTCAGGGTTGCCAGATTCTCAAAACCAATATATCGTACCAAGCTTCCAAAACTATCGTATTTCAGCACAAACTATCGTACACTATAAATATGTCAATAGCGCTGTAGCACCTGCGCAAAATGTGGCTCATATCATCACCACCACAAACTACAACACAGGCTCACGCACTGTCCCATTTATTACATTACGCACACGTATGACATGACAACACAGGCACTCACCTAAGTGATGAACTCCACCTCCTCGTCGGAGTCATTCACTTCTGCAGGCACTTCTGATGCAGACATTCGTGTACAAGTTTGCTAAAGTTATTGAGCACAGCAACATAGCTTTTGTAGGTTTGAAATCCGGTCATCCCCCTCCATTCTTCAGACACTGATGCCTGGATAAGCTCGTTAAGAGTTGCAGTAATCAGTCGATTGCTGGATTTGGTTTTATCAGATTGGAAAACACACATGAGGCGTTAGAATGAGGAAAAATAATTAGCTAAAGAAGCGGGCAAATTACCAACTCGCGAGAGGTGAGACGGGGTTACGTCTTGCTGACCAATCAACTGCCATGACTGCAGCCAAGGCAGGAGGATAATGTGATAGTGGAACTGTAAAACTGATCCAGGGACAGTCTCTCCTTTTGGCAGCAGATATTACACCTACGTGAATACGGAGGCTAAGTCTGACTCCAGATCAGAGCGAAAGCAAAGCGCTGCTGAGAGGGGACGGTGCATTTAACCAGACTTTATCTGGCGCTCTGAAATTATCGTACATTTAGGGCTTTTTTGAATTATTGATCGTACATCGTACAGGGGTTAAAATTATCGTACAAATACGATAGTTATCGTACATCTGGCAACCCTGGTCCTGTTTGTAGTCCCCTGTAAGATTTTGATTCATTCCTCACATTCCCTTGGGGGAAAAAAAAAAAAAATATATATATATATATATATATATATATATATAAATATATACATATATATATTTATTTATTTATGTTGCGTCCTTGGGCAAGAAACTTCTCCCATTGCCTGTGTAGTGTGTGTTACCATTGTTGGTATATTTGATACCAGTGTTGGTATCAAATGAAGATGTAACAGGAAAGGTCAGTGTGAATATTAATGTGAAATGGGGGTGAGATTAAATAAGTTTTATTATTATTATTATTATTATTATTATTATTATTATTATTATTTGCCTGAAATAAATAAATGAATGAATGAAAATAAGTGAGTGGTTGATGGTGGGGCGGATGGCGTAGATTGGCACCCTTACTTCCATCAATAAGGCAGCTGTGGCTGTGGAGTGAATGAAAATTGACTACAGTGTAGAGACTTGTGACAGACTTTTAAAGCTCAATATAGGTACAGTATAAGCCATTTTACACAGTCTGGAATGTAAGAAGTTCTGTTGCATGTGCATACCCTTTATTTTCATGAAGAAACAGCTCTTTGGATTCAAATGTTTACAGACCTATGGAGGAGAGCTGTGGTTCCCAAGGTGGGATCTAGGGCCCTCTGGGGAACCTCAGGAGCACAGCAGAGAGGCTAATACATGAATTACTTTTTCATTTATAAAAAGAATATTGCCATGGCTGTATTTTTAATATGACATGTTTTTGTACAGGGGATGATGAATCAGTGCGGCTGTCTTTCAGATTAAGACGCATAACCTGGACATTTGCTTTTAAGTCATTATGTAACAGAGCAGACTGTGGAGCGTTTCTCTCAGTCTCTGCTAGTGCTGCACGTGCACACTCATGTATATGTGTGCGCACTGTTGGTAGGGCAGTCTGCACGGTGTAGGGATTGCGTCTGTATGCTAATGTGTCATGCAGTTGCAGCTGCTCTGGTTTCCTGCACTCTGAGGACCAGTTGACCAACAAAATCAGGGCGTGTGGTGAAAAGGGGGCATTTAGAAAGAGAGTGAAGAGTGGTGTAATAAAAAATGATCTTAAAATTTACAATTTTAGCCTATTCTTATTGGATGAGTTGGCCTTTTAACATTTACTATTTATCAGATTCATCAAATCATATTGTACACAAACGTCTGCTCAAAATAAATGACATTGCGCAACTATTTTTGAGTGCAAAAATGTTAGTCCAAACTGCAGTTTTGGCTGATATTGTACATGACTTTTTGCTCAAGAGTTGTATCCAATTTTCTTTAGAATATCAAAATTTCCCTTGATTTTTCGGTTTGATGGATTGCTTTGACCATGTAAGTTAATCGGTCTCTCATCAGTCTCAGAATACTCTTTCTGCGTCGGTTTGAGAAGCGCTGTTGCCGCGGTTGTGAGCCGCTGCTTCGGAGCCAGAGTTAGTCACGCTCAGTGGGATGTGAAAGAGCAGGGGATCCTCCGGCGAGCGCGCACAAGAGGCTAACCGCAGTGCACGTGCCTCCCTCACTCTTCTGTCTACACTAAATCACAGACAAGCCCACGCTTCATTCGGAGTGACACGGCTAACCACATTTACCTGAATACAATCATACCATTCTGCGGAGTCAGTTGAGCTTGTTATAAAAATAAAGAGTACACGGCACAGCTGGGGACTTGTGTTTGGCTGTTGTGGTGGTTATGTAACAAGGCAAAACTGTCCCACTTTAGGCAAATAAAGTGGATTTTGATTGAAAGAAAAGAAAAGTGCTGATTCAATGCTAATTGGAAGCATGATAGTGACTATATTTTAAAGGTAGGTACAGTGTGCTTAAATGTAATATTGCCTGAAACAAAAAAAAAGTTACGTTTGATTACAATTTTGAGCTGAAGACGAGCACTTCTGTGGGTCCTAAGAGTAGCTGATCCACAGGTTGGGTTGTAATTGCAATTAATTCTATAATGATTTAAGAGAAGAACGAGTTTAGGCATGATATCCAAGGTAAATGGTCACAATTATATAGCGCTTTTCTGCCGCCATTAGGCACTCGAAGCGCTTTACATCAAGGAACTACTCACCCACTGACGCACTCATTCATCCACCAGTGTCAGACACTGGAGGCGAGGTGGGGGAAGACTCTCGCCCAAGGACTCAACGACAATGTGCACCTGCGGGATTTGAACTCATGAGCTCTGCGATCTGTCCCCAACAATGAAAACAACAACATTTACACTTGAATAGCTGAAAAGTTTTAATATAACAGAATAGATATGATACTATGGCTGGGAACCTCTGGATACAATATGATACGATACATGGCTTTCGATAACAATAACCTATAACCTGCGATAAGAGATACATTGCACATAACAACCTGCCATATATTTTTAAAAATATATATATTTTAAAGATATTTCGCATTTAAAAATTAGATTTTTTTTCTTGTTTTAAAAAAATAAAAAAATATTTGGGATTTTACCTTTTTTTTTCACCCCCAGCTGAACCGAGCACATTTTCTCCAGTTTGGCTTTCCCCAAATCTAGAAGCTTCTTGGAAAAAGTGTCCAAAATAGACGAAAACGAGGATGAAATTGCGACAAAGAGCAACAAAAACGTGAGCAAAAAGCGATGAAAAAGTGACAAAAATGCGACAACAACGTGGCGACAATGTGAGGAAAAAGATCTGTTTAGATTTTGTAGGTCTTCGCTTTCAATTGAGGTATTACACTGGCCTATAGGCTTTAAACTTTTAGATTTTAGGTAGTGCGGAACTGGAGAAAATGCACTTGGTTAAGGCGGGGGTTAAGAGGTTAACATTGAATTTAATAGAGCATGTAGTTAAAGAACTACATGCTTTTGATGATTTACACTTGTTTTCATGTACAGTGTTCCCCTTTTTAAAAATAAGTTAATCTCTTAACCCCCTCCTGAACTGAGCACATTTTCTCCAGCTTTACCCAAATCTAAAAGCTTCTTTAACAAAGCGTCAAAATAGGGACAAAAACGGGATGAAAAAAATGACAAAAACGCAACCAAAGAATAACAGAAAAGTGACAAAAAAGTGTCAAAAATGAGTGACGAAAAAGCAACAAATGCCACAGAAGAGCAACAGAAAAGCAATGAAAAAGTGACAAAAAAGCCACAAATATGCAACAAAAAAGCCACATAAGAGCAACAAAGAGTAACTGAAAAGTGGCAAATAACGCAACAAAAAAGCAATGAAAAGAAATGTCAAAAAAGTTACTACAATGCAAGGAAAAAGATCAGTTTAAATGAGTTGTGTAGGTCTAAGCTTTCAAATGAGGCGTTACACCGGCCTATTAGTCTGTGAGCTCTCAGGTCAAGAAGCTTTATTTTGTATTTTCTCCAGGCGGTGGTTGAGCGGTTAATACGTGACACCAATTGATCCTCTGGCCTCAGTGGTGAAGAAATCGTTATTTCTCTTATGTTGTCCTCGAATACCTTTACAGAGCAAATCAATATTAGTTCCAATGCGTCTCTTTGTCCTGATGCTAATTACCTGACTCCGGACAACCACGTGTTCAAAACTGGCGAAGAAGGTTAGCTTTTGCCGTCAACACTACCCTAACCGCTAATAATGACATACCAGGATAGATGACCAGGATTCGGAAGATTAAAGTCACGACAACTTTATTCCCTAATACAAATCACCTAAGCAGAGCGCTCCACTCCTTCCCAAAGAGTCCCTAATACACACTACTTAGTTTTCCCGTCCCCAAAGGAAAAACTTTCTCTCTCTCTGGGAAGAGTCAGAGCTTACGTCACATTTTCACAACATTTACACCATATCATTTGAGCCTATGCTACGTGTCGTTGTTCCATTGGCTTCCGATCCGTCATGTGACGTTTGGCTCCGCCCCTCGCGGCCATTTTGTGAGTTCATTCTCTTCCCCACGTTTTCCTTTTCCTGGGGGAGGATTTCTTTGTTATTTCTCACAACCCCCCGGGGCCAGTCACTTTCCACTGTAACTGTAACAAAGAGTCCTGTAAAGAGAACACCTCGGACAAACTTATGGTTAACATTTCTAAATAGCTAAAAAGGCATAACTTCACATAAAAATATAACTCTACAGCCCCCTTCTGACCTCAGAAGAGGTCAATTAACCCATTATATTTTTAGTTCACAAAAGTACAGCCTGTATCAAAAATCACAGTACAATTTCCAACAGTATAATACCAAAATAACATGTTCACTTTTATATTGCGCATACTCAACCAGCTGCTGAGTAGTTTCAAAATTTTCTCTCTCTTCCCAGGTATAATATCCGTTTACAAATCTTTCCATTCGAAACTTAGATGTTTTGCATCCCATGTCCACAATACATTTCATTTGTTCTTTCCCTCTGGGACTGTCCCTGATTGACACAAAAATAAACATTCCTGCAACACAAAGCACAACAAACACAGCAACACTAAACAGTGTTGTTTAGATACAATCTCCACCACCACTTGTCCATCTCCGCCTTATTCGGGGTTGTTCCATTCATATTTCAAGGCCTCCTGTACTCTTCTCAAGTACAGATTAGGAACACCCCCTTCAGACGTTTCCCGTGGCCCGAGCTCCGTGTCCCCCGGGGGCGCACAACTCACCATATAAATGCCCCCAGTGGAACCCAGAGCCCTGGAGACCATGCTGCGAATGAGAGGCACAACAAAACAAAACAAAATACAACAAAACAAAAGTACAATTCCTATAAAAATACCCACCTTTTGAAGGATATGGATCCAGGAACCGGAATTTAACCAATTTAGCCAGGTCCACTGCGGACCCTGGTCTTCTTGAGACTCGAGAAAGTCTTTGAGTTCCTTTACTCTATTCCTAATGGCTGTCCAATTGCCAGTGTCATCAGGGATATATGTACAGCAGTGGTCAATGCCCACTGCTGCGCACATACCACCCTGTTCAGCATACAGGGCGTCTAACGCCACTCTATTTTGCATAGCCACAGCAGCCACTGCCTTAAGTTCTGGACTCCGTTCCATTTGGTCCAAGACACCATCTATTACCTCAGTTAGGTCCTCCAGGATCCACCATACCTCATTTAGACGCTGCATGGAGGCCGCCACACCGATCATAGGGACCAGAGTGGCGAGCAATCCCCTCCCATCTCCGAACAGGGGCTTACGACCACCGTTATCAGAAAAGGGGACGTAAGATTGACCGAGGGTGCGGTCCCCCACCTTCAGCATTGCTCTTCTTACCATGCCATGTTTATGTAGGTTATGATGTCTATATTTTTGTACGGCTTTTTGCATTAAAGTGTCTGCAACTACTATAGATGAGGGCTTAAGTCGAGCTAGGGTACAAGTCCCGCACCAATTAACGGGAAGGGTCAAATAACTATTACTTCCACACAACCAAACCCGTCCAACCGGGGTGGGGAATCCCCACCTCGGTGGGACGGGAATCCATGGAGAGTAAGTTAGGGTCTTTTGTACTAACTTGGTCCATGTGGTATGATTCAGAGGCCACCGTTGCCCTATGACCATACAGTCGCTACATTTTAGTTCAGTTGTATTCACTAACTCACTATGAAGTTTAGCCACTCTAGTGGCCCATGTTTCCTCCCTGTTAGTAAACCCATCACCCAGGTAGTCCAAACAGGGTGTTTTACCCAGAAGCCAGTCACCCTTCCTGCATTCTCGCTTAAAACAGAAGGGCGCCACCAGCTCTTCTCTAAAATGTGTTGACCCTGCAAATTGCAGGCCCTTTTTCAGGGTTTCATTGGTCTTTACTGTCCAATTCACGGGCTGTATCCAATTCGAAAGATTGGCATACTTTGTATAAGATTCACACCCAGGGAGGACGGTACGGTTACCTCGTCCCCACTGATAGTGCCATAACAGGCATACATGAGCCGATGCCGAAATAGGGACTGGGACAGTAGATGGCACGTCCGCAGCATGGTGGGGCCTGAAGGAGCACACCCAACAGGGCGTGGTTGAGTTAGTTACCTTGGCTGTGTGTCTGGCTAATTTTACCCATTTATTTTCTCCTGGTTCATGACCCCTGTGATACGAGACCGTCGCTTCCTAGACCCATCTCCTTCTGTGGGAACAAACATGTTAGTTACATCATAAATTTCAAATTTCAAAACATCATTTTTTCTTCCTCTTTTTTCCCACGTTTTTATCGCATTTTCTGTACAATGAGTGATCCAGTCTAGGGTGTGTTGGTCCGGCACGGCACCTCTCATTCTTACCAACACTATACCTGCCTCGTTGCAGTAGATAACCAGATTTTCTCCAGGTGTTTTACCTACATTTTTGCATACTTCATAAAGGGCCAATTTCAATCTTTTAACTGGATGTCCTCTGACTCGTCCCTCACAACTATAGAGGTCATCTATTATCATGACTGTTGGTATTATGAGCAAGCAAAGAGCAAATGTCAGGCCCCACACCCCATATGGACACCTTAAAGGTCCTGGTTTCAAGACCCAGGCCTTAAGTTCATATTTTTTAGTCTTTTTGATGTCTTTGTGACCTTCTGGGTTGGGGTTGGTGTCCCCCTCCCCCTTCAGTGGGGCCTTTAGACCCACTACCATATCTGTCAGGCTGTGTCAACTGTCTGGGATGTGTATGAGTCCAGTGTAAGCCTGATTTCTCCGAACAGGGCTTCAAGTGTGACCAATGGTACCAGTTATCACGCCCCGCAACCTTAACGGCAGTGTCAGTCCTTTGGGTCACTTCAAAAGGTCCTAAGTATCTTTGAGCGTCCCACCGGGTCCTATTGTGGTTCTTAATGTAGACTTGCGATGGTAAACCAGCTGTGTAGTCAGAAACATTGTTGTCAGTTGTCACAATAGGTGTTAGTTCTTTCAAAAGTGATTGGAGAGCCTCAAAATACGGTCTGAACTGGAAAATATTAATGACCTCAGGCAGGGGCGCTGAGTTAGCTTTAGGCAGGCAACCGGGCATGGCCCTACCAAACATCAGTTCAAAGGGAGTGAAGTTAGTGGTGTTATTTACAGTAGACCTAAGATGAAGCAACGCAACTGGAAGTAAGGACAACCAAGTAGCTTTGGGGTTGTCTCGCAACATTTTAGCAAGAACACTTTTTAGGGATCTGTTCATTCTTTCTACCTTAGCGTTGCCTTTAGGATAGTAGACACAGGAAAATGATTTGTTAATTCCCAAGAGTGAGCAAAGAGTCTTAACATCATGTGCCGTGAAGTGAGTACCTGAATCACTATGTAACTCCGAGGGTACCCCAAAAATAGGGATCCATTCTTTCAACAATACAGCCATCACTTCAGCTGAGCTTTCCCTTTTACAGGGGAAAAACGCCGGCCATCCAGAAAACGTGTCTACAATACCCAGAAGAAAACGCTTACCTTGGTGTGGTACGAGCATGTCTGTAAAGTCAATCTGGATTACATCACCAGGGAAACGTCCCGTTTTCACGGCGCCCGCACCTTGTGTATGATGGGGGTGTGGATTAAACCTGCCACACACCTGGCACGCACGAACAAAGTCTTTGCAAAGTAGCAAGGGTGTCTTATAGAAATAGTATTGTTCCATAATCCGGGACATAGCCTTCGGGCCAAGGTGATTAACGCCATGCAATTCTTCCAGAACGCTTTGTTCCATGGATGGGGTCAAAAAAGGCAGGCCATTAGGCCCACGATACACACCATCAACATAGGCGTCAGCAAGGCGATGTTGTAACCAAAAGTCCTCGCCGTATTTTTTATGATGAGAACGACAGTCAGTGGTACTCAAAAGTCCCTGAAAGACGGGAGCAGCCAAGAAGGGCTTCCAAAAGGTGTTTAAATGAAACTTAAGATGGTGTGCCCTTCCGGTCGGCAAGGTCTCCGCTAAGGTTCCCAAGCTATCCCACACTTCCCAGGGCATCCAGAGATGACCTGAGTCCGTCAGTGCAACCTCATGACCGTCAATATTAGTAAGTTTGACCCACCCATCAGAGTCCAACTGTAAAGATTCCAAAATTGAAGATTGAACGGTTTCAACTAACATTAAGGCTTCACAGTCTCCATCAATGGGAGAATCAAAATGGTAATTACCAGCCACTTTGGCCGCCACATCCGCCGCCCTGTTGCCAATGGCAGTCATAGTCCCTGCTTTTGAATGCCCCGAAACCTTCACCACCGCCACCGCAGCAGGGAGCAACAGACAGTCAGCCACTTCCTCGCAAAGTTCTTTATGGGCTATAGGAGTGCCCTTCGCGGTCAAAAAGCCGTTTCTTTTCCAGGACGACAAGTCACGCAACACTAGGCCACACACATAAGCTGAATCGGTGTAGATCGTGACCCGCTGACCCGAAGCAACCTCCAAAGCCAACTTCAAAGCCATCAACTCCGCAAACTGGGCGGAAGAGCCACCACAGGGGCCCCAGCTGGTAACAGTGCGAGTGTGGTCCGGTGGCGAGAGTTCAACAACTGCCGCCCCAGCTGACAGGGACCCGTCCGGGAGCCTATGACAATGGCCATCAGTGAAAAGTAAGCGAGAGTCTGGTAAAGGTTGGTCAGATAGGTCAGGCCTAATCCGAGCTTGAGATTGAGAGAAGGACTCACAACAATGTGGAGAGCCAGTAAGGGTCAGCCCTGCCGAAGCGTTTGGAGCATCATCGGCTGCAAAAGTCAAGTTCGGGGCCGTCAGCTCCTTAGCAAGTTTCAGTTGTCGCTGAGGAGTTAGGGCAAAAGTTTTAGATTGAACATAAGCTACCACCGAGTGAGAGGTATACACCACCAATGAATGACCCATTACTACATGGGCCACTTTCTTCAATAAGGAAGCCAATGTATCAGCAAACAACGCACAGTCAGTGGCTTTCTTAGCAAGGGGATCCAACAAGGTGGATGCATAAAGTATGATATTGCGTTGACCACTTGCTCCTTTCTGCCACAAGACCGCATGTCCAGAGCAGTTAGTAATGGTGGTGTCAAGATAAAAAGACTTACTATAGTCCGGGATAGTTAGGTCAGCACAGGAAGCCAATGCTGCCTTCAGATCTATAAAGGCTTTATCAGCCTCCTCCGTCCAAGACAGAGAGGCTTGGAGATCCCGAACCCCGGCTGCGCGGATAATATCCCGCAATGGGGCAGTCTTACCTGTGTAGTCCATAACATGGTGTCTGGAGTAGTTCGCCAACCCCAAAAAGGAGAGAAGGGACCGTACCGTATCCGGACGGTCGGCCGCAAGAATGGACTGCCTCTGAGTGGCACTTGGGGTAACATGACCAGCCGAGATAACTTTACCCAGAAAGACAACTTGTGATCGGCAACATTGTAGCTTCGTCTTTGAGACTTTAAAGCCACATTCAAGGAGACGTGACAGGACTGCGGCCGTCACATCTAGACAATCTTTAGCACTTCTTGCTCCAATCAAAACGTCATCCATGTACTGGACGATAACTGCACCAGAAAGGACTTCGATCGGGGACAAACAGTCCTTCAAAACTTTATTGAAGATCCCAGGGGAGTTCCTATGACCCTGAGGTAAGACTTTGTACTGAAGTTTTACTCCCCCATAGGTAAATGCAAATTGGTACCTACATTCCTCAGCCAAAGGGATGGTGAAGAATGCATGTTTTAGGTCAATGACTGTAAAGTACTTCATTTCAGGTGTCAAGACTGAGAGACATTTGTGAGGGTCTGGGACAGGCAAAAGTGGTGTAGTGGTGACCTCGTTCACCTTTCGGAGGTCATGTGCAGGTCTAAAGGTGCCATCAGGTTTTGGGACTGGGTTCAAAGGAGTATTCCAATGGGAATCAGAAAGTTCTAATACCCCAGCTTCCCATAAATCTGTTAGGGCGGTTTCAATGCCCTCCCGTTGTTTGTCTGTTCGAAAGGATCTTTGTGGGACATAGACACGGGACCCCGGAATAACTTCCAGAGTTACCGGGTCCACCTTTGTGCATCGACCGATGTCCGATGGGCTCCTCGCCCACAAGTCCTCTGAGAAGCGCTGTAACATGTCCGCCGCCCCTTCATGGTCGGTCAACTCCCGGCCATGAGACCGAGAAAGGATCTCTTCCTCGGCCACTGTTTCATCTTTTGCTATACCTATGTCAACCTTGTATGCCTGTGTACTAGAACTGTACATTACCCCCCCCATTCCAGTCTGCTCCCAGTCCAAAACATTGTTAAGTTTATGTGTTAGGGGACCCAACTCCCTGGCCTCATGGCCAGGGCCCAAAAATAGTGACACGTGTGGGTCAGTTAAAGTGTCTCTTTTGTAGAAGCATTTGATATTGTCTGGTAGAACAACTGGGGCAACAACACCTGATTTGTGTACATAGAAATGTGTGTAGGTGATATTATAGGTATTACCTTTAACCTCACTATCAAAAGCCAACTGATATTGGGCGTCAGCATTTCTGTCATAGAAGAGGGTGCAGTGCAGTGGATCTTTTGGAGGGGCATATGGGTGGAGCATAGTGAACCAGGGTTTCCATTCAAGCATTTTTGCGTAGAGTCCAGTCATTTCAGGAGTCCCTGGCTCGAGGAGTAGCCAATAAATGGATACTCCTTCGTCCATGTGTTCTTCTCGAAAAACATAAAGTCCATGTGATCGTGCCGGTGTACAGGCGATGGAATATCCGTTTGGCCATGTGAGATACATGGCGTCAGGGGAACAGTTGATAACAGCACCTGTAGCTTGTAGAATGTCTCGACCCAGCAGATTCACCAGAGTCTGTGGTGAATAGATCAATGACGATTTGAAAGTCTGTCCAGCCAGTTTAAGAGTCAGTTCTTTGGTCATGCGTAGAGGGGTTGCCTTTCCCGTGAGTCCTGAAAGATTGATGCTTTTGTCACTTAGCATATTTGGTGTTGCTTTTCTAGTCGTGGAATGAGTGGCTCCTGTATCCACGAGCATCAGCAACGTTTCCCCACCCACCTCTACAGGGACAAATGGTTCTGGGGTGGGTCCAGGACTCACTGGGCACCCCTAGCAGAAGTCATCTTGGCCGTAGGGGAGGCAACCATGAGTGTCATATACTGGATAGTTGCCACCTCCGCCTCCACGATTCCACGGGGCTGGTCCAAAACGGCTAGGTCCCCCTGTTGGATATCGGAGCCGCGGTGCCCCGCGTGCTCCCCCATAGGCACACGAGCAGGTGGGTTGGGGCAATCCCTAGACCAATGACTGGGGTCCCCACAGTTAAAGCAGGCCGCCTGTTGGCCACCTCGGGTACAGTCTCTTGACCAATGATCCAGCCCCCCACAGTGAAAGCAGCCCTCCTGTTGGCCACCTTGGTTGCAGTCTCTTGACCAATGATCCAGCCCCCCACAGTTAAAGCAGCCCTGGTCTTGGCTCCTTCCAGCTCCAGTAGCCCCATAGCCCGTTCCTCCGAATCCCCTGCCCCTAGACCGTCCCCTAGTGTTACCTTTACCCCTACCTTGGCCGTGTACATGCGTGTGCATTTGAGATAGTGGCCTTAAGGGCTGGTCTTGGGAGGCGTATAAGACGCTTGCTTGTGTAGGGACAGGTGTCAGGGGTGTGGGTGTTGTTGCCACCATTTGTGTCTTTTTATTGTTATTTTCTTTTCTTGCAGCCGTAATTTGCTGCCGTGTTTGATTAAGCTGGCTCTTTAGCAGCTCTTCCTGCATGATTTCAATGTTACTTTGTCTATCACGGTGTTTTTTATTAAAAATTTCTGCGTGGTGTTTAAAATGAGTCAGAAATGTGTTTGCGTCTGAGGTCAGTCCTGGGACATTGGTCAGACTGGTCTTAATTGGTTCTGGAAGAACGTCCAGCACGTTCTGGAGGAACAGACAGGATGTCTGGGGGTGTCTGTACGGGTGTACATGCATGGATGCAATGTATAATTGGATACACTTATCCAGAAATTGAGTAGGGCATGTGCCCGGTACAAATGATGGGAATGTGGGAGGTTGTGGGGATGGTGGTGGATACATAAGATCCAACACTGTCAAGAAATTCTCTGCCAGGGGATCAAAGGGTTCATGTACCTGCACGTTGTGCAGGTTTGCGGTTCTCAGTAGGTGGCTTACAGCGTGAGGGGCTGCACATGCGGACACCAGGCCCTTAATATCTCCAACCGCCAGCTGCGCGTTAGCGCATTGTAGCTGTATTGTGTGGAACCATTTTTTACCCCCTTCTTGTAGGGGGGTAAGATATCCCTAAGGTGTTGTAATTCGATACTACTCAGTGGCTTATAGGCCACTGGGACCGGGCCCCTTGAACTACTGGGGGTCCCGTTGGAATAAGAGGATAATTACCTCGATATGTGGCTCCTTTGGAGAGGTTAGCCAGTTCCTTAGTCTTTTTCTCGATTGCCACCTGTAGGTCCAATACGTCCTTATTTGCCTGTCGCAGCCTCTCCTTCCAGTCCACCTCTCCCTCATCGTCTCTTTTCTTAAGTTTAGTTAGGCGATCCAAAGCGCCTCTTTTTTCAGTGTATAGCGCGCTTAATTCATCATATGTTTGATATGACTCCCCCTTGGCCTTACAGCGGCCCTCTTCCTCGCTATCATCCGATACAGGAAAAAAGGGAATCTTTTCAGATGACTTCTTCTTTTGTTTCACCACCGGAGCCTGGTAGGCCTCGGTTGCCTTAAGCGCGAGTTCCTGTATTCTTTCGGTTAGTTCGTGAACCTCGGCCTTTCTTTCTTCTTTTTCTGCATCAAATTTATCCAGTAGTTCTTGTTGGGCCTTTTGGTATTCTTCTGTTGCCTGCTGCGTCTGCGCCTGTGAGTTTCTCCTCAGCGCATGAATGGCTTCCATTGTGTCTTGAGCGTATTTTCCCGTTTGTTCGATCACTTTAATCCCCCACAATTGTCCACTTGCATCCCTTGGTGCAGGTTTGTTATCAGTGTAAGAGCGGGTTATTAAAGCCCTTACCTTATCATGCTCCTCCACTGATAACGAGTTTGAGGCTGCCACATCAACATCCATCACTCCATGGACAGTTAGCTGCGGGTATAGGGTGGAGCTTGACTCTCTTCCCTTCTCGTATGGAGGAGGGGCCGTCGGGGCCAAGGCGGGAGCTCCTCCTCTTGGGAGGGGCTTTCGGGTCCCGCCCCCCGAAGTGGGGGAAATAATCTTTTCGTATTTCATCCAGTGCGCTGTTGCCAGCTCCAGGATAGGTTCGATTCGTTTTCCCAGCTTGTAATACTTACTGATTGTGAGTTCCAGCAATTTCTTCTCACTTTTCGAAAGTCCGCTGTTCTTCTTTAACTTTTCCTCCTCCCGCAGTTCCATCGTGCAGGCCTCCACAGTTGCAGTCAACACCCCGCAAAAGAACTCCAGTGTTTGTGGAGCCTTTGGGTCTCTCTTTTGTTCTCTGAATCCTTGTGCACAGGCCTCGACTGCTTTGTTCAGGGCTTTTCCCGCCATCTTTTTCAAGAGAGGTGACGCCTCACTTACCATTTTCACCCATCCTTCGCAATCAAGTAATTCCAACATTTTCTTACCTTCTTTTATCTGTTCCCTGCACACAAATTATACTTACCGCGACTACAACTTACCTCGTATACTTTTATAGTTACAAAAAACCGAACATTAATTCACCAAATTATATATTTCACCAATTAATAGAATTTAAGGATCTTATTTATCCTTTGGCCTCCAACCGAAGTATTTCAAACAGCCCCCAACTCTGCTTACGATCCTATTTTCGACCGCTCGATTTTAAGACGCGCGTCCGCGTCTCTGGGAGATACTACTACGGACCTTTTACGGCTTTTAAAGTGAAAACACACCGCGTAGCCTCTATACCAGGCCTCAAACCTGCAACACAAACCAAACTTATACCAGGCCTCAAACCTGCAACACAAACCAAACTTATACCAGGCCTCAAACCTGCAATTCCTTATTTAAGGATTTCCAATCCTAAGGCCTCTAACCTAGAACACTTATCTAACTTTTAGAATTTAACTTTATTTTAGTTCGGTAATTTAGATATTAATAATAACGTTTTTCCCTCTCACCCGTCCACCATCAATTCACAGATTTCACCATTCAACAGTTAACTTCGTTAAAAAGTAATCTAAAATTTGGAAAAAAGCCAATAGACGCACTTTGAGACTCACAGTAGTAGTGATCAAAAGCGTCTTACCTTAATCTATTTGGACGTCCATGAAGTCTCCTGTTGCGTGGTCGTGGACGGGAGATCCTGGCATGTCCTACCGCGAAGATTTCACCAGACTAGACCTTCGCCAGTCCGTTAGTTGACGAACCAAAACCTCCTCCTCCTTCAGCACGTACAGGGTCACCACTGAAGAAATCGTTATTTCTCTTATGTTGTCCTCGAATACCTTTACAGAGCAAATCAATATTAGTTCCAATGCGTCTCTTTGTCCTGATGCTAATTACCTGACTCCGGACAACCACGTGTTCAAAACTGGCGAAGAAGGTTAGCTTTTGCCGTCAACACTACCCTAACCGCTAATAATGACATACCAGGATAGATGACCAGGATTCGGAAGATTAAAGTCACGACAACTTTATTCCCTAATACAAATCACCTAAGCAGAGCGCTCCACTCCTTCCCAAAGAGTCCCTAATACACACTACTTAGTTTTCCCGTCCCCAAAGGAAAAACTTTCTCTCTCTCTGGGAGGAGTCAGAGCTTACGTCACATTTTCACAACATTTACACCATATCATTTGAGCCTATGCTACGTGTCGTTGTTCCATTGGCTTCCGATCCGTCATGTGACGTTTGGCTCCGCCCCTCGCGGCCATTTTGTGAGTTCATTCTCTTCCCCACGTTTTCCTTTTCCTGGGGGGAGGATTTCTTTGTTATTTCTCACAACCCCCCGGGGCCAGTCACTTTCCACTGTAACTGTAACAAAGAGTCCTGTAAAGAGAACACCTCGGACAAACTTATGGTTAACATTTCTAAATAGCTAAAAAGGCATAACTTCACATAAAAATATAACTCTACAGTGGCATCACTTTAAATACAGAAGAAACCACAGTCATGTTTCCAAAAGCTACCTGTCAGGAGCACTGCCCGGACAGTGGACACACCCACCTTCAGTAAACCCACCCAGGCACGAAAACCAGCCATCTGTGCACTAACCACTTGAGCCACCGTGCCGGTACATAACTTAACAAAAACACACAAAAAACAACAACACAATACCCGCCTGGAATCGTGTTTGTGAATGAAGGTATAAAGCTATAGTCCAAAATGTGTCAGTGTTTTTCTTAGGTTTAGGGCAGTGTCGGCAAATGTAGGCCAATCCCCCAAAAAAACTCTCCAAACCCCCTTTCACGCTTTCTCTTGTGTTTCTTCTCCAGTGAGCACACAGCCCAGAGTCTTAATTAAACTGTTCTCTCCAGAGACACCCAGCAACACTCAGCTCGGTCTCCCATCTTCTACCGGTTAGGGTTAGGACGCATTTGACGAGGGCTGCACATTACATCGCCACATTAATGTTAAATGTATTGGGGTCACGCAATATGGCACCCTAAATCGAGATATTCACACTCGAGCATCTCGGTGGAGAGTGGCAACTTTGACACCATATTCTTTAGTTTTCGTCTAGATTTAGTCATGAACATTTCCAAGCACATACCTATTGAATTCAAACTGTGTCATTGGAGGTTCCGATTATTCTAGTCCCTTCTTTTCATTTTGACTTCATTTTTATTAGTTGACAAGAAAACCTGGAGCTTTTAGTAATAGTTTTAGTGATCATTAACAACTTTAACTCAACTCAAATCATCTTTGTACCAACTTGTTTACGACAAACCCATCAATACGGAAAAGTGTCAACACTAGGGGGCAGCAGATTAGGGGAAGGGGAGATTTCAACTTCCTGACAGTGTGATCAATGGCCGCTGGCTACTCAGCTTTACGACCACGACACAAGGGGCTACTATTGGTCCGCCATTGAGTAGTACCTCCATATAGCCACTAGTCTCCCATTGGAACGCATTGCACTTTAGACACGTTAAAAACGACTTTAAAGGCTGATTTCTAATTTTTGTAAACTTTCTACAGCTAGATATTCCTCCTGTGATATCTAGCTGTTACAATTAAAGAAACCAGGCGGGCGCTTTTTAGGAACATGCTCCGTCACAGCAGGGGAGGAGGAGTCTGTAAATCCGCCATGATTTGTTTGTTTGTTTGTATACTTTATTGACACTGTAGGGAAATTTGTCCTCTGCATTTAACCCATCCTTCGATGCCACAGAGGCAACCCATAAGGAGCAGTGGTCGACGGCAGTGCCGCGCCCGGTGACCCATTACCATGATGTGGAGCTAGGCTGATGGTCAGAATCCCCTGGCTGGAGAATTCACCTATTGCACATGTTTTTAGTGGTAGGGTAAACAGGAGTACCCGGAGGAAACCTACGCAGACACGGGGAGAACATGCAAACTCCACACAGAAAGGCCCCGTCCTGGTGGGAATCGAACCCAGGACCTTCTAGCTGTGAAGCAGAGGCGCTAACCGCTGCGCTGGGATGGGTAAAGAAGCGCTTCATTCAGTTGGATTTGGCACAGTTCGGGACCAACATACAGTATGTGCTGCAGCTTTAATCCCTCTTGGCGATCTGCGCACATTATTGTGACTTTTAGGCAACGCTGTGTCGCAGAGCCATTTCTCTGCTTGTGCAGACCTATGGGCTAATAGTGTCCAGTTGGAGTGATCGCAGCAGGTTGCATTGATTTTCTGAGTGAATGAGCTAGGTCAGCAGGTCAGATGTCACATGAACACTGGAATCTATAATCACTGCTGGCGACTGTGAGGGTCCCATTCACTGGTTGTTTCGTTTTGTTGTTACAAATGTTGTAAGGAAATGAGTATAATTGATAATTGAATTCCTGTTAGTGTAATGAGGAAAATAATATAGATAGCAAAGATTATTAGGCATCCACTAAGGACATTCAAACTTATCATTGTATATCTCATTTAGCCAAATCCTCCAATATAATGGCCAATCTCTGCATTGCTGTCTCTGCTATCAAACATGAATTCAATAAAAAGTAATGTTGTTAAACACAGGCAAAGAGGACAAAAATCAGATCATAGCTACATGTTTTGAATTATCCCAGGAAGAGCCATCAGAAGTAATATAATACGTATGTTAGCAATCCATTCTAAATATTCCTAACGCTGTGTTTAAATGTGTTTATTTTCTGTAAGTCCGACAGAGTAAAACTACAATGCAGAGTTTGGAAGAACCATTACGTGAGAACAGAGCGAGCAGTAAGAAATGGAGAGTGCAGTGGAAATGTGACTGAAGCGCTTTTGTCCCTGAGGCCGACCGTGCTGCCCATCGGTCCTCTCATGTCCTAACCATGGTCTCCGTCTACGAGGACACTCCCCGAAACACAGGGCTCAGGAAACTATTAGTGCCCTGCCGAGTGTCCACCTGGACCTGTTACACAACACGGACGGACAAAAAAAAGAAAAAAAAAGCTCCGCTCACGCCTCACTGAACCGCGTCGGGCACACACTTTCTGTTAGCATCACGGAAAGTTAGTACTACTATTCCTTTAGACATCCATGTAGAAGAATACAAGCACAAATGGATCACTAAGATTTGATTCAATGAGGAGGGTTTTATTAAAACTCAAGTATTGTATTGTGGAGATTTTTGGTGTGGTACAGTATAGTGCTGGGCGATATGGAAAAAACTTATATCACGATATGGATTATTTTATATCACGATAGCGATATATATCACGATATACCACAATAAAGTCAGTTTTCAGTTATTCTTTGAAAAGTTTGACAAAAATATCATTGCTTACTTTTTTTCAACTTTATTTTGAAGCAGTGGTTTTGCTATGGATAATTTATATAGCATATATTGTCAATGTGTCAATTGTCAAATGTGAGACTGCAGGATAAATGGGCCAAACATGATCTGACCAGAGTCAACACGAATTTAACAACAGAAATGTGTAAACTCGTGCGTAGAGAACGACTTACTCAGAGCATCATCTGCTCCTCAATATCAAGGCTCATATTACACTAAAACAAATGTAAATTGGAGCTTATTACCGCCATTTTCTCAACTTTAATGTAATGTTTAAGAAACAGTGGGCGAGCAGTTTGTATTGTACGTCTTTAGCTGCTCTACGCGCGCTGCCCGATCAGTCTCTTACCTCCTGCACCACGCCTCTCCTCTCTTCTCTCTCGTGTGTTTAATCCAGATCCACGCGCTAAAAAGATCCATCACTAAAAAGCAGTTTAGTTGCCGTGCGTAAAGCAGTGAAACCACGCGGTGTTTAACAGGGAGAGAGAGCCCCGCGTGTACGTCCATTAGATGTCGCCGTTGCTACAGCAGGTGTGGTGGCGGACAGAGATATCGTAAAGCAGGGGGGTGTCGTAAAACCACAAGGCAGAGTTTCTTTGCGAAAAAGTTCTTTTTTATTCTTGTTTATAATCACTTAATATAAACCTAGAGGATGCATAGTGACAAGACAACACTAATACATTCTTGTGGCCTATTTAATGACATATTTGCTTTAATAATTGATTAAATTAGGTTAGAAACGATAGAAACGATAGAAGAGAAATGGCACGATAGGCACTTTTCTATCGTCCCCACGATATGTATCGTCATATCGCCCAGCACTAGTACAGTAAGACCAAGGACCCAGTTACAAATAAAAGTGCTCCAGCCCCCCGTCAACATCATTACAGTGCATTATTGAAATAAGTTCTGATGAGGGGGATTTTTATTTATTTTTTCCTGGAAACACTGGTGATCATTGAGGAAGTACTAATGTTAATACTAATATTGAGCTACTCGTCTACTTCTTTGCTTTGGAACTAATCTGTGCTTTCTTCTCTCTTCCTTCCTTCCATTCTGCCTTTCGCCTCCACACCTCCATGCCTTTGTGTCCCGTAATTTTACCTTATACGTTTTCCTTGATTACATTCCCCCCCAAAACCTCCTTTTGGTTCCATTTGGACCTACGTTTTCACCCCTCCCATCCTCATTGGACCCTACCACAGAAGTACAGGTATCACGATCAAGAAGACGGGGCATCGCCTGGAGCTCCGAAACTCCACCACCTCCACCACCACCACACCTGCCCCCACCATCCCATGGGCCTAAGGGAACTAGAAGACGGAGGACGGGACGGGGGGACGCTCGGACGGGACGGAGGGACACTAGGACGGGACGGAGGGACACTAGGACGGGACGGAGGGACACTAGGACGGGACGGAGGGACACTAGGACGAGACAGAGGGACGCTCGTCGGGACGGAGGGGGCACTTTGGGGCGGGAGGGGACGTCCGGGAGAGGAGATGGGAGCACTTTGGGACGAGACGGCGAAAGGATGGAGTGCATAGGATGGGACGGCGGGACGTTGGGACGGGACGGAGGAGCGGGGACGCTCCGGAGGGACAGGGGCCGGTCAATGGGACGCGACGGGTCTCTGGGAAGACCCTGTGAGCTCAGAGGGGCCGAGCTGGTTCAGGTGGCCGAACGGCACCTGTCTCAAATCCAGCACGTGCATGGATATGTCACCCGCGCCCATATCACACCTGCACAGGTAAATAAACTGTGGCGCCACGCCCACGTCACCACTGCGATTCACAGCTCACTAAACAAATCACTGTAACAGGTAAATGCCATAATGCCACTCACACTGCTGAGTAAACACCCAATAAAACACACCCGCCTGAATGAGCCACTCCCACATTTCCACCTGCCCAGGTAAATACACCTTAACAAACAAGCTTACATTTTGTAACATTTATTAAGTAACGTAACACATTTGATATGATTTTCAAGTTATGAATAAACCCTTGATTTTTTGCTCAGTATGCTAAAGAGTAATAAGCATAACATTCTCTCCCATTAACTTTCAGAAGAGAACTACAGTAGAATAAACTGTTAGTCAAAAAGCTTTAGCAAACATTAAGCCGTTTTCCAACCGGGCATGTCAGTCTACAGTATGATCAAGTCTAATTTAAACATTTTAGCGACCCAATGCACCATATTTGAATTCACTTTTACACAACATAACTTGCATAACTTATTTACCTATGTATTTTTGCCTTTTGTCCGGTTAATTGACTTGCTGATTTTGGTTTACCTTGAGCTGCATGAGGACACACGCACATGTTCCTTTATGTTTCTGGGATACCCATACTATATACCCCACTTTTTATTTTCACCTCATAATAATCCTCCATCTTGTCTATGTTGATCATATTTCACTTTGCATTTTCTGTCCTGCGCTGAATCCTGCCTTTGCACTTTTTTGTTCGATGCTGAATCGAGCCAATGCAGTCAAATATACATCATTCAGGAAGCCCTAGATATCTCTGTGTGTCTAGTGTTTGTCTTCAAGTGTGATTTATATTTGCTATACCTTAAATACTATTGTGTTGCATAATATGTTCATGGTACTTTTTGTTAGTCATTTCCCTCTTTTTGCTGTCAAATGTGGTTTACCTCGATGGAAACATTAGGATGCAGCTCCATCTTGTGGTTTAAACTTTCCTCACATTGCTTCAAAACCACAAAAATGTTCACTGTATGGATGACAAACCAATATTATTTTGTCATCACTTTAGTTATAGATATGATTAGAGTTCATCTCTGGCTTTACAACAAAAAGTATTGCATTTTGTCATTTTTGTGTGTGTGTGTGTGAATTAGTTTTTTGGGCTACTTGGTATTTCAGTTCAGTTCAGTTCACTTTTTGATTTAATACCTAATTGCCATTTTTCCTGACATGTATAACATTTGAGGACAATGCTGTCACGGAATTATAAATAACAACTTCCCTGCTAGTTCACAATTTCCTTTAGGGTTTGATCATGTTTTCATCAGGCATTTTCCTTCTCTAAAATAACCCCTTTGACCTGGCATGTTGCAAGTCTTTGTTGCCAAATGTGTTCCCATATTTGGACAATCTGCCGCAGTGAGTTGACTATTTTGAGATATGCTGCTCCTCACATATGTGCATGAGAGCGAGAAAGAGAGGGTACAGGTGCTAGGACTGGCGCGGCATTCTCCGGGACAGATGGAGCCGCCATCTTGCTCTCCCCATGTTCGCGTTCCTCTTCCCACAGTCATGTCCCGTTTCCGTTTCACACTTCTCCCGTCCTGTAAACTTTAAAAAAAAAAGAAATTCCCACAAGCTCTACATAGATACATGAGCTGAACATATGTTGTATGTTACATGGAACTATAATTGGCCCAAGTATATTTCAGTCGAGGGGCTCTTAGAGGTGGAAGTGTGCCATCTGCTGGCCTAAAGTATAACTGCTTTTCATCATATTGTTAAACAGAAGCATATCATTAGGCAGATTTGGTCAGTGGCAAAGCCAATTTAAGTACTGTACTTAAAGTAGTATTTTTGAGGATCTGCATTTTACTTGAGTAGTATTTTTGTTGAGAACGTATTACTTTCACTCCGCTACATTTGGTAGATTGATATAATGCTTTCGACACCGCTGCATTTCTATAAAATCTGCATATTTATTTTCAAACCTTACTATGCACGCTCCAGAATAGTAGGTGGAAGTGTGCAGATTTATTATCAATGCCGTTGACTCAAAAAGCCAGGAGGAAGATTTATCCCTGCTGTGTTAGCATACACATTTCTATTCACAACACTTGTTTAAAATTATGTGTACTTTTTACTTTGACTAATTAAGTGTTTTTCACTTGCATACTTTATCTTAAAGGCACATTTTGGACTATACTGTTGCCATCAGTACAAAACATGCAGATAATGACCAGCTCGACACAGAAAATGCTATTACTGCAGTGGGTAATCAAAGAATGCATTTGGATGGGAACCTGACCTGTTTAAATCTCAAATTCTGATTCACATGATGTCATGCTTGGAATTTTGTTTGTTTGTTTGTGTGTTTGTATACCTCTGCATTTGGTGGTCAGAATCATCTGGTTGGAGGATTCACCTATTACACATGTTTTTAGAGGTAGGGGAAACCGGAGTGCCCGGAGGAAACCTACGCAGACATGGGAGAACATGCAAACTCCACACAGAAAGACCCCGTCCTGTAGGGCTGAAAGATTTTGCCAAAAATCAATATTGCGATTTTTTTCCAATCAATATTGCGATTTTGATTTTATTGCGATTTTCCGCTAATAACTTTTTGTTGCAATACAATTAAATATTTACAACTGACTTAATAAAGTATTACTTACTCTTAAGTCCTTTATAATCATATGGAATATAATTCAAAATACTCCACATGGCCTTTTACATAATTTCAAATAAGCTTATACTGATTTTTGTTTGTTTTTGTAAATAGCCCAAATAATTTCTTGCTATTTTCTCTTGTGTATTAGTCAGTAGTTGTGAGATAAGTTCTTATCTTTATCCAAAACATTCCCAAACATAAGCCTCCAAAAGTGAGCCGCAAAGGACTCTTTACTCTTAACGAGCAGCACAGGCTCACCTTCATCTCTCGAGGCACAGACGTGTGAAGCCGGAGGAGAGTTTCTGTGATCAGTGCATCAGAGGGATTAGCGCTGCAGCTAACGCAATGCTAACGGAGGAAAAAGCAATAGTCCTCCGCGGTGGCTGCATTATAAACGCTGATATATTCACAGTACATCCACGATCTACTGCGCACCTCAAGTAGACTGAGAAGTAAACAAAAGCACGCTACATTCACTTCTAAGGGCCGCGGCCATCAGCGGCATGGGCCGAAATCGCGTGCCTCTGCGATTTCAAAATCTCATTGTGTAATATCGCGATAAAATTGCGAATGCGATTTATCGTTCAGTCCTACTGTCCTGGTGGGAATCGAACCCGGGACCTTCTAGCTGTGAAGCAAAAGTGCTGTCCGCTGCGCTACCGTGCCGCCAACAAGTCCTTCTAAAAGACAGATTCAAAGTATTAAGCACAAGACTGGAAAAGTGGGTGTCTGTAGAAGCTTCTTTAAGTGGAGATGTTGTCGCTATGGAGCCATGGTCAGCAAACCTTTTTGCATGAGGTGCATTTTCCAAAGATTATACCTCTGAATGTGCCACTTTTAGATATGGAAAAAGATGCTACATGATTAATTATAACAAAACAAAACAAAAAAAAACTTTTTTATTTTGATGAAGTGTGCAGCACAGTGCAGTTTTTTATAATAATGTATTTAATTAGCTTTATTCTGTGGGAGGTCTTTGGGCTCTTAAACTAGGGAAAATTTGAACAAAAACCTGTACATTCTTGTGTTTTACTTTTGAGTCATCATCAGCTCTTTGTGCCAACAAAATCCCTCCAAGTACCGAAAGTGGCTCTTGGCCATGGCCTACCCCTGCTATCGAGTGAAATTGAGTTTACAATTTCACTCGACAGCAAGTTACATGAGTGAATGTGTAGATTAAGATTTTTCTTTGTACCCAGGTGAAAGCTGTTATGTAAACAGTGCTAAAACAGCCCCAAACCTGATTTTCTTTTAGCGAGTCTGCATTGACAAAGTGAAAACACCGAAGTATTGGATGTAGCTGAGTGTCGTGCCGTAGCTGAGCCGTGTCTGTGCACCGTAGGTAGATTCTCCCGATGGACTTTTCGATGAGGAGGCGTGGTCTGGGCCGGACGGGGAGCACATGAGTGAAGGCCCCGCTCCACCGTTCTCCTCCCTCTACCCGCAAAGCCACTCCTACTTTCAGGTAACCCCGCCTACCGTCAAGCATGCTGCACGTTCATGTGTTTCGGGGCTGCGTTATGCGAGCATGCTGTCGCCCTTTTGTGTTCCCTTTTGCTCTGGAGCTTCAGAAAGCGCTACGGTCATTTTTGAAACAGCACAGACTTCTCTTTAAGGTACTGGAAATGTGACACGCGTGCATTCCTGTTCAACAGCGGTGTATTTGGTTTTGCCTCACTCTAACTGTTTGTTTATGTGATTGTGTTTGGGATATGGGTGTGCCGCATTGCGATAACAATATTGTGATATTTTACTACACGATATGTTCCAATTTAAACACGAGTCGTAAGTAATTTGTTTCTCAGCAAATCGCGGCAAAACAAGGCTTCAAAACGTTTGTGTACATTTATAGGTTCCATGCATGTTTACTTGTATAGCTGGAGTTTGCAAAATGTGTCGAACCCAGTCAGATGGAAGAGTTTAGCGGCTTCACCTATTGTGGCCGCCTAAGTTTGTAAAAATAATGATTGTGAACTTTAAGAAACTTTATTGGTGCTCTAACTCTAGTAAAAAGTTAACATATAGGCTACTAGAACAGTGCTTTTTCTGCCCAGAATGACCGAGGAAGAGAGCAGAATAGGCTTTTGAAAATAAACTGTGCGACTAGGTACAAGTCTACCTCTAAAACAGGGATTATGTTTTGCTCTTTTAACTGTAGTTACATGCAATGACCTGCAGAAGGCGACAGAGGCCAACTCTATAAGCTGCACTGTTACGGATGAATTTAAACACTGCTGACATTCATGAGCTTAACTCTATTGCTATACACTGTCTGGCATTTGTCGTTATTGCCTTTTTTTTTTTTTTTTTTTTAGCTTTTATGCATGTGGCAGACTGAATTGTAAATCCTGTTGTGACTTGTTTGTCCACATTGTTTTTGAATTACGTAAGGCTTAATGCGCTTTACTTTACTTTACTTTAGCGGAACAGACACTTTTTCGGTTTCCTTTTTCCTGCGAGATTTTGTTAAGGGACGAACACGGCGCAAAGTGTACTGCCAAACTTGTTTATTCACACAGTTAAAGCCACATAATCGTATTTAAAAAGACCATTCTCCAAAATAAATCAAACTGCTATTGTCTTTGAAGCGTTTGAAATGATCACACAGGCCTCACATCTCCACGACAAAAAGTTCAAATGTAGGAAAATACAAAGAAGCATCTAAAATACACCTCTAAAAAATAAATACAGTAATAAAGTAAATTGTGCTTAAATACGATTAATTGCGATAAATACAAAGGCCAGAATTAACTTGATTAAAACACCCACAAAAAAAGAGTGAGAGAGAAAAATAAAAGTCAATCTGGAAAAAACACTTTTTTATTTATTCCAAATGATACCACAACTTAGAGATAGCCTCTGTTTAATCAATGATCCAGTATTTAACTCGTTTTGAATAGTGTAACATAGTTTTGGTTAAAGTTTACGTACAGTACAGGCGACTAATATTTATCACTTTATCACACATAAAGATAATCTTGAATCTCCTTGCAAATAGCACAAAAATAATAAAAAGAAAATTAACTTTTTACATTGTCGCTAGCATGTTTTGGCTCTCATCTTTCAGCGATACTATCCCACCAGGACTTGATATTAACTTTTTGGTTACCGGCCACTGTGGCTAGTGGTTTTTTAAAATCACTAGCCACCAACTGATTTCACGAGCCAAAACTAAAAGTAGGCATACATGTAAAACTTCACTCTACTGTTAACGTGATAAGATTAAGAAAACCCAATAAGAAATCAACCAAAAATAGAATCCCAGCTTGCCTTGGGCTTGTATTAAATGTATTGTTGTAGGATACTCAACCTGCTATAGTCGGGCTATTGCAAGTTTACTGATAATCTCTCCTTTTTACATGAGCAGGATTTAAGAATAAGTGCAGCCTGTAGCTGGAGCTTTTGTCTGTGGTAGGGCTGCAACTAATGATTATTTTGTAATCGATTAATCTATCGAATATTTTTTACTATTAATCGCTTGGCTGTGAATGGTGTAGGAAAATTTTATTTATCAATTTTTTTATCACATAAAGCTAAAGTTGCGCCGCTTGAGAACGTGTTGATGGAGTAAACTTAAAGTAAATGTTTGTTGGAGGCTCTTGGCGCTAATTCTGCTTTCTGATTGATTGAGACACGGACAGATATGTCGGTTTTCATAAAAAATACACAATTTTCATGTCATTTTTTCTCTATTTCAGTCTGTGTGAACCAGATAACGATCAATCGATTACTAAAATAGTTGTCGACTATTTCAATAATCGATTAGTCGTCGATTAATCGATTAGTAGTTTCAGCCCTAGTCTGTGGAACACTCTGTAGCGTTCTCCATGGTCCAGACTGAGACCAAAGTGTTGGAGGTGAACATCCACCGTGTCTTCACCGCGTCTAAAGCGCTCGCCTCCCGTGCGCGGCCCCCTTTCGCTCTCTATCTTTTCCTCATCGCGTTCAATGACTGCGTGCTGTCTGCACTTTCATCCATTGTTTTCTGCGCTCATACCGCATATTAAAATGACTGTAGTTGTGAGTTAAACTCTTCGTCCGGAGAGGGCAAAGTCTGTGCGCTGCTGCGCTGCATGCTTGGTGCTGGTGCTCGTGACAGACGCAGACCCGGTCTGCGAACGAGACGAGACAATTAAGCTGGAGTAGAGAATATTTAAACGCTGCAGGAGAGTTACAGTGGGAGGAAAAAGTGAGTGCACCGTGTGGAATTTCTTACATTTCTGCTGAAATTTGTCATAAAATGTGGTCTGATCTTTATTAAAATCACAAGAATTATTAAACAGTGTCTGCTTGAACTAATACCACCCAAACATTTACATTTTATCATATTTTTAATGGCCATAACATGTAAACATTCACATGAGAGGGAGAAATAAGTAAGTACACCGCCTGAATCTCACTGAACTTCAGCAGTTTTGTAAAGAGGAATGGTCCAAGATTCATCCTGATCATTGTGAGCGTCTAATCTGCAACTACAGAAAAGTAGTTACTGCTGCAAAAGAAGAGTCAGCCAGTTATTTAATACAATGGATCACTGACTTATTCACATGCTGTTGTGAATGTCTCAGGTCTTTCTGCAAAATATCATGATAAACATTTTTCTATTGATGAAATGTGTGGAGGAAAAATGGAAGAGCACACCAACATCAAAACATTATCCCCACTGTGAAGTATGGTGCCTGGAAAATCATAGGTAGGTAGGTAACTTTATTTATACCCGTAGGTAGAATTGGTTTGCAGTTGAGAGTAGGCATTGCAATACAATACATAGGCAGACAAAAAGCACATAAAACAAGAAAATGTAATGGTGTGTGGTGGTGGTTGTTTTGTTGCCTCAGGGCCTGGACAACTTGCTATCATCAATCGAAAAATGAATTCAGAAGTTTATCAAGATATCTTACAGAAAAACCTGAGACATTCACAACAGAATGTGAAGAAGTAAGTACCCCCCTGTATTAAATAACTGGCTGACTCTTCTTTTGCAGCAGTAACTGCTTTTCTGTAGTTGCAGATTAGACACTCACAATGATCAGGATGAATCTTGGACCATTCCTCTTTACAAAACTGTTGGAGTTCAGTGAGATTCAGGTGGTGTACTTACTTATTCCGTCCTGTCCTGTGAATGTTTACATGTTATGGCCATTAAAAATATGATAAAATGCAAATGTTTGGGTGGTCCAAGCAGACACTGTTTAATCATTCTTGTGATTTTAATAAAGATCAGACCACATTTTATGACAAATTTAGGCAGAAATGTAAGAAATTGCACACGGTGCACTTACTTTTTCCTCCCACTGTATAGTGCAGTAAAATGATGTTCAGATCTCAGTGAGGGGACACTGAAGGAAAATGATTGGGAGCAGTCTGACACGCCACTGTGGTTAGTGAGGGAGACTGCATCACCACAGCCCAAATCTACTTGCATTGGTCGGTGCTAATGTCAAGCTCTGTATCCCACTCTCATCCTGATACTAAAAGCACCCGATCTTATTTATAACCACTTGGTCCATTTCCCTAATTTCTTTTTTTAGAGGAAACGCCGAGTGGACAGAAGTGGTGCCAGCATCGACTTGACTTAAATAACTCCAACAACAGACTGTCCAGCTCTGTGCAGGGCGACAGGGGCGCGCGAGCACAGTCATTAGTCTAATGCCCACCGTGAGGAAGTTACACAGACACAAACAGACACAAACAGGACACATTTGTTGATGGACGTTAATCAGTGTCCATCTGAGAAGAAACTCCTACACGCACACAGCTCTCCCACTCTCCGCTGCGCTGCTGGAGTGGTGATGACAAGTACTGACTCTGTATTTGAAGCTCTACTTACGAATGATATGCTTTAAGACGGATATTTGTCGACCGTCGAGTATGGTTTAGATCAGTGATTCCCAACCTTTTTTCCTTGAAGCCCCTCCGCGCGTGCTGTAGTCAGGCCCCCCCAGTCCAAAACTGTGGCCCCACAAATGTATCAAACCATGAAAATAATTGTTAATAAGTATTTATTTCAATCAAATAAACTGAAATTGGAGTGTTTAATGCACCTGTAGTCCTCAGTCATATTTTATAAATGTAGACCATTTATTTTGCTCAAATAATATCATTTATGACCTGACCCTCTAGCCATGCAAAGCTCTGTGCCCCCCCTGCAATCCCAGGCAACCCCCCTGGGGGGGCCCGCCCCCAGGTTGGGAACCATTGGTTTAGATAACAGTATTTTCAGGCCTTGTCCTTGTAGTAAGGGTAACTCACAAAACACAACACACATGAAACCAGCAGATATCTGTCATTAATTTAAAACAAACCTCCCAGCAAAAGTGTTGATTTGGTTCCCAAACATCACTGCTCTTCACACGGATGAGGTTATAAGCTCGTTTTTCAACTATCACGGAGCAAAGAGGAGATTTACTTTCACTGTAATGCTGACAACACTTAGCCTAGCTCTTTATGTTTGATCAAAAATGCTTTACAGTTCGATGCACAGTGGTTGATAAATCTCATGCACAGAGATTCATTTATTTTCATTACAGATAGAAAAGATTAGTGCAAAAAGAGCTCTTTTTCTAAGCAGTATGAATTTTGTAAACTGTTCGCAATCTTGTTTCAGTCACAAACGAGTGGTTATGCATTATGCTAAACAGCCTTTGTTTTCAGCTTGTTTTAAGGTTTCAATTCAGAGTTCACTTTTCAGTTGTTCTCTATGCACTATTCTTTATCTACTCTAACAGAAAACCCACAGCGAGTGCGTCCAATGTATTTTAGCCCAAACCTATTTGACGATGGCTGGATTCAAAAGCTTTGCTCCCGTGTTGTGCCTAAGTAGTGCTGTAATTCACTTAGGCCTCCTGTGTCTGTCTCTGCGCCTGTATTTATGAAGCTGTTGATGTTGGTGCTTACCAGAATGAGCAGGTATAATGGACGCGCTGGTGCAAGGCCAAAAGCTCTCCGGAAGCACGCCCCGCCACACTATAGATCGTCCGGCAGTCTGCCCGGACCTTTATGGGCGCTCACGATGTAAAGGCTCAGGTTACGACCAACTTCGAAAACAACTTATTCATATTTCTGTGGGGGCACAAATGGCTGCGCCGAAGGCAGTTTGTGAGATACTGGGGCAGCATTGGCTCTGTGGTTGATAATTGTGTCCAGCCGCTGTTTTGTCATATGATGAGCATATGATAAAGAATTTGGGATAATTACAGCAAATGCTCATGCACAAACTTCTCCGCAAGTATATACTGTACGTATGAACTACCGAAGCAATGTCAAACACATCTTTATCATACACTATGTTGGCTTGAGAATGTAAAAATCTAAAATGGTTTAAACAATATGTCCATTATTTATTTTCCTGGTTAGTCAGGAAACCTCTGAAGAGAAGAAAAGTAATTCAATAAAACAGAGCGGGCGGCCTGTGCGGCTGTTAAGCTATGGTGAGTGTTTTTTCTCCAAGATGAAAGGATTAAGCTTGGCGAGAGATCAAGAGGGATAAGTAGGAATAGACTTTTTTCAAAGATTCAAAGATTACTCAAAGGTGTGAGTGCCTCGAATTATACCTCCAGGCATGTTTTGGATAAGAAACCATCATAATATGGTAAAAAGTACATTTTGCATAATACCCTCCCTTCATTAGGACACTAACTGCTTTACTGTTGTACTTACAGGCCTCTATGCATTTTGGGTTGGTTGTACTACTGTACGACCACTTTAGAAATGCCCCCAAAGCGTCCTAAAAATAGATACTTTAACAATACATTCATTGTCTGCCATGCACAATGATGGCAGAAATTTGCCTTTGGCTTGATCACATATTCACAATTACATTTGCCGAGCAAATATAATAAAACACAAAGTAATACATAGATATGTATTATTACATACATATGTATGTATGTATGTATGTATGCATGTATGTATGTATGTGTATGTATGTAATAATACATATGTATGTATGTAGGGCCCCACATTATACGGGGCACACAATGGCTGATTGTCCAGGGCTCTTTTTCCCCCCAAACAAATCATTGTTTTGTTTAGGATTTGTACATATACTGTATATTGTTAAATCTATTGTAATCTGGAAAATGGGGGCCCCAAAGAGAATCTTGCCCATGGCCCCGAAAAGGCTAAAAACGGTCCTGCTCATAGTAATAAGTATTCCCCTTGGATCCAGCAGACAACTTAATAATAAATGTTAATACAACTAAATGGGAGTAATGATTATATTATTTTAATCATTGTATATTTTTTCCATAATTGAGCTGTTCTCGTTTATTACTTGTCTCACATCACACTTAACCCACTTAGACCAAGTACTTCCTGGAAACGCTGCCTGGCACATTTCTACCTGCCGCTGGGGGAAAGGGCAACGTTGGCTTCTCCCGGCAGCCGGCCATTAAAGATGCATGGCGTGTGCTTTTATTTAATTGGTGCTGAAATATTAATAACCTCTGGCATTCACAGGCTGACATTTGGCTGCGGACATCGGGGGCGGGGCTTACGGAGGTAGCCTGTTGTTACTCCTGTCACAAGTTTTTGTTGTTGTTATGGACGCCATATTGAGGACTTTAGGCCTTTTACTGTTTTGAATTTGTAATTGTGATGGCAATCCGATTATTATTATTATTATTTTTTACCTCACGTGAGACTTATGAACAGATAACGATCCGAGATTTTGACCAGATGAAATTGTGGCACATGAACGCAACCGTCTGCTTTGTTGTACGCTGTGTTCCCGCAGACGGACGGTCATGGCAAATGGCACTTGTACATAATACGGTTTGGTGAGCGACGGCGATGATGCAGGTTGACAGAACCTTGACACTGACGGGAGCAGACTGATGTCTTTTGTTTGTGGGCGGCACAGGAAGAGCTATTGTTACAAATGGGCAACAGAGGCTGGACTGCAGCCGTCTGGGTGCCATGGACGAGGGACGCCTGGTCTAATAAGATCAAGGGTCGAGGAGAAGATAAAAACTAGGGGTTGGGTATAACATGTCTGTAGTAGTCAAGGAAGCCTGTCTCTTCACTCTCTTTGCACAGGAATAGGTCTGAAGTACTTGGTATTAGGGCTGTGCAATATCTGCAAAGTATTGCTCTTATACTATGAGGTGATGCAATGTTCATTTCACAAGAAACGACAATATTTCACCACCAAAACCTTCCATCTGACTAATATTTATACATTTTTGTTCATTTCAATCTTGTCTTTGTCTTGTTTTGACACATTTTGATGAAAAAAAGGAATCAAATTGCTTACAATTTGAGTTTGAATTTAGTGGAGCATACTATGTTGAAATGGTTTAGTAAAATATCACAATATTCAAGACTGCTATTCACCTTATTCAAGAACTCACAGTTGGCGGCACCATCTTCTGTTCTCGGCCAAACTGCAGGTCTAACTTAAGTGGACATTGACATGTTATTGATGTATCACATAACATTCCCGATGTACCACTGTGTAAATATGTTGGTCGGCTTTAGCACTTTAAGGTTCACAGCTGAATCATCAATACAGAAAGACAGCAGAAAGTACGCAAAAAAATCGCTAAAATAATTTGAGGTAACTTTTTAAAGCCTTCTTCCGGCCCTGTGATGATTATTCATGCCGTCATCACTTATTTTTGAGCTTTTTCACGAGTTTTCCATTTATTTCTATTTTATTTTCTTCACTCTCTTGCATTGACAAAGGAAAGTCCTGCTCATAGGAAGTGCACTGCAAAAGAATAAAAATCCTGAGAAAAAAATCCCCCAAATATGTAAACATTTTAAATTGGCAAGAACATGAAAACATTTTTTATGTGCGCATCATGATTTAAAAAACAAAACAAAGAAAGCACAAATATCTTTCTACGGATTCAAATTTCAATCTGTTGAATTATTGCCGCTCCTGCGAACCACTGCACTTCTATTTTCTCGGGGTCCGGTCCCGTTCCTAAAAAGTCCGAGCAGATGGAGGGAAGCGACACATTAGTCAGACAGCACGAGGTGTATTTCAGGACGTGGGAAGCTGTTGCCATGGAAGCGGTTCCCGAGGAAACGCAGGAAGCAGCGTTGACCAGTCCAGCTCCACCTGTGGCCAGTCTTGTCATTACCACCGCGTTGTCACTCTCCTTTGGCCAAATGCTCGTTCAAAATTAAGACACGTTTTCTTCCTAATTCCGATTGAGGACGCCTTAGTGGTGCGCTGGAGGATGTTATGATTCATGTCTTTCAGTTTTAGTTATTATCAGATTCATTTCACATTTTTCATTGCTTTGCAGGATTTTCCGTGACGTTACTCATCCTGGGTCATTGGTTTTTGCCCCACAAATGTTTTTTTCAGATTGCTGTATGTCTCATCATTGCATAAGGGGCGAAAAATGGGCAACCATTTTTCGTACTTGTAATATTTTATTGATTGGTCTAGATGAGAACTACTGCAATCATGTTTTTGTCAATCCAGGTTAATGGTGAAATCGATTGATGTGACTCAGAGAGCAGAGCAGCGTTATGATTCTCGCTGATTGTTGTTGTGGTTGCCAATTATCATTATGTTATCAAGTCGGTTTGCAAAAATATGACGCCATTTAGATTACTGCGTTGGATTTTTGACAATAGCAAAGCAGCCATTTAGTCCTGTATCCAGGTATTTGATTAGAGTAGGTTTGCTTAGCTTAAAGAGGGGGTATTATGCTTTTTTCAATCACATAGCACCAGTCTATAGCATACTACAATGATGACGTAACGTTCTGTTGGTCTGTATATGCAGTAAATTAAAATAACTGCCTTGAATAAAATTGCTCTTTCAAAATGGCTGTACTGAACGTCTTGAGATAGGCCTCTGTCTCTTTAAGAAGCTTTCCGACACGCCCCCTTCAGCACACTGCTGTGGCATCTAAACAACACTACTGTGCGGGGAGGGGGCTCTGCTGAGCTGAGGAGCAGTGGTTGGTGGCTTGGCTGGTGACAAAAGGTCCAGAGGCGTCTCCAGGAGGTGGGGGCGTTCCTAGGAGGACTGAGGCATAGCTACACCTAAAATGGCTGCCGTCTAAGTTTTTACTGATTACTCAAAAATATGTGAATGAGCCAAGGCAACACTCCAGGCATGTGTTTAATGAGGGAATGACATAATAACATGATATAAAGCTTGAAAAAATCGATTTTACATAATACCCCCCTTTAAATAAATGCACAGTAATATTAAATCTAAATAGTACCCTAAGATGAAGTTTGAAGTTAGTTGATTATATATTTTTTCTTTTTACTCTCTTGGTTGAGCCAATTAGAGAAAATGAAAACCAGAACTTTCTGTCTTCAGTAAGAATAAGAAGCACTTGATTTAATTTAGCTAAATTAATAATTCACCTCTCTGTCACTTTTATGACTCAGAGGTGAGCTACCTTTGTGAGTCAGACAGACGTAAATGTGACTGCCAACCTGTGAAAATGACCACCAATCATCAATAAAATATTTACAACTCGTCGCCATTATGTTAAAAAACGGTTAATCCTCTTGTTTACACATATCCAAGCATGTGATTCATATATTAGCTTAACTCTTCATATTTCAGTTTTACCTCTCAGATATTGAAATGTGCACCACTGATTCTTGAAGATAATCATAATCAGAACAAGTAAGGATTAGATTTGACGCGGAGCATTACACAGTGAGTCATTGCTGTTAATTCTAGCGCCGTGCATCTAAACTCAAGTCTCTCACTGACCTGCGTCTCGACTCGGCCGATCGTTTTTTTTTTTTTTTCCCTTCCCTTCTCTTTCCCTCCCCATCCTTGCCTTCTCTCCGCTCTTTTATCTCGAGCCGGTGCCAAGCAACAGCCTGTTGTTTTTGTGCCGAGGAGTCATGCTCTCCGCCTGTGTCTCCAGCGAGTGGGAGAGCGAGCTAAAACCGCCTGTGGGAAACAATGCGTTTCGATCTAACGTTCAACAAATAACGCTTTTCAATCACACCATCACAAAGCCGTTGCCCGAGCACTGGATTTGGTTACAGCGGAGAGTTTTTTCTTCCCCAACACGTTTGAATAGTGATATCCGATTGGCCGGCTGGAATAACAGGGGGCGTGGAGCACTGGCGGTAATGATATCTAAGAGTGGGAAAGAGTATGAGGGGGGAGAGAGAGCGAGAGAGGAGTCAGGTTGCAAGCGACCATAAGACGAGGAAATTGGCGTAAGATCGACAGGCGAAATAAATGGCAGGGTAGGGAAGGCTTCAGTTACGTAGTACGCTTGTAGGAGGAGAGTCAGCGGACATGTGATTTTCTTTTTTTTTTCTTCAACATCAAACTCCCACCACCTACTACTTGATGTTTCTCTGCACAGCCGCTACTTTATCCTGTCTTCTGGAACTAAGTGCCGTAGAAGAGCGGGGACTGTCTCGGAAGGATGGATGGTGGATGACAAGAAAGACTTGAGCGAACTTCTCAAGACAATCAATTTCTACATCCCGTTGCCTTGGGAGAGGGAAGCACTGCGGAACTCTACACAGACATGAAGTAACGTTGGACATCTTTCCCGATTGTAGAGACAAGATGGGATGACAAGGGGGACAAGGCATTGGCAGGTCCTTTGAAGTAGCGTCGCCTTGGAATTGTTGTCATATCTTGGACTACTTCCGAGGAACGCAAATGGAGAGACAGTTTGAGTGTTTTTCAACTGGAATCTGCAACACAAATCCACCGTTTTACTTTTGTGAAAGACAAATATTTTCGGTGATGTGAGGCAAGAACAAGACATCAAGAAGTCCACTGAGCGATCCAACGCACACAGTTGTGACGGACCATAAAATTGGAAAATCTGTGGAGAATATGGAATGGGTTTTTTGTTTGAAAATTCCGGAACGCAACTAAGAGACGCAAAGCTCACGGGAATGTAAATTTTGGAAGTACGGAATACAAGTAGAATTTCTGTGATTACGTATGGATCAAATCGTTAAGTCCTGCCATAAAACGTACCGTAACACAGCCAGAACAAACTAAACCAACGAACATGCCATCGTCGGATTAAGAAACCCAACCCAGCCGCCACTATGAACTACATTTTCGGCAACAACACCCTGTACCCGCGCAGTGGCCGAGGGGGCGGGTCGTCCGGGGGTCAAGGTACGGGCCCCGGGGTCAAACAGAAATTGGGGCCCAAGCGAGGCTCCTCAGAGGAGCTTGGACCTCCTCCGCACACCTCCTCCCCCTCCACATCCTCTCCGGCCTCGTCGATCCCCTCAACTTCATCGGCATCCAGATGGCAACAGCTGCTGATGTTCTTCTCCAGGAGGAGCGCGTTCACGGACTGCATCAACGCCAGTCAGGTAACGTCAGAGTGTGGAATGAAGCGAGGGGTCAAGATGTTTTAGCAATCTTATGGTTAAAGTCAGGTAAACAGCAATCCATGTTGTTGGTTATTAACATACAGCAAAAGATTTAGCCCAATGATAGAATAGAATACAATACAGGCTTTTATTTTTCTCATTTATTGTTTTTGTTGGTAGTGCATAACTCTAACATTAACTTTGCTGGGAGCAGGACATCATCAGCTGTTTTTACTGGCATTGGCTTATTATTTTTGAGTTTTCCAACACATAACATCATACAACCAGGAATAATCCACAGTGAGACTTTAAAACTGACAGAATAAAGTAGGTCTCTTGGTCAAAATAAGAACCGTGACATAAAATCATGCAAAAAAGCACATCATTGGCCAGCCAAAGCAAGCAGTGTCTTAATTTCTCGATTTTCACGCTACCAAGGCATCGAAGTTAAAAAATATTCATGTAAGGGCGTCAACTTGACTTTTGAGTATTTGTGATTGATGTTGAAGCTGTTCCATCCCAGGGAACTCCAAAAATGATGTAATGGGAATGGTGAACGGCTATAAACATCCGTCAGTCATGCTCATCATATACACAAGGCAGTGCAGAAATGGTATTCTAAAAATCAATTAAGAGTCAGCTCGAGACCAAGTCCAAGTCAACAGAGCTATTACTTTCTATTTTCCATGCTTCTATTGTGTCACTATTTGTCATATTTTGTTTGATTTATTCAGATTTTCTTTTTTCTGTTGTTCAGGGCTCTTTGACTTTGACTGATGTCACTCATATTATTGCGATCATTTCTGTATTAGTTGTATTATAGACAAAATTGTCACTTTGCTTTGGAACGGATCTTTAAATTTCTTTTATTTTAATTTTTATTGCAAACGAAATTGGTCAATGACAAATCCGGCTTTCTAAATGTTTAGCCTGGTAAAGCGTGTTTTTGAAGTTGTTAGCAAGCGAGCCACGCCGCGTCCGGTAGCCTGTTCAATGTATTTTTCCTGTAGACTAACCCTTAAAAGGATCTGTATCATACTATTTTAGCCATTCCAAAGTCAAGTATAGGCATTTATATGATATATTGTACCACTACCACTATGGAGCACTATTTTCTGTATTTTCTGGAGGTGTTTTTCAAACCTGGAAGACAAAACGCTTCGATTCAGTTAACTCCGCCCCCTCTCTCCACTCATACAACTTTAACAGTAGTAGAAATATGAATACCACAGCAAAAAGTTACTTCACGACGCAGTTATAAGGAGTTGACATGTGCAACACAGCTTCATAAATGGCTAACACACACGCTAACACGCATTATGATTGACTCACCGCTCTGGGGGACTCACCGCATTATGGGACTGGCGTTGGTTATAAAAGTGAATCCAACTTGATTCTGGCCAAGGTTCACCAAGCATCCATCAGTGACGGTCACAGACAAACACTATTTTAGCTGAATCCCAGAGAGAAATTCCAACTTCTGGCGAGTGGCCTCTTCTTTAGGAAGGTTGAATAAAGTCCTGTACCTCTCGCAGCCAAACGCGCTTTTCTCCGTGTTTATTGTTAGGTAAGAAAAATGAACAGGTGTCCAGTCTCCAGAATAGGTTAGAAAGAGCTCCTTCTTCACAACTTTCGGTGCAAACACGGGGGGCAGCACGGACGCGTCAAGCACTTCCTTTTTTTTCTTACGACAGAAATAATGAAAAAGCAGTTTTACAAATTAAAATCAGGTCGTAAGGCATTACATGACAGACGTAGAGCACTTCCGTTCCTTTGTGACGACACAACTGAACAAGTCAGTCGTTTTCCAGGAGAGGGCGGAGCAGCTGCTCAGAGAGCAGGATTCAGGAGGATTACTTAGAACTGCTAGAATGAAGCCAAAAACCGCTCTGGGGGTGATTTTGATAAGGAAATAGCATAACAACATGGTTAAAAGTCGATTTTTCATGATATAGGACCTTTAACCATCAAACATCGCAAATTAATTAAGTTACGGGTCAGACAAAGAGCGGTGCTGAAGCCCCTTATGAGAG
The DNA here is from genome assembly GCA_007210695.1 of Neogobius melanostomus. Lineage (NCBI taxonomy): Eukaryota > Metazoa > Chordata > Actinopteri > Gobiiformes > Gobiidae > Neogobius > Neogobius melanostomus. The sequence continues at coordinate 467,988 of VHKM01000321.1, forward strand.
ACCAACAGAATCGTGAGGCCGTCCTTCTGTGGACCCACCACCTGCTGGAGGGGCCATAGGGGGCTTGTGCAGTGTGATTTGGGCAGCTCCAAAAGCTGCTCCCACAACCCGGCAACGGAAAAGTGGAAGAAAATGGATGGATCGCAAATTACGTGTTCAGCTGTTGTCAACCCATCGACCATAATAATATATTACTCTATTTTGAGGAACTTGTTATTATTTTACAGCTTTTTTACAGCAGCCATATCCATAGCCATGTTTTTTTTTACAATTTTTATTTCCGTGTACTTTGGGGGGCCCGAACCCCACTTTGGGAACCACTGCTCTTTACTATAATTTACATAATTGTATTCTTGCGTTAAATTTTTGCCATCTTTCAATATATTGTTTTTGCAGACACTGAAGTGTATTGAGTGTATTGTATATGAGCAAACCCAGAAGTAGCACTGATGCTAAAATCAGTTAACCTGGTGAGCCTAATATTGTAAACATTACTGAGTAACGTCTCCCTCAAAGCAGTGAAACACATCCCTGCAAAGGTTCAGCATGTTATTAGGAAAGCTTTACGACAGTTAAGAGTATGTTTGGCCCATAACTAACGATGTAAGATGAACATGCTCCTTTTTTGTTTGATATGAAAATGGAGAAGGTGCAGGGCCTTTTAAGATGTGGTCTGAGAATTAATGTTCAACACTAGTGTAAGCATTCGTCCCTGTTGGCACAATCTTCCAGTGAACTTGGCAGGACAAAGGGATGTCTCCTTATCTCTCCTCAGACAGGATTTGTATAAAGTCATTGTGCTCCGTCTAAAGGGGCAGAGATCCAGGTGGGGAGTGTCATGTGTCAGGGCTTTTGTCTGACTGAGTGTACAGCCCATTGGAGGTGACTCTAGTTTCAGTTTCACCGCCAAAACACTGACAGGGAAGGCAACAGGTGGATTCAAATATAAGGCTTGTAACCTTAAATAAGTAATACGATGATAAATAAAAGAAAAAAGTTGGGTTCATTGTTGGCTGTCCAAACAAAGCTACACTTTAGCCTTGATACCACTTATTGAGGTTTAACAAATCCAAGCCTGCTGTAGCATTGAGATGAGAGAGCAAAATAGTGTTGCCATTTGGCAACACAAACAATCTGATTTGGATAATTGGATTGCGAGCCAACTCGTAAAAGTGTATATATATCAACATAAAAAAATGTCCTTGCAAGTCATGTGACAAAACTCCACCAGCCACCATATTTACGATGGTCGCTAATGTAAAGGAAATGTCGAACTCTTTACTGTCAGATGTGGGGTGTACTGCACAAAATATGACTTCGAGCAACATCTCAACATGATACACAGCTTTGTTGCACATTTGTGATTTGGATTTTTTTTTTAACTGACTGCCCATTATGAGTACCGTAAGTCATCCGCAGACCAATGTGTGTTGAATACATTGGCATTAACCAGTTGTTATATTGGATTGTGCATGTTTACTTCATGGGGAGATAATAGATAATGCCTGGTTGCAGTTTCCTTATATTTTTTATAGCCATCACATTTGGTGTGGCCGTTCCAATGCCCACAGATGGAAATTTACAGTTACAGCATTTACGGATGTGATAGCAGGGCTGCGAAGCAATGACCATGGGTTGTTGTGATTCACCCATCACCTCCCTGCAAGCATCTGAAAGTGTTGTCCTCTCCAAATGCTTCCTACCAGATGGTTCTGCAGCAGACCATCTGGTGTGTCAGGTAAAGTGACAATCCACAATGCCATGTTGTTGTTTTTTCAACAGATTATAAGCAAATGGAATATTGTATTATTTCCTGTTTCTTAGCACCCAGATTTTGTCAAAATAACTTGCCAGAATATACTTAACTAACTGTGTTATGTACTTTACTAACATGAAACAATAACCATTTTCAGCAATCAACAATCCTACTGACTATGGAAAGTATTTGAATGGCCAATAGGATCAACACATTAAAAGATAGAATTCAATTTGGCTAGTTCATGACTCATGGGCTACTCTGTTTTCACTTACTTTGTACAAATCCGAAGTGAAAAACCTTCTAAAATACAGTATGTTCCTTAAGTTTAAAATAAGCTTTGGCAAGTAATTAGAGCGCTTGTATCTCTTAGTAATTAGTCTGTTCTCAGCAGGTGGAACAAAATCAGGACGTCAGGCTTACTCGTGTTTCACTTTCCAAGCTGTGAAGGCGGCAGGTGGGATGGCTAGCGTTGAGTTAGAGAAGCCAGCTCTGCCTCTCTGGGTTTGTGGAGCAGATTTCTGATAATGTTGTCATGGAAATGCGCCTTGGCATCTGAGGAGAGACTTGGGCGAGCGGTTGCTATGGCGAAGGCACACTTTATCTCCGTGGTCCGGTTCAATCCAAGTTCACACCGGCAATCCTACAGCACTTTTAAAGTCCATTCTGGGAATCATTTCTTGTTCGCAGGCTTCTTGATGTGTAGTGTTTACGCGCCACTTGGTTAAACCTGTTATTGTGCTCACTTAAAGCCACACCGCGGATGATGTTGCTATCAGGTCAACTAAACTGTTGTAAAACCTGTGATGAATAAACAAACATTCCAACGATATCAAACATGCTCTTAATGATCAGCCGGTCACCAGCATTACTAATGTTGCTTTATTTTGATCAAAATAAAGGATTTGGAAAAAGCTTAAAATGTAATCTCATGTTTTGCTTGTATAGCTATTCAACATCACCATGGAGACAAGCAGGTGATGTCCCACTCCTAGCACATTTTCATGTGGCCTAAGATCTGAGGAGAAGCGAGCCCGCTCACAGTAAATGCACACGTGTTTTTGAGGTATTTTTCCACCAATAAAACCCAGAGTAAAAAGTAATGCTTTGAATTTATAGGTGAAATATCACTATTTAAATGACTTTTGAGAGTTTACAAAATGTTAACAAATTTTCGCAATGGCTAACAGAGTGTCCAGACCTTGTATGTCAGGGCTAAATGCTATTAGCAATTAACCAACTTATTGTTTTGCAGATGTAAAGGCCATAGACTGTATGGCCGTTCATGCTAGCAATTTGGCTGGGGTTTTTGGGACCAGCTCCTGTATTTATATCAGGACAAAATTTTGACAATGTAGTGTTCAGAAAAAAACTTGTAGAGGTAAGAATGACGGTTCTGTGTTCAATAATGCAAAAAAGTTTGAATGGAAAGTCCATTACAGCGCGTCCGGAGCTGGCAGCCATTTCCTTATGAACAATTAGTCCATTCTTATTTTACAGTCAGTGGGTTAGGCTTTTTCTTAAGCTTGTTCGTACACTGCTCTCTTGTGGTTAAAAACCATTGTCTATAGTTTTAATTGTGTTTAGTTACTGTATTTTCTTTAATTCATTATCACACGCTAACCTTTAGCTTCCACACAAGCTCTCAAACTTCGATCTTTTTAGCTGGAATATATTCACATCCGACATCAAGTTGTCTACCGGGAACTCACTGTCCCCCACGGAATCTTTAGAAAATATGTCTATTTGAACGGGTCTAATCTAATCACAATCGCAACTTCAGGTTAGTGGAACTAGCGTAGCCACATCGTGCAACCAGCCAATTCGGGAGCGTCTTCTTAATCAACAGGTCCAAATGTTTGCTTCCCACCTGTTGATGTCATAAGGAGATGCTCATCTTAGTGCTCAAATTTCCTCCACCATGCATCATGTCTTGCTAATAGTTCGCAGCTATTGTTTTTTTTTTTTTCTTTAGCTTTAAAGATATGTATTTAAATGGATTGCTTCCAGTCTAGTTCAGTTGTTTTGTATGTTAAAATATTCAGACTAAATCACTACCTGTTTTCAATACATAAGGATTAGTTACGATTAGTTATGAACGTAAAACCTCAAAGCAAAGAAGTATTTCAAGACTTGCGCAAATTAAGCATCAGCGCGCCACCCACCCAGTGAGGGTCTAATGGTAAAAGCGCAGACACTGAGGAAGAAACTGGACAAGGTACACTTACTTACTTACTTCACTGTTGTTTTTTTTAATCACATGTAATTCCTATGCTGCCTGTTGAAGGTTCCCCGTTCCAGTTCCAAATCTTAACCTGCCCAGTCTCTGCCCAGTCCAATTCTTACTGTATTTCCTTACAGAAACTTTTCAAATCCTAAAATGTCATACTATCAATTCAGAGGTGCCTAAAAGAAGCTACATTTATGCATTATACAGTTTAATCAAGTTAATTATGGCCTTTGTAATTAATAATTTATGTAGAGGTTGTATATATTTATTAGAGGTGTATTTTAGAAGCTTCTCTGTATTTTCCTACATTTGACCTTATTTTAAGTGGAGATGTGAGGCCTGTGTGATCATTTCAAACACTTTAAAACAATAACAGTTTGATTTATTTTGGAGTATGATCTTTTTAAATAAGTTTATGTCAGCTTAACTGTTCATAAACAAGTTATACAGTAAAATTGTTTTGGGGTTTATGCTGTGTTCGTCCCTGAGCAACTGAAAAAGTGTCTGTGCCGCTGAAGTAAAGTGTGATTCATTTCCATGAATATCTTTAATCACACTAAACATTATTTAAGTAATTAATCGTAATTAGCCCTAGTTGTGCTGTATATTGTGCGCCTTGGTGGAGGTCTGTACTCTCAGCCTGATGTTTTACTTCCATTAGTCATCCTGGTTTGGCTGCAAGCCCAACACATTTTTTTCACAACAAATAATGATGTTTTTTTCCCCCTCCCTTAATTTTTGGTGACAAATCCAGTAATGTTGGCTATTAGCCCCGGAGTGTCATCGATTTGCATTATAGCTTTTACAGCAGACTGCAGATTTACAGCGTGGCGCATGGAAAAGTTAACTCGCCTTAGCCCCTTCCTCTCTCTCCCTCCCTGCTGTAATCACATCGCCCTGTTTTCCCTAGGTGTGCCATCTTCCCGCCTAAGGCACTTAGTGGGTGACTGATAGGCCATTATAAACACGGCACCCAGCACCAAAACAATTATAGACTTTACGATCTGTGAGTTACAAGGACAGTATAGCGTTATATCATTATTATCTTGTAGCTTCAGGACTTTTTGATCTGGAATTATAGAAGAATATTATTGAAAAGTGTCAATCACATACCTGGTTAAGTAGTTTAGCAGTTCATTTCTCTGTCTACTCTCAAGTGTTCATGCTCTTCAAACCCTCGTTTGAAGTGCAAAGTCAGAATCTTGTATAATTGATGCACACTTTAAAGTCATCCTATAGAGCTCCTGAAAGCCCTAAAGAGCTGGTGAGAGGCCAGCGGAAATGGACTGTGTTGGACCTGTAGGAGCAGAGGGTGAGTCTGCAGGCTGGCTCTGGGACTGATCAGGCAGAGATGAGTGGGAACACACTGTCAATTATCAGGCTGCATTATAACAGAGAAACTCCACTGTCAGCAGCAAGACTGAGTTACATTTAATCACGTTATAGGTTTGGCTGCTTAATGTGCAGAGTTTGAATAGTAAACTTTAGCGTGTATTGTTTTGTTTTTGAGAGAAATGTAATGAATATATATTTGAGTATAAATCAAACATGTTCTAATCACGCTGCAACAACAATGCTGTTTGATTACACAAGCACGCGCACATTCCACTTTACATCTTAAGCAGTCTAAAGCCATTTTGTTGAGACTCTATTAAACAAACGTTTCTCATTGTGATGACTATCATATATATATTTTTTTTAAATAAATTTCAATTTCTTAACCTGACATTTGTAATATGAAGCCTAGGCGTAAATTCAACCTGGAAGATTAAGTTCACCATCACCTACCTCCAGCTGATGATCGTGTCTGCGAGAGTCACACCTCTACCTCAGCCCTCAGCAAAGAGCCACACCGTCGCAGCCAATCATCGCCCGCGGTCCTGCGTTTAAACTCCAGTGTCATGACTCGTCAGCTTCCCAGCTGTGCTGCAACCCACCTCCACCCCTTCACCGCATCATCTGTCTGTTGCGTCACCCTGCCACATCCCCATCCATACTAGAATCCGTATATTGATGTCTACCGCCGGAGTCTGATCACTAAAATATTTATGTCAATACATCTTTCTAATTGGTGCTTTTGTCTCTGTGGAGTCTATCCAGGTTGAATTGCGTGTGCAACCTGTTTTATAAAATACAAATCTGACCTTGTGACAATCTCCCAGTTTTGATCGATTGTTATACAAGTGATCGTGACTTTTCTGTTAAATGTAGCAGACACGATTCGTCTAGTTTTTCCCCAAGCACTTCTCCCGTTGGTCAGCCTCCAACAGGCAGTTTTAACCAATCACAGTGCACAAGAATTGTGACTCAAGCTATAAGACAAATGCAATAAGATTTTTTCCTGCCAGATCACTAGGGATGGGTACCAACCTGGACCGATATGCTCCAGCTTTAATGGTTCTCTTGTCGGTGCTGAGGAGTCGCACTAACGTTATGCAGACAAATTAGCGGACTGGTTCATTACTGCACTAAGTTTTTATTTTGGCTCAGTCCCCACAGCTTACAACCAAATCTAACAAACAGTTAAATACAAGTTTTGTACTTTCATCACTAATTTATTCATCTCTATTGTATTGGGACAGCATTTCAGCAAATTATTACCTTATACTTGTGTTAAAGAGCTTTATTAATCACTGTAAGGAAAGATTTTTTACCTGTATATATTTTACTGTTCACTCTTAATGAACCGCCTAGAACATGGGGGGCACGGTAGTACAGTGGTTAGCGCTCGTGCTTCACAGCTAGAAGGTCCAGGTTCGATTCCCACCAAGGCCGGGGCCTTTCTGTGTGGAGTTTGCATGTTCTCCCCGTGTCTGCGTTGGTTTCCTCCGGGTACTCCGGTTTCCCCTACCACTAAAAACATGTACAATAGGCCAGGATGAATGTGAGTGTGTTTGAGAGTGCGCATGGGGGACGACGGATGGAAATTAGCCCAAGGCTACAATCCGGTGTGGCTTGTTCATTAACTTGCACTGTCCCGACCAAATAAACAAATGCATCTGCCTTTTCTCTAATCAACTGTTCCTCAAACTTTTTAAATCACGATCCTCAGTAAAACAACTACTGCCGTTTCGTGGGTCCTCAGCTTGAGAACCACCACTCTAATGAATGCCATAAAATTACATTTGATGTTAACCCTCAGGGCACCCTAGGGCCTTTTTGTGGCCTTTGACATTTTCATTTTTATGGCATTTTTTCTGTGTTCAGTGGATGTTCCTCAAATTTCCATCAGGATAATCATTTCTGGAGAAGTTCATTTTGGCTATTTCAGTTTTTTTATATTAGCTTCCCAGAGCTGGTGCTGAAAAAAATCACACATAACACCCTAAGGCCACAAAAGTGGCCTCTACTTTCAACATCCATAAAATTTTTGTACTTTCATATTTTTTTCTACTTTAAAAACTCAGAATCATAGAACTACTTCTGCTTGACACATACATACCAAATATTTGTAAATTTTTAATGATTTTTAACCCTTTATCGGCCAAAATGCACACAAAAGTTCACTGTCATGCAAGTATTTGTGATACCTAAACAGGAAAACTTTTTTAAATGCATTCCAAATTGAATGAGGTGTTTAGTTTTATTAGGCCTTGGGATGGGTCAAAGTTTAGTGGTAAAATTATTTTTTACAGGTTTTTTGTTTTTCTGTAGTGACAGATTTTTATAAAAATCACACATAACACCCTAAGGCCACAAAAGTGGCCTCTACTTTTAACAGCCATAAAATCACTATACTTTAATATTTTTTAATACTTTAAAAACTCAGACTCATAGATCTATGTCTGCTTGACACATACATACCAAATATATGTAAATTTGTAATGATTTTTAACCCTTTATTGGCCAAAATGCACACAAAAGTCCACTGTTGTGCTGTTTGTAATGCAGAAATAATTGCATAACTTCTATAAAAATATTCCAAATTGAATGAGGTGTTTATTTTTATTAGGCCTTGGGATGGGTCAAAGTTTAGTGGTAAAATTATTTTTTACAGGTTTTTTGTTTTTCTGTAGTGACAGATTTTCATAAAAAATCACACATAACACCCTAAGGCCACAAAAGTGGCCTCTACTTTTAACAGCCATAAAATCACTATACTTTCATATTTTTTCACACTTTAAAAACTCAGACTCATAGATCTATGTCTGCTTGACACATACATACCAAATATATGTCATATTTTTATATTTTAACTCTTTATGAGCCAAAATGCATTCTTAACTCCTCATTTTTGCTCTTGCAGAGTCAGTAATACTTGTATAACCTTTATAAATGTGATTCAAATTGAATGAGCTTCATTTGTTCATTTGCCCTAAGGGTTGGTCATACAATGGTAGTAACCTTGTTTTTAACAGTTTTTAAATGTTTCTGTAGAGCCACACTAAAATGAACAAAATGCTGTTATCCCATTGAAAATCAATACAAATGTTCCACAGAAACTCTGTCTTCTGTGGTTTTATCTCAGGAGCAGTTTGCAAATGTGGGAACATTTTTATATTAGTTGGATGACTGTGCATAAGATAAACATTTGGAGGGTGTGGTGTAGTGAGGGGGGATTTGGGGGTGTGTGGCGTCAAAAGCCTTTCCTCTTTGAAAAAACAACTAAACACAGCAGCAATAACAACAGTAAGAAAATGTAAACAAAAGCGTGTAGTGTTATGGTTTTCACACAGTGTTTCACAGGTGCACTGGGCACGATCCAAAAAACTTAATTTGGTCTTTGTGTGTTAACTTGCAAACGATTTCTTTTAGATCAGACCAGTGTGTTTTTTTTATTCCTATATACAGTTTCTACTGGTCACTTTCTGCAGAGTTGGTCACGTTACTGTGACTTGCCTTGTCAGCTCAAAACTTCATGTGACCAACTCTGAGGAAGATTGCAGAAAGTGAGCAGTGGAAACTGTCAGGGATAAAGAAACCACACTGGTCTGATCTAAAAGAAAACTTTAGCAAGCTCTGGGCACTATATAAGAGCAGTGGGACAATGAGGAGACATTTGAAGATACATCATGAGGCTTTGGATGTGATCATGAACTCTGGGAGAGAGGATGAGGAGAAAAATATTAGACCAACGAGGATTCTGATTTAGGGAATGACCAAATGAAATTAAGCTCTGATTCAAGGGAGGACTCATCTGAAGACCACACTGAAGATGGCAGCGTAGAGGAGATTGGGGAAGAATTGAGATGGATATCCAAAAGTGGAAGCATTGTGTGGTACTCGCTCCGGTATGTACTCGCCCCAACAGGATTGTCTCCTGGACATACAGTACTGCCTATGCTGTCACGCGAGTAAGTGATCCTTTGTCTAACATCAGGATGTTTCTAACTGATGAAATAATGAAGCATTTATTATAGCACTTCGGGCCAGATAAAGGTAGAAAAGCGCTGTATAAGTTGAGATCATTTATTGGCAATGACAAACTTGCAAACGTGAAATTGAAAACTGGCGAGATTAGGACATGCTGGAAATCTTGGCTTACGTCGGGCTTCTTTTTCTGTAGTCAGTCCAGGAGACAATCCCATTGTCCCACTGCTCTTATATAGTGCCCAGAGCTTGCTAAAGTTTTCTTTTAGATCAGACCAGTGTGGTTTCTTTATCCCTGACAGTTTCCACTGCTCACTTTCTGCAATCTTCCTCAGAGTTGGTCACATGAAGTTTTGAGCTGACAAGGCAAGTCACAGTAACGTGACCAACTCTGCAGAAAGTGAGCAGTAGAAACTGTTAGGAATAACAAAAAACACACTGGTCTGATCTAAAAGAAATCGTTTGCAAGTTAACACACAAAGACCAAATTAAGTTTTTTGGATCGTGCCCAGTGCACCTGTGAAACACTGTGGGAAAACCATAACACTACACGCTTTTGTTTACATTTTCTTACTGTTGTTATTGCTGTTGTGTTTAGTTGTTTCTTCAAAGAGGAAAGGCTTTTGACGCCACACACCCCCAAATCCCCCCTCACTACACCACACCACACCACACCAACACCCTCCAAATGTTTATCTTATGCACAGTCATCCAACTAATATAAAAATGTTCCCACATTTGCAAACTGCTCCTGAGATAAAACCACAGAAGACAGAGTTTCTGTGGAACATTTGTATTGATTTTCAATGGGATAACAGCATTTTGTTCATTTTAGTGTGGCTCTACAGAAACATTTAAAAACTGTTAAAAACAAGGTTACTACCATTGTATGACCAACCCTTAGGGCAAATGAACAAATGAAGCTCATTCAATTTGAATCACATTTATAAAGGTTATACAAGTATTACTGACGCTGCAAGAGCAGAAATGAGGAGTTAAGAATGCATTTTGGCTCATAAAGAGTTAAAAATATAAAAATATGACATATATTTGGTATGTATGTGTCAAGCAGACATAGATCTATGAGTCTGAGTTTTTAAAGTGTGAAAAAATATGAAAGTATAGTGATTTTATGGCTGTTAAAAGTAGAGGCCACTTTTGTGGCCTTAGGGTGTTATGTGTGATTTTTTATGAAAATCTGTCACTACAGAAAAACAAAAAACCTGTAAAAAATAATTTTACCACTAAACTTTGACCCATCCCAAGGCCTAATAAAAATAAACACCTCATTCAATTTGGAATATTTTTATAGAATTTATGCAAGTTTTTGTGATTTCTAAACAGCACGTCAGGGAACTTGTGTGTGCATTTTGGCCAATAAAGGGTTAAAAATCATTTAAAATTTACAAATATTTGGTATGTATGTGTCAAGCAGAAGTAGTTCTATGATTCTGAGTTTTTAAAGTATGAAAAAATATGAAAGTATAGTGATTTTATGGCTGTTAAAAGTAGAGGCCACTTTTGTGGCCTTAGGGTGTTATGTGTGATTTTTTATGAAAATCTGTCACTACAGAAAAAAAAAAAACCTGTAAAAAATAATTTTACTACTAAACTTTGACCCATCCCAAGGCCTAATAAAAATAAACACCTCATTCAATTTGGAATATTTTTATAGAATTTATGCAAGTTTTTGTGATTTCTAAACAGCACGTCAGGGAACTTGTGTGTGCATTTTGGCCAATAAAGGGTTAAAAATCATTTAAAAATTACAAATATTTGGTATGTATGTGTCAAGCAGAAGTAGTTCTATGATTCTGAGTTTTTAAAGTATGAAAAAATATGAAAGTATAGTGATTTTATGGCTGTTAAAAGTAGAGGCCACTTTTGTGGCCTTAGGGTGTTATGTGTGATTTTTTTAAAGGGTGCCCTGAGGGTTAAATAATTTCTTCTATCCGCAAAGTTGTTTGGAGTAGAATCCAAGTGTTGCTTATCATGCACTCCTAGAATGTGAGGATTGTAAACCCTTTATGACAAGTTCATTTTCAGCAATAAACTATAGAGCCAATAGGGCATGGACCCTTGATCACGTGACCCGGGTCAAGGCCCGCGTCCTGCAACAAACGTTTCACAGCCGCGGGGGTCGATATAAACCACAACATGGCACATATTAATCAGTGTCCCTGAAGCTCACGACACGGCAACATTTCACACAACGGCCACAGTGTCGGGCGCTAGTGCACCAGATACTGTATAATACGTCATGACTCGGCGGTCCTGGCATCTCGCAAACCTTTCTGACATTTTTATTACATTGAGGCACAAACCCCTTCACAATATGAAGGTCGTATGTGCTATACTAAATCAAAAGTCTAAATCAAAAATGGCATGTTCTCAGCTGTTTCTCGCAGCAGCAGGAGCATTTTCTATAACTGCATTTAGGTTATGCAGCAAAATACCAAGCCTAATGCCCGGTGTGCACTGTACGATTATTTTTGTCTTACAAGATTTTTAGATGTCACATTGCAATCATGAGCCTGCTCTCCTCTCCACTGTGCAGTAGTTCAAAGAGAGAGTTGCAGCTATGACCAAAGTTTATCGTAGTGACATCAGGCTCCAGACGGCGTGTGTTGAGCTGAGGCAAGTGCCGGATGCTAGCGGTGTCTATTTCCACGGATTAGCACGAGTCAGACCCATCCATGCCTGGCCTGTGTTGCATGTGACTCTGGCGATTGTGTGGCTGATGTTGTAGTTTGTTGAGGAGATGCTTGACATCCTAGTTGAGATCATCGTTGCAGTGAAAGGAGGCCCACTCTGCGACTTGCGTTCCAAAATATCAGACACTGCCTGATGTCTGTCGAAGCTCGTCTTTGTTCATACAACGGTTCTATTTTAAAGTCCCTGCCTCACTGTACAGCGTAAGACCTCACGATGAGTTATTGCACAGTGTACACTGGCTTAAGATGTTCAAAAACAGTTATAAAGGCTTGAATAAAGCATAAATTGGACCTTTAAAGGTGCTTTATGCAACTTTTTATGGGGAAAAAAAGGAGATATTTGTGCGTTTTTGACCTTGTGACCCAGCGGCTGTATGAGTGGTCAGCATGGCGCCTTTACTTTCGATCACAGTGGTCCCTACAACGCTCCAGGATCAATTGTTTTGTAGGTTTTCTGGTGAGTTGGTCCGTCAGCAGTGAAAACCTTCCAAACAATTGATCCTGGAACGTCCTGGAGACCACTGTGATGGAAAGTAAAGGCGCCATGCTGACCACTCATACAGTCGCTGGATCACTACAAGGTCAAATACGCACAAATATTAACTTTGTTCCACATCAAAATTTGTATAATACTCCTTTAAGAGCTCAAAAGATTCTGCTCCACCTGCTGATGCCATGGGGCGGTGCCCTGGTTCACCTCTGTGTTTTCAAAGGGCTCAAAAACTCTTCCTGCTCATTAGAGTGCCTTCATTGCAAAGTCTGTCTTACTGATTGCTCCTTGGTCAGAAACATAACTGGAATAGTATTTCACTTCTTTTGTGCAAGTTTGAAAAATCTTGTTCACAGCAGAAAGTCTACTGATTTGGACTTCCTGTCATGGTCCTGGATCTATTAGTATTAGCATGCCGTTAGCTGAAAATAAATGCCAACTGCTGCCGAAAGAGGACGCCTTAGGCCATATCTTTTCCATACACAGACATTATTTCAAATAATGAAATGGGGAAGTCAAGATTACTTTATTGTCAGTTTGCAGAGAAGTTCAAATTGCATTTCTCTCAAACCCTTCGTGAAAATTGGAGTAAGGGGTTTGCAGGAAAGCCACAATTATTCATGATATGTCCACTCTAAAGACAAACTGATTCATATTTTGTCTGCACAATCCATTTCCTCTTGAAGATTGAAAGCCTTATCCATCTTGTGTTATTCTGGTACACTAAAGCTCATTATAGAGGTTGCCCAGTGAAAGTTTCCACTCTAGTGTTTCCCATAGGACAGTCGACTGACTGCATGCATCCGCTTTGTCTCTGCCCCTAAAGACACCTTCCTCCATGATAGAACATGGGCCCAGTATTGGACAAGGACCACACATCTCTTGGTCAGGAGTATGTGGCTGGAGAATTGGGCTTCTTAGACCTTTGGACCTTAACAACAAATGTCATTGTTGTGTTTGTATTCTTGCGGTATAGCTTGAAATATAGTATACAGTGCTACTAATTGTAGTTATACAAGAGAACACAGTGAAAAGGAAAGCAATGATAAAACGAGACATGATAGCTACCGTCCTAGATGCCAAGCGAGTTTGAATGAGTTTAAGTGAAAGTGTCTGAACTAAAACTCACAGAAGCTTTGTCAGTCTCCTTAAGATAATATTATAACCTACCTGCAATTTATCCATTTGCCCCTCCATTTTAACTTTTGAGCTGATGAATATTCTCCCTGCCTACATATATTAAAGCTTAAGCCATGAACCTAACACAATATTCATTTTGTTTGATTTCACAAGAATTGGCCCCTGAGCAAATGTAATCGGTGACCATTGATTTAGCTGCATTTCTTCTACAAGCATTTTGTTGCATCTGCATCAGACAGCCGTGCCACATTGTGTCTTTGTTCCTATATCCCCTAAAAAATAAAATTGACTGTGCAGATGCGTTTCAAAATGATCCCACCACTTTTTCTGAATATGATGTACTTAAAAAAAAAACCTGTAATCCAGGATTGCATTTCTGTATCTTCGCACCATTTTGTACATTTTCTTCACCTCCCACACTCCTTGCACACTCAAACTACATATTATCTCCTCCACACGAACGGGTCCAAAAACTCCAAGCTAACAGTAGTCTCACCTAAACATTTGTTAACTGCTTTTTTTCTTCTTTTTTTTTTAAAGCATGTTATAGTGCGTGAAAGGCTTATGGGTTGTGACTGAGGAGAAGCAGCCATCCTTGTCAGTTAGCGTCACATCTAGTTAGTGTTCATGAGTTCCTTTAGGGCTGCAGTCTCCCACACACTCACCTGCTTCTGCTGCTATCATGCACTGTACGCTTAAACACATGGAAGATCCACATCTGACTCGCCGGGACTTGCTTCAAGCAACCCAAAGGGACCTGCTGTAATGACGTCAGAAATCATGCTAGATTGGATGGATATGCTGCTACACAAGTTTGACAGCATGGTTACGGTAGACTTGTCCCTGTTGGGAAATTTGCTTGCTCCGTGTGATCCAAACTCAGGGTCTTAGTCAATTTGGCGCCCGAGGCAAAATTGAACTTTTGCTCTAACACAAAAGACTGCAAGTCTCTATCACTTTCTGTTCCAAAGTTACGTCCAAAAATCGGCGATGTTGTAGATGGACCTCATCGGGTTCAAAAATTAAAGGGCAATTTGGCGCCCCCTTCAACAGATGGCGCCCTAAGCGGCCACCTGGGTCGCCTATTATGTGCCTATCACATCTATTGTGATACAGGCTGAGAATCAAACCTGGGACCTCAACAAGGACCTTGTTTGTAAAAGCTTGTACAGTGTCCCCTTTTAAATGATGTTTTTGTAATAGTGTGATACTGAAACCAAACACATTTCTTGTCTATTCATTAAAAAATTAAAACAATTAAAATCTGAACATAACACATTGAAAAGGGAAATTGGAAAAACCTTGTACCAAAAGAATAAAAGAATAAGTCTTTAGTGTTTAGACCCTATAGAGCTCAGAGTACCGTAGGGCTGTTGAGGAGTTTGCATGGAGCTCCCCCCGCAGGCAGCAGTGGGAAATAAAAATAAAAAATAAAAACTTTCACTTTGATCAAACAGTGTGGTTTGCAACGTGGCGCCGCAGTGAACAGACTTTAGCTCATGACTGCTCAGAACGGATCCAATGTTGGGTCATGGGCTTTAAAAATGTTTTGTGATCTTGTATCACGCGATATAACCCAGAAAGTACAGACCAGAGCACTACAGCAGTAGAAGAAGAAACCAGGAAGAAACAAAAAAAACAATAAAGAGGGTCAAAACTCCGTGACTGAAGTAGAATTCTACTCCAGGTATGTTTTTGACCAAAAAAACAGTGTTGCAACAAGGTTTAAATCCTCAAAAAAGTTGATTTTGCATGACAAAACAACAGAAATTGCACCTTCATCTAATTTTTCAGGTTTAAACCCACACTGACACCGTAAACCACTTGTAAGCCACAATTTAAAGAAAGCAGCGACAAGAGGTGTGTGAATGTTTACAACCTGTACGGCCATCGCCCCTGGCAACCAATCAGCCACCGAATCAGCCAGCATCAGCTGTTGCCATGGTAACACTGGCTGAGATGATCACTAAGAGGTGGTAGTGCTTATGTGAAAAGGGACAGGGAACACTATTGGGATTTATTTATAGCTACAGACAGTCCACTTAAAATAGGCTGGCGAGGAGACATTTCTAGAGATGCAAGAAATGTATTCTTGGTATAAAAACATTTTTGCTTCTTTTTAACATAATCCTACGGAGCCCGC
Source organism: Neogobius melanostomus (assembly GCA_007210695.1). Classification (NCBI taxonomy): domain Eukaryota; kingdom Metazoa; phylum Chordata; class Actinopteri; order Gobiiformes; family Gobiidae; genus Neogobius; species Neogobius melanostomus. The sequence goes on from VHKM01000321.1 coordinate 483,771, forward strand.
CAGGGGACATGACGAGAATTTTTTTTCTTGCATTATTTCGCAATACTTTGCGAAATAACGCAAAAGTTTTGCGATAAAACGCAATAGTTTTGCGATATAATGCATTAATTTTTGCGAAATAACGCAATAGTTGGCGAAATAATGCAATAGTTTTGCGATAAAACGCAATAGTTTTGCGATATAATGCATTAATTATTGCGAAATAACGCAATAGTTGGCGAAATAACGCAATAGTTTTGCGATAAAACACAAGAATTATTGCGAAATAAGGCAATCATATTTGGGTAGAGAACAGCGTATAGACTCTACGCTTTCATCCTCCACACACAATGGAGCATGAATGGGGGAAATTAACTGACCTTTATTTTGAATTTATTTTAAAATACAAAGGATTAAGATTAGTGCTGGCCAACAGACATGGTATTAATGTAACCTAAGTGAAAGACATATTACGTGGAAGCTATATGAGGTCTTGGAGGGTGTCCATGTCATGAGAGGCGATCTTCCTAATTCATAAAGTCGGGTTTTTGGACCACACAAACTCATTATTTTAAAATCAAAGATCATGAAGTTTTGTGACATTGTTGAGTTCCAAACAGTACAGATGTTATACAAAGCAAGATACAAACTGTTACCGGGCCAAATACAAAGAAGGTTCCAAGAACGTACTGGTCGTTACGAATTACGTGATGAATTGAACTTTAGGATTCAGAAACATAGCTCAACTTTGAAAAGCTTTAGTCCGACAGTTAATGGGGTACAATTGTGGAACAAAATGGAGATGGAGATGAAACGATGTCCAAACATCAACCTGTTCAAATATAAATACAAACAAAAGACCTTTGAAAAGTACAGAGAAGAAGAAACACGTTGCCACAAGGGGAGTTGTAGGATCAATTTGCAATTGCATTCTATTAACTAAGACAGTGGTGTTGCTCTGAACGGTTGTCATTCTATTGCTCTAAATTACAAAATTGAGAATTAGGATAAGCGAGTTATGGATCTGCTGAGAGGGACCCTCCCAACGGGCTCATAAACCTTGTCTTTTAACGCACCACTAAGCATAGGAACATCATCTACAAATACAGCCAGTTAGGGCAGCTGGGTGGGGGTTTGTTGATGGGGAGTTACTGCCCTCTTCAATGGACCCGCTCTACACCCTGGCTTTTTAACGCACTACAGTATATAGGGCTTACATATTACATAATCCATTGAACACACACAACAACAACAACAACAACAAAACAAAAAAAACAAAAAAACTGAATGAAGGAAATGACAACTGGGAAGTTGCAAGATCACGGATAATATAATATGTATATTAATGTGCCTTTTGAACACAGAACTAGTGCCTTTTGAAATTGTTATCTGTGTTTGGCAGTGGTAACCATCTGTAAGAAAGAGGGGGAAAAAAAAAAAAGGATGTATGTGTGCATATATGTGTATAAATAAGTTAATGATCGCCTTTTTCACTTGCTTTGTATTAGTCATCGCGTACATGAAATGAGACAGTTGTTGTAGTTGTGTTTCCTTTCAGTTGTGTTTCCTTTCCGTTCCGTTAAATACTGTTAACTTATTTTATACGGACATTTCTAGAGGTGCTTTGTGTGTGTGGTCCGTGTTGAAACGACCGCTCTGGTGGGTTGTAGGTTCTCTTTTGCCGGTGGGGCAGTATGATGTTGCTTAATGTAGGATTGATATTGTAAATATAACAGGCAAAGTTGGGTCACGGAGGGGTACGTTGTGTGTGTGCATGCTGTGTTCCTGCTCTTGTGTCTTGTACTTTGTAACATGCTCCCTGTACTAGTGTGATTTGATCAATTGTTTTTATTTAAATGATGTCGGGGGTGGGCGCTTATAAGCTTTTGCTTCAGCCCACTCCTTTTGAGCAGAATTTTTAACTGCTCAAATAAACTAATAAACTAAACTAAACTAATTTTTGAAGCTGAGGGAGTTGATGTTTCAGCTACGGCGGTGAAAATTATAGTATTTGGTACTAGGAAGACGAAAGGCCAGAGAGATTTAACTGTATTTATGTGATTGAGTTGGCTGACAGTCTCTCTGGTTGAATCTCGGCTTCATTGCTTTCCGGTAAATGCTCATTAGAATGTGACAGTTAGTTGGACGCATCAGTGCTGACTTCACATCAGTGCAGTTTGTCTTACTGTCAAGTTTGATGCCAGAGACTGTAGCCGGCGGATTTAAAAGCCCCTCTTAATTAAATCTGGGAGGAGGCCTGGCTTCTATACGCAGCCCACACCTAAACCTGTCAGGCTCGTCTTTGGACCATATAAGCTTCTTCTCTTTGAGCTCTTCAACTCTGTTTGTGTGCTTTGTTTACCGTCTGGGTCTAAAGCGCAGAATATGAGATGAAATGTGGAGGCTGCGGTTCATTTGTGTGCTACTAAATCGGTAGCGGTATTTGTTTTTCATAAGCCGACGGATATATTAGGAGACAGTAGCTGCTTACTAATTTAATTGAAGTATTTGTTTTGGTCATTGGAAACGAATTTTCCATGTATGAACTGTATATTTAATGTTATAAGTATTTTTATTTGGTGTACTTGGCAGATTTTTAGAGTTTTGAGTATTATTGGGACTAGGGATGTCAAGATTAACCGGTTTTACGATTACCACGATTATAAAGGACGCGGTAAGAATTTTAGAAGCCACGGTTTACCGCGGAAATATTTCACGCTGACGCACGAGCCGCTGCACGCCATAAACAGCGCCTAAACTCACCGGTAGTTGAGCAAGGCGCTCTCCTCCAGTGTTGTATCCACCCAAAAACGACTGAAGTCAGCAGAGTGGGACCTCTTTAGGATCCAAAACATGACCAAGGCGTTGTTGTTGTCGATGGAACATCCGTTATGCAAACCCTGTCGTCAGAAAGTTGCAGCAAAAGGCGCTGATATCGCCTACGTCGAATATAAACAACTGCTGTGAATGTCCAGGTCAAGGTAACGAACTGCTTAATTCCCCAAAAGTTGTCCAAATGTTGGGAAATAGCCGCCACGACTGACTCAGGATGTAAACAAAAAGCTAACGTGCTCCACTGCTTCAGCGTAACAGAAAGGAAAGTGAAACCGCGCACATGTGGAAATCAGCTGTTCAAAAGAGTCTCCTTAGTCATTTTGTAAACACGTTTCATTCTCTGTTCATCAAAACATCTGACAAATAATTAAGCAACAGCATAACTTTTGAGAACATGAAACCTAGCCTAGCTTGTGTCCTAATAATATATAGTAAAATAATTATGATAATTATGGTCATTATAAAGAAGTAAAGTTGACATTGTTTTGTATTATTCAGTGTAGGCCTATTTATTTTAATGCAAAACAATCTTAAAGAATTTTTCATTTTTAGTTCAAGTATTAAAAAGCTTTTTAAAGGCAAAAACTAAAAATATCAGTTCTTTCCTTTCATTCGGTCGATAATCGTGAATAATCGTAAAATCGCAATATTTTCTCTCACAATAATCGTGACTCAAAAAATGGAAATCGTGACACCCCTAATTGGGACATAATGCAAAATAGGAGCTGTTTAAAGTATCATTATGTTATGTGATATACTAAGATTCCTTTAAAAAAATTGTTACGCATAACAACATAACAAAATACTCCTGCATGCTTTAGACTTAGTGAGTTACATAGTTGCTGTTTGGGTTGGGTATTACATGCTCAGAAATGTCAACATTGAAGTCAAACTTATATTGAAAAACATTTTTATTTTTTACTTTAGTTAAATTATGAACAATAATAAAAACAATCCCAAGGTACTCTTCTCTACAATAGAACATCTAATCAGTCCTGATTTTAACAAGACCAACTTTACTCCAAGTGACTCCCTTTGTGAGGCGTTTGCAGACCACTTAAGGCGAAAGATAGACACTATCAGATGTAATATTTTATCTACTCAAAATAATACGGTTTTAAATGCATCTGCTTGTCTATTTGTTCCAGAGGAAACATTGCACAGTTTTGTCCTGGTTAATGCTGAGATGCTTGATAAAGTTTTCTCCTCAGTGAGGCTCACCACATGTCTCTCAGACCCGGTCCCAACCGGGTCTAAAAAAATGTATGGATCTTTTAGAGATGAGCTTTTAAACATGATGAATTGCTCTCTTCACACAGGGGTCTGCTGCCTTTAAAGAGGTGGTGGTGAGGCCCCTACTGAAGAAGAACAATTTGGATTGTAATGATTTTAACAATTTTAGACTTGTTTAAAACTTGTTTTTACCCAACTTAGCGACTTTATAATTGCACATAATGTCCTTGAGAAATTTCAGTCTGGCTTTAAAACCACAGACTGAAATAAACCACAGCACCGAGACAGCCCTTTTAAAGATTTTTAACGATTTTAGATTAAATTATGATTCATCCTACCTCACAGACAGGACATTCATAGTAAGTGTGGATACCTGCTCCTCTAAGGTCCATAAAATTACATGTGGTGTGCCCCAGGGTTCGATTTTAGGGCCAGTGCTTTTTAACCTGTATATGCTCCGTCTTGGTGGTGTCATCATAGTTACGCTGATGATACACAGTTGTACATCTCCATGTCTCCTGATGACACCAGGCCAATGGATGCACTTTTTAACTGCATTTTAGATATCAAATCCTGGATGGCAGAAAACTTTCTCCAGCTTAACCAGGACAAAACTGAAGTTTTAGTCATCGGTCCTGAGGCCCAGAGAGAGAAACTTTTACCCAAACTACAGTCACTGTCTTTTAATCCTTCTTCACAGGTGAAGAACCTGGGCGTGATTTTTGACTCTGGGCTGACTTTAATTTCACACATTAAGAATATCACAAAGATAGGTTTTTACCATCTAAAGAACATAGCCAGAGGCTGCCCCATTCTCTCTCGGGCCAACACGGAGACGCTAATGCATGCTTTTATCACCAGTCGTATTGACTACTGTAATGCCCTGCTTTCTGGTCTTCCCAAAAAGAGTATCTCAGGTTTACAACTTTTACAAAATTCAGCAGCTCGTGTCCTGATGAAGACCAGGAGGCGGGACCACATTACACCGGTTTTAGAGTCGCTGCATTAGCTCCCCGTGTGTTAATGGTTTTTAAATGTCTTAATGGTCTTGGTCCTTCTTATCTTTCAGAATTGCTTTTACCATATGAGCCTTCGCTGACCCTGCGCTCCTCCGGTAGGCGTCTCTTAGTTATTCCGAAAGTCAACAGAAAGACTCACGGCGAGGCGAGGCGAGGAGTCTTTCCCTCGTCTCTGGAACGGCCTGCCGGAGGAGCTCAGGGCCGCAGAGAACGTTCATGTTTTTAAAAGTAGGCTCAAGACCTACCTTTTTAGTTTAGCTTTTAACTAATATTTACTTATATTAACTTTATTTATCTGTTTTAGTTCTATACAATTATTTCTTTAGTTTCACTCTTTTTTATCTTGTGCTATTTCACATTTTTAGCCGAGTTATACTTGTTTTTAATTTATCCGCGGGTGGGGAGAGGTGGGGGTTGTTGTTATTTATGTATATTTGCTGGTGGGGACGATTTTAATGATTTTTAAGCACTGTAAAGCACTTTGTGTTACATTTTGTATGAAAAGCGCTTTATAAATAAAGTTTGATTTGATTTGATTTGATTTAAAGGTGCATTATACAACTTTTTATGCGAGAGTAAAAAGTTGATATTTGTGCGTATTTGATCTTGTATTGACCCAGCGGCTGGATGAGTGGTCCGCATGGCGCCTTTACTTTCGATTACAGTGGTCTCTACAACGCTCCAGGATCAATTGTTTTGTAGGCTTTCTGGTGAGTTGGTCCGTCAGCAGAGAAAACCTTCCAAACAATTGATCCTGGAACGCCCTGGAGACCACTGTGGGGCAGCCATAAACAGCCTGGCTTGATTCTTTTTTTAAACTAAAGTAACTAGAAATCTGTAATTGGGTTTTCTGTTGAAATTACTTAATTAAAAAAAGTAACTAGATTGCTTTTAGAAGGAGTAATCACAACACTGTAAATGAGCACATTTACAGTAATTGGTAAAAGATCATTATTTGTTTGACATCAATGCTTATTGGCAGGTATTTTTATTTTACTTAATGCAGGCAATTTCAGGGCGGTTGCAAATATTGAAAATGTATAGTGCCAGAGAATAGACAAATAAGTCAAAAACTAAACCACAAGTGCTACCTAAAGAGTTACTTCCCGAGGCGTAGCTAGTTAGACTGCTCAAACTGCTTTTATTAGCATTTGGTCCTCAAATATTCATCTTTAATTGAAGCTCTTTGTAGTTGCGATCGTTCTTACCATGTTGCCTAAGGAGGTGTAATGTCTGCTTCGGTGTGATCTCTGATAATGAGGATATCAGTGTCGCTCAGTTCATCGCTCCTTTCTTTTAAGGCTGCTTCCACACTGACGGGAACACTGCGCTAACAGCAACAATACTCCACAGCTCACTGCGTACTTGGAATAAGCACTGGTTTTATTTTGAGGTTTGGAAAACTTTTTCATATGCATAAGAGGAGCTGCCATGTGTTGTGCATTTCTGGACTGTGTGGGGAACTGTAAGGAGGAGAGTTGTTTGGTGGAGGATAGTGCCATCTACTGGTCAGGGAGGAAACAACACATAGGGTGCCTCCCCAGCTATTAATGACATAAACACAGTGGACTTCTGGTATTGCAGTTTGGTAAAAAAACAACAACATACATTTCTTTTATATTTGTAAAAAAAATAATAATAATAATAAAAAACTTTGATTGTGCTGCAGAAATACATTAGAAATGAGAAGTTGAGAGGCTTGGTGGCAGGTAAGTTGGTGCTTTAAAGAATCTTTAAGAAACCATAAAAGACAGTGCGGTTCTCTTGATGTCTCCCACTATTCAAAGTTTAAATAAAACACCCAAATCCTGCTTATTTGGGCGCCAGAAATATAACCCAAGTACTTTAGTTGAGAACTTCCCACTTTTACACCTCCACATTTGAAAGATAAATTTTTCTTATACTTTATTTATCATCTCTGCGTTTGACCCATCCTCAATGCCGCTGGGGCGACCTGTAGGAGCAGTGAGCAGCCAGTGTGGGCCGGCGTTCAGGGAGCCATCTCCAGATGTGGAACCAGGCTAATGGTCAGAAACACCTGTCTGGAGGATTAACCTATTATACATGTTTTTAGTGGTAGGGGAAACCATAGTGCCCGGAGGAAACCTACACAGACACGGGCAGAACATGCAAACTCCACACAGAAAGGCCTCGTCCAGCTGGGAACCTGGGACCTTCTTTCTGTAAAGCACGAGCGCTAACCATTGCACCACCGCCCGAAATATAATACTTATTACCTCGAAACATTTCTAAAAAGGCTCCAAAAGTACTTGTGTGTTTTGTCTCGTTATGATTAACACTCCAGAATAGTGGGTGGCGCTGTGCAGATGTAATGTTAACTCATGACAAGGACGAAGGTTTGTCCTCGTCGTGTTGCCACACAGGTGCGGATTTGAGTATAATTTTAAATGAATGTCAATCTGCGACATTTAATGAAACTGTTTTGTACTTTGAATATTCTAGTATTTTCTACAGCAATTGCTTCAGAACTTGAGTAATATCTGGCCTATAGTTATGAGTTATGAAATGCAGTACTTTGACCATGGCATGTTCCCCAATGATATCCTCTCTTTAGCATCTCAAGCAATAAAAAAAAAATATGGATGAAATGGCCTACCCTCCTGTACAGTTCATCCTATAGAAATGGCCGCAGAGTAGATTGATAATGTCAGCAGATCCGCTATATGCCACAGCTGGCCTTAAACCACTGAGAACACACAGATGACACGTATTCAGGCCTGACAGAGCGCTGAGGGGAGGCTGTTAGTGACTCTATCTGAGTGCACCCTCCTAAAGTGCTGCTAGCGCTGCAGGCTAATGTCTCTGTGAGTACAGCGGGAATAAAGGGCTGTTAGCATCGTTGTGCTAAATTAATTTCCAGCTAAATCAGCGCTACAGGGATTGTGGCAAAGCCCTATTTCTTGTGTTCGGGTTTCTGTGTCATTGCCGTATTACAATATTTAATGAATGGTAATTGCTACTTTTGTTGCTTTTAATACAATATTCCAGCATATGCGCATCAGCCTGAACTCCTTGGAATACCACAAATAAATATCAGCAAATTATTTTGTCCAGTCCAGGAGTACGATGACAGAATACAGTAGCATCCAATAAAAGCCTAAGGTTAAAAGGCTGCTTACCAGTTGTATGTCTCAAAGATTATGGCCTTCAGTTCATGACCATTTGATGTACCAGGTCAGAATGAGTTGGTTCCTATAGAAGTAGGACACAAAGCATTATCAGCTGACCCACACTCTGAAAGAACAAGACAAAGCTTCATATAAGAGAGCGCTCCCCCAATCGCGGCTTGGTTAGCACTCTACAACACTGTCCTCTTACATTTCAGAGAGCGCCAACCTAGAATATTATGAGACCAAGTATATAATCTGAGCATTATCGTGTGCCTTATTAAGCCCATGCATTTGTAAGTTCATAATTATGTTGAATAATATGATTTATGTTTTTATATACATACGTAAATATATATAAATGTTGATACACAGTTTTTGTCATACAGCAATTCGATTATGTAAGGCTAAAGAGTGGACAAAATAACATTGAAATCCAATGTAGTAAACAAGGCTAAATTATGACCGAGTTCGGGAAACCATGACTAAAATCTGAGTCACAACATCTTCGCTAACAGCCACAATCTTTTGACATTGCAAATCTCTGTCAGATGAATAGAATACTGTTGATTTGTTGTTTGCATGTTCGCACAGCACAGTATGCCAGAAATGTGGTAATAGGAGTCGAGCTGGAGGATTTATGCTTTAATTTGATGGTCACAAAACAGAAATTGCATATATATTATTCAGATGTAAATAGCAAAAGTGTATTCCATCCACCCAAAATAACACGTACGACTTGACAAAAGCATAATAAATTCCTATAGAGGGTCATATGTAGATTAGTTTCTAAAATAAAACAAAGGAATGTAATACAATAAATATAGAATCACTTTAATATTCTTATTGTAACCAAATCAGATCCAGAATATTAAAGTTAGATGGCCAAAGCAACCAGTGAGAATAAAAGACTTGCTAGCCAAACGAAATCTACCTATGTTTGGCTTGTAATAATGTCAAGCCTTGATTAGTTTAATCATTACTGTAATCTTTTGTATCCCGCTGAACTCTCTGTTAACTTTCACCACCCTCCCGGAGCTCTGAACAGTCCTATCCCAGGCCACCGATTACTCATGCCTGGCTGCAGTCATGTGTAGCGGGACACAGGGACCACTCTAATAGGCTACGGTCTCAGAGAGGGAGAGAAAAGGATGAGGAGGCTGGAGACGAAGAGAAGCAACGGGGCATAAAACAAGGAGCAAGTGACAAGAGCCGTGGAAGAAGACTGGACGACGAGGGACATCATATTTGGGAGAGATTTTTATGAAGTGGAAACGCAACAGTACTGGGGAATTGAGTACGTAAGAATTGAGAAAGAACTTGGAATTCGGCTTGCAAATCTTGGGGGAACTTCTATCTGTTGCAAGTACAATCCTGAAGTGGTGGAAGTGTTGTATTTCTATTTTTTTCTGAAGACTCTGAAATGATAATGCTTGGACTAGCATTATATGGACCACTTCTTCAAAGGTTGTGAGTGTTTGTTTCGAAAGACTTGAGAGGATAGAGATAGTAGCAATGTATGTTTGCATAAAATTGGATAAAAGACATCAAATTCTTCAAGAGTTTCACCATACTGGATCAGCAGACGTCAGTTATTAGACCAGAAATGATCTGAAACGGCAATGCCTTCAACTCACCTAAGATGCTAACCAACAACTGAAGTTAGCTGAACTTGTAATCTCTTTGATCGTCCATTTTTCAAAAATATTTCTATGTCAGGCTCTCCACTGGCCATCTGACCTTTTAACTGTGAGTAACACTAAAAGGGTCTAAACGCTCCTTTGGGAAAAACCTGTGAAGATGTGAAATATCAAGCGGAGAGACTGTAGCTGCTGTTTTTTTCGTTGAACACCAAAAACGGAACGAGATGCGATTCACAGAATGACTTATATCTTGGCATACTCAGACGAATGAATATCTAGATAAGACAGTGGCTGGGCAGCTCTGAAAAGACTTGACCTACATTGTTTGGACACAATTGAACCACGAACGCTCTCATTTGTTGTCGCTGGGAAGACGAGAACTGAAAAAGCCAAGGAGATGTCAGTTCAAGGAAAAGACCAGGCAATGAGGCGACGCTTGGTGGAACTTGGTTGAAGTTTTGTCATAAGAACTGAGAATTTGAGAAAGTTTTGCCAGGAAAGTGCCCAGACCAAGGAATTTTACAGATTTAAAAAAAATATTTCTGAGTGGAGGAAAGAGGGAAAGGGAAACTGTGAAAACCAAGAGTGGCCATAGAAGGAATTGCATTTTTTTTTCATTCTGGGAAAACTACCAGTGGACCTTTATAACTATGGCGGACGGAATTGGTTTTAGTTTAAACGGTTTTAGTATTTTGCCAGTAATTGTAAAGCTATGAGGATAGTGTTTTGGCTCATCTATTTTTAAACAAAAAGACAATCAACATTAAAACTTAGATGTTGGCTTGTGATTGCCAAAGATCGAGGTCATTCAGTCTTTTGCAAGCAAGGATGCATTGGACACAAATTTCATGCCAGTTCTAGGCCAACTTTGTGGAACTTCTCTGCCGCCATGACCACCTACTTCCACAACCATGAGTTCTGTTGCAGTCCCAAAAAGCCAGGCAAGGGCAAATCGGGCAAGTCCAAGTCCAAATCCAGCAAGGGCCACCACTCGAAAACCCACCAAAACTTTCTGACGCCCAACCACCAGCTCACTCCTCTACACTCACCCAAGAAGCACTCGCCCAAACACCGCTGCCATTCCCCGAAGCCTCTCCTCCCATCGCCTTCCCCGAGCTACTACCACATACCCACCTCATCCTATCAGCTCGCCCCGCCGTCGTCGAGTCACCTCTTGCATTCGCCAAGCCACAATCAACTCCGCCTGTCCCCGAGCCATCACCAACTTCAACTATCACCAAGCCAACACCAGCTCTACCACCTGGCATGCCCGTCCTCGCCCGGTCAAATGGTCCACTCTGCGACCAATCAGACGCTGCACCAGCTCGGGGCATGTTCCCCAAGCATCCAGTCAGGACTCTTCCAGCATCATTACCACCACCACCATTGCCACGGGCTGCCGCCACAGCTGCCGCACGCCTCGCAGTCGTTGTCCATACACCCGTTCCACTCGCCGCAGCTGCCCCTGTGCACGGCGCTGGCGGGGTACAGCTACAGCACGTTGCCGACTCACCTGGCCCACTTGAATAGGGCGAAAAGTCCGGGTGCGAAGGACAGTAAGAAAAGTCCATCCAAAAGTAAAGGGAAAGGGAAAGGAGGGTCCAAACCATGGCCCAAAGAGACCTACATCTGGACGTCCCGCTGTGACGCTCCACATGGACCACTCTTGCATCACTTTACGCCCATACATGCTCAAGTTGAGGTGGGTTACTTTTTGTAATCCACAATACAACTTTCTGGTTGTATTCAACAGAGATTTTCTGGTATTTCACAATTGTGGAGATTTTCTCAGGTACTTTTTACAATGGCACACTCATCTGATTACTTTTCTCGACAGAAGTAGCTTCTGTTTAAATAACCTGGCCATATCTTCAATTAATGACAAAAGGCAGGTCTAAATGATGCTTTGTCATGCTATGGATTTGGTGAAAATCCCTGTTTGTGTCTGATTAGGTTCATTAGGTCTTCTAATAATGATGCTATTTTTGTTCTTATAACCAGACCTTTGCGTCAATTTTGTACCTTACATTTTCGGCTACAACTGTGGCCTTCCTCAGAGGTTGTCACGTGGTGTTGCTGTGACATGTCTGGTCAGTTAATTTAAACCGTTTTGGCCCTGTCTTCCTGCTTATAATAGCAGGCTGACAGCGCCATCTGCAGTCTTACCACCACTGGCTGAAGTCTGCCATATCAGACCACTGCAAAAGGAAGAACCATCTCATGGATTGGGATAATGCCCATGTCATCGCCATCGACTACCACTGTTGGATCAGAGAAGCCACTGAGATCCGGAAGATCCGGATCCCCAGACTGTGAAACCGGACGAGGGGGCGTACCAACTTTCCCACACCTGTCAGCGCTGTCAGCCTGCTATTACAAGTAAGAAGACAGTGCCAAAAACTGTTTGAATGAGGTGACCAGACACGTCACAGCAACACCACGTGACAACCTCTGAGGAAGGCCACAGTTGTAGCCGAAACTGTCAGGTACGAAAATAAACAAAGGTCTGTCTATGTATCTCTAAGAACAAAAATAGCATCCCTGCTGCTTGTGATCGAGAGAATGATAAAGTCCAGAGCCTATGTGTTGATTGGTTTTCTGACAGTCTCGCCTTGAAATGACATTTAAACAAAGTTGTAACAGAAAGCTTTTCCAAATGCCCTGAGAAAATGGTATGTTAACCAATGAGAAGCAATGGTTTTGGTTCATACAGGCACACTGTAACATTATGATTACACTGTTGCCAGCAATACAAAACTTGCTCCAAATGAACAACTAGACACAAAATGTTTGAAATGAATATGAATAATCAATAGATGGATTTAGATGAGGACCTAACTTATTTAAATCTCATATTTGGCTGCCCTTAGTCAACATGTCCATGGAGACGAGCTGGACACGTCCCCACTCCCAGTAAAATTACAAGTCAGGTCTTAAGAGGGGAGAGTCACTCACGATAAAAATATCAGTGATAAAATAAATGATTGTATTTTATTGTATTTTTGGGTGAAATGTTACACAGTGTGGCTTTAATATTACTTACGAAGAAAATGCAAGCATTAGTTGTAGCACTTCACTCATGCAGTACAAAGCTACAGTACAAATGGTATTATCCTAAGTGATCAGCCCCCAAAGTATTTCCCAAATAGCGAACCAAATAAACACAGATTAGACTAATGCCAATAATTGGCTTAACATACGATCCCTCAGAAAATTGTACCAATACATTTATATGATTTTCTATTATGTTCGAAAGTCCAAAGTGACAGTTGTGTCTGGTTCGTGGCGCACCAGATTCCATACTTGATTAACATTATGAGGCTCATTATTATAATGGCCTCTATTGCATTAGTCTAATTAAAGCCTAGATATGTTTGATTGTCAAATTAGTTGATTACACATTAGGATTAATTGAGTCCCGGATTTGAGGGGGCACAAATGTCTTCTCCGACTGCTGATGAAACTGACAGGGCAATTTTTTAGGTAATTTTAAGTTCTCTGCAAACAACACAATATCCCGGTGTCTCCTTGGGGTCTTATTGTGTATAAAACATTCTAACCCTGTAATTTATACCTCTTCAAACATGCACTTAAATCCATTTGAGTCTTATGTTAGTTCAGTCGTTCATATTTTAATATTTTAATGTGCTCTTTGAACAGAATCTTGATTGGAAAAATAACTTCGCAATCGCTGTATCTCTCCATAAATCACAACAGGATATCAATCATATCACTCTTTTTCGACGCTTGCGTTTTTAAACAGAACTGTGCGGAGCTGCTAAAAGACCTTACATAACAATCAGTTTATTAGAGTGCGCGTGTGGATAGGCGGTGAGCTGTTGATATTTGCCCATTTGTCCTTTTGGCCTTTTCCAGGTCTCTCTTGCACAGACGTTATGTAACACTGGCTGCACATTGGCTGCACACTCTATGGATTGTCTCTCTAATAGATAACCCTATCTCATTCACTTGTCTGCTTTTAGGAAGTACAGGTTGGGGCTTAATCGATAAGTATTAGTGCTGTTTTGAAATGTAACAACAAAGTTTTGGAGATTCTACATCGGGTTTGATACAGCTGCTCATGAGTATTTGGTAATCTCATCTTTAACCCTTTCTTACCCTAAATCCAGTAGTTTAACTGATTTTCATGCGATCTCACTGTAAGTCCCTCCCAAAACAAAACAAATATAGTATGGGTGGCTATAGTGGAAGCTATGATGAGAGTTTTTTTTTTAATTTTGTGATGAAAGGATTATGCTTAGCTTAGAGATGGAGAGGTGAGGAAAGCATTTCTTGGATAGGTAGGACCTCAGGAGGAGCTCTTTGGGAACTAGTGCTGCTGTACTAAGAATAGCCATCGAGGGCAACAGTGGCACAGTTGGTACAGCCTTCTAATCTCATGATCGTGGTCATGGGTTCAAATCCCAGCTCCTGAAGATACACACTGTGGTTGTGTCCTTGGGCAAGACTCTTCACCCACCTCGCCTCCAGTGTCTGCATACACTGGTGTATGAATGAGAGAGTGAATGGGTGACTGGTTCCTTGCTGTAAAGCACTTTGGGCTTAATGAAGGTAGAAAAGCGCTATATAAGTTGAGACCATTTACCATTTTCTTTATGAAGTTTCAAAGATAACTCAAAGATGTGTCTCGAAACACAGCTCCAGGTATGTTTTTGATGAGAGAACAACTTTGTAACATGGCAAGAAGCTCTAAAAAGTCAATTTTGCATAATACCCCATATTTATTTGTCCATTTCTTGTGGTATACAAGAGTCATACTGGCTGCCTGAATGGGATTAGAGCGAGTCGTTGAGTAATGCATTACCAATTTGCCATTTGCATCTGCGATTGGATCGATAAAAAGTGTCATGGTTTTGGGATTGGCTTTTAGCTGGATCCCAAACTTAAGTGTGATTAAGTAACTAACGTATACTGTACAGTGAACTTCACAGAGCGATAATTTAGTGGTGCACGGTTGTTTTGTTTTTCTTGATCAAACCGTGTTGGCCCTATCCCATGACATTAAGGGTGCCTAAACATGGACCAAAGGCAGTAACCTTCAAAATATTGTGGCTTCTTGCGATATGGATTTTGCGTCACCTAATAAGGCAAAAACAATCATTTGCCGATACTTTACTTGTTTTTGAAATGTGTTGCTTTCAAGAAATTAAGCAAAACATCTCGTCACACCAGTAGCTTTTGGATATTGATTACCAAAGGGGCAAAAAAAACCTGGTCTAGCGGCTAAGACTCTAGCGGCGTTATTTAGTCCGTTCTATTTCACACCGTCATGATGTTTCCAAGGGCTTGTTGCCGTTTGACTTTTGGTAGGGTTATTCATCATCCAGTCTGGCCTCGCCCACTTTGATCCGTAATCCTTCCTGATCCCTCGACTGGTGCCGTTCCCATGTGGGTTCAGACAGCCAATCGCGTCGCGGGGACAGAGTGACGGGACAGCTGTGAAAGGGGCGAAAGGATGAGGGAAAGATTAAAGCCTACGGAGACACAAACCAGCCTTTTTAACACCGGCTCCGCTGACACTCACTGTGCTTTTGCTCGGAAACGCTACACCTTTTTGTGGACTGACTGTGGACAATAGAGATTTCAATATTTAATTTGGTAGTTTTACAAATTCTCGTCTGGATATCAGAATTCTAAACTATTCCTGTGCCAGATAGGTGTATGATTAGGATTTTGTTTTTAGCTTTATGATGCAAGCTTGAGATATTTCTGAACTTTTCTATTTTTGTCCAAGAACTTAGTTTCGGTCCAGTCTTGGGTTATGCATTGGAATATGCTTCTGCCGCCTTTGGGCTCACTGTACTCTCGTTACAGTGTTGCGTCTTTTAGATCGAATCGAGAACTACTTTTTGGATAGTTGGACTTGCCAGTATTATTCTGAACACATTGGACAGACTTTTTTTTGTGATGCCTCTTGTGCAGTTGAATGGATCTTGATGTTGTTGTATAACTAGTTTTTACTCGCTTTATGCGACAGGCAAAGCAAAGGCTCTCAGGTTTGCCATGCTGTGATTACAATCC
This sequence comes from Neogobius melanostomus, assembly GCA_007210695.1. Taxonomy (NCBI): domain Eukaryota; kingdom Metazoa; phylum Chordata; class Actinopteri; order Gobiiformes; family Gobiidae; genus Neogobius; species Neogobius melanostomus. Next base: position 499,650 of record VHKM01000321.1, read on the forward strand.
ATATGTGATCACGTTTCTAGCTCGATTAACTTGATCCCGGTTGATGGTTTCAGTGTAGTTTAGGCGAGGTGTCCGTTTGCGAGGCCTGTGTGCAGCATGTCATGCGGCGTTACTCAGTCCATTGTGGTAATCATTAGCGAATGCCCTGGACATGCTGTACCAGAACATGAGACGAGTAAGTCCTGTGGTTTCAAACGTTTGGGAAACCCCTCAGATATCAATGCTTTTTAACTGAAGTTTTATGTTTTTTTCTTCTTTTCTGTTGCTCTGCAGGCCAACCCCCCTCCCGTGGTGGTCAACACAGACAGCGTAGACACACCTCCATACGTGAGTACTGACTCTCACTATCACTCCTGTTGTATGTATGCTAACGCAGCAATAACATAGGCACGTAGCATAGGACTGCACAATATCTGACTGGGAAGTTCATATTTTCTGCTAACATAGCCTAAAACAAAAACGCGTGGGAACTAGACATGATTAGACATGAATTTATTTAGTTGAATTTCTGCCTTGTTTTGATCCTGGTTTTCTGTTGGGGGGTTTTAAGGCCAGTTGACACAATTTGATGAACATTTTTTTACAAATTTTGGTTTTAAAATAATACTCTGTTGTTGTAGTTTCGTAAAATACTTATTTATATTTTTGCAATAGTTTTGTCTCAGTTATGCAATCCAAAAAAGCATTGTACCATGAAGGGTGTAAATGTGTTGCTCTGTGGAAATCCCAGAATGTTCATACAGTATGTATGATTTAGTTTAGTGACAAAGTAACCTGCTGTGCGTTTACTTCACTGTTTTCTTTTGTTTACAACCTTTTTTGTTTGACTTTTGACGCTTTAAATGACATTTCTCGAACCCCACTGCGCTGCCTGAACCCTCCAGCGCTCGAAAATAAATCCTGCATAGAAATTAAAGGGTTATCGACCACTTTTACTCCTGTGTAAGTCATTTCCCTGAATTAACATATCATTTTACTACCGTCTATGTTGCTTTTTAAGCTTTCCTCTTTTCTCACACAGCAATCACTCAGAGATCATGGCCCATCTGTCCATAGGTCAACCCACTCGCATAATAAATCATACTCTCTTTGACTTTATCACAGTTACTTGTCCGGTTCAGCACGCGTTACAACATCAGATAAACAAATGCTCATATATTTATTAGCTCCAAATGTCCGTAATCTGCTGCTGGCCTGCTCCGCACGAATGCTCAGCGTAGGAGGAGTTTTTTTATTTTTTATATAACGATATTGCATATGATTAAAACCTGCTGGTCATGATTTACAATGGGTTTAAAAAAAAAGCCCTAATTGCATTGACATTAACGTTAGTAATATATATATATTTTTTTGTCAAAGGTGATTTTGCGCATCCCCTTTCTTTTTATCAGATATTGTTAGCATCCCAGGTACGCAAGGAAGGAACTACTTTTTGTAGCTATAGCTGTTCACTCACACACTACATTCTTGCAGGCATTGGGTGAAATGCCTGGCCCCTGGACACAACAACAGTCTGCGGTTCTCTTGAGAAACGGTGTCTTTTCCATACTGTATATGGGTCAATGACGTATAAGGGCTCTAAAAACATATTTTCAAACATATTTTCAAAACTGATAGCATGCATATTTTTGAGTCGATAATTTTGTGTTTAAACAAGTTATGTTTGTTAAATAACATTTAAAGGTATTTTTTTGATGTATTTGTAGCTTCTCTGTATAAAAACGTGTCAGGTGGCGCAACCAAGTTTTTTCTAAAATTTAAATAGTTTCCAAAAAATTGTACAAAGTCAAATCTTTGCCAAGTATATCTTAGACAGTCTTTCTCCTCTGAACATTTCATCTGTAATTTGTAACTGACTGATGCTGTAATCGGCAATAAAACAAGAGGACCACGGACGGAGGGCTCGGTGTCGGGCCAAAACAGTTATCGGTTCAGTATCGGATATTTTAAACCAATAACTGATATTTTTTTCCTAGTATTGACTCTGATAACTTATACCAGTATTGGATCAGTGCATCCCTATCATTTTTAGATGGTAATTTGACATTTTTTGCAGTTGCACCACTTGACTGTCTGGTTGCACCACCTGACATTAGCAACTAATTTCAAATTAAATTGGCTTTTATGTGGACTCTTATATTAGCTTTAGCATTTGTAAGCATGGGTAAACATTTACTTTTAAAACAAATTAAGACTTTTATAATAAAATTATATTTTCCAATATTTACATCGGTTGTACCACCTGACACCAAAAGTGTGACAGTTTACCTATGAGTAAGAAATAAGCAATTTTTTCTCAATTCTTGAAAGAGATTTTCAAACTTTTTCACTCAGACATAAAGACAACTTGTTCTTCTGGCTGATGTCATATCCTGTTTGATGATACTATTCTTTATCTCAAAATAAAATACAAAATACATATTACGGTTGTGCCACCCTGATATTTTAAGATTACAAATTGTCGGACAAAAGTTTTTTAGTGACCTCAAAAACTTTAAAACTATTAATATTCACAAATGACGGCTTATTTGAAAGATATTTAACATACAATTATGCCATGAAGTTTTATTTTTAAATTGTTACCCTGAAAATACAGTACAATTTTCAGAAGCTTTATTAGTCTAATCATTTGCTCAGACGGTTGCACCACCTGACATTTTAGGGGTTTGAGGTGTGAAAACATTAAACAAATTTCATTATTGAAATGTGATGAAAATGTGTTTAAACTAAATAGGTTTTATAGAATAAAGTGATACAAGTAATGAAAAGATCAAATTATTTTTAAAAGAAATATAACACTCGGACACAAAAATATGCACGTCATGTCAATCAGCCATTTACATACGTGAAGCTAAAAGGAACCAACTCATTGACTAGACTAGTTCTTCCCAAGCCAGGCCTAGATAAAGGTCAAATGAGGATTAAACTGGGTCAAAATTGGATTAAATTCTGTCTAAACTTGGCGTAAACCACATCTAAACTAGAAAAGAACACCTTACTATTATTACTAAAGCATCAAAGAAAATCTCTCTAAATATTATCTTTAAATTTGAGTAGTACCTGAAGAAGCCCAAGTACCGCACTTGCAGTACTTGGACTGGCTGGTCTCCACACTAAAGTTGTCGTGGGACAGCGTGGCGGGTCCCGCTTCAGGGCAAACCCTAATTCCTACGGCCGATACTTACCTGCTGTATCTGTTTGTGTGCCAGAAATGCCATTTGAATGGTCCCTTTTGGCACAATGTAAAGACTTATACGTATTAATGAGATTAAATATTCTGCTCTCTATCTCCAGTTTGCTTTCTTGACAACAAATAAATGACCTAATCCTCACAATAAGGTGTTCAATTATTGCACTGTGTCAATGTTTCTCCATAGATAAAGTATATATAGGAAATTGTAAATTCACACTGACTTTGTTGCAACAACTGGTGATGTGACGTTCATGACTGTCCGGCTCTTTTGACTGGCTCTTTAAAGTGAACGGTTTAAACCAGATCTCAATTGTGAAAAGAGCAGGATCTATTTATTCAGTTAATTTTACACAGAACGACACAATAATCAGTCCAACAATGGAGAGGCGACACAAGTGAAAGCTTTTCACACTCAGTCAAAGCTAAATACACTAAAAGTGATTTGTCAGACAGTTGAAGTCGTGGCACAGGATTTTATTCACCAACCCGTTTTTCAGTCCCATTGTAATTTTAGTTCATTTAAATTAAAAAAAGTGTGCCTTTTTATCAATCACATCGTAGATAATGTGAGTTATCTGGCTGGCGTTATTAAAATGTTATATTAAAAAAGACAGTCTTTTGAACCGCTCTTTGAAATGAACAGATCCCAAAGACTCGGCTCCCTGTGAATGGCCGAAATTTCCCATCACTAGCGACAACTTGTCCGCACAAGTCGCTCCTACAGCCATTACATTTTACAATCCTGCACATAAGAATGTTTTGTTTAGGTTAATATCAAAATTCTGTCTTAATTTACAGAGCTTTAAACCCCAAAAAACAAGGCAAAATTTGAAATTTAAGATATTCAAAATGTGCCCTGAGCAAATCTTTGAAACCAAGATGCCAATGAAATAAATCCTTAAATTCAAGCCTGGCTCTCTACGTTATTTATTTTCCGTGGGCGACTTTGGCCATTTTAAAAAAAATAAATAAAAATAATAATAATAAAAAAAATATATATATATATATATATAAAATAAAATAAAGCTTGCAATACGTTTTTTTTCCTCATAGTTACAGTCATAGTTTTAATCTCTAAATTTATTTATTTTCCCCATTCTCCTGCAGCTACGTATATACAGCCTCTGAAATACTTGGTACAATTTTGTTACATGCTTACATTATTATTTTAAAAACATCTTAGCTAAAAGTTAAAAAAAATGATGCCATTTTGCCGTTTTCACCCCTCCATATGCGAGGACGTAATATGTGACACAGTCCAATCTGAAATAATCTGACACACAGATTAAGAGCAGAGGATTAGGACAGGCCTGAGGGACCACTGACCCACTGCAGACTCCACCACCACCATCACCGACGCACACTGCCTTCCCACTTTTGGTCAATCTTTGATCCCTCAAATATAATAAAACACCAGGGAAAGCGGTGCAAGCGGCGTCCCAGCCCGGATTGAACTCTTGTTAGGTCAAAGGGCGGCAGCGGTGGACAGGGCATAAGCCTCTCAGGGACGTCAGCGCTTACTTATGACATCACGGCCACACCATCATTAAGAGGTTAATCCACTTGCGTCATTCATGAATAATCACATGTGGACATGGCAGGCAGATATTTTTACATTATGTACTATCGTGTCAAAGATGTTCATAGTAACTGAATGAACTGAATGGGGGGTAGAGTAGAGTGGGGCATTGACCAGTTTTTGCGCCGCTGTTTTATTAATGTAGTTGACAAAAATCCAGCCGTATTCAAAGAGAATGGGGAGGACAAGGAGTAAAAGAAACATGAGCCAACGCGGCCAATGATCAGGGCAGACTACATGCACAGGCATTGTGCAAGTCTTTCCGTTCATTCATCAGGCAAAACGTAAAACAATCATCAGCAAATATAAGTTTAGATGCCCTAACAGAACGTTAGCGGCCTGCAGTGTTCTCTGGAGCGGAGAGCGGCGAGAGAGACGATTCTGCGTCTTTGGGTTAAAAATAAGTTCCAGCACTATCACCAACTCAATTCCTCCCCAGCATTGGTCAGAAACAGGATGACAAGCCGTGGGTCGGGGACACGGACATAGTTTTTGGAGCAGAGCACGTGATGCAACACTGCACAGACACAGCCAGATGTGCGTGATTAAAGGTGCAGGCCGCGCACCTGTCCCTGTCCTGGGGAGGCAGAGGACACTGAATGATGCGGACAGTAGGGTTGGCCATGGATACCTGTGGCACCGCGTATGCTTTGAATTGCCCAGGCTTGTCGCTGACTACTCGCTGTCTTGTTGAGTTTAGAGCTGTGAGGGGCATCAACAAAGGCAGCGTGAGTAGAGACTCCGCCCACCCAACTTTTTAAGCCAATCATCAATACCCCTGCTCTCCCTTGCGCTCTCCATGCTCCTGCAGCAAGAAATACAGCTGCGGTGAGCTGACAGCGGAGCGCTTCATTCAACCGAATTGTAATGTGCCACTTTGTTTTCCCAATAACGATAACGGCGTTGTAACGATGGGGAAAGTAATTTATTTACATTACTCGGTTACGGAAAAGGTAGTGCCATTAGTAGCGTCGTTCTACTTAAAGGCCGTTATTCCCAACACTGGTTGTGTTACAGTATGTACCGAATTTGAAGCAATAGAGCAGCAAAAACAAAGCATTTAAGATACAATGAGTGTCTTTCCTGATGTTTTTTTTTGTGTGCAGGTGAATGGAACAGAAGCAGACTACGAATATGAAGAAATTACTCTGGAGCGGGTAAGACACCACTGTACTTTTTATAGTACATGTCATAGTGTAAAGTTATTACACAGTGTGCCTGGCCAGCTTTCTACTCCTGCTTTTTGTATCTGGTCAAAAGAAGGACCGTCTGGAACTTTGCTAACATCCAATCAAATCTCCAAAAGTTTTATATTGATCCAATTACATAGGCCACGTTGTCACACCAGGAAGACGGAATTAACCTCTTAACCTCCACCTACATTTTCTCAGGTTTGACATGATCTAAATCTGAAAGCTTCAAGCAACAAAAACAAGAATGAAAACGCAACTAAAAAGTGACAAAAAAGCCACAAGAAAGCCACGAAAGAGTAACAAAAAAGTGACAAAAATGCAGCAAAAAAAGGGACATAAAGAGCGATGAAAGTGCAATAAAAAGTGAAAATGAGATTAAAAAGAACTTTAAAAAATGACGACATCACGACAACAATGGAAGGAAAAAGCTCATAGGCTGTAAGCTCCAGCCAAGAAGCTTTTAGATTTTGGTAAAGTTGAACTGGAGAAAATCCACAAGTAAAATAATTTTCTTAACTGTTCTTAACCCTCCTGGAACCACCACCTTAACGTGGAGGAGGGGTTTGAGCACCCGAATGATCCTGGAGCTCTGTTGTCGGGGGCTTCATTGCCCTGGTAGGGTCCTAGGTGACGGGTCAGACAAAGAGCGGTTCAGAAGCCCCTTATGAGAGACCAACAGGCCCGGTTAGAACCATGAGGCCGTCCTTCTGTGGACCCACCACCTGCAGGAGGAGCCATAGGGGCTGGTGCAATGTGATTTGGGCAGCTCCAACAGCTGCCCCCACGACCCGGCAACGGACAAGTGGAAGAAAATGGATGGATGGATGTTCTTAACAAGAATGTTCCTGCGTAGATGTTGGTGCTTCATCTTTTGTCAGAGGATTTTCTTCATGTTGCCATCTGAAGAAGCAAAAATGGCGTTGACTAAACCAAAACATGTCGGTTGTCAAATGTAACGCCGTGCCCTCTCTCTCTCTCTCTATTGTGCTGCCGTGTTGGCGCTGCTCTGACCCCAGGCTCTCGGCACAACTGTCTTTAGTGTCTTTTCTGCTCTGACCTGGTTCTGTCTGCTCCACTGACTCCGCACTAACGCAGCGAGGGCACACGCGAGCACCCAGCCTCTGCATATTACCCACCACTCATTTCCAAAAACACAAAGCATCATTCAAGTTTGTGTTGCTGTGGGGGAAAAGATAAGACTGACATTATCACAGTTGGAGATGTTAGTGCAGTCTAATTACGGAATGGTTGTAATTTGAAAATCACAAAGTCTGAAAGAACTTTTACTATGTTTAAAGCTGTAGATGGACTTCCACTTCTGCTGCTTTTGTCGCTTTTCAATACAGTTCAGGTGATTACAGTCTGTTTGAGCATAGATAGGAACAACATCCAGGCACTTCAGCAGAGTAGCTACTTCCTCCTCAGACGGGCTAATTCCAACCTCATCGTTGTTTAATGTACATCGTAGAAAGCTTTTTTACAGATTGGAAAACAAATTGCACAATTTCTTAACGCTAAATGGCGTAAGTGGTGTGTAAACTTTACTGTTGAGATCATCTTTATTTGTTTGCATTTGTAGTGTGTTTATTTTTTAAAAGATACATATTAGTATTTTACACGTCTAAATCCCATTTTATTTTTAAAGTAGCTTACTGTATATTGAATAAGAATGGCCAAATTAATAAACTTGGACAATGGTTTCCTTCTTACATGGCGCGATCATGTTGGTTAGTTCTTTGCCCATCTTTAAATGGTCGGTGACGTGCAGTCTTCATGTCCCCCCTGTGTTAGTCGCATACGTGCTGCTTACAGAGGAGGAAGTGCAGCCCAACTCTGAAATGTTTGCACGTTTGTTTTCCTCATCTGTACAGGGGAACTCGGGCCTGGGGTTCAGCATTGCTGGTGGCACAGATAACCCTCACATCGGCGAAGACCCCTCCATCTTTATCACTAAAATCATCCCCGGAGGAGCGGCTGCGCAGAACGGACGGCTACGGTAAAGTCCAATCAGAAACTACTTTACCCTTTACGGTCCTCACATTGGTCATGATATATACGTCATAAATCCTAAATCAATTAAAACCTGTTGGCCCTGTCCCAATACTCACACCTGTGGACATGAAGTTCTCTTTAACTTTGTTTCCGGAAGCTCTTTGCTTTGCACTAAGAGCAAGTCTGGAGTGATGTGGAAGTACAGTATATTCCCCACAGTGCATTTCTCTGTAATGTTTTCATAAATGCAGCACTTGTTTCTTAGCAATTTAGCATCTTGCTAAAAGGTTAGCTCAGCTCACTGGCCAAAAGGAAAATGAAAGCCTTTACAGTTAAACAGAGGCTAACTTTTTTAATACAGTATATAGATAGTGTTTTCTACGTGATTGTATCAACAGGTTTCCTCTGTTGGCAAATTGGGGCTGGATTTGGGGAGAGCGTCATTTTGCTATTATCTAATTCAGGGGTTCTCAACCTGGGGGTCGGGACTCCCACAGGGGTCATGAGAAAAAATCAAGGGGTCGCCAGATCATGTAGATTAAAAAGAATATATATTATTATATTGTTGTAGCATGTGTGTGCTATTTTACCAGCGTGTCATTTTGTTCTTAATTTGATTTATTTGTTTTTGTTAAGCATTATATTGGCTAATATTCCCGTTTCCCACTCTGTGACCCAATAGCGGAAATCAATAAGATACATACATATGGGTCACAAACTCCATTAATTGTCATGATGGGGGTCGCGGCTCCAAAAGGTTGAGAACCACTGATCTAATAAGTAACAATAGCCAAATGACATATGATGTAGGTTAATTTGCAGTGCAAATATCAAGTTATGTAAGCTGCTATTTGATTTTTCCAATCAGTTATCACGGTTCTGTTTAGGATAATGCATTAGTCTTAAGTAGCACTTTTCCAAATGCTTAAAAGGTGCATTATGCAACTTTTTCTGTGAAAAAAAGTTGATATTTGTGCGTATTTGACCTTGTAGTGTCTGTGGTCAGCATGGCACATTTACTTTCCATCACAGTGGTCTCTACAACGCTCCAGGATCAATTGTTTTGTGGGTTTTATGGTGAGAGGATACATCAGCAGTGAAAACCTGCCAAACAACTGATCCTGGAGCGTTCTAGAGACCACCATGATGGAGAGTAAAGGCGCCACACTGACCAGTCATACAGCCACTGGGTCACTACAAGGTCAAATACGCACAAATATCACCTTTTTTTTCACATGAAAAGTTGCATAATGCACCTTTAAAGTCACTTTACAATTTCCTACATTATTCATTCACATCATATGTGGTGATGGTAAACTATGTTTGTAGCCACAGCTGTTCTTGGACAACACAACAGCATAATCTCAGATGACTCAAATGTATTGTCTGCTGCAGAGTGAACGACTGTATAGTGCGGGTGAATGACACCGACGTTCGGGAGGTGACCCACAGCGGGGCCGTGGAGGCGCTGAAGGATGCGGGCGGCCTGGTGCGGCTGTGCATCCGGAGAAGACGCAGCCTCAGCGAGAGAGTCATGGACATCAAGCTGGTCAAAGGCCCAAAAGGTCAGCTCTAAACACAGAGGGGAAATTCATATTAGATATAGAGATCTTTTTCAAGACAGGATGTTGGTTATTTTAGCTGGTCTGAGAGAATTCCAGTCACTCCTGATCAAATCTGCAATAATTCAAATTTCACCTTGTTGTTTTAGGTCGAACGGCCAATAAGTAAGACTACAAATTACATTTTGAAACAAATCTTTGTGATAAAAATGTAAAGTACAAGACTGGAAAAGATTGGGGTCTTTATGTGCTACCTTTCAAGAAGCCGCGCACGCACAACATGGTTAAATTGACCTGTCACTCACTTAGATCATGATGAGGCTGATCTTCGTACCACCCTCCTCCAGGCTTTATGAAAAAATTATGTTTCAGAAGCCACCAGTCCCTCTGCAGCCCTTAGCGAAAAGCTCTCTAGAGGCTTTCGACATTTTTACATAAGCTTGATGAGTCAGAATTGATATCTTGGCAAAAACTCACATATCAAGTCGCATTTATAGATCAGTATTCTCTATGTCCACAAATTAGTCCCAAAAACGAATCTAAATGTGTTTTCCCTCTTTCCTTCATCTTGGCTTCCAACTGGTCAGGGTGTCCTTGAAATGCTGTTGTAAACTTTTCGTATACTATAGCAATTTTTACCGCAAAATGTAAAATAAACAAGAGCAAGAGAAGAACAAAAGTAGGTGAGAAAAATTTATTCAAATGCGATGCTAATTTATGCTCCTGTGTGGCAGATGGCGCATTCGCAGCTCACTGTTTCCTGCGAGAGTTGGTACATTCATTTAGAACATGCCTTGAACATGTTCAAAATGCTAATTTTCAGCTAACTTTAGCAGATCTATAACATCTTTAGAAGTCTTCTGAATTAGTTGTTTACGCATTTACATTGGGGTGACTTTTAAACAAATTAGTAGTAGTGGTAGTTGTAGTAGTTTAAATTGCACTGGTTCATTCATCTCAGGTTTAGGTTTCAGCTGCCAGAGAAGTAGTTATAGCAGTTTTGGCAGTAATGACAGTAATGGCATTGTACCTATTTTTTCCGCTTTCAAACATTGACACAAGGAACCTCAGTTTGTGATGGTCAAAACTCCATCCCCACCTTCCTAAATTACATTCCGTACATCCCAATTCTTGGATGGGAACGCCCCGGTACTGTTTACAACAACTAGCGTGCCTGCTATAGGCTAGCTGTCTTTAGCATCAGCGCTAATTCTAGGTTTACAGTCACAAAAAATATCTCAGACGCGGTTTATACGCTTTACTGCCAAAAGACAACATGGACTCCCCTCAGCTACAAGCAAAAACTAAATAAATACAGTATGTTCAGTCTCTATAGTAGTAGTATTAGTTGTAGTGGTGGTGACAGCAAATTAGAAACAAGCTATTCAAGTCGTTAGCGCTTAGGAAACAGGGACCATCAAGAAAGAGAGCGAGGCGAAGCTAGATGCAGTCCAAAATCATTTGCTCAAAAGGATAACCGATGTCCCTGTAAAAGGCCCATGTGACTTCTGAAGAACTAAGGCAAACATCTAAATTCCCCAAAATCCATGGCAAAGTAAATGAGGACTGATCAGATGGAGGATTTGAGGATTTAGAAGGTTATATTGGAATGGAAGCCAAAAGAAGAGAGACGAGAATGTGGACAACGAAAGCAGTGGACAAAAACAAATCGCGGAAAATCTTACAAAATACTATATGACAAAGGACGACTGGATTTTTCTTAGTCCTGCTGTAGCCCATTATTGATTCTCAATCGGGTCTGGACTTCAGCATTGCCAGAGGAATAGTTGCAGCAGCAGTGGTGGAAGAAGTAGACAGAGTAGTAGCAATAGTTAAAGTTTAAATAATGCTATGTCTTTTGTTTCAGGTTTGGGCTTCAGTATCGCAGGAGGCATGGGAAACCAGCATGTTCCTGGCGACAACAGCATCTACGTGACAAAGATAATCGAAGGAGGAGCAGCCCACAAAGACGGACGGCTACAGATAGGGGACAAACTCATAGCTGTAAGGAACCATTTGCTGTTTAATTTAACATTTACAGTGTTTCGGTTTATGGGTAGTTTTTTTTTGCCATCTTCTATTGTTTATACAGGATTAAAGCATATGAGTGGCAAACAACTTTCGTCCATGTAACATTTCTCCACGCTGTTACAGGTGAATGGGACGTGTCTAGAGGACGTGAGCCACGAGGACGCAGTAGCCGCACTCAAGTCCACTCCAGACGTGGTTTACCTGCGAGTGTCTAAACACACCTCTCTGTTCATCAACGACAGCTTTCCCCCGCCCGACGTCACCAACTGTGAGTCACTACCGTACATGCAGCGCTTATTAAAAATGGCTCTCAAATAGTTTCTAGAAGGTCCCGGCCTTTATGTGTGGAGTTTGCATGTTCTCCCCGTGTCTGCGTAGGTTTCCTCTGGATACTCCGGTTTCCCCTACCACTAAAAACATGTACAATAGGTTCCCCTCTGGGACCAGGACTCCCCTGAAAAAGAGATTCTTAATCTCAGTGGGGCTTTCCTGGTTAAATAAAGGTCACAACTAAATATATATGTATTCCTTTTCATAGTGACCCATTTTTAATAATGAGAACTAATATATAGTACAAAGTTTTAAATAACAAAAAGAAAGATTTGTTGGCAATTTAAGAAACTTTGTTGTCTTTGAAGGCACTGACAAGTCTATAGTCTAAAGCAGTGGTTCTCAACTGGTGGGTCGGACCCCAAAGTGGGTTGTGGGACCATTTTCAGTGGGTCGCAAGTCTTTCCCAGAAAACATATTTATTCATGTACAGAAAAAGTATAGAATCACTACCTCACTGTTATAGGGTTGTTTTTATAATAGCTTTTTTACAACTTTAAGTCGTAATTTGTTGCGGTTTGTCATCCCGGAGTAATTTTGGGACGCCATACCAGTTGAGAACCACTGGTCTAAAGCCTGCGTTTAGAAACACAAGGTCGGGCCCTACACATTAGTGACATGTGGCCACATGGCAAGTTGCTGAAACCAAAAATATTTTACCTTAATCATTTTCCTCAGGGCAGGGTTTTTTCAGAATGCACAAAAACTATTTACAATGGTGTCCCATCTGTTAATGAAGTATTTACAAGGGTAGGCAGCATCAGGCTCGGGTTATCTGGCCCCTAGAATACATATAGTCTGGCCCGCCACGTGATATGTCAGAAACATGATTCCACACTCTGAAACCTTAACACTTGTTAAAGTACTCCAAAAATATTAAAATAATGTTGAATTCATTCAGCCACCAGGCCTAGATCAAGATCAAATAAGGATTCAACTCAAAAAGGTCCCAAATAGATCTTTATGACTAATGTGTCAAACTGGGTGTAACCATGTATTTCCAGAACCTGACTTAAATGCTCTACTAAAGCATAAATTATATAATCTCAAATTAAAGTCTAAAATAACAGATGACCCCGAGTACCCCGAGTACTCTACTTGTTGGTTTAATTATGGACCAACAAGTATGGAGTGAATGAATAGTGCAGTGTAAAGCGTCCAGAAAAGCGCTATATAAAACCGATGCATTATTATTATTATTATTATTAGTATTAATTAGCTCACTGACCAATGATGCACTGCATGTTTGTATTGCAGCCTACTCTCCACATCAGGAGAATCATGTCCACAGCCCGTACATGAGCGGCAGCCAGTCTGTAAGCCCCGCCCCTCTGACCACGCCCCGATACTCTCCGCTGCCTCGCACCATGACCGCTGACGAAGACATCTCCAGGTAATCACTGGCTCACAGATTGGTTTCAGTTTACAATGATTCTTATTTATATATGATTTGCTAATGAGTGATTAGGATGCAGTTTATTGCAATTAAATTTGTCAGTGATTGAACAGTCACCGACCAACATATACACACCCACATTGCCGACTCGATTTACACGCGCTTGTTGGCATTACAAAAGAGTTCTGTCATTAAGAAACAGTAGCTAACTGTCGACCCATGATTTTGTTTCTTGTAGCAACATAACTTGGAATGTTCCGCAGTATTTTGTTTTGTGTCAATAAATGCTAAATGTACCGCCTGGGTTTCCCGGGCTGTGCTCGTGACCTTGACAATGGCCATACTTTGCTCCCAGCTGGTCTCGGCTGGAGCTGAGAATCGAAACGGCCCCATCCCATATGGTCCCCGCAATGTTTTTGTGCCTGCCGTGTAAACTCAGGTCAACACCGACCGCACGGCTACTCCCCTGTAGGCTGTAATCTACTTTAATGGAGAGATTACGGCCTCTCACGACCCCCTGTGCACCGCTGGCCCCAGCCGCGGTTACAGAATATGTCGTCACAAAGCCCCCGGACCAATCGCTGCACTTTGATTATGGAAGATCTCCTGTAAGCTCCGAACTAGGATTATTAGACATTTTGCTGCTCGTTTCTCTCAATGAAATCTATCTGCAGTTTACTCCCATGAGACTCATACCTAATGAAAAGTCAGTGTGTGAAGTTATTTTGGGGATTATTTTGGAAGTTTTATCATGCAGAAGGCTGTTTGCTTCCATTTTTTCTCCCATAAGGCATTCTTATTCAAACACCTTGTTGATTTGGTGTTTTGTGTTTTATCAAAAGTTATTTAAGCTACAGTTATATAAAAGGGCATAAAGTGCAGATTCTCAGCTTTTAATTTGAGGGTATTCACATCCAAATCAGAAAACCAGTCAGTATCTTGTGTGACAGCCATTTGCCTCACGCAGTGCAACTAACCCTCCAATAAAGCAAAGCTGAACATTTCATAGTGGACTTTTATTGTCGACAGCCTAAAACCTCATTTATGCTCTCCGTTCGAAACGCATACGGATAGGATACGCATGTAGAGTTATAGCAAGTAACTGTACGTAAGCCACCGCTGGGGACACTACTGCACACAGGTCAACAGGTGAAGCAGAACAAGCGGTTAAACTACCAAAAAGTGGTTTGAACCATTTGCAAACTAACCACCACTGCGTTACCTCCTATTTTTGACTATACTTCAGTCAGTATGGTGTAAAAAACATTACGGGTGGCGCCATATTGTTTAGGGTCCCAGCTCTTCATCTCCCATTTGGATTCATTTTCCAGCGCCTTCTGGTACACCTTTATTACACCTCGTACCCCTTTGTTACACACCTACATGTTGTACACCTTTATTACTCTTTGTACACCGTTATTAAACCTTGCACTTGAATGTGTAATTACCTATACTTACATACGTAATCCCCCTCCTGGAACCGCCACCTTAACATGGTGGAGGGGTTTGAGCACCTGAATGATCCTGCGGGCTCTGTTGTCGGGGGCTTTGTGCTCCTGGTAGGGTCTCCCAGGGCAAACAGGTCCTAGGTGACGGGTCAGACAAAGAGTGGTTCAGACCAACAGGCCCGGTTAGAACCATGAGGCCGTCCTTCTATGGACCCACCACTTGGAGGAGGAGCCATAGGGGCTGGTGCAATGTGATTTGGGCCCAAATCTGCCCCCATGACCCGGCAACGGACAAGTGGAAGAAAATGGATGGATGGATGGATGGATACATACATAATCACTTTCTCGTTACCTGTACATACACATAGAACTTGCGGGCTGTAATCTAAAGTGTTACCACCTTTTCATCTAAACTCAATAATGAAATTATTACTTTAGTTATAATTTTAGTACTTTAGTACTTAGTTTGTAGTGGAGGCAGTGTAAGAGCTGAAATGTCACATCACAGACCACAAGTCTATGCCGAGGGGGAAAAAAGTGTTCAATTGTTCAACTGGGAAGTGTTGTAAATCAGTAGGTTGGAAGTATAGATTATTATTAGACAATACACTGAATGAGTTTTTGAGGGAATTGCTCACTACTTTAGTAGTATATTTGTTGAGAACATATTACTTTAAAGCCACACCGCGTAGAATTTTACCCAATAAATTAAATTGAAATACAAGCATTTGTTTTATGACAAATATTTTTGTCATTGAAAAACACCTCATAAATGTACAGACAAACATGTGCTTTTGTTGTGAGTGTCTAACCTCTCCTTAGACATGACTGTAACTTTACCGGGAGTGGGTACGTCTCCAGCTAGTCTCCATGGAGATATTGACTAAAGTCAGCAGAATGTGAGATTTAAATAGGTTAGATCCTCATCCAAATCCATTCTTTGATTGCCCACTGCAGTAAGAGCATTTTCTGTGTTAAGCTGGTCATTGGGATCATGTTTTGTACTTATGGCAACAGTATAGTCCAAAATGTTACGCAGTGTGCCTTTAACTCCACTACATTTGAAAATAAATGTAATACATCGTCCACTCTAGTACATTTGTATAAAGGCAACAAAGTAAAAAGTCAGTTTGGGCAAATGTTTTGTTCATCTTTAAAAGCAAGCACACTCCAGAACAATGCTGCTCAAACGTACTGTCAAATGCCACTGACTCGCCCAAAGGAAGAAGGTTTGTCCCTGTCGTGTTGCCGTACACAGGAAGGAGAGTTTGGGTGCAATTTTCATGTTTTTGAAGCCGCAAAGTTACCACTTTTTTTTTAACTGATTGGTACTTTGAAGTGTCTTCCTCAGCAAATACTTCAGTAATTTACTTTTATTGGAGTAATATTTGACCAGTTGTATTTGTGCTTTTACTCAAGTAATGAAATCAAGTCCTTTGACCACAACAGGAAACGGTGCTAGTCTAGTGGCACCACCTACTGGACAAATATAGTTAATGCAATTGGAGTTACTGGCTTGCTCTATCTATAGGACAACATACTTGTACGTGTTTGTGGACTGTAAGTAATGAAATCTGTAGAAATGAGTTGTTAGTTCTCCTGTACTTAAACTGTGTGTCCTCCGCAGAGAGCCGCGGCGGGTGGTGCTGCAGCGCGGCTCCACTGGCCTGGGCTTCAACATCGTGGGGGGAGAGGACGGGGAGGGCATCTTCATCTCCTTCATCTTGGCGGGCGGTCCGGCCGATCTGTGCGGAGAGATGCGCAAAGGAGACCGCATCCTGTCGGTACGTCCACAACGCCATTAGGACGCAGACGGTGACAAAGACAATATAACACTGCCTTGTTATATTGGGTTATTTTACTAATGCTGTTTAATAGCACCTACATTTGGTCATTTTTCAACTTTTATTCTAGTTAACTTTATTTGAAAGTTTGGTACCTGATTTTGTTCTCGTAGTGGAATATAATTAGTTTTGTCCTACAATATATTCTAAAAGCAGATTATTTAAAGCCAATTTATTGATTGTGTGTACATTTCTGTGACAGCATTCCGTTTTGAAAGTTGTGAAATGTGCTATTATGAACTCGTCCCTGTGAAGAATTGGGGTGTTTCAGAAAGAGTATTTACGAGTATGAGGAATAACGAGCCTTTTTTTTCTTTCACTTTACATCCAAACATTTTGTGATTTGTGTCAATATGTTGCGTTCACGTGACGTCACAACATTCTAAACAGCCTATAATTTAAAATAGAGTTGGTGACGACTTTGATAACAATCAAAGTGATGAATTTTTCGACTTGTTTTATGGTTAATATCTCTAAAACTGTCTGCTCCAACTGACATTATACATTAACAGCATGATACTCTAAATGTCGTGAACGCAACCTACTTGAGCAATTAAATAAAATAAGCACGGGGATGCATCTGCGTAGTTGATTTATTTGCAACATTTGCTGACCATCTCCTCTAAGTGGTCTGAGGAGCCACACCTAAGCTCTTAACCCAGAACATAGGTCAAGCTTATTCCAAGACAGCATTGATTAATCACAAAATATGGTTTATAAATGGGATACCCAGCTATCCCCAAATAATTTGCAAATACAAAGTCTCAAAGGCTGTTCCAGAGGGTCTTGTTATGTATAAAACTCGCTCAGCTTGTAGTTCAACCCTCTTCAAACACTTTTTTTTTGTTACTAGTTTAGTTGATTAATATCAAAAGGGACCGTCAGACCGACACTGTCAGGTACCTCCACAAGATTCATCTCCACCCACAGGTCCCTAAGATGTGTTTACTTGCTTAAAACATGTGAATATACTCTCTATCAACAGAGTCTCCTGTACATTTATTATATTATAAAGTTGGCAAAGCACAATTTAAAAGGTTATTTTCCCTCAGCCTGTCGTAATCATTCTCTCTGTGTTGTCCAGGTGAACGGTGTGGATTTGTCCAGTGCCACCCACGAACAGGCGGCGGCAGCTCTGAAGAACGCCGGGAACTCGGTGACGATCGTGGCCCAGTACAGACCGGAGGGTGAGTACATCGGTGAAACAGCTATTTCCAACATGGCTATGACGAGACGGGGGATAATCACAATCGAAACGAAAGCTGCCGTGACTTAGTACAATATCCTACAAAAAACGAAATATTTTGCCTCTATGGGGTCTTATTATACTGTATCTAAAACCTGCTAGCCCTGGGGTATGTAATATGTAAACAGTGAACTGCTGCCACCTACAGTTGCAGACCCTTCATTGCACTTGTTGATTGTATATTTTGGCATAAGTGAGTGAGAAGGTGCTTTGTGCTACCAGTTAAATGTATTTATCTTCCCTCTCTTATAGCAGGGATCACAAAGGTCCTACTTTCTGCTTCATTCAAGCAAAGTTTTCCTCAAACATTTCTCTAAACACTGCGCAGTGTTTAAAATTACACACACAGAGCCGAAGGAAGACACTGCAGCAAAACACAAAACCACTGTTCAGTCAATGTGTTCTGTATGAAACGGCAAAGACACACCCAAAAAAAGCCAAACAGATTTCAAGAAGAAACGATCCAGACAAAGGCAGATCTCATTATCATTGATATGACAGACTCTCAGATGAAAAATCTGATTCGACAGTGCAGAACAGTACAGTGAATATCAACAACACAGGAATCGAGTTCGGCGCCTGCACTTGCAGTTTGTCCATGTTGCTTCATCATTCTTTTATAAATTTGCGGTGGCAATTACATTATCCTTCCAAAGGTAACATTTTTGAGATCTAGAACAACAACAAAAATGTGTGCAGTGGTGCCCAAGGAATTAGAATAAGAGCAAAAGTGCAGAATCAATGTACAATGTTCATCACAAACATGGAGTGAGATTTTTGTCTTTTACTGCGATCTGTATTTCCTGAATATATTCATACATAATTTATATATTTTTTGTAATGGATAAAATACACAACTGTCCTCCACTTGTTTAACCCCTGAACCCCCGCTTCTTGGAAAAAGTGTCAAAATAGCAACAAAAACAAGACAAAAAAGCGACATAAATGAGGATGAAAACAGCAACCAAAAAAGCATCAAAAGAACACCAAAAACGCAAGCGTAAGGATAAATATTAGCTTGGTTTTCTAGGTCTTAGCTTTCAAATGAGGTGTTTCACTGGCCTATAGGCTGTAAGTCGAGAAGCTTTTAGATTTCACAAACTGGAAAAAATGTGCTCGGTTAAGGCGGGGGGGTAAGAGGTTTAAGTCTGTAAATCATCAGCAGACACGTTTTGAGCAGATCTAAGCTCAGTGATAATACGCCGCCTTAAGGTGAAAGCTGTTTTATCACATTCCGACTGCTGCCTGCAGGGGGTGCTCCGGGCCAACAGCCCAATCTCTCACTCCTTACTGTCATTTGTGGACACATACATTATTCCAAATCGTAAAACATAAAATATTGATACTGAGGAACACAAGACACATTTTCGTTTGATATACTTTAACACGACATGCTTGATCATCAAGGTATTTTGAGCGCTGAAATGATGACTGTGTATGAACTTTGAAATATTTTACCCTATTCTATAGTTGAATTGGCTTTTCAACAGTCAAAATGCTTAATGGTTAACATCGCCATATTAACTTATCTGATCCACGTGAGTGTGTTTATAAATATTTTTAAGAGGAGGCTTCATTCAGTCATGCTGGCGAAACGTTGACAAAAATAGCTGAGTTAAATGTAAGTTTTGTGCACTGGCCACATTCCCTCCTTCTGTAGATCCAGTGTGAGTCAGCACATATAGATCCCACGGCCCGCAGTGTGAATGTGTGCACATTATTTAAAGCGACAGCAGCAGATGGAGAGAGTTTGGAAGCTTTTCACACTGGCTGGCCCTGGCTTTGTCTCCCGCCCTGCTCAGATCCGCTACGGTCCCAAACCTGCTCTGCCTAAATGGGAATAGGACAAAATAGAGTTTCCTCCAAGAGATCCATATGGAAAGAGTGTGAAATAAATCTGGAACTGCTAATTAAATGCTAAGTAGCGGTCGGTAAGGGGCAGCTAAATATAAACGTTACTTTTGACCTTTCGTGACACCAGAAATAAATGTGTTTATATTTTGTTAAGATAACTATAACATCACACAGCTGCATTCTTTTCAAGCTTAAATCAAAGAAATGTAAATATTGTAGCCGTTAGCTTTCTGCAATGTTTGGCGGCTAATGCTAACACCAGGACTAATGTTGGCTAAAGATTATGGATCAATTTTGTGGAGTTTGTCAGTTCAGTCTCTACCTTTCGGGCTGCCTTTGTGTCCTCGGGCAACAATACTAGTAACTTTTACAAAGAAATGATGCGCTAAGTTAAATCCCGAATTCATTTCCCCCCCTTCTCCTTATCTCTGTGGAGGTGCCCTGCTCTGTTGTCTTGTGTTTTGCAGTAGTAAATTTCCCTGGAGAGCGCAGGAGATTTGTAGAGACAAAATGCGGTAGCGGTGACCTTTGCGGTGCTTTACTTGACTGCTTTACTTCCTGATTCATGGGTGCAGAGCCGCGGGTCCACTTCAGTATTAGTCACCGACACACTGCTACTGTCACACAGTACTTTTCCAACAGGAACATATTCAGACGGTTTAGATAGATGAGCAAGACAAATATGAATACTGTACATAGACCTTTTTCACTGCAGTGTTTAATGTGTGTATTAGTTGATTTGTAATATGAATACTTTTCCCTTCCGTGGCCAATTATACGATTTTCTCATTGCATTCTTCACCAAGGAAGTCTGGTATTGGTCCATTGAGGTTTGGTTTCCTCTGGTGAATTCTTACCAAACATGGATTTGGACAAATTAATCACAAGTTTCAATTCGATTTTACTTGTTTATATTCAAAGCAAATACAAATAGCTAATTATCTAACAGAGGCAAGATTGGTCTTTATACTATACCACAGCTCAGATATACAAACAGATGCTTTTCACTCAAGTATCATTCAACACACAAAATCTTTCCGTTGTATGCGAAGACTATACAGTTACTGCCAAAGAATTGGCTATAAACCTGACGATTATCAAGTCCCATGACGATTATTCAGATTGGCCAGAGCTGAGATTTGTATCAGAGTTCTTTACTATTACGCTCATGCCCACATTTCTTTGATTGATTTGCACCGTGCATGTTAGTCACCCCCTGAAACTACCTTCCTATCTGTATTCATCTTATTCCGGAAGTTTGCGTGGGCGCCGCCATGAATTGTGCCCGCCCCTTCACTCCCATTACTTAACATGGGACTGGAGAAGTCAAGATAAAAAGACAGAGAAACGGTGCAGTGTTGACTTGTTGGTGCAAAAGAATATTGGACATTTTACACAAATCAATCTACTAAACATCAGATTTTAGCAGCAAACATGTTCCTTCTTCTCTGCTTAATGAACAGACTTCGGGCTCTACCAGACGTGTCAATACAAAGAAAGTGCCGATCTGTGACAAAAACAGGCAAAAGTGGGCGGGGCAGAATAAGGTGAATAGTATGAACATAACTGTATGGAGCTTTGCGTAAATGAATGAGAGCAGATTGCACGCAGAAGCCGGTGCTTCCTGCTTCGTGGGAGGAAACTGAACACACTCGAGCAAAACCAATACGTTTGCAGTGGCATATGACAATGACAGTGTTCCAAAACGCATAACCACATTTGACCAACTATTTCTTTACTTATGAAGCCACAAGCCTTTGAAACTCTCTTCCAAATGAAATCATTTGGATGAAACAAACCACAGTATGTTTACGCCTACGGATGGGTACCGGAACCTGGTATCATAACAGGCCCAGGGCCATGTGCCAGTCCACCCAGACCGATAAGCTCCAGCGTTGCTGCGCTAATCACACGCACTCAAATAATCACTAAAACAAAGGCTGCATCAGATCTGTTCATCCACGGCGACCCCCGAGCTGCTGCCGCCGCTAACCCGCTGTAAAAAGCGAAACATAACGACTTCGTATTGAACAGACAGATGAGCCACTCGCACTTTTCTTCATTCACAAATCCCCAAACTTAAGAGTTATTCTTCCACAAACGGCGCACACGGCGTCATGTACGTGCACACGGCGTGCGCGCTCCCACGTGCACGTCAAAGCGAGCCAATGTCGACCCACTGGCAGAAAACAGGCAATTTTTATTTGGACTCAGTCCCCAGAGCTACAGCCAAATCTAAATCCTTGATTTATTAGATAATAATAATAATTTTAAAATTTTGTTAAGTAAGAAAAGTATCTTAACTCCCATATATTAAGTGTATACGCAAATTGGAAATAAATTAGGTCCAAATGTAGAGTAATAAAAATAAACATAGGCCAAGGAATAATGCCTATACAGTAGCTTCTAACTATTTTTCTTTTTTTTTTCTTTTGAAATACCGATAAGAGTACCGTTAAAGTACCGGATCGATAAAGAGTATCGATAAGAATAGTAGTATCAATAAATCCTTAACGATACAAATCCCAATACACGCCTGACCAAACAGTGGTTACTGTCACAACAAACCTGTATGCACTACATGATGTACGAGTGACTGCGGTATGAATGATATAATTCAGTGTTTCCCAACCTTTTTCTCATGATTTCACATACGAAAAATCTCACAACCTAACAGAAACAGCACAAAAAGTATATTTATTGAAATATACTAATAGATTCATGTCTAGTCTATTTTTTACTTAGCTGGGCCTGTCTAGTTAAACACAGAGCTGATATTCTTTCAGGAATTGAAGAAAGACACACATGACACACAATCAGGTGAAAGATTTCCCATGACACAGGCACACTTATTGGAAAAGACTGGTATGAATGGTAAGGGTTTGATAGTTTCCAATAATCATTGTATGAACTGTGTATGAATTAGCATAAATTGTATGTGCTTTTGTATAACATCAGCCTGTCC
This sequence comes from Neogobius melanostomus, assembly GCA_007210695.1. NCBI lineage: Eukaryota > Metazoa > Chordata > Actinopteri > Gobiiformes > Gobiidae > Neogobius > Neogobius melanostomus. The sequence continues at coordinate 522,283 of VHKM01000321.1, forward strand.
AGGCAAAGTAGCATCCATAAAATGTGTCATTATAAGAAAACAATTTGTTTGCTCTCTGATCTAAACGTAGCCTAAATCCCAAGGTCAGTGTGAAAAAGTGAAAAAAGAAAGAAGTGCATAGTCTTACAGTACATGCATAAAATTGCCCAGTTATTTCTCTATGAGACTTTTTTTTTTTACCACCGTGACATACTGACATAATATGTTTTTTTTACTGTTAAAAAAAAGTTCCAACTCAACACTCTCATGGCTCTTCATACCTATTACACCTTACCTTGAGAGTTATATCCAGTGTGCTTGGCTCATCCGGCTGTTTGTCATCACTTCTGTTCCCAGCTGTCAGTATCCCCCCCTTCTCTCTCTGTGTGTGACTCACTCCTCTGTGCCGTCCATATATTCTACCACCACACGTTACAGGAACAATCCGCTGCCGGGGGATTTGCTGCTTGGAGCCTCTTCACTGTCAAAAAAACAAAAAAAACAACACAAAATCCAGCCTTATTAGTTCCCAGAAATCAGCCTGTATTCTCCTACTTCTCAAATCACTAAGTTCTTCTAAAAGCCGGCCTCTCCTCTCGCGCTTTGAAACCCAATCACTTGGTCAATACCGAAATAGATGGCCCCGGGCCTTATATCAATTATAAATGAGTTCTTTTCTGCCGGGGCTATATTTAGAGCCGGCTGATATCGACTACACCTACGCGAAGGGTAGGACCAGTCACCGGGGACTCCGCAAAAGAGCAATAACTGTCTAAGGGTGAGCCCAGGCACAAATGTAATGGTGGGTTTGATGGAGAGGGCTCAGTGTTGTAATTTCGGCAACACAGGTTATGTTTGCGGGGAAGTAGATGCGTAAAAAATTAATTGTCGCAAGGCAAGCATAAACAGTGAATAGTGATTATAGAGGTCATAATACAAACAAACTTTTACCATTCATGATGATGGTCGATATAATTCTAACAATTTTAGAAGCCATCTATTTATAATGCATATAAATATGAGTGAATTTTGTGAAATTGTAAAGGAGAATGATTGTAATATGATTGCTTTGAGAATGTATTTAAAGAGGAGGTTTTATGCAAAAAAAAAAGCTTTTGACCACGTACCAATGTTCTACCAAAAACGCTCTAACTACTCAACCACTGCTGCCAGATTCTGAGAGTGTAACATGCTAACTCCAAAGCGTTTTGACACTCGTGCATTTTTACAATACACATGCAGCCAACACAGACATGCTGAGTGTCTTGCCCAGTATCGGTTAAATGTTTGTGACATGACATGACGTGATCACAATGGCAACCTTCAGTAATCACATGTCTCCATTTGACTGAAAGGAAACCAATTGCACATTGCATACAACGTAACATGCTTTACACTTAACACTTACACTTTATTATTTATTTTAGCTTTTGGGTGGCATCAATCTAGTGGATAATATTCATATTGGGTCTTGTGGAAAGAAATGGCACTTTTCTACCTTACTCCGCCCCCCACTTTTATTATTAAAGCAGTACTAAGTAACTCATGCCCCTAGAGACCATAAGTGCCAGTGCAGGTGTCATTAATTGTCCGTGAGAGTAAATACTACGCTGACAGAAGAGACAAAAGGAGAGAGGGATATTGTGCATCCAATTACACAATGGAGATTTAAAAAAATTCACTCAAACTTAGCTGTAATACATTTTAAGTGGCGCTAGCATGCAGTTAGCTTTGCCCGTTGGCCTGTTAACTTTTTCTTCTTGATTCCATTAGTGGGTATTGTGCCTCCGACCCAGTGCAGGCAAGTTGCAATTGTGGTTTTCTGGCCAGATACACCAGGGGGAGATGAAAGACCCCCCCAATCATCCCATTAACACTTGTATTACCCCCAGAGAGACCACGGAAAGGATTTATTAAGGTAAACAAGTTACTTAGTACTGCTTTAAGGCATTTCTAAGTCTAAGCACTTCCTGTGAGTGAGGACGAGAGTGAAAATAAACTAAAAACACCCCAAAAAAAGCTAAAAGGAATTACGTTTTTACTCGTCTGGGGCTGAGAACAGAGAGGGATACTGACATGAAAAATTGGCCTAATTATTTTTAGCAATATATTTACTAACTTGTTGTAGGCCTAGTCACTGCATTGATGGTTTAGCTGTGAGGAACTCTAAATGACCAAAGCCAATCAATATACTGTATTTACACAGCGGTATGTCGGAAATGTTATGTGTTACATCAATAACAAAAATCAAAGCCAATGTCGGCTCAGGTCATCTTTAGTTTGCTGAATAAAAAACAAATCTGGCAAAGAAACATTACAAGTCACTGTTAAAAAATTAATCAATATGCTCCAACACCACTGAACAACTTTCTCCTGTAAAAAATGCACTGCGCCAGGAACGAGCAGACCTTATGCTGGTTTGCACAAAATAAATATTGGTACATACATTTCTGAGACTGGAGCCAGCACTGGTCGAAAACAATGCTTTCTCCTGGGAGCTTTGGCCGTGAGCTCCAGATCGTGGGCATACACCATTAGTCTCTGTCAACGCTCCCTCTCCCAGGAACCTCTTCTTCTTCTACCCCGTACCATCCCCTCCTCGGTGCCCCTCCGCCCACTCCACATTTTATCCGATAAGGTGGCGCATAAAGATGATTTGCGGTGACAGAGACGGCGAGATCGGATGACACATTCGGCTCGCAATGGTCAACACAAGACCTCCCTAACCCTTTTAAGCCGCGCATTCGATATATATTTTCATTAGGGAGGCCCATAAGCTGTCACCTGCCGCCGTTGTCGCACTTAGCGGGAAGTGAAAAATGGCACAAGCTCAAGGCTCATTACAGACCACGGCTGAGGGTTTTTTTTTTTCACTGCAAATGTTTAGCCTTAACCAAATACTATGAGAACGATAGACGAGACGGGAGAGTTTTAATGCGCTGGTCGATGCGGGAATTGCTGAACAGGCAGGAAAAATATTGAAAGTCGGTAATTGGATCTTATACGGGGAAAGGTTGCATGCGCTAGATTGGATTGTTTGTGTCTTTCTTCAGAAAAGTGGTTTTACCGGCATTAAGTGGTCTGTAAGCAACAACAATGGAGGCCGACAGACATTTCCAAACCAGCTCCAGTTCTGGACATAAAATTTCCTTTCAATTCTTCCATAGACTTTTCAAAAAAGTGAGATGCGTGTTAAGAGCCTGAGCACTCTATCTGTGCAACGTATCCACAGCCCTGTGTGTGTGACCGATATGAGGTTTTTCTATTTTCATTTTAGCGCTTTAGCACTTTTAGATATTAAATCCCTAAATAATTAAATATCAGGGCGTAAATGCTACAATGCACACCTTTTTACTTTTTAAACTAACCCTAAACAGGAATTGGGAGGATACATTTAAAACTTAGCTCACTCACTCGTCTCTCTTACATTGCCATCCCACCCAGTGTTGTCATGTAGCGACGTAATGCTAACCTCCTACAGTAATGATGGTTTCCTGTTCGTGTTAGCTCTATGGAGAGTTAGCCGTGTCTCGCAGAAATAATAAATATTTAAACAGTCAGAAAACAAGCAGCTGTTGAATAATTAATATGAATATGAACCATCTCGGGCCTTGAGATCCTCAGGGACGGGTCTCCTGGTGGTTCCTAGAGTCACCACTAAACACGGTGAGGCTGCATTTCAGTTTCAAGCAGCAAAAGTGTGAAACAGCCTCAGCGAGGACGTGAGACAGGCCACAACTCTTAATATGTTTAAGTCCAGGCTGAAAATATGCCTATTTACTGTTGCCTATGGCAATTGATGGTATTTTAACCACTTTTAATATATACTTTTAATTATTATTTTGTATAATTTTATGAGTGTTTTGATTGATTTGTTTTATTGTGTTGTGTTGGGTTTATTTGGTGTTGTTGTGGGGCACATTGAGTTGCCTTTTGCATGAAATGTGCTGTATAAATAAAGTTGCCTTGCCTACTTTACAACATGTTCAAAAGTTGGCTTAAATATTTACTTTCAGGATATGAATACTTCACCAGAGGAGTCATCTTTGTTTTAGCCTTGAAGCTAAAGGATAATGTTAATTTGACGTCAAAATTACTCCAACATCTTAACACATTGTTATTAAACACATTTATTTAATTTTGTAATTAATTTAATTTATTGTATTTTTTAATTTACTTTAAATTGTAGAAGTATTCTTTACCCTATATTATTGGGCAACAGGAACTTAGCCAAAACCTCTTCTGTAGAGTCAATTCAATTAGGTAACAAATCAGAATCATCTCTTATTGTACACCTGAATATTTTATAGTTGCAAAGAAGTTTCCATGGGACATTTCCACTTTATAAATCATTCAATGAACTTCTAAATATCTTGGAAAATAATAACACTGCTCAACTGTTTTACTGTACTGCAATAAATATATAAATATGGTTTAAAACAGATTGAACTGCAGTTTTGGTTGAAATCGTAAATATTTGAAATCTTAAGAAATTAAATATGCTCCCTTTTTTGGCATTTGTGGTATTACAAATATAGTATTTGTGCATTAAAATGGCATTAAAAAGCAATGCATTTGAGTGCTGTCTTTTATAAACGCTAGTGCCTTAGTGGAAGTCTGTCTTTTTTCTTCTTTTTTTTTACTTCTTGAAGACAAATAAGTCTACATTCCAGGCAAATGTAGGGACTTTTATTCCAGGCATTTTCTATCCTTTTTTGAATTAACATTAGCATGGATATTCTAACATTTGTGGCTCTTGAATGGGTTAAAAAGTAGGGCAGAGAAGCTGCGCTACACCACTGCCTCGCTGCTCCACTGACCGGGGGGAAACCAACGGACACAAGCTGTCTGAGAGAGGGAGAGAGAGAGAAAGAGAGGGAGATGGGGGGGAGGAGCGTTTAACACCGCCGCACCACAATTTCTCAGCTACAAACCCGAATGAGCATCTGTCTCCAGCTCCACTGTGTCTCACCGCACTAAATCTCCGCTCCCCGCCTGTCTTTCCGCATCTTCCATCATTAGTTGAATTTGGATACTAATTTCCGCATACCCCCCAGCAGCAGGTGAGTGGACAGAGGAGCCAGTCTTTTACGGTCGTAGCTGCGGGCTTCGGTTGAGTGACTTCATTTGTAAGAGAGTGACTTGAAATGCTATGAATGGTGTCTCTATGTTGCTCTTGAGTAGAAGCTGTAGTTTGGGGGGGGGGGGGGGCACCGTTTTGAGATTTCTTTGGGTGCGAAGTGGCTGTCATTGTGCGTAAAGTAAGTGTCAGACTTTGTGGTAATAAGTAGATATGTTTTGAGCTCAAGTGCATCGTATAATGTCCTTTATTATGCTTTATTCTGGCTTTTAATAGTACTTTGGAGACCTTTGCCTTGGTACTTTTTGTAGTAGAATTGTGAATTAAATACCTCTAACTTAAAGCTCCTCCTGCTGGTCCTTTTTGAGAATAGCACTGTCGTAAACCACTATCACCGCCACTATCAAGCTTCATGTGGAGAAAATAGTAGATATTCAAATGCAAGTCGACATTTCCCACGCACAATTGTTTTGATATTACCGTTGCTTTAATTTTGATCCTAAAGTTAGCCTTGGCCTGATACCCTCGCACTGGAGCTTAAGTCACCATTTTTACGCAACTTACAAAACTTGATAATCTAATAGCATACATTAACTAAAACAAGACTGGTGTATACACAACCAGTAGCATGCTAATAGTGTCTGCGAGCAATATGGCAGATACTGTTGTGTTGAATTAGCTGAGCAAACAATCACTCAAAAGTCAATACCAGGGACATTAGGACATACGTATATAATGCCCAATAATAGCATGCCCAGGTCTGCATCATTTGCATCATTCTCTTTCTTAGCTCTCGGAATTGAGTAAACACTCTTCCCCGGGTCGACTCGTGTGTGAGCCCTCTCCTGGTCCGTCGGTAAACACTCTGCCCAGGTCGACTCGTGTGTGAGCCCTCTCCTGGTCCGTCAGTAAACACTCTCCCCAGGTCGACTCGTGTGTGAGCCCTCTCCTGGTCCGTCGGTAAACACTCTCCCCAGGTCGACTCGTGTGTGAGCCCTCTCCCGGTCCGTCAGTAAACACTCTCCCCAGGTCGACTCGTATGTGAGCCCTCTCCTGGTACGTCAGTAAACACTCTCCCCAGGTCGACTCGTATGTGAGCCCTCTCCTGGTCCGTCAGTAAACACTCTCCCCAGGTCGACTCGTGTGTGAGCCCTCTCCCGGTCCGTCAGTAAACACTCTCCCCAGGTCGACTCGTATGTGAGCCCTCTCCTGGTACGTCAGTAAACACTCTCCCCAGGTCGACTCGTATGTGAGCCCTCTCCTCGTCCGTCAGTAAACACTCTCCCCAGGTCGACTCGTGTGTGAGCCCTCTCCTGGTCCGTCGGTAAACACTCTGCCCAGGTCGACTCGTGTGTGAGCCCTCTCCTGGTCCGTCAGTAAACACTCTCCCCAGGTCGACTCGTGTGTGAGCCCTCTCCTGGTCCGTCGGTAAACACTCTCCCCAGGTCGACTCGTGTGTGAGCCCTCTCCCGGTCCGTCAGTAAACACTCTCCCCAGGTCGACTCGTATGTGAGCCCTCTCCTGGTCCGTCAGTAAACACTCTCCCCAGGTCGACTCATGTGTGAGTCCTCTCCTGGTACGTCAGTAAACACTCTCCCCAGGTCGACTCGTGTGTGAGCCCTCTCCCGGTCCGTCAGTAAACACTCTCCCCAGGTCGACTCGTATGTGAGCCCTCTCCTGGTACGTCAGTAAACACTCTCCCCAGGTCGACTCGTATGTGAGCTCTCTCCTCGTCCGTCAGTAAACACTCTACCAAGGTCGACTCGTGTGTGAGCCCTCTCCTGGTCCGTCGGTAAACACTCTGCCCAGGTCGACTCGTGTGTGAGTCCTCTCCTGGTCCGTCAGTAAACACTCTCCCCAGGTCGACTCGTGTGTGAGCCCTCTCCTGGTCCGTCGGTAAACACTCTCCCCAGGTCGACTCGTGTGTGAGCCCTCTCCCGGTCCGTCAGTAAACACTCTCCCCAGGTCGACTCGTATGTGAGCCCTCTCCTGGTCCGTCAGTAAACACTCTCCCCAGGTCGACTCGTGTGTGAGCCCTCTCCCGGTCCGTCAGTAAACACTCTCCCCAGGTCGACTCGTATGTGAGCCCTCTCCCGGTCCGTCAGTAAACACTCTCCCCAGGTCGACTCGTGTGTGAGCCCTCTCCCGGTCCGTCAGTAAACACTCTCCCCAGGTCGACTCGTATGTGAGCCCTCTCCTGGTACGTCAGTAAACACTCTCCCCAGGTCGACTCGTGTGTGAGCCCTCTCCCGGTCCGTCAGTAACACTCTCCCCAGGTCGACTCGTGTGTGAGCCCTCTCCCGGTCCGTCAGTAAACACTCTCCCCAGGTCGACTCGTATGTGAGCCCTCTCCTGGTACGTCAGTAAACACTCTCCCCAGGTCGACTCGTATGTGAGCTCTCTCCTCGTCCGTCAGTAAACACTCTCCCCAGGTCGACTCGTATGTGAGCCCTCTCCTCGTCCGTTAGTAAACACTCTCCCCAGGTCATCTCCCTTAAAGATATATATTGCCCTCACGTGGACTTCGAAAAGACCTGATTAGCGTAAAAAAATGTACTTAGTTCTGCTGTAAGAACTCATTAAACACAAAATACCTGCAGACTGCGTACACCTGTCCCTGCTGCTTTGTTGAAAGAGGAAACACATCAAAATGAAACTTAAAAGATCCATGAAAATGCTTTAATGACGTTGCAACTCTAAGTTAATGTTTTTTATAGTTTTTATTTTTACTTTATAATGTATTTTACTTAACTACAAAAAACTAAAGCTAAAATATATGCCTGAATTTTTTTTATTTTGATTTTGATTTATTATTGTGTCTTGCACATAAGTAAGTGCCCAGCCTTCATGGGCTTATAAGACACATTTCAAAATAGAATTCAGATGGCTGCCAGAATAACTTCACAGAAACTGTACAATCAATCATAACAGAACAACATCCACATCACACTGAAGGATACAAAATAATTTGTCTTGGTCCCAAGCTTTGGAGATAGTATAATGCCCTAAACCAAAAACTAGCTTTTCAAAAAGCTGCCTCAAAATTTTCAAAAGTTCTCATGAACAAAATTTCATGCGAATCAGAGTAAAGTGGACAATAGAAAACAAAGTGAAACTCATCTTCAACCACTTATAAATCACACAAAGTACAAAACCTCTACAAAGACCTTTGAACCTGCCCACCTCCACTGCCAGAGGCAAAGTGCCAATTCTCACTTGGGCACAGAGGGACCTTTGTTTTCCTGAATTAAGTGCTTTTGTTGGTTTAAAAAAGCACTGATCCTGTTGGTAGGGTTGATCTTGTTCTTGGTGGTCTTCAGTGAAGCTGCGGTAACGCTCTGGCTCTTCCCGATTTGGTTTAATGAGTGGAAACATAAGCATCGATGGAGAAAAATCACTGGCCGTGATTTCAAACACGACGATTCTGCGGCTGTACCACTAACTCTGGTCCAAACAGAAAGTCTTTGTAGTAAAATGCTAGAAAAGTCGTTGAATTAGTACCATTGTGAATCAGAACGTTAAATAAAGCTAATTGTCAGGAAATAGTCATACTGTACATCCTGCTTTAAACACACATTTAACTGTTTTGCTATTATGCCATTGAAAACCCTTTTTTCCCGAGTGAGTAAAGGGCTCTCCCTTGATTGTTTTGATTGTTATCTATCTTTTAATTGTGAGTGAATGTTAGTGTTCCCTTCAGTTTCGGGATGGTCTTATTCACCTAAAGGATGATCTCAGTGACCCCTAAAATGACAGAAATATACACAGTCCCGTATTTAGAAAACAAAACAGAAATCTCTATGTTGGTGTTTAGTGACTCTAAATTGGCCATTCCTAACGATGTGTTTGTTCTGTTTTTATCTAGGAATGTTCTGGCCCTAACCTTGAGCTCATGCACATATCGAGTTCAAAAACGGTCAGTCTGGGCTTTGGCCCGTCCTTGAACCGTGGAAGATGGTCGAATCTATCATATACCTCCAATGTCAGTGTAAAATATACCACAATACCATAGCAGCCAGTCTGGTCTTAAGATCCTTTATTTATGCTTTGCTTTTGCATTCCATAGCTAAGCATCTGTATTTTGTTTTATTAAGGAAGTGTATAAACTTTGATCCAATGTTTAACTCGGATGTCAAATGGGAATTTGTTAGTCTACACATTTCCAAAGCTGGAAAAAGCCAGTTTATGTGCATTGACCTTCAATCTTTGCACTTACACTGGCTAATTCACCTAAATGCCAGATCTGTGTGCTTTTTTTTTTCTCATCGCAAAACATCTGCTGTCATCCAAAAACTCGATTAAAGCAGCAGAGCAGCTGGATTGTTGCCTGAAATATTTTGGAGTCTACTGAGCTCCAGGAGGGATATCCAAACCCAAATTAGATTTATCGCCAATTTAATAAACTCAACATTCATTTGTTTTAGGAGGTTAGTGCTAACAAAACACATCTTACAATAGTCAAACTTGGAACTGAATAAAACCAAATAGGCTTTAAATTTTATTCCAGCCATTTCTGTCATGTTCCTGGAGTTTTTTTTTTTATCTCAGGCTATTCATCGATCTGTTTGCATCATGTTGCTGATCGCAGTGCAAAAGTGTCTCTATGCCTTTACAAGTCGAGAGTCCACAACACCACAGAATGGGACACCCCATTTGCTTTGAGCATGTCGTCTTCATTGAATTTCCATAAACTGCTGTCATTCATGACCAAACAGGCGCACTGACATTTTGACAGCCTCTTGTGAAATGGCCTGCTGCGGAGTGAACTTTGGAGAAGAGGCGGATGTGACCACACACAGAGCTCAGACTGTGTGATCGGTTAAACAAGACTAATTGAAAAATACAGTATATTTATCACCATCAAACTTGTTCTCTTCGTTTCAGCAGTCAAATGATTGCCTTCACCCAAATGTTCACTGGTAGTTGAGTGGTTAGCGCGCTTGTCTCGAAGCAAGAAGGAATCGAATTTGATTGTTGGACTGCGTGGGCCTTTCTGTTAGGAGTTTGTATGTTCTCGCAGAAAAACATTGGTCTGTGTCCAACAACTTTTGATTCAATTTTGTAATATAATCAAGATAGTTCGCAATAGCGGTTCTGGTTTGTGTGATGTGTATTAACCTCAGCCTGTTTTGTCTTGCTACTTGACATGATTTCCATTATTTTTACGTTATCAAGTTCAAACTGCAATGAAAGAGTCCTTTTTTTCACCCCCAAATCTATGTTATCTATGTACTGTAACCTATCGTACAACTAATGAAGTTTTTGACAAATTCATTTTGATTAATTCATTTTTTAATATTAACTCATATTATGTAAAGTGTCCTGCGTTGTAACAGCGTCACACTATGCTGTGTTTTTAATTGTAATTGTTTCATCAAAGAATAGTTACATGTCTTGTTAAAAGAGTACCGAATCTTACTGTTAGAATAAATTTGGATGATTATTCAAAATATATACAAAAATGTATTTCAAGTAGTACAGGCAATAAAAACGACCACATCTGATTAATCTGATGTGAAAACATTGATACAAATCGTTATCCACATAGCATAATAACTCATTTTTGTTTTGTTTTTGGAAAACATGTAAAAAGACGTTTTATAGGAAACACATTGTTTTTCTAGTCCGATTAGGTTCATTAGGTCTTCAAATTAATATTGTAGCTCTTGTTCCTATAGACAGACCTTAATGTTACATTGTTTTTCTCTTCTTGCCATTTTAACAATACAAAATGACTTAGGCAATTATGCTATGTGGCTAACGAAATGCCAGTGGTTTTCAACTGGCTTAGATATTTAGATGAAAATAACTGTTTTCATTGTCATTTTACTGTTTATTTTACAGCACCTTGAGATTTGTTTGACAAAAGGTGCATTATTATTATTATTTAAATAATTAGGAACTGCGTCTATTCGTTTTCAGAAAAAAAATGAAAGAGAATGGCTCGTGACCATAGACCGTTAAAAAGAATAGACAACTCCTCCTCACTCCTCCCCATTTGCCACAATAACTACATCCGGGGGGAAATCATGGTGGATTTACAGACTCCTCCTACCCTGCTGTGATAGAGCATGTTCCTAAAAAGGGCATAAGAGATACAAGATTTTTTTTTTTTTAATCTCTTACGAAAACCAGCCTGGTTTCTTTAATTGTAACTAACCCAGCGTTATCACAGGAGGAATATCTATCAGTAGAAAGTTTAGAAAAATTTGAAGCCAGGCTTTAAAGTTGTTTTTTAACGTGTCTAAAGTGCAATGCTTTCTAATCGGAGACTAGCGGCTATATGGAGGTACTACAGCAATGGCGGACCCTAGTGTCATCGTCACAAAGCAGAGCAGCAGGGGAGAACATTTCTCCACACATAAAAGCCCCGCTCGTTGTTTATGAAATCTCTCTTGTGAATTCTGCCCCTCCCCTTTTGTTTATCCAAAATGAATAATTAAATGCCATTAAGTGCTCCAGATGAATTTTTAATGCAAAACGGAATGAAGCCGTAGCCCAGGTTATTATCAGTACAGAAAAAGTCAGTGTATGAAACAGTTGAGCATCTTGTTTCAGAGTCGAAATGCATGTCGCAATAGTGTACGCCTGATGTAAGGGCACTCCATTTTTACATCAAACAGACTGGGGAATGATATCCGTGAGCACTGCATTTAGGACGGGGATGTTTTCCAATTAAAAAAATCAAAACAACAACCTTAAACTTCATTACTTGCCGCAGAACTTTTCCTCTAATGTCTTGTGCGTTTTTTGTTTTTTTCTCAGAGTACAGTCGGTTCGAGGCTAAGATCCATGACCTGAGGGAGCAGATGATGACCAGCAGCATCAGCTCCAGCTCCACGTCTCTGCGCTCCACTCAGAAACGCACTCTCTACGTCAGGTAACCACCCTCGCACTATATGTCTCAAACAATAGTCCAAACTCTAATCCTTTACCATGTCTGCCGACGGTGGACTTGGTCAGGAAATCACTCTGGCGTGTTCCCCAAGGCATATCCATCCTGACATGGTATCGACGTGTCGCACATAACGTGACCGATAAGACGCTGAAATCCAAATATGGTCCTTTCCTTTGTGAAAAATCCACAGATTTATACACACGCACAGGCACATATGATTGCTAACTTTAGAGCCAGTTCTCTCAAAAGTTTTATTACACTCCTGCTACAACATCCCTACTTTAGTTGCACCTGCGGTCTCCAAACTTCCCAGTCTTGTACTTAACAATATTTTGATGTATTAATTTATTTTTACTGAAGTTTATTGAACCCAAATTTGAATTTTTAACATAAATTTAAAATATATTGTTGAAAATATATGCAATTCTGGACATTTTTACGCATTAAGGGGGTGATTCTCATAGATACATCACATCAAATGTATGCAGTATATTTTATATGAAAACGTAAATGACAAAAACAATTGCTATGCATATCCTTCTCACATTTATGTCAGTAATCTACTGCAAAAGTTTCAAATTTATAACTTCAAATTTGATTTCTTTTACCCTATTCACCAGCAGTGCTTTGCCTTAAAAACACCTTCTTTTACAGTTGTTTTTTTTGACCACACATGTGAGTTAGAGCGCAGGGATACTGAAGGGGTTATTCAGACCCCAGAGAGCCATTGTCCCATGTCCTTCAGCGGGACGCTGCCACAATAGAGCCTATCTCAGCGAGACTGTGGGATGGTGAATGAAGCGTATCGAAGTGGAAATCACATTCGGACCGTTAGCCAATGTCTTGCCAAACTGGACACTATGTATGTTTGTTTGTGCGCGCTCTCAGTCGTGCAGGAGTTTTTCATCGTAGACAAAGGTTCTTAAGCCTTCATCTTCATAGAGCTCTTTAGCAGTCTATTGTCCATAACTAGCAACTTTAATTGGATTTATACCTTTAACTGTGTTCTTTTGGCGGAGTGTATTTTTCTAACAATAAAAACAACAGAAACATGTTTTAAGTAGGAATGCACTGATCCGATATTGGCATCAGATATCAGAGCCGATAATGGAAAAAATACAATACTGGGTATTGGCTACAAATATCCGATACTGAACCGATACATGTTTTGGCTCTCACCGGTTTAAAAACATAACTTTCACCAACTAAATCTACGTGAATGTGGACATGCTGTATTTTGAAGGACAGAACCTGGAGAATTAAGTCACTGAGTTAGTAACTTTTGATAGCCGCGCAAAATGCTGCAGCTACTGTAGCTACTGTAGCAACAGAATGCTAATGCTTGCGGCAGCATCCTGCTAATCCAGGCTGCAGGGTTGCTAGGACTGGGCAGCCAAACCCGCCCAAAAATATCTGAAAAACTTTTCAGAAGATTTTCAATATGTTTTACTAGTAAACAGAGCCCATGTGCTCCTGCGATGATGAGAAACCGCCCCTTTCTCCCTCTCTTATTGAAAAAAACAGCTCTCAGAGCCTTGGATTTGAGATTTTGTTATTTGAAATAGTGATTATGATAAAAAAATAAGATATAAATATCCCATTTTACATTGAAAACAACAAGGCAAAGAAACGTCGACAGTTTTTTTCACCCACGGCAAGGCTTAAAATGCTGCCCTATTCCATGGTTTAACCACGGACCTGGCAACCCTGCCAGGCTGGGACATAAACTATAGTTAGATCACCTAAAGTAGCCTAATGAAACAAAATAGCCACTGCTGGAGTGGCCAATTGTTTGTATTTTAGTTTATGAAATGCTGTTAAAGAATGACTGATCTAACATACTGTATTTTTAAAGCACAAGTTGTAATGATCAGATTACTCTTTGTGAGTTGTTCATATGTAACCTAAAAGCCTGATCCGTACCCAAGGATACTATTTCAACTTGGATAGACTCACACAGACAAAAGCAGTGATTAGGAAGATTTATTGACATGTATATTGGTTTTGGCGATCAGATCCCGGCGGTAGACATGGATGTATAAGTCAGTGTAGATAAACAGCTTGGAGTTAGGGATGTCTTTCCCCGGAGCCTGGACTCTGGTGGTGGTATGGAAGACCCGGGAAGATGCAGCAGGTAGAAGCCATGACGGAAGAGGCGGAGATGGGGTGGAGGCGGGTCGCAGCTGGGAAGGAAACGGATCATGATTGCTGGGGCTTAAAAGCGGGACCGAGGGCGATGATTGGCTGCTACGGAGGTGCGGCTCTTGCGCTGATGGCTGAGGTGGAGGTGTGGCCCTCTCGGAAGCAATCATTGGCTGGAGGTCGGTGATGCTGAAATTAGTCTACCAGGTTGAATTAACGCCTAGGCTTCATTTAGTGTAGAATGATTTTCGATTACCGTTTATTCATAGATATATTTAATTGATCTGTAACATCTTGTTTGCAAGAAAAGAAAATACTTTATTGATCTCAAAATGGAGAAAAGAGGGACATTCACTTTTTCACTCAAAGCAGACTCTTTTAAGAAAGTTTCTTGGTATCAGTTAATATTGGATATCGGCAGATACCCAAACCCCAGTTATCAGTATCAGAAGCAATAAAGCTGGATCGCTGCATCTCTAGTTTTAAGATATCCACAAAGCTCAATTAAAGATTCTCTATTTTCAAATCTTGAGTGAAGAAGTAGCACCTATGCTAAAAACAATTAGCCTAGCGTGGTGGCTAATATTGTAAACACAGGGCAGCTCAAATAGGGCAGCGCACTTCCGCGCAGCAGGTTCTGGTGTTAAAATAGACAGCGAAACATGGGTCTCTTACGCTTTTACGCAAAAAATCCAAGCATTGTGGCGGTTCATGTTGTTGTTCACATTATAGACACAAGGATCACGATAAGCAGAAGGATAATGTGAAACAGATTTTTATATATTGTGCCTATTTAAATGCTTTTTTCATTCACATAGCACCAGTCTATAGCATACTACAATGATGACGTAACCTTCTGTTGGTCTGTATATGCAGTAAATTAAAATAACTGCCTTGAATATAATTGCTCTCTCAAAATGGCTGTACTGAACATCTTGAAATAGGCCTCTGTTTCTTTAAGAAGCTTTACGACACGCCCCCTTCAGCACACTGCTGTGGCATCTAAACAACACTACTGTGCGGGGAGGGGGCTCTGCTGAGCTGAGGAGCAGTGGTTGGTGGCTTGGCTGGTGACGAAAGGTCCAGAGGCGTCTCCAGGAGGTGGGGGCGTTCCTAGGAGGACTGAGGCATAGCTACACCTAAAATGGCTGCCGTCTAAGTTTTTACTGATTACTCAAAAATATGTGAATGAGCCAAGGCAACACTCCAGGCATGTGTTTAATGAGGGAATGACATAATAACATGATATAAAGCTTGAAAAAGTCGATTTTACATAATACCCCCTCTTTAACTAATTTCCAAATACCCATTGTAAGCAACAACAAAACAATCTCATTAAAGTGTTGTAACGTGAAAAATGGCTTTTAATTACAATAATTATTGAAAACAATGTAATCTAGTAACAAAATTGTACATTTGTTTGAATGTCTTTGTTATTATTATTTATTTATTTTTTACAAATATTTTATTTTTTTTGACCTATTAGTTTCTTTGCCATCATTTAGTGTAGACCAGGGGTCTCGAACTCATTTGGACTGGGGGCCACAAATGCAAACCCAGTGTTGGTCGGGGGCCGCATCAGACGAATCCTTTTTATTAAGTCAATTATGATTTAGCAACTTTTTATTGTTTGCTGTAACCTTAAAAATGTATACCTTATAATAGACTGTACATTAACTATCTGCACATTTTTAAACTTCCAGAGGTTTCCAATTGGCCAAACATTTGCTGAGCTTCTAAATTAGAAATTAATACAGACTTAGACAATTAATGTTTTTGTAATTAATCTAATTTTGGTTCAGGTAAATTGGTTCAGGGCATCAGTGAATGATCTTTCAGGAGTCAGGTCCAGTTTCTGTCTGTTAGCCTATTTAGAAAGAAATGCAAAATGTAATTCAAATGTCATTTTAATTTAGTGTAGAAAGGCCCAACCAGGGACTGGAGCTGATAATAAGCACTAGCAATAAGTTTCACCTCATGTAAATAATGTGGAGTCAGTGGCCTCAGGCCTTTTTGTGACCTACAGTTAGATAATGGATGGGTCTTATATTTTTTACTATCAAGTTGCTGTAATTATTTGCAGTATTTTTATACATTTCCATATTCTCTATTTTTAATGTAACTATGGATCATGTGTTCGCACGTGTCCTTAAGATTAAATTAATTGATATGTGCTTCTTGTGTGAGCACACAATGTTGCTCTGAGAGAGATGGAGAGAAAAGGCTCCTCACTTTACTGTTCTGATAGCCTGGTTTTTACCAAACCCTCGTACTCATTTCGTTTCGTACATGTAGGGAAATTATAATTGACCGGAGTTTACGGATGGCTAAGGCCAGGCTACTGTTGTGATGCTTTTAAACACTAATTACGATGTGTTCGCTTTGCAAAGTCATAAAGGTAAAGATGGTAAAGGTGCTTATTGTCATGCTGCAGTAACTTTTCCAGCACATGTTTAGCTGAACAACTAAAGTTTCTCCATCGCGTTCTGACAGTCTCCCACCTGTTTCAGAAGCTCCTCTCACAGTCCGCTGCTGTTAGTCCGTTTCTGTGTTGAAAACAGTTTATAAATCATCTGCAAAAGCGCTGCATCTCCCTTCCCTGTCGCGTCCGCAGCGGCATTGGCGCTACCGCGCGGTGCCTCATGGTAAATGTAGTTCTAACGTGTTTAATGCAATTTACCGGCGGGCCGCATGTTATATAAATAAGAAATCATCTCGCGGGCCGCAAAAAATTATCTCGCGGGCCGCATTTGGCCCCCGGGCCGATGTCTGAGACTCCTGGTGTAGACGATGTAACCTGAAAATGAAAACGATGACTCGCACATTGTTGTTTGCATGTTTGCAATGTTTACATCAGTTAATATTCATCAATAGATACAAAATCTTGAACTAGTTTCCATCCAGTATGATTGTCACAACATGTATTAACCGCACGGACTACTTTTCTTTTTCTTACACGCACAAAAACGTTGTTGTTTTATGGAAATACCGTCCTCTCTAGCTTTGTTTATGCTGCTTTTCATTGACGCACCAGAACCGAAACTTGCTTTTGCCGCAAAGCATTACGGGGATTCAAAAGTGCCCTATGATGGGGCCACTCAACATTATATCCATGTCCTCTTTGGAGTACAAATGTGCGCATTGCGGGTTACAGATGACGCTTGGGTGTAAATTGTGGGCAGCTAATGTGCTCACATGAATCATTTCTTCTAATAACACACACTCTTTATGCAATGAGGTGCTGTCTTTAGAGGCCTCATTACAGCATGGGCCCAGGGCGATAGCATGCTCTGCTAACGCAACGCCACATCGCTGGATATTGCGTCGCTCCTCCTGAACATTTGCATCACTTTTTCCTATTATTCTCACATTGCTTTCTATAGGTGTTCACCCAGACGCATCACGCAGAAGTGTAGTTTTATCTTTATGTGTTTGGAAATACAAATAAATTATTAAAATACCTTATACGAACGTATGCCAATTGCCCACAAATGCTTTTTCGCTTAAATTCAGACATAAATTATACCTGTAGCTAAATGAGGCGCAGATTGAGCATGTTCAACCCTGCTTTTAGACACTTCAACATTATTTTTTACTAGGCTTTCAAATCTAAAATAATGTAAAAAGGCGCTTCATCAACCATCACTGTGTTGGTCTTGACCTTGTTCTGAAGTTGAGCCCCTTCTTCAGCCAGCAGTACAGTAGATCTTATTCATGTTTAAAAGATTATACAAGCCATCATTTTTTTGCTAACAAATCAATGGCACCTTAATAAATGCGTTTTGGAGCACAGAACCGCTCTAAACAGGCTCAGTAATGTTTTGTTGGCTTTAAAAATGCAGTGATGTTTCATGTATTACAAAACTAAATCCAGGAAATACAGTTCCGAGAGGGTTAACAGAAAAAGAAAATAGACAGGATTGCCCAAAAATCTGTGAATATTGGTCAACAGCTAAAAAATGTAGATTTTGCGTAGATTTCTAACAGTTCCTATTTCAGTCTTTTCACAAAGGTCAAAGCTCCTCGCTGTGGATAAAGTGCCCTGTATCTAAATTTAAAACATAAATCAATTGAAGTATTTTCCATTATGTTGCAAAATCATTCAACTCTACAATATATTGTCCAGTAGTCCAATTCGTTAGATCTGTGTAAAATACGACGAGGCTGTTCCCAAAGTACGGTGGATCATGTGTCACCTTCCTCCAGTGAGATTTCCACCGAGAGAATATTCTAATGCTTCAGCGCACGCCTCACTGCCCAGTCAGATTCCTCCGCTAGATCATCTCCCGCCCTGATTGGTGGCCGTGTGGTATCCGACCGGAGAACTCCTCACACCTCGGCTATTTGTCATGTTTCTGTCGTGTAACCTTGAAAATCTGGCGGAGTGATATTAACTGGAAGCACCCTTGACGTACAGTAGATTTGCAGGCGGGTGTTGGATGGAATAAGCCATGCCATTGTTTTTTTTGTTTTGTTTTTTATTGGAATAGTCTTTTGAAAGATTATTTATATGCTAACACGTTTGATGTTTTGGCTTTTCAAAACTATTTACATTTTTTTGTATTTTTTATTGTTTTATTGCTCGAAAAATTTGTCCTCTGCATTTAACCCATCCTTCGATGCCGCTGAGGCAACCCGTAAGGAGCAGTGGTCGACGGCAGTGCCGCGCCCGGGGACCCATCTCCATGATGTGGGGCCAGGTTGATGGTCAGAATCACCTGGCTGGAGGATTCACCTATTGCACATGTTTTTAGCGGTAGGGGAAACCGGAGTACCCGGAGGAAACCTACGCAGACACGGGGAGAACATGCAAACTCCACACAGAAAGGCCCTGTCCAGGTGGGAATCGAACCCGGGACCTTCTAGCTGTGAAGCGGAGGCGCTAACCACTGCGCTACCGTGCCGCTATTTACATAGTGTGATTTTCATGAACATATGGGATTATGTTGGAAACAAAAAAGGGTTAATTAACTCAAACTATTTTAAATTCTTGAAAATGGCCACCCATTGGCCTTTTCTCAATGAGCTTCATAAGGTTGTCATCTGAAATGGTTTTTAACAATCTGTGACGTGAAAACCATTTCTCAAGCTCATTGAGAAAATGTGGAAAGTGTGCAAAAGTAGTAATCAAAGCAAAAGGTGGAGAATCTATTTCACCGTTTTACATTAAAAACATTCCATATGTATTCATTCATAGTTTAAAGAGCAACTAAACACCAAATCAAGTTTTTTTACTGATAAACTGTCTCAATGGGTGTCTCATAGTGTTGTCCACTGGTCCCTGACAATATTCTGACATTATAGCGCAAACATTTATCAAATCCTAACTTGAAACTGAAAACGAATGGGTTGCGCCCCCTTCAGGGTAAACTCTGCTACTAAATTAGAATTTCCTGATAGACTGGAGACGTGTCCACGGCCTCCACAAAACGTCATAAGCCGCACCAGCTCCACACATCGTCACCAGGTGCTGCCCATTGTCCTGCCCCTGTACCTGTGGTTTATAACCAAGTCCCTCCCACGTAATCTGTCTGCTGTGATTGTGCCAATGCAAAGGCCCACACACCGCCCACACACTCACCCCCGCATGTCACCCCCAAACTTCAGGGACCGCCTCTTTCACGGCAATTTTTGACTTTTGTTTGTGGGTGTGGAAAGGCTTTGGCACGCCGTTTAGGTACTCTTTAATGCCTTCACTCAGAATCTACCATTTAAAGAAACAATACATTAAAAAAAGCATTTCCAAACTTTTGACAGTCTGTTATGGCATTCAGGTTTGGTTTGGAAATCTATCAGTGCTGTCCAAAACCAAACTTTCAAATCTTTTGAAAACTGAATCAGGTTTATCCCTTAACTTCCCTCTATTTAAAGTCTCTGGCCAGACAGGCTCAGAAAATGGTAAGTCAATCAGAATGTGTAGGTGCATTTCATTACTACCATGTGTCAAGACAAATTTCCCCATCGAGGAACAATAACACCATACCATAGCAGGTTTACCTTTTTGCGGACCAAGTAAGATACGAGCCACCATTTTTAGCTAATGGCCTGCTAACAAGTCAATGGCGCCATGGTTAGCACAGTGTGAGCGCAGGACAACTTTGTGATTGTTTAATAATTAATAAACAATGCAGAGGGTACTTCCTGCTTCTGTCTACAACACAGCAAGATCCAGGAAATACATTTTTGGTAGATAAGTAGAAGAAGAAATTTCTAATCAAGCATTTGCTCAAAAATGTTAATGAAATAAAATATTACTCCAAGTATTTTTTTTTTTTTCTGTCACGGGAGTGTTATGATATGGCTAAAAAGCTCAAAAAAAGTTTCGATTTTGCATTTAAATTGATTCACTCCTCATTGTACCAGCAAATTGAGACCTTGTGCCCTCTGCTGGTAACAGTGGTGCATGAAACAAACCCTGGGAGGAGTTGCTTTGGCTAGTTTTACATAGAAGTACCACATGAAATGGTACTAAGGCGTCCAAAAGTAATGGAATTTTGTAATTTGTTTCTTATCCTAAGGTTAGGTTAGTCTTTAGGCACATTTATTGAAATGTATAATGTAACGATTGTTTTGTATGCGTCTTCTGACAGATTAACTCTCTCACAAATGGCTTCCGACACTTATATTTTACCGGATGGGATGGTGCTCGCCTAAAGTCATTTGATGGATTGCCTCTCGAGTCAGAAGTCAAAGGTGAAGGTTGCGTCCCAGTGATAAATGATCCGAGCTTCCAAGAGACACTTTCTGCCAAATGCCGCAGAACCCCGTCTTCTCTGAATATGATATTCCGGGATTTCTTGTCCAGCACAAAGCTTTCCTGGACTTGCACCGCTTTGATTATTTCCCTGTGAATTAGCTGTTTTAATCTACAAGGCTCCGTGGTTTATTGAAAGTCTTATGCATTCATGTCATAGCGGGGTAGAAGTAAACATGTGTGTACAGGGCTAATTTCACGGAGAAATAACAGGAGTTTTTCAGGTAATAGATGGGGGTACGGGGAAAAAAAAACCATTAAAAGCCCCAAGGGAAGACCAGATATAGATGCTGTGTACTGTGAAACGCTTACCACACAGTCACTTTACATCACGGGCAAGGAAATCTATTTAATGGGTCAGGTAGAACGTTTAATCAAGCTGACAGAATCGATTTACCGTGTGTAAAAATCTCTTTTAACATGGAAATTTTTATTGTCGTTGCATTTTCAAACATGTTTATGTGGCCCAAATGTATTCCCTGTATTTGACCCGGAAGGATTGCCCTTTTTTTATGAATGTATTTCTTATTTCAGATCCATTTTGTGTATAGTGTATTTACTGCTAGAATCCCAAGTTCCATAACTCCGTGTAGCGGCCCCCCCTCATCAGCCACTGCACAAGATGATGAACAAAATAAATTTAGCTCAAGAGAAGACTTGGTTTGAGAGAGGAAGATAGAAAGCCCTGCTCTTAATCAGAATGAAACCTTTTTTATCCCACCGTGAGTTAAACACTGTCCGTGTCCAGTGTCCCGAGAGAAAGAGATTATAGCCTACAGCCGGTCCCGCTGTGGCTAAAACACGATCTAAGCAAAAGCACAGTTACAGAGCAGCATACAAGTGCAAAGCCACATATTTGGCATCCCTGCCTTGGATACAACCTCTTTATTTCAATATCCGTCCATTTCAAGTTATGTATCGGGACTTTAACTGCTGGGTCGCTGCTGGTGAATAAATCTAAAATACTGTGCTGCCTATAACGTGAACCCTGTGTTTTACGCCAAATCAACTTTTTTTAATTCAAGCTTTTTCCCATGTTACAGTGTCGTCCACTCAACAAAAACACACTTGGAGCCATTGATGCATATTTGACACATGTTTTTATTTTCTGCTGCAACTGTTCCAAAGCGCAATTTACAGTGCACATTGGACTGTAAACTATCAGACGTTGTTATTGTTATTTGTTAAATGACCAAAATACTTGTAAAAAACACAATACCCCACACTTTAACTTCACTCAACAAATCTGAATAGTGGCACGTGTTGTATTTGACTGAAGGTAGGAAGGAAGCTGAACTTTCCCCTTCCCTCACACTGCTTCATCCTCTTATGTCTATATGTTTTTGATATCGCTCAGGATTTCAGTTTGAAACATACTCCTGGAATCATTTTATTAAGCAATATCAAAGCAACAATGTGCCATAGAGTAGGTCAGTGTGTGCGTGTGTGTGTGTGTGTGTGTGTGTGTGTGTGTGCGTGTGTGTGTGCGTGCGCGTGCGTGTGCATCTGGACTCAGCCGCTTTTTAATGCATGAGGAGGTTTTAGCGGCGTTCCCCTCACGTTTCGTCGCGACGTCTGTGTTTGTTTTATTGATGAAGAGAAGGGGCTCAGGGACTTTGTGGAGAAGACGTTACTTCCGCTCTACTTGCCCCGCACACTCACCCAATCCAGGCTTTGGCATTGCCCTGAGAACGCATGCATTTATCTCGAAGGCATTCCTGTTCCTGTTTTTATGTCTATCTTTTCATTCTAGTCTCTACTTTTAATGTTTACTTAATTGTTGTCCTATCTGCGCCCTCTGAACTGCCTGCTCTACACACAACGCAAGGCCACTGTCTACTACTGCTGTATTATCTCTTGTTTCTCTTGGGACAGAATTTTCAAAATGTCTAATTTGACCTCAGGGGCCGAAGACTGAATGTATTAAGTGGTCAAGAAGCCAAACTTTGCGTGAAGAAATCATAGGCAGATAGATCTTTTACTTCCCTAGACTGAGGATACAGTGGGAGGAAAATGTATGTGAATGCTTTGGAATTTCTCAAATTTCTGCCTAAATTGGTCATAAAATGTGGTAAACAGTGTCTGCTTAAACTTAAACCACCCAAACACTTTTATATTTTTAATGGCCATAACATGTAAATATTCACAGGGCAGGGAGGAAAAAGTAAGTGAACCCAGGAATCTCGCTGAACTGGAACAGTTTTGTAAAGAGGAATGGTCTAAGATTCATCCTGAGCGTCTAATCTTCAACGACAGAAAAGCAGTTATTGCTGCAAAAGCCAGCTGTTGTGAATGTCTCAGGTTTTTCTGCAAAATATCTTGATAAACTTGTGATAGCAAGATGTCCAGGTCCCGAGGCAGCAAAGCAGCACCACACCTGCCCCAGACTTCACAGTGAGGATAGGGTTTTGATGTTGCTGTGCTGTTCCATTTTTCCTCCACACATGACGTTGTGTGTTCCTCCCAAACTATTCAACTTTGGTCTGCGAAAGAGCACTTGGATACTCCACAGAACTACTGGCAACTATACTGCACTGATTAACCCAAAGTTGAATTCTTTGGGCGAAACACACAACGTCATGTGTGGAGAAAAAAATGAAACAGCACATCAACATCAAAACCCTATCCCACAGAGCGCGAGACATGATGAGACACCACACACTGCCCATTTTTTGTAAAGTTTTGAGTCACGTGTGACATCTACAAAAGACTTACAAACGCAAGTTCCGGACCCAAGTAAAATGTTGGATCATAGACAAAATACATACAAGACAGAAATGCGAACAATTGAAGTAGTTTAGTTTGATGCTCCAGCACAAGCCAGGGAGAGAGCGCTGGCTGCGAGGGGTGAGGAGCGCCTCATGGGCTGATTTAACATGTTTGTTACTTGCGATTTGAGGTTTTGGTTTTGGCAGTGACACCACACACATGAGGAGCGTCACGACAAAGAATGGTTTGCGAGAAGGGCTCATTCGGCCACACATTACATCTTAAAACATACATTTCCCCATTCCCTTCAAATTGTGTTTAAAATGCTTACAATGTTTTTCCACAGAGCGCTCTTTGATTACGATGGCGCAGAGGCGGACTCCAGCGCCCCCAGCCAGCTGTTGGGCTTCCGATTCGGCGATATCCTCCACGTGAGCAGCGCCGGAGAGGAGGAGTGGTGGTCTGCACGACATCTCAACCCCCCGCCCCCAGCTGCCCCGAGGTGGGGGTCATACCCAGCCGCAGGAGGTCAGTGTTGCAGCATATGCTCACTCACATTACACAGAAGAGGAAAGAGGCATTCAACTTGAGAGGAGAATCGAATTTCCTGGGTTTACCTGACAATCCTGTTCTTGTCTTGTTTATCTAACTGCAGTGACTGACTCAAAGTGCGTGAATCAGTGCTTAATTTGATCCCCCGTTTCCCCCATTTTTCAGTTTTTCAGGGTAAAGTTTCTGGGAACTATTTTGGAAGATCCGGCAAAAATTTGAAATAGAGATGCACCGATCCAGCTTTTTTGCTTCCCATACTGATACCGATACTGGGGGTTTGAGTATCTGCCGATATCCGATATTGACCGATACCAAGAGATTTTCTAAAAAGTAGTTGCTGTGACTGAAAAAGTTGGTCCTCTTTTCTCCATTGTGAGATCAATATAGTCTCATTGATGCTATCAATTATAGACTATTGATAAACTGTAATGGGAAAACATTAAACAAGAATAAGTGGACCTTTCTACACTAAATGTATGGTTATTTAGGTTACATTAATATGAACAACTCACATAAATTGATCTGATCATTACAACTTGTGCATAACTAATATGTTAGATCAGTTTCATTAACTGTATTTCATATACTAAAATACAAACACTTGGCCACAGGTGATCCACTCTGTCCCAGCCTTGATTAGTTGCCTTTAGCATTAGCTTGCTGCCGCTAGCTTTAGCATGCTGTTGCTAGCCGCGGCAAATTAACTCAGTGATTGAATTCTCCAGGTTCTGAGCTTCAGAATGACATGCAGCATACCCATATTCACTTAGATTTAGTTGGTGAAAGTTTTTTTTTTTTTAAAGCAGTGAGAGACAAACTGGTATCGGTTCAGTGACAGATATTTGTAGCCGATGCCCGATATCGTATTTTTCAGGTATCAGCTCCAATTTCCAATACCAGTATTGGATCGGTGCATCCCTAATTTGAAACGATAATGGTGTTTAATGAGAGTGATCCAGTAACTCTTTTGGCCTGTTTCCCGAATCCATCACATCAATCCAAAAGTGTTCTGACTTAATTACAAACCAAGCACTAGGTTGAAGTGTCTTTCCCAAGGTCACAATTACAGCCAGTTTAGAAACAGGAAATGGCCTAAGACACAAACGTTGATCTAATAAACAGTCGCCATAAGCATCAGGAGCAGATTGTGCTGCTGGTCCTTGGGGGTTTTGTCTCTTTCACCCATTCCAGCACAGGACATGGCACATTAGGCACAACCTCTCCCACTGGGTCTCTTAGCGCTGTATCAAAAATACATTCACGCTCTTGTAACGTCTTACGCTCAGACATCATTCCCTTTCAGCCTAATTATGACATGCTATAAAATAACGCTTGAACTCATATATTTCCTGCTGGATGAAGATGCGACGCACTTACACTGTGGCTCAACGCTTCCCGGCCCGCACAGCTTTGAAGTGACTTCTTATTAAAAATACAAGGGGGTTGACCACCTAACACCAGTCTAGTCTGTGCAGAAATCCCGGTGTGGAGGGATTAGGCTGAGAGGAGCTGTCATAGCGGATTAAATGCCTGTGGGTTTCCTTGAGATTGGGCTCATGCCTAAGCGCTCTGCACGGATACATTTACATTTATGTGTTCTCCATTTGCATACAGTGTGTAGAGAGTGGCTTTTTACTCCTCTAGACCAGAGCCTCAGTTAGCGGGGATTGTGTGCTCCCAAAGTTTAGAAAATCTTTTGGACAGTCGAGCTTCTCCTTCAGAGGGGCTACACTGTGGAACTCTCTCCCCACTGCACTAAAACTGCAGACTAATATCAACATCTTTACCAGAGCTTTTTACCAGCTTAAACAGTGGCTCAAATCGGGCCAAACTTGTTCCCATGTGTAAAATGTGCCTTATCTTGTTTAATAATGTGTTTTATTGTTACCTTGTTTCTTAATGTGTTTTATCTTTGTAACCTAAAAGCCCCCTATGGACAGGTGTTGAAAATTAGCACATGTGCTATAACACTTTAAACAATGCATCTGGTTCGTCCAATGTTAATTGCTATGTCCATATTAAATAAATAAATAAATGAAATGAAAATGACTGAGACCTATTGTGACAAACTAAATATGAATATGCAGAATAATGCTCCAAATGTTGAAGAATCACCATGTTGGGTCGCCACCATTTTGGCAAACAAAAAATTAGCCTTACCCAGATAAAGTATGCTACATTTTAAGCAATAGTGGCTAAACTTGAAAGGGCCTCGATCTCGCAAAATTGACTTTTTTCAGCTTTTAAACCATGTCGTACTGTATTATTATATCCCCATCTTCATATGTTTGAGTAATCCTTAGGGCTGCACGTTTTCAAGTTTTTCATTAACCGTTAACCGAGGCCCTTAGCGGTTAATACTCGGTTAACCATTAGTGTGCGCACTAACCAACCCCCACCACCCCGCACGCCGCCCCCTCCGTTACGTTATACTGACAGACGCGAAAGGGTTTTTTCATTATTAACACCTTTATTAAATAGATGGAACACATTTAAAACTAAATTAATTTATAGAAATAAAACGCAGTGGTAATGACAGAGCAGTCAAAGTAGGTCACTGACTTGCGTTCACATGGCCCTACAGTATTTTTATTTATTTACCTGCAGTCATTTAGCACGCTTTTTTTAAACATTGTGCAAAGAAACAGTCATTTATGCGTATAACAGCAACAACACTTATCTCTCCACCACGTTTTAACAATAACGAGAAAGGCGAATTTTGAGTTTTTAGCTTACCTAGCTACCTCCTAAGTGATGCCCGGGTGTCGGATGTTGAGATGGTACAACAACAAAGTTGAAGTATATCTAGCACTGCAATGCAATACTTTCATTTTGATCCATCATTCTTGGTTGTAAAGCGCTCCCACGCTGTGCTGTTTATGGCCCGCTTCATATTGAAAAGTTAAACTAGCTAGCCATGCACGATGACGGCTTCTCTTGAACAAATGTTTGGGAGCGCTCTGGCGGTCTCTGGTGGTCAAAAATGTATTACAGGTATTTTAGATGGCACGGCAAATTATACACGCCAGTTAACAGAGCAAAATGCTTTTACTCGGTTACGCAATATTTAACGGTTAACCGGTTAATCGGTTAACCATGGACACCCCTAGTAATCCTACAGTCCCCTGCACAGAGTAGTCTCTTGACTTCTGATTTTGACAGATCCGACAGTTTGAATTCCTTCCTTTTATAACTACATTTTATACATCCTCAATACTTGGGTGTTTTCTTGACACGTATATTATTTGAAGGTATAGTGAGGGGTGGTGAACACGCAGCTCTTGGCCAATCAGAGTGCGGCTCTTTGCCTGATTGGATATGTTTAATATAATGCAGCTCTTTGCATAAGAATTGGTACATATTTCCCATAGACCGTAACAGTCTTTAAGAATCTTGACGAAAAAATCAGTGGAAATACGCAATGTCAGTGACTTTTCTGTGTTGTAATCGTAACAAATGCAACATAAAATAGAATCTCAGACGCCCTCCAGAGATTGCCAACTTTAATTAGGAAGTAGAGTTCATGAATAAATCAAATGCTGTCCCAGTCAGAGCAGAACAGCACAAAAGGTCAGTTTATTTGATATAAATTGATTTCAGTCTTGGTGAGGAGTAAAACCATTAAATCTAATACAATTATTGAAAAGAAAAGAAAAAGGCCAGGCAAAAAGTAATTATATTTAATCACAATAAACTACCACCCCTGGATCTCGCGAATGGTCCGTGCCTTTGTGGCTCTTCACAGGATCATTTCGGCCTTTACATCTATAGATTGTATACTTATTTTAATACATGGTGTCTTTTCATGACTTTTGCTTTTCAGAGCGGAGAAGAAAGAGCGATCGCGGCTGAAGACTGTCCGAGTGAACAAGACTCAGGACAGATCCGTGAGTAAGGGTGGGAACCTCTGGGTACCTCATGATTCGATACGATACGCAATACATGGCTTACGATAACGATTATCTCACGATACCCCAATACTGCGATAATCGATATATTGCACAGAAATTACCTACGATACATCACGTAAAAAAAAATGCTACTTTTAACCTTTTATTTTAACATACTACATATTATTCATCATTTACATGTATTTTCATGTGCTTTGTACCACTTTTATAAATGATCCCTGACTTAAACACTGAAAAAGGGTCTTTAGGTCTGTCAGTGACTTCATTTACATTTAAATAAACAAGAAACCACAGTCCTATTTAAAAAGTAATAAATCAACCTCAAATTAATCTTCTTTATAATTATAAAAACTATCATTAAAAGTAATTTATTTGTGTGACAGTGTTTGGTCCAAGTGCTTAAAACTGTAGTGCTGCCCCCTGCTGTCCTGACTGAATTCTTGATCATTGTTGGCCTCTATTGACTCTGAAAACAGTGGAGCACTGCTGCCTCATTAGTATGCATGACGTTGCTAATTAATATGCATGACGTCATCAAAAGTATCGATATCGGAACAAAAGTATCTGTATCGTATCGTCTTGCGAAATATCGTGATGTATCGGAAAACCGATATATTGTCACACTCCTATCCGTGAGTGGAAATGACAACACTTCACACAATTGGCACTTCCACATACACGTAGGGCTTAGTCCGCCTATAGCTCGCAAGGGCCCCGCTTGAATGGTAACTACAACTATGGATTAATGCTGCATTAGAGCTTGTGCAGATTGGGAAGTGCAGGTGTGTTGGCCCTGGTGAGGATCTCATGACTGCAGTCTCACACTCACAGTGCTGTGTTTGTTCACACTTCTGACTAAGTGACGAAACACTCCAGTAATAGAACCACACAAGCACCTCTAACAGAGAGGCCCTCGGCTAATGCTCAAGGATCACCTTGAAAATAAAGTTTAAGACCCGCAGCTTTAGAGGGCGAGGGTTTTCCACAGTTCGCTCTCTAACTCGACCGAGGCTTGAGTACCTGACTGTGTGTGGCCTAATTTATTAAAGTCCAGGATAAAGGCCTTATACCAGATTTCTGTGTGTGTGTGTGTGTGTGTGTGTGTGGTGTGTGTGTGTGTGTGTGTGTGTGTGTGTGTGTGTGTGTGTGTGTGTGTGTGTGTGTGTGTGTGTGTGTGTGTGTGTGTGTGTGTGTGTGTGTGTGTGTGTGTGTGTGCGCGGAGGAGCGCCTACATTTTAATGGATCATGTTTTTAGTTTCCGAACCTTTCTAACACATGCCTAAGGCAAGGCAACTTTATTTATACGGCGCATTTTGTACACAATGAAACTCAATGCGCCCCTAACATCCCAATTCTTCACAGGGATGAGTTCATAAGCTTGTTTTATACCTTTCAGCGCAGAATACTGCCATGTTAATCTAAACCAGTGGTTCCCCCTACCTCTAGGATCTTGCCAATATCACTATAAAGTGCCCAACTAAACTAAGATGATTAAGTATTAATAGTGTGTTGTGTTTAAAATAAAGCTAAATTACTCTCAAAGTCATACCTTTTATTGAGAAACATTATTCAAACAAACTTTCTTTTTCTTATATTAACTATATGACTTGATTGTTTTTTTGTTGTTGTTTTGTTTTTTTTAATTAATGCTGGTAACCAATAATGTATTGTGACTATATTAGTATAAGAATAGATTATGTGGGGTAATTGTTATTGCCATTGTTATTGCTATTGCCGTTGTGTTATTATCATCATTATACTAATAACAATATATTTTATTCAATATATTTTATTCTTAGAAACAAACTAAATCGATTCAGACAGCGGTATTGGTATTGGTGCTGATGGTAATAAAAAGGAAATATATCCTTAGAAGCTATAACATGTACATAACCATGTACTCTGCATTCAACATAACCCGTAGTACAGGGCAGACAAGTGGAGGCCGGCTGCTCGAGGAAAGCGTCTTCTGGCAGCAGACTCCCTAGTCTTGTCTCTTTTAATGCACAGCATACTGTAGGACACTTAACAAATGATGGTCCGGTTGCTCGGGGGCTGCTCCCCTCTGGCAGCAGGTCCAGACAGAGAAAAAAGAAAAAAGAAAAGAAGAACCTCGATTCTTTTTAACACACATCATTAAGATTAATCTTGTTATCATGAGCATCAATCGGTCTGTTATTACTATACTCTTCATGAATAAATGTGGATTATGTTATGTATCATTCAAGCACTTTGATACAAAGTAATGCTATATGGGTTGTGATGATGATGATGAATAACAGTAATAGTAACATGGTAATAAATAAGGTATAAGAAACAAAATATATTATACACTTGTTATAAAGTGTAACATACTGTAAATGTTGACTTGATGTGATGCCTTGTTGCATTTGTTGTGAATGTGTAGCCAACTTGGTTATTTGGTGGGACAATGGGGACTAGGCATTGTTATTGTTGCAACCACATTGTTATTATTTAAGTATATGAATCGGGAGTGGGAGTCAATAAGGAGTCAATATTTATTTTTCTCTCGCTTTGTGCCAGTGTTATGTAGCTCGAAATAAAATATTCAAATCAAATCAAAATAATATTAAAATTCTACTGGTTTCACATTCGTTTTTAATCTGAAATAATTCCAAGTACCCCGTACCCCTGGTTGGGAAACCCTGATCTAAACAACTACAGTAAGGCTTTAGCACAGCACACCATTATTTGTTCTTCTTTTTCCCACAAATGGTGACATTTAACCCATTCCACCCGTATCCAGATCTTGGGTTGGATTAATGGTTACTTTTAGGTTGAGGATTAGGTTATTGTGTTTTTGGTTGATGGGGGTTAAACCCACCCATAAAGAGCGAGAACATGAAAACTGCACACAGACATTATCATCAGGGACTGCGAATTGAGCTCAGGACGTCTCTCTGTGAGACAAGACTTATTAACATTCAGCAGTCCTTACTCTCCAGCTCGATACACTTATCAGAGTTGAGATGTGGTCACCTGCTCCTCACAGGTTGTCACAATAAAAAGGTTTTTCAACTGGATGCACAGCGCACCAAGGTCTTTTTTCACAGTAATCTGGAGGCAAATTTTATTCCACTGCTTGAAAAAATCCAGAAACAAGGCCTTTGAAAACTGTTTTTTTGTTTTTATTATTCTTATTGCATTTCTAAAAACAATTTCTTAACGCCATGTGTAACAACAATGTCCTCTTTCTGTTTCAGGACCAAGAAGATAAAGGTATGTATCCCTTGCTGTGAGTGCCATCTGCTGGTCACTACATGTAACTGACGTCCCATAAGTGCCTCGGGTCTTTTAATGTTTCCTGTTGTTCGTACTTGTTTTTTTGTCTCTGTGTGTAACCCGTCTGTGCAGTAAAGCCCCAGTTTGTCCCTAAGTGACAGTGAAGGTCTGTGTTGTGTCCCGCGGCTCACTGTGTCTGTCTGTCTGTCCCTCCAGAGCTGGTCACCTCTGGGACCAGTGATAGTGACAGTAGCTCCTGTAAGTCTGCCCCCTGTCGTCACCCGTGTGGCCCTCTCACCTGATTACACTAGGTTTGACTCAAAGCATCTAATTCAGATTTTTGTAGCAGGTATCACTATTTATTTATTTATTTATTTGCGATTTTTGAAACAGACTTTAACTAATCCCTTGCATTTCGGAACATGTCTTTAGATGTCTATACTACAGGGTTAGCATGTTTTATTGAGTAATTAGACCCCTTTAAGTTATCTGCATTATTATTCTGTGTTTAAAGCAGTGTAAATATGTTAAAAAGTACAGGTTTAGTCTCTTATGGACAGCCATTAAAGGTAGGTTGTGTTAGATTTGTTTGGGAATAAATAAAACTTGACCTATTTGTGTCTATAATAAAGTAAACTTGTTTAAAAACAACAACAATAATTCTGATAACATTTTCTGTTTGATTTTCTGACAATTACAGAAAAAGCTATTTCAATTCATTCCGATGAATTAATTACAGAAGGTTTAGTGCAATTAAAAATATTAATCAAAATGAATCCTTTACTTTCGCGGAACTTTTTCAGTTTCCTTTTTCGTGCAAGGACGATTACAACATAATAATTACAACTGCTATTGTCTTTGAAGTGTTTGAAATGATCACACAGGCCTCACAACAAGAAGCATCTCAAATATACCTCTAAAAAATATACAATACAATCCCTAAATAAATGATGTTTAAATGCAATTAATTGCAACTGATTCATTACAAAGACCATAATTAACTCGATTAAAAATTTTAATTCCCGCCACAAATTTTTACATCATGCTAAAGTGTTTTGGGGTTGCCAGTTCCTGTGAAACACATTTCTTGACATTGGAGATGAACCAATATTGTAAACGCACATTATTGTTCTGTCTTCTGATTCAAGACGACAAATATTTCAGTATAGGTATCTGAAAAAGTATTGTTAATGTACCAGTATCGAAAAAAAAAAATACATGTAACGGTACCCAGCCCTATGTATTCGTTTCATCTATATTACACAAATTCTTTTACTCAATTTTCTTCAGTTTCCAAACCTAGTGTAATCATTGTCTCTCCCTGCTTTTTGTGTTTTACATAGCTGATAATGGTACCAACACTCTGCATTTGTATGTGCAGTCTCTCGCCCATCGTCTTTGTGTGGCTGTTTGCTGTGTTGTGTTGTGTTGTGGTGCTCTCAAGTATACATAAAAATAAAATAAAAAACTAATTACACCATGTATTTTTTGACAGGTCAAGAGGAGTCATACCTTACATACCAGCCCGTCATGCAACAGGAAGGTAAGAAGAGTCTTGTTTTCTGTGGGGGTTATATTTTGCTATATTGGATCTCTGAGTATGAAGAAAAAAACTAGCTGTTTACACTGATATTGTTTGCTCTGAGAGAGACTTTAGAAACTCTTCATCCCAAGTGAAAGTGTCTTGCTCCTTCGCTCTTTCCAGTGAACTACACGCGGCCGGTGATTATCCTGGGGCTCATGAAGGACAGGGTGAACGATGACCTCATCTCCGAGTTCCCTGATAAGTTCGGCTCATGCGTACCACGTGAGTCTCAAACCCCCCCTTTGAAAGATTTGAAGCAGACGAGATAGACCCGGTGACTTGTATGTATGTATGTGTGTATGCGCAGACACCACGCGGCCGAGGCGGGACTATGAAGTGGACGGCAGGGATTACCACTTCATGTCGTCCCGGGAGCTGATGGAACAAGAGATCCAGGAGCACAAGTTCATCGAGGCGGGACAGTACAACAACCACCTGTACGGGACCAGCATCCAGTCTGTGAAGGAGGTGGCAGACAAGGTACACTCAGGGTTCAACCCTTTTCCTGACAAGTTTTGTTAAAACGGCTTACCGGACCTGAAATGAGCCTTCTATCCCCCATACAAATGAATGGTGAAGCCAGTCCCTATATTAAAGTATGGCGAGGTATGTCGTGTTCATTTCATAGCATTTATATAATTTCTGTGGTTTCTCGATCATTAACAGATTATAAGTGGAGGTTTAGTGGCCATGAGATGTGTATCCTACCCCACAAAAAGCACAAACATAATGTAATAAGATTTAGCACTTAGCTCAGAATCCTTATCTGAAGTAAAATCTCAAAATATCTATACATGCACAACTGCTGAAAACATAGTTTATAATTTGAGATTTATTTATGGCTAAATGCTAATGGCTAAAGGAAAAACACATTGAACGGGCAAATTAATGCTCAAAAGTTCCCAGACGAGCAGGCTTTCTGTCTGTCCGTATCCTTAAGGTTTAAACAACAGGATTAACAGGTTTTATACTCAAGACCAAAAGATCCATGGGCACTGGATGTTTTTGTCAATAGGTGGCATTATACTATATTATCTAATGGCATTTTTTTTGGTGTGATTTTCTAACAGACCATTCGAATTGAAATTTTGGAGCTCAGTACTACAGTATTCAGGATAGTAGCGTTGGCTAAAACGCACTGGCTGTCAGTGTGCTGATTGTGTGACTTTATTTTTTTAGTTATTTGAAACTTAAACCGATTATTTGTGGTCTTTCAGGGCAAACACTGTATCCTGGACGTTTCAGGGAATGCCATCAAACGCCTGCAGCTGGCAGGACTTCACCCCATCGCCATTCTCATCAAGCCACGCAACATCGACAACATCCTGTGAGTGCTGCTCTGTGGAGAGAAACTTCAGCATAAACACAAAAGCTCAAACGCCGAAATACATGCAAAAGATCACGTCCCATATCACATGCTGTAAATGTGCTGAACCAACACATTGTTTGTATAATACAGTAGGCTATGTCACAACTGAAGATTATAGTAAAACCATAAACATCATACCTTGAAACTAAATGATGTCATTGGCAGCTCAGTCAAAAAATACCTGTGTTGAAACACTTCCACGTTAAAGGTTCAAGAACACTGAAACTGCTCATAACATTTTTACTACAAACCTACTCCCATAAACAGGTTGACATGTTAGCTCAATTCACACGTGATGAAAGTCAGGCATCTAGCATCTCATGACCTCTTTCCACACTATCTGTACTGTACTTTTACACATGGAGTCTTGACCCTCTGCCCTTGTCTTCCACAGAGAGATGAACAAGCGCCTGACGGAGGAGCAGGCCCGCAAGACGTTCGATCGCGCCATCAAACTAGAGATAGAGTTTACAGAGTACTTCACCGGTCAGTCACCTGATTTTTGTTGATATAAACAAAAGACCAATACAAACGAATCAGGAATATGGAATAGTTTAATGGAAGAGTTACTGCGGAAAAGATCTCCCCTTGGCCCTTTATGGTGTTTGTGAAAAGAGCAGGAGTTAGAGAGAGGGCGGAGAAGGGTTGTGAGATGTTGGTGGAGGGGCAAACAGATCAAGCTCTCATTGGCTGATAGCTAACGGATAACTTCATCAATAATTTTGGTAAAAGATGCATCTGTAGGAAGAACGAAAAAGGAATCGTTATTGCAGACAAAAGAGCGAAAAAACGTGACGAAAAAGTGAAAAAAAAAAGTGTGACGAAAACGCAACAAAAAAGTGATGAAAATGTAGCGAGGAAAACCCAACCAAAAAGCAATGGAAAAAGATTTCAAAGATCCAGTTAGATGAGTTTTGTAGGTCTTAGCTTCCAAATGAGGCGTTACTCTAGCCTATAGGCTGGGACCTTATGGATTTGCGTAAAGCTGAACTGGAGAAAATGCACTCAGTTAAGGCAAGGGTTGAGAGGTTAAACACTTTCAGTTTGCGAAGGGCCCTGCTGACAAATCCCAGCTCATCAGTGCAGTATTCTGGGTTCAGTTCATATGTTTTACAGTTAATCAAGTGTTTTAGAACAATATAAAATCAGAAGGAAAAAAAACAACAACCTAACCTAAAACGGACACTTTCTCTACTGTTGCAGCGATCGTGCAGGGTTCCAGTCTGGAGGAGGTGTACTCGCAGGTCAAACACATCATCGAGGAGCAGTCGGGGCCGTACATCTGGATTCCCACGAAAGAGCGCCTGTGAACGCCGCGCGGCCCTTCCCCCTGTTCGCTCTTCGTATTCTTCTTATCAGCCTGCCTCCCGCTCCTCTTCACTTCGACACTTGACAAATCTATTACTCATCTATCAATCACTCAGAGCAAGCACATGGACCAGGCTGGGACTATCTGGGACCGCAGACGCCCTTGCCGAGTGTGCGGGGCTTAAGCGTTCCCCCAGCAGCCAATGGGTGGACCTTTCTGCACGGTTCCTTAATGTTTAAGGAAGTGGCGACCGCAAGCGAACCATTGTTATGATTATTGGGGCTTAATTGATTTATTTCGTCGTTTCTTGCGTTGATTTCATATTAACGAATGCATAACTCAGCCGCAGATGGGGGTTTTGTCGCAACGTCACAGAGGAGCCGGACATTTTGCACGCCGTAGCTTTAAGAGCATGTTTATAAATGGGACAAATGTTGAAATCCTGACCCGTGCCCGTCTCTCCTCTCATGCCATGTCCGTTGTCCGTTTCTCTCGCAAATCGTGAATACTATGTAGATACGATCTCAAACTCAGCCACCTGCCCTTTGTTATAGCCTAACTTGCAAAAATACACTTCATGTTGGGTGTAAGGGAGTTAATCCGGAGAATATGCTGTTTTGAAGCTCCCATATTTACTAAATTAAGCATAAGTAGGAAAGGTTTTGGTAGTCTATTTCTCGTATCTCTTCGGTTATGTGGAATATCTACATGGAACCCCTAAACAATTGTAGCGCAGATATGCTGTTTGCCTTTTAAAGTTGAATATTTAATCACAAATAAATGTTCCCAGATAGTCAACATTATTAAATGATAATGTATCTTGACATTAGACATGGGGATTGGCTCTGTGCCTGGAAAGCTGCATGACAACATCATGCTAGTTCCGGCTAACTTTCTGTCCTTTTTCTTTTATTCCTATGGAGACTGTGTTTCATCCAATAAAAATGTTCAAATTCCGAGTGGCCATCTGCATAGAGAAAGCAGATATCACTCATAATAGGTAAAAAAAAATGATATAGGTAGTAAATACTTTACTGAATGAGATATTTGTTTATAAGTGTAGGTTTTAGCCTAGAAGCTAAAGGCTAACGTTAATTTTGCTCAATTAATGTTCAAATAGCTCCACATTCAAAAAAGAAATTGCTAAAAAAACAAATGCTGACTTCAGTTTTATTTTAAATGTGTTTGTTTTAATCCTATTTAATTTTTTGATTTACATTAGAAAATGTGAACAGTTAGCGTGCAC
Source organism: Neogobius melanostomus (assembly GCA_007210695.1). NCBI lineage: Eukaryota > Metazoa > Chordata > Actinopteri > Gobiiformes > Gobiidae > Neogobius > Neogobius melanostomus. Next base: position 559,060 of record VHKM01000321.1, read on the forward strand.
AGGAAGTTAGCCGCAACATACTAGCCTACCATGTAGCAAAACCATTTTTAGCATAACTGTAAACCAACGGAGATTACAAAATGTCAAATTCTCATGGTATTCTTACAATATAATGTGGCAGATGTATTCACATGAGTGAGAGCACTTTGTTCACTTTATACATGACAGATTTCTTCCCCTTCTCAAAATCTAAATCTAGTAGTTACTTCCCACCTGTTTTAGTCAACACAAAATGCTCTCAAATCATTACCCACTGAATTATACCGCAGTCTTTGGACAATTTTCCCATGAAAAATAAAATATAAACTTCTAATGTAAATGGTGTTAACTGTGCACTACAAAGTAACCCGTCGATAAATATTGGCTCAACACTAAGGGCTTCTTTCCATGTAATGCCTTGTCCCGCCTCTCCCTCTTTTGCCCCTACACTGACATAAATGTTGTATCATATGATTAGCGTGTCACTGTCATTATCATCCGCATATTAGACTGTTCTTGCACTAGCACAGGGCTCACTCCAAAGGCCACTCCACTCCACAAAATATTATTAAAAAGGGACGTATCCTGGATATGGCTTTAGAGCTGCTTTTATAGTTATGTTATTTCTTTCATTTTGACAGCAGTGCTGCTAATTAGTCATCTCAAAATGCTTCTGATAGAGTGTGGTGGCTTTATGGAGAAGAGCACCTGCAATTTTCGAGCCTTGCCAGCCACCGTACTCCACCTCCCATTTGCCCCTAAATGCACAACTGGAGACAGAAAAAAACAAGAGTAAACTTTGGAAAAATATGAACTTTCCTAATTTGAAATAATGAAACCACATTAGTGCAATAGTAGAAGTAACATACAGATTTTTGTCTGTCTCTTGTATGGAAATTTGATGGGGCGTCACCTCACTGTCTGTAAAAAGTACTGATGAAATGACTCTATTCTGAGATGGATCTATATCGAACATATTCTCATACGTATTCCGGGTTCTATGCCACTATAGTAACTGCCTATTTTGGTACCAGATGAATAAAAGTCTATATGAGGTTTGCTGACCCTGTATGCTCCACGGAGACCCTTCCTTTGAGTTGTGAACGAATGTGAATATTATAAATACTATGATATCTGTAAATACACGTCCTCTACTTTGACCTGGACTCTTGGTCTCTCTGTTCCTTTCACTGCTCTTTTAATCACTGCATTCTTATCAAAGCCAGAACACACAGCATCGCCAAATATACGTATGCCAGAGAATCTAGGCCAGGTAATGTCAAAGTACAGTGTGTGTCATTTGGGATTTATTTAGTTATTTCATTTATTTTATCGGGAAAAACTATTCTTTTTTTCTTTTTTTTACAGGGATGGCCTGAAAGTGCTATGGGTGCACTTAAAGGTATTGGTGAGGACAATGTACTCAACCACGCTTTCAGGCTCAGTTGATGAGTGGGAAATTGAGTTGGAATCAATTTAACAGGTCGCCACAATCAGAAAAAAAACGAAATAAAGCATAAAAGAACAAAGGTAATCGCGGTTGTTATCTTGGCGTGCAGTTACTACATGTGTCCACCAGAGGGCTGTACACACGTTAAAGATTAAAGTTAGCTTTATTGTCAATTCATTCACATGACAACGTACAGAGAATTTTACATTTTATTACTCCCAAGGCGTTGGTGCAAACAAAGTAGCATGTATGGAAGAGAATTTGACTACAGCTTGTGAAAGTAGGTGGAAGCAAGTGGAGTCAGGGCAGAGAAGGGAGAGAGTTCAGCTCCCTCCTGACAGCCTGGAGGATCGAGCTGTTCTTCAGTCGTTCCCAGAAAACCTATCTTCCACTTGTCAGTCATTCACTTGAATTAACCATTACCTTTTGTCCGATCAAAACCTTATCAGTGTGTTATTGCTGTCTTTGTGTTTTTTATTCAGGAAGTAACTGGCTGCACTGTCCCTGCCATCTGAACACTGAAAGCTTTACGACCACAGTGGAAATTACAGCGATTAGATTAAGCTTTTTATTGGCCTTGATTGGATATCGTAACTTTGAGGATTTATCTCCTTTAGGCAAAACCCGCATTCCCTTTTATATGAATGTTTATCTTGTTTAAAGTCTATATCATATCTATGGTTACAACATATACAGAGGCGGGTAGTACTGAGATACATTTACTCAAGTGCAAGTACTTTTGGAATCAAATGTACTAGTTATATCATGCAGTACTTTTTTTTACTTCTACTCGAGTAATATTGTAATGAAGTATCTTGCCTCTTAATTGAGTAAAAAATAGTTACTTGTGCCCCGTTGGTACAATTTAAAGTAGCAAAAGCTTCATGTCGACCTTAAATATATGTTGAATGCCTCTTTTTCTTCAGAATGATATATTTCTAATTTTGGGGGGTATTTTCTTTGGAAATATTTGCATTACATGTTTTGCTTCTCATAATTTATGTCACAACCAAAGCATCGATCCAGTTACCCAGTACTGACAGTGCTCACATTTTCTCCAGGTACTTTTTACTTTTACCTTGAGTATTTATTTGGGCAACATTTTACTTGTACTTTAGTAAAAATATTTCACAGTAATGTTACTCTAAACATTTTTGGCTACTCTACCCACCTCTAAACATATAACCTGGAATGTTTCACAGTGTGGCTTTAAATACTTGTCCAATTTGTTAATATCCACTATACACTTTTCACACTGGGAGCCAAATCATCCTAACCCTCTGAAAATCAGGAGCTAGCGATTGAGGAAAGGTAAACTCAAATTTGTGGTTCCCGGGTGGGGTTTTGGCTTGGTGCCATTAGTGGAAAAGCCCCAGAGAAGAAGGCCCCTCTGTTCACTGGACTACGTGTAATTACGCAAACGTTCCTCTGCCACTACAGTATTGGCAAATCCAGCCATAAAACTCTTTAACAGATTTCTCCCTGTGCGTCCTAAGTACTTTAGACTCAGCAGAAGACGCTGGACTTTGGGACCTGGTCCTATCTTCAAAAGGAGAGGTCTGTGGGAAAAATCAGCAGAAGTGCGGCTGTCAGTGGGAAAGGAGAGACCATGGAGAAAACAGTTGGAGTTACCTTATTACAAGTAGGCCTAGTACTACTACTACTACTTCAAACCGGTGAGTGCTATGTCGTCAATGGGGAAAAGTGTATGGTCTATGATGGGATGCATTTAGAAGAAGCAATAACTATTATATTTTGCTGCTATCACTGACATACTTGTATTTAAGTAATATATATCATAAGAAATGTTACCCCTTCTTTAGTATAACATTGGGTTACTCTTTCTACTGTGAGTAAATTTGTGGCAAACAAAAAAAATGACCAATTTGAATTTAATGAAACTCAATTAATTTTCTTATGTATTATCTTAAAAAAGTATTTATATTTTGTCAATTTACCGGAGTATTCGGAGTTTTGGCTGTTTGATTATGTCAACATAAGTGACTTACTACTCACGGTACTCAAGTAGTGATTTCACCGAGTACTTTTTTTTACTTGGGTAACTATTTTACTATGTATTTCTAAAGTGAAATTACTTAAATTAATGCTACTTTTGAGTAAATCCAGGTAGTGGCAACATCCTTAAAAGTAGTAGTAGCAGTTGTAAAAGTAGTGGTAGGTGTTGCTAAAAATACTTAAATGAACACAGTCTTGAAGTAACTACTTCGTCGTGTTGCATTATCTGGTTGGCTGGTTATCTGCTTCAAATGGCCTTGACCTGACCTGAATCCTCTAATGGTAGCAGTAGTTACTGCGATGGAATTTTGTGTGAAGTATTTTAAGGTGGTTGTTGAGGTGGACCGAATTCTGAACCACTTTCTAAATTAGGGTGACCAGATGTCCTAGTTTACTCGGGACAATCCCAGTTTTTTAAGCCTCTGTCCCATGTCCCCTTGGATTTCTCCAAAAATAAGTGCATTTTCTAGGTTTTCTCATTATGACCATTGAAATGGCAGCAGTCAGCATGGAATAGTTTGACCAATACAAAATAAATGTGCAGTATTTAAGTGTCAGACCTAAGTGCAAGTGGATGTGCTACAGCCTGCTCCCTCTGTGCAGCGGTCAGCCAGAGGAGCATCTCGTGGTGCACAGTGTCGGACCAGGAGCAGAGCAAGTGCAGAGCCATGTCCCAGGCCTTCTCCACCGTGTCCATCCGCCCCTCCATCACCTGCATCAACGGCCAGACTACGGAGGCCTGTGCGCTCAAACTACAGGTGACAGGAGACTTTTTTTTTTTCTTTTTTTTTTTAAATAAAAGGTAAATACAAACAAAATAGGTACAGTGTTAGAAATTTCAGTGCACAACTTGTAAAAAGAGTAAATAAAAAGAACAAAAGAACATGGGGGGCATGTTATAATATAAATGGCATTTACATTTCAAGAAAAAAAATAATAATAATAATGAAAATGATAATAATTTAAGGTAGGAAATGCGTAGGAAATGCGTGGTATACAACAAATATGCCTTGCCTTATAGCCTGTATAGGCCATGGTAACGCCTCATTTGAAAGCTAAGACCTACAAAACGGATTGTAACTTTTTTGTTGCGTTGTGGCCGCATTTTTGTTGCGTTTCTGTGGTTTTTTTTGGTCTTGTTTTCTTTCTTCATCGCTTTTTATCTTTGCTTTTTGACACTGTCTTAGTCACGTTTATGTCACTTTTTAGACTTTTCTCTCTCGCTTTTTTCATTGTGTTATTGTTGCTATTCCGGCACATTTTTGTTGCGTTTTTGTCACTTTATTGTTGCTCTTTAGTTGTGTTTTTTTTGTGGCTATTTTTTAAAATTATTTTACATTTTAATCGTGTTTTTTCATCCTTGTTTTCGTCGCTATTTTGATGCTTCTTTTTCAAGAAGCTTTTAGATTTTGGTAAAGCTGAACTGGAGAAAAGGTGCTCGGTTCAGGTTGGGGTTAAGAGGTTGAATACTGAATAATCTTAGTTTAGTTGGTCACTTTGTAATAGTATTGGCAAGATCCTCAAGGTGTTGGGTACTCGGGGTATAAATGAATGACTCAAAGGGGTACATGAGACAAAAAAGGTTGGGCCTTAGAAAATGTTGTTAGTTCCTTCCAAATTTCCACAGGTATATATATACTGTAGGCTACTGGACAGAACAAGGCTGAATGGAAACAGCCTGGGGCGAGGAGAAAGTTATGTGGTTGTTTGTCTGAATCACCAACAGAATGAGTGCAATATAAAATCTGCCACTGTAGTGCGGCAATAGCGGGTGGTTGACAGGTCAGGTGATGGGGTGGACAAGCCATGGTTTGTAGCGGAGACAATCTAAGCCCTGAAAAGTCAGTGACATCAGCAGGTGGGGGGCAAGCGCTGTGAGCTCATATGAAGAAAACTGAAGGGTTACTCAAACATACATGCACGAAACAAAACTATACCCCATATGTTTTGTCACAAAGAATCAATAGCTATTGTAAAAGTCCAGAGATGGAAAAGACTAGGACACGAATGGCTTCAAAATGAAAATAATGTCTCTTTCTCTCTTTCATGAGTTTATGATGATATTTTTGAGCAGAATAAGGAGGTGGATGCCCTGTCCATGAACGCAGCAGACATCTACAGCCTGATGAAGAAGACCCCCTTCAAGATCGCCGCCAGCGAGACCAAACAGGACGGTGAGATTCTTTTATCACTGTCTCAAAATATATTTCTGAGTGATATTCAATGGTAATGGACTCTGACAAACGAATTGGACATTCCACAATGAAATCGTGCACACTTTTTTGTTGTTCAAACTCGAAATTGAAGTGAAGTTGCTCATTCTCTATCCCGAGCTGACAGCGAATATGCCGTGTTGTGTGCAGGGACCGGTGCGGTGTACTACGCGGTGGCAGTGGTGAAGAAGTCTAACGTCGGGCTGACCGTGGACTCGCTCAGGGGCCGGAGGAGCTGCCACACGGGGAAGGGCCGCACCGCGGGCTGGAACATGCCCCTGGGCTTCCTCATGGACACCGGCCGCATGTCAGTCATGGGCTGCAACTTCAGCCAAGGTAAGTCCAGTACATTCAAATACAACTATGTGATGTAGTGACATGACATCGCAGTGCTTTCACACACCTTTGGCTAAACTTTTTTTTTTTAATTTGGCAATATTTAGAGGAAATGAAAAACGAAAGGAATTTTTGTTTTATCCTTTTTGTAACAGTGCTCCCTCGTCAAAAATGTACCTGGAATAGTATTTGACTTCATTCACACACCTTTGAGTAATTCTGTGAAGTTTGGCCAATTATTCTGTTCTTAGATGAACAGATGTATCCTCCACAATTTAAAGGTCCTATATCATGCTTTATTTTAGTTTTTATAACTACTTCATATCCATTAACCTTGATGATGTTTGTTATAAACATTGAAATAACGTATTTTTTAAATGTATGATAAAGCGCAGTCATACCTCAGGCCAGCAGAGTGCGCACTTCCTCCTTTTGTGCAATAGTGACCGGTTACGCATGAGCTAACATGCTACTCAGCTGGAGGAGAACAGTTCAGCCAGGGACAGGATCAGAACCAGCTTGGTGAAGGAGTCTGGTTTAGACTATAACACGGGGAAAAATCACAAACATGTGTGGATGAAGCACCACTCCACCACATTATAACATGGTTAAAACCTAAAATTGATTTTGCATGATATAGGCCCTTTAATTCAACCCCGGACCCAGACTGAGCATTATTGCAAACCGTGTTTATTATGGTACCATTTATTTTTTAGCATGCCGTTAGCTAAAAATGAAAGCTTGTATTTTCTGTTCAAAGAGAATCCCAACTTCTGCCTGCAGCGGGCACTCTCATTCAAACACGGTGCAAACACTCTCCAAGGTGATGACGTGTCCTGTCCAAACGCAAAAAAAGCACATTGACAAGCCAAACTGAGTCCTATTGAAACCACGCTGTGTTTGTATTTGCTTCGCGGCTTCTTGGTAAATCTCTCTTCTGCTCTTCTGTCATGCACCAGCTTTGTCGGAGTTCTTCAACGCCAGCTGCGTGCCCGGGGCCACAGACCGGGGGACCCGGCCTCCCTGTGCCAGTTGTGCCGTGGAGATGCCGCGGGACAGCACAAGTGTGAGCTGAGCGAGCAGGAGCGCTACTTCGCCTACAGCGGCGCCTTCAGGTCACCTCTGGAACTATCGCCCTCACACGAGTGTGATGCGTTCAGGGCACTCACACGGTATTCTGGTGCTGTGCAGGTGTCTGGTGGAAGATGCGGGGGAGGTGGCTTTTGTGAAACATACGACAGTGGCAGAGAACACAGATGGTAAAAAAATCTTTACTAGAATGACATGACTAGCGAGGACCTTTATGAACATTTCTATAAATTTATTTTGTGTTGATTATACTATAATGGTATAAACACATTTGCAGTATGAACTATGATGTCTATGTAAAGGGGATTTTTTCACTGTCTATCCAAAGTGAGACTTGGCTTTTTCCTCTTGTCCTTCCTCCAGGCGAAGGTCCATCCTGGGCGGCGGGGCTGAACTCCGCAGACTACCAGCTGCTGTGTCCGAACGGGCTCACGGCTCCGGTGTCTGAGTGGAAGAGCTGCAACCTGGTGCGCGTGCCCTTCCGGGGCGTGGTGGTCCGGGACGGCGTCGACCCCTCTGTGGTCTACAACATGCTGCGGGAGGGAATGGTTCGTTCACGCTAACTTTACACAAGCAGTCTCAATCCCACAGACAGATGGGGGCCTTTCTATGTGTAAAGTTTGTTTTCCCTGTCTCCATATAAATCGTGCCCTACATGTCAAATTCAATTCCAACAAAATAATGGCATTGCCCAACTATTTTTACTGCATAACTTGGGCAGAAATTATGGATCATCAAGTCAAGTCAAGTTTATTTCTATAGCACATTTACAACAGCCACAGCTGCCCAAAGTGCTTCACATAAAAAGGATAGTAAACAAAACATAATCATAACACATTCAACTGCAATTTTCGCTGAAATTGTGTACAGTTTTATTTTTTCATCTTTTCCTTTTGTGTTTGTGCATTAAAATGGCATTAAAAGCATTACATTTGATTTGGTGCTGCCAGTATAAACCCCGATAGACTTGCACTTCGAATAATGCATGGCAAAGTGGCAGAGCAGCTACTGTGTCACTGGCCCATTCACCATAATTTTGCCATAATCTTCACAGAATATGTTCTATTGTTGTCTCTTTTTAGATATTTGGGGAAACGTCCAAAAATATGTGTGAAGTGAACTTTTACAGAACTATGTTTAGCTGTCCATAGGAAATTAGAGGATGCCTGTTGTTCATGCCAAACATGTCCGACATACTGGAGCTACACAAGTAATCACTGTTGAATCAAAACTGCAATTGCTTTTTCCCTCTTGACTTTTATATGTATTGTTGTTTTTAGTTTTGAACAATACAAACGTAAGGGACATTGGGGACACACTGACTATTAAAAAACCCCAAACAATTGTTTTTACTACTGTGACATTCAAGTGAATTCAGTTTTCCAAGTTATCCCGACACTGTTCTTCTCGAGTGCTCGGTCTATTGGTCAGAATCTCCGTTTCAAGTATTCCATTCACAATTGGTACCCAATCGTTAGTTGTGCGTTGAATAGACATCTCCCAAAAATGACACAGGTTTTGGACAAAAGACGCGCATAATGTCAAAATCTTTCATCATAAGCGAATCACAAATGCTTCAATAATTTTGCCAATGTAAAGCTGTCCAAAAATCCTGGATGTGCACTGAAAACAGAATGTTTTTAAATGGAATTACATTTTTGTTTTGTTTTGTGCAGCCTGAGTGCGTACTAACAGCTGTTTCTCCGCCTGGTTGTTGCACAGGCGAAGTCGGATTTCAGCCTGTTCTCCTCAGCGCAGTATGGAGGAGGTACGGTGCTGTTCTCTGAACAAACCACCGACCTCCTGCCCTCGGACGCTGACCCTGTGCGCTGGATGGGACGCCAGTACTACCACGTCATGAAGGCAATGGACTGCACCACCGACGGTTTGTCAGAACTCTCATATTTCGCTTTTGAGATTGCCCTTGTTCAACATGTCTAAACTTCCACTTCTAAACAAGCGCAGTTTCTCCATAGCCTGGCTAATGCCAGACTAAAATCACAAGTGATATTTAGTCTGGGGACCACCAATTCATTTTCTCGTAGGAGAGGTGTGGTTTAAGATTGTTCATAGCCGTTTATTGGGCGCTACGAATGTCTCTCATGCGTCTGCACGTAGCCATAGCCAATCGTATCATGGTATCAGATGACGTATGACGTACCTGCTGTAAACTTTTGAGCTAAACTATTTAGAACACGGTCTAAAGCTTGATCGAAAGATGGCATCGCGTCTGCTGCTGTCATGTTGGATCCGTACATATATATATATATATTTTTTATCCCTAAACAAACTACAAGCTTCTGTATGTCAAATAGCGCGTCATCGTCTTACCGTCCCTCCTCGTTCTGTGATTGGTGCCCAAATCCATGGAAAAATGTCGGCCATGGTCCCCAGGCTGTTGTGAAGTTCGAAAGGATTCGAGCGCACACAGCAGTCTGGCGTTAGCCAGGCTAGTTTCTCCATAGATTTGTACGGGGATTCGTAAGTGTACTTTGTCATATTATGGCGACGACGTCTGAACATAACATTGAGGCCGACAGACACCGATCTTTCCAGTCTTGCAGCTTTTTCAGAAGGAGTTTATATTATCTAATTCTTCACTCGTTATTCAAAAGCTAAAAGAGATATCAGAAAATAATGATTGTATCTATAATCAGTGTTGGGAACGTTACTTTTAAAAAGTAATTAGTTATAGTTACTCACTACTTGTTCCAAAAAGTAACTGAGTTAGTAACTGAATTACTCTATAATGAAAGTAACTTGTTACCAGGGAAAGTAACTATTTGCGTTACTGTTAAATCAAAGAATTTTGATTTTTATTGTTGCAGTTTTCAAAAGTCAGTTGAAATGAGTAGAACAGACAGAGGTGTTTGTATTCATGTACTATCATGTAAAAGATGTTCATAGTAACTGAATGAACTGAATGGGGGTAGAGTGGGGGGTGGAAGCCTCTGTGACTGAATGGTATTGACCAGTATTTGCGTCGCTGTTTTATTAATGTAGGAATACGGTCGTATTCAAAGAGAATGAGGAGGAACAGGAGTAAAAGAAACATGTGCCAACGCGGCCAACGATCAGGGCAGACTTTACGCACAGGCATTGTGCAAGTCTCTCCATACATTCATCAGGCAAAATGGAAAACAGTCATCAGCAAATATAAGGTCAAATGCCCTAACAGAAAGTTAGCTCTGGAGTGGAGAGCGGGGAGAGAGGAAGAAGGCGCTGAGAGAGAAAGAGAGGGGGGAAAGACGCGTCTTTGGGTTAAAAATAAGTTCCAACACTACTGATCGATTCTCCCCCGCGTCCGCACCGCGCTGTGGGGATGACCAGCCGCGGGTCTGGGACACATGTAGTTTTTGGAGCAGAGAGCACGAACACTCTGCACAGACTCTGTGAGACTCCGCCCACCCTCTCCGCTGCTCCTGCTGCGTGAGCTGACACCGCGGCGCTCATTCAGTCTAAATGTAACGTGCCACTTTGTTTACCCAGTAACGATAACGGCGTTGTAACGGCGGGGAGAGTAATGAATTAGATTACTCCGTTACTGAAAAAATAACGTCGTTACCTAACGCCGTTATTTTAAACGGCGTTATTCCAAACACTGTCTATAATATGTCAACAAATTAAATAAACCCGCACATTTAAACCTGGCTCCATCCATCATTCAGATTATTGGGCTATTTCTCTAAAGTTTCAGATCGAGAATACAGGATTAAAGGAATAGGCCACCTTTTTTACATACTGAGATATGTTCTTACCTTAGCTTAGACGAGTTCATTTGGACCTGTCTGGTCTTCACGTGTGCCTTCCGTAACGTAAACACAGCACAGACAGCGTTAGCATTTAGCCTCTCTCTTCTCCTCTATAGCTCCAAACGAGGTCAAGGTAGAAGCTACCAAACTCTTCCACGTTTTCCCTATTTAAATATGGTTACATGAAGTGTATTATTACGCCTTACAATATAGTTCCCCTTTTTATCTGCTTAGATAATCCACATTGTCATTATACTTTATGATGTAACACTTCACGTAACCATATTTAAATAGGGAAAACGTGGAAGAGTTTGGTAGCTTCTATCTTCACCTCGTTTGGAGCTATAGAGGAGAAGAGAGAGGCTAAATGCTAACGCCGTCTGTGCTGTGTTTACGTTACGGAAGGCACACGCGACCAGACAGGTACAAATGAACTCGTCTAAGCCAAGGTAAGAACATATCTCAGTATGTAAAAACGGTGGCCTATTCCTTCAAGAAGGGTTATTGTGCTTTTTGGATGTATTTGATGATAATTTCAAACACATCTTGATCACCCTTTTACACTTTGTTAGAAAATACTATATTGATCTTTTTCAAACGTAAGCCTTTCTTCCTGGTTCAACAAGTGCACTGTCCCTAAGCTCCTCCCCCTCCCTCTGCAACGTACTGTCTGGACTAGTCTCAGAGCGGGCTGCTGCGCGTTGCTTTGTTGTGATGGAGCTTCGGCGGATGCTTTTGCCTGTCGGTGCCCTGCGATGCACATGTGAGCGCCGCGTGTCGTTTTACGCGTGGCATGTGTTCTGTGCAGACCAGCTGAGGTGGTGTGTCCTGACGGGCTCGGAGCAGCAGAAGTGTGCAGACATGGGAGCAGCGTTTGTCGGGAAGGACCTCACTCCTCGCGTCACCTGTCTGCACGGAGACTCGCTCGAGGACTGCCTCCACAAGATTCAGGTCAACAACAGGTTTCTCCTCTGGGGTCTGCCACCTACGTTCCCAGAGTAAAGCTCAGAATGTGAAGCTGCCATTTCTCTGCTTTTTCGCAACCAAAAAGGAGAGAGAAAACGGTTGGCCTGTTGTTTCCCATGGTACTTAGCGGTAAGATCACATTCAAAGTGGTTCAGTGACTAAAACTGCAAGAAGGCATTCAGTAATAACATTAAAAGCAAAGAGTGCAGATAAAATACTTCAGAGTCACATCTTTTCTCACATCTTTGAGAAGTTCCAGATTTTCGTATCCTCACTGTGTTTAGTCCTGACTCTGGGTCCAGCAGGAGCCCCTTTCAGAGATACAGAACTGAGACGGCTCATATGGCTCTTGATGTACTTTAAGATGCAATTTGGTGCTAGACCATGAAAAGACACATGCAGACAAATGCAAAAGTCCGGTTTAGATACCATACCTTTGATCTTGGCAAAGCTTTGAGATGATAATACGATGCAACATATTGTCCAAGGTCCACTCTGAGAGCCATAAGAAGAATGAAAGATTGTCTTCTTTATCAATGTGATGTGGGACCATTCATTGTTGTTTGTATGTGCTCTACTGTATGTAAATGCAGAATAAAGAGGCAGATGCCATCACTCTGGATGGGGGCTACATCTACACCGCAGGGAAGGACTACGGCCTGGTGCCTGCCACTGGGGAGAGCTACACGGGTAACGCATTCACCCACTCACCCCTAATGTTTGATTAGCAAGAAAGGTGCTGTCTTAGACTTATGCGGTGGTTTCAACCTTTGCTCCTTCAGGTTGTACTCGGAGTCATTTTAAATGTTATTTTCTTTATATAATATCACTTTAATAGTATTAACTCTTTATTGAGGCATTTTAGTGAGGGATTTGTCTGGTTTAGCCAAGATTTACAATCAGTTTAGTCAGAATTCAGTTCAATTTAGGCCTACTTTTGATTTTTCCTCTGCATGTTTCTCCAGATGACAGCGACGGCTCCATCTACTACGCCGTTGCCGTGGTGAAGAAGAGCAGCAAAGACATTCGTAACCTTGACGACCTGCGCGGACGCCGATCCTGTCACACCGGGTACGGACGGACCGCCGGCTGGAACGTCCCGGTGTCCGCACTGATCGAGAGGGGCCTCATCAACCCACAGCAGTGCCGCGTCCCTCAGGGTAATTCATCCATTTTTTTGACAGTCATATTCTGCAATGGATGAAGCTTTCAGATACTTTACAGATAAATATAGCAAACATAGCCTGATAGTTGCGTAGTGTAAGTTTAGGAAAATCTATCCCCTACCCCGCTGTTACACGTCACATGACGCCAAAGCTATTATGTGACAGATGAACGCCGCGTGTGCATTTAGCTTCTTTCTTTTCTCCGTGTGATGCAGTGGCGTTCGTGTGAGGTGCTTTTCTTTTCTGCGCGAACTCAGGCCTGCTGTAAAAAAAAAAAGAAAAGAAAGGAAAATGCAAAAAAAGTTTGATTTTGATGTAGAAATATTTTTGATTTAAACCAGTAAGTCGCCTGCCCCTTTTTCTTTTCTTAACCACTGTTGATTTTTGTTACAGACATTATTTTAGTATACTGTATATTAAAAATAGGATTTACAAAGTTAAAGCTTCAACTCATGATTAATCGAAATATTAATCATGAATGAATTGCAAATTAAACGCATCATGTTTTGACCAAACACACTCCTGTTTCTGAGCACACACATGACCTGAAAGACAAAGCTCTTGTATTAACTACATATTGTAAGCCAGGAGTCTCCATCCTTTTCACATGATGAGGTACTTTCATGTAACAAAAGCGACAGAGAGCTACTAATGCATCAAAGAGGCTTGTCTAATTATGCTATTTCAACGAAAATGTCTTTATACTCTATTTTATGAACCTAAAAGTTTGCAGATTATATTCAAAATGTTCGGCACCCAAATAAAATGTCTCTAAAATGCGTGTGTAGAAATGTTGAAAGCCTTGGACGAGCGACCAGGGCTGGAAAGATCCCGTTATACATTAAGCTGTAGGGCTTTTCCCATAGAATTATGAAACTGTGAATATTTGGTTAATGAAATGTGAGCAAATGCTTTAAATTTGCGTGATTAATTGAATTTCACAAGTGTGATTAATCCGATTCTTAAAAATGAATTGATTGACAGCACTAATCAAATACCTACTGTATCTTTACAATGTTACGTCTGGATAGAGAACAAAACTTGTGTGCAGAAAAGGAAAATAGCATGACTAATTTAAACAAAAGCAAAAACATCGGCTGTTATTCATCTTCTTTACACGTGTATTCCATTTTTGCCGGAGCACATTTTTCCTCATGTCTCATATGTTTGGCTGTAGCGGTGAGTGAGTTCTTCTCCAAGAGCTGCGTCCCAGGGGCCAACCAGGCGGGCTTCCCCAGCCGCCTGTGTGATCTGTGCGTGGGCGATGAGAAAGGACAGAACAAGTGCGAGAAGGGAAAAGACCTGTACGACGGGTACGACGGAGCGTTCAGGTACACACGCTAAAGCCACTTCAAAAATCGCCAACGTATCGGTGTGAAAAGCGGCAGAAGCGATGAATCTCTCCACGTGTTTTCAGGTGTCTCGCAAAGGGAGATGGAGAAGTGGCCTTTGTCAAACACACGACCGTTTTCAGAACACAGACGGTAGGTAATGGTGAAAGTATCAGACACAAACTATTATGAGTAAGATAATATAAACATTGTCTTACACTTGAGCCCTATATTTAGTTTGTAATATGATCGAAATATGATTGTGGAAAAGAGCTTAAACTGAATGACTGGCAGAGTGTACAAGTCACATTTACTCGAGTAACTCTTTGAAGAAATTGAACTTCTAAGAGTAGTTTCATCATCATACCATGCTCTGTATTTAGGCCCGAGCGCCATCAGGGCTGGCGAAGGGGCTCTTGTAATCGTATAGTGCGCACAAAACGCGAAGCGCTCGCCTCCTCTCAAACATGCACTAACGCACTCCTCTCCTCGTGCACGTTCTGTGCACGTGCACATGTATCAGAAAACGAACATTGTAATTGGACGGTGCGCGAAGCGAAGCGGAGCGCACCCCCAAAGTGCGAACAAAACGCACAAAACGAGCGCGAAGCGCTCCCCTCCTCTCAAACACTCACTAACACACTCCTCTTGTCGTGCACGTCCCGTGCACATACATATATAATGCAAAAATCAACATTGTAATTGTACAGAACCCATAAAAGTCAATGGGCGACTGAGAGCCCTGGGTCACTGACGGGCACGAAGTGCCCGTCAGTGACCCAGGACCTCTACCATGAGGTAGGAATGCGCGAGCGCTTTCCGAAAATATATAGTTTATGGTACCCGCGTAAGCGGGAACATTGTTTTCGTATGGGAATATTATTCTTTCTTTCTTTCTTTCTTTCTTTTTTTCTTTCTCTTTCGCACCGTCGCAATTTTCACCCAGTGAACATCGACGAAAAGTCACAGATTGTGGCCCAAAATTCAAACCCGATCCGACGCAACTTTTGACTATTTCCAAATTTTGAATTTCAAAATAGTGGCGCAATAGCGCCACCTCTGTTTTTTTTTAACATTGTGAGATAGGACTTGGCCAAAAATGAAGTTTGTCGTAGAATCATAAAAATGTTGAGCAAAAACTATTATTACGGCAACGCCGTCCGCCATATTGGGTGTCGGCCATTTTGGATGACAGCCCGCGAAGCGGGAATCCGCCTTTATTTTTCACTTTGTACAAAATCTATCTCCTCCTAGAGCGTTTATCGGAACGAGCTAATTTTGGGTGGAAAATAATCTTGAGAAGTAGAACTTTAAAAGTTATCCAAATTACTTTTCTAAGTTTTACGGTTTTTATGCGGCGAAGCCGCAAACTATACCAAGTATTTTGAGATTTTTCGCAAACAAAAAATGGCTCCCATTCGCACATATGAAGCCCGATTTCGCTCATTTTGTTATCAGTTGTTAAAGTCTCAGTCCTAAACACTTTCATTTGGAAAAATTCAAATTGGGCGCGATAGCGCCCCCTATAGGAATTATATGGAGAGTACAAATTTTAGTTTTACGAAAAGTAAAATAATTTGGCACAAAATTCTATTTGGTCGTTCCGATCAGAAAAGTAAATTACACTCATGCCATATTTTTCACGGTGTTGCCGTAGCGATGACCAGAACGTCCCATTTTATTCTGATGGAAAAATGTTAAACTCCATAATTCAGCGAGAAGTGAGGAACCAAAGGTTATCCAAAGTACTTGGATAACCTTTGTGGATGTTCTGCGGCGCAGCCGCAGCCCTAAGTAAAATGTAAAAATATGCTTCAGTTTGCAGATATAGTGTGATACAAATTCATACTAATTTTTCTCTGTATAATGTCAAAATTGAGCGCGGAGTGCGCGTTAGCGCATTCCAAAAATCCTAAAACTAAGACCCTTGGGAAAAAAGTAAAAAACAAACATAAAGGCAGTAGCAATACCATCATTTTAGATTGAGGGAGACAAAAGGGCGCGAAGCGCCCCCTTGCTTTAGGCAGGGCGGTCGGCGAGGGCCGATAATCGCCGCTTGCGGCTATATTTCTAGAGTTGTTTTTATTTTATTTTTTATTTTACATCATTTCATGTTTTGTTTCTCCTAATTTATTTCACTCCTGAATCGTAAATCAGACGCTCAAACAGTTACTCATTACTGGTTACACTACCCACCTCTATACAACGTTATATAAGAGCACTGTAACGTAAAGGTGCATTATGGAATTTTGTATGTGAAAAAATTCTATTAGTGCTAATAGTATTTGACCTTTCAGTGAGCCAGTGGTCAGCATAGGGTCTTTGCTTTCCATCAAAGTGGCCTCTATGATGCTCCAGGATCAACTGTTTTTAGAGTTTCTGGAAGTTTTTCGCTGATGACGGACCCTCTCACCAGAAAACCTGCAAAGCATTTGATCCTGGAGCGATGTAGAGGCCGCCGTGATGGAAAGTAAAGGTGCCATGCTGACCACCCATACAGCCATTGGGTCACTCAAAGGTCAATTACGTACAAATATCAAGTTAAAAAGTTCCACAATGCACCTTTAAGTTACAGTGCTCTTTTGCCAAATAATATACTTTAATTTGAAATAAATGAACTCAAGAAGTAAAAAGTAGTGACCAAAAATATCTATATATTTCTTTTTAAGTTACAGTACTCTTGACAACATAAATATTTGAGTATGAATGAGTCGGTAAGTAACAAAAGCTTGTTGGCATTTAAAGTTATCTCTTGTGCCCAATAATTAGATTTTTATTACAGGTCAGAATACAAGGTTTAACTCTGTGTTACGTCCTATTTAGTCAGGTCTTTTCTTTTTTTACTCACTAGTGATAGGGCGTCACGGTAGTGCAGCGGTTAGCGCTTGTGCTTCACAGCTAGAAGGTCCCAGGTTCGATTCCCACCATGGACAGGGCCTTTCTGTGTGGAGTTTGCAGGTCCCCCCCGTGTCAGCGTAGGTTTCCTCCAGTTTCCCCTACCACTAAAACCTTGTCCAATAGGCCAGGATGAATGAAAGTGTGTTCGAGAGTGCGCATGGGGGGACGACAGATGGAAATTAGCCCAAGGCTACAATCCAGTGTGGCTTGTTTACATGCATGAGACCCATGTATGTTCATTAACATGCACTGTCCTGACCAAATAAACCAATAAATAAATTTTCACAGCGACTAAATCATCTCTTTTGAACAAGCCAGGTGCCCTTTCAAACCAGATCGCAAATGTGAAAAGACAGATCTTTTACCCCTTACCCTGAACAAACTCAAAAATTAGTACATTGAACAGATCACACCACACAAGTGAAAGCTTTTTGCACTGAAAATTAGTGTTTGTAGCCTCTTTTCATTAAATATGGCAACGTTTTATTTACATACTCACTTTTTTTAGCTATTAGATCTCAAATTTCTGTCTGGCGTCAAGAAAAGAAAAGTGACATAAAAATGAGTTTGTCTTTTGAACGGCTTTGCAATGAGCTTCTCCCAACAATAAAGTACTTTACTAACTCTTATTGCTTTTTTACTTTCTTGTAGTGATTCATTTTTGCCTTTCAGGGAACGTTCGCTCTTATATAAAACAACAAAAACAAACTGAATCCTCTGTCATTTTTCCGTCCTCTGCAGGTAACTCGGGCGAGCCGTGGGCCACAGACCTGCGCTCCTCAGACTTCCAGCTGCTCTGCCCCCACGGCAGTAAGGCGGAGGTGTCTCAGTACAAGTACTGCCACCTGGCCCGCGTCCCCTCCCACGCCGTCATGGTGCGGCCCGACACCAACATCCACAGTGTGTACGGGCTGCTCGACCATGCGCAGGTACCAAGGAAATAAATAGATAACGTGTTGTTAAATAGCCAGCCTATTGCACTAGATATCATATTCAATATCAATATTATCCTTTCCCAGAATCACTTTGGCAGCGACTCAGGTCCACAGTTCAAGATGTTTGACTCGAAATCCTACGGCTCCACTGACCTTATCTTCAAAGACTCCACGGTGCGTTTGGTGGCAGTCGGAGAGAGGAAAACCTACCAGGAGTGGCTGGGGCAGGAATACATGGACTCGCTGACCGACCTGGAGTGCAACTCGTCCAGCGCAGGTAATTACCACTTACAGTACAAACCATCAAATCAGGGACATACACAGAAATGTTCAGGCACAATATTAAAAAAGCATATCTGTGATACGGGTGAGCAACATTGCAATATTATTATGATATTTTACTAAACTATTTCAGCACAAATCGTAAGTATTTTTCAATGCTAAATCTGGACCAAAACAAGAATAAAATGCAGTAAAAGTAGGAAATTTAGACTTTTTGTGAATGTACAAGTTCCATGCATTTCTTTTGTAGATTGACTTGGCAAAAATGGTGTCGATCATCTGGGATTTTGAGATGTTTTGTGGCTTCTTGTGTACGTCTACGGATGTTGCATCACCAAGTATTTCATGACAATATTCTTGCCGATATATATTCTGCAGTCCTAGTTCAGTGTATTTGTATGAGGCAGTAAGTAATACATAACATAAATAATACAAAATTATCATCTGCAAAAGGCCACAGTCAGTTTTGAATATGGGATGGGAATCTTATTTGTCAAGTCAGTCACCCAAAGTGCTTCACAGAGTGTTCTAAATGTGAGTGGTTTGATCGCTGATGTGGTTGGTGTCTTTGGGCTAGAGGCTTCATGTGTAAAATGAATGGTTCAATGGTCAAAATATCATTGTATATCGCATCACTTCTTCCATCAGATTTACATATTATTTTCACCACAGCCGAACACAAAACCCATATTTTTAAACTTAAAAATTGGCAATAGTTCAATTTAAAGCCACACTGTTTAACATTTCACCCAATGAATAGAATAAAATATAGTCATTTCTATTACAGATATTGTTTAAATACCTAAAAAACATGTGTTTGCTGTGAGCGACTCAGCTCTCCTCAGACCTGACTTTAACTTGACTTGGAGCGGGTACGTTTCCAGCTCGTCTCCATGGAGATGTTGACTAAAAGCAGCCAAATGTGCGCTTTAAATATGTTATGTCCTAATCCAAATTCAATTGTTGTATACCCACTGCAAACAATAGACTAGCTTCTCATTCGGAGCATGTTAGTAGAATCCAAAATGTTACGCAGTGTGCCTTTAAGCCATGACTTCAGTTCCATTCAAGGCTTGTTTTGGCCCTGATTTTATACACATTTTAGTATGTCTTTTTTTGACGACAAATTGATGACAATAAAGGTTTCAATTTTTGTTTCAGTTTGATGGAATGCACCATCATAAAATGGTTTTGTAAAATGATAAATATCACAATTGTCATCATTGCAATATTCAAGTCAGATATTGGGTATTACAATTCCCCACCTCATATTGTGTAGCCCTAAATGTTTCTTGTCTTGTGTTCCATGTGAGCCTTTCATTTATACTTCCGGGTACCCTCTACCTTGAGAGCGCTGATGCCAGTTATTAGGAATACGAAATGATTCCAAGTACGCCGTGCTAAAAGCTTGCATGGTTCAGAAACACCTGGAGTATAACCTCTTCAAACCCTACATTTTTGCTCTTTCTGCAGTGATCTCCTCCGTGTGGCTGCTGCTGCTGGCTCTGTTCATCACTGCCGTCTCCAACACGATCTAAGCCTTTTTACGATTCTCCTCAAATCTCCACACTGCTGTCTTTGCACCGCTGCATCTCTCACTCCAGCCAGGAATGTTCAAGTTTGAAGTCCCTAGAACAGGTTCTTACTGGAAAGACGTTAATAATTCACGACGAGCCATCTTTCAAAAACGTATCTGGCCAATTGAATGTACAAAAAAGTCAGTTTTTGTCGCACCTAAGGGGGATGACTGTGGCGTTTATTATTTTTTCATGGGTTACATACAGTAGGGTTGCCATATCAGTGCGTATGCTCCTACTTGTTACATTTGTCCACACACGCCCCCTTTATCAAAAACTGACTTCATAACGAGAGCTAGCTTTATCTTTTACAACCCTGCCATAAAAAATCCTTCAGTTATCATGTAATCGGGGCAAAGACCGCAGTCTAGTCACCTTAAATCCACATTAGTAAGAAAGCACTATAACTTTGGCCATTGGACGGGTGAGTTCTATCGGCACACTTTTATACACCACATTAATTATAATAAAGAATGTGGGTTAATGGAAGAAAAATCACAACATAAAACTAATAAAACACAGATAAACCATAGAAATAAAAAGAGGCGGCATTCGATCCAAACAAATGCGGAAAGTTACCAAGCCAGCTACTTTTCAGAGTCTGTTCCATTAATTTTTCCTAGAGCCGTTAGCCTTTATCCATCTAATATTGCAAAATATGAACAATCCAGACGTTTTCAGCTGCTGTCAACCCATCAACCAAATTTAGGTGAGGTCAAAGCCTGGTTAGAAATAATTTATGAATGTACAGACCTTTTTAAATTTTACTTTAGGTAAGAATTAGCGTACAAGTGTCTTCTGAGCTAAATGCTCATAGGACACTTATATGCTAATAAGCTAACTCAAATCATATTTGGCTAAGCTTCTGCTTTTTGTTGGGTCAGATACACCTCCAGTGCCCACTATACAGCATCTTATAATATGATGACGATAGAGAAACCACAGGGCATTTATATGATTTCTTTGGGATAAACTGTATTTCTGACCATTTCACCATTAAGAAATAATATTTGATTCAAGTATTACAGTACATTACATATACTCTAACTCTAACTTTGACTTAAAACTAATAATAAATTGAGGTCTCAAGGCAACACTATTAGTTCCAGTGGTACATAAGTTTCAGTGACATTTTACAAATATTGACAAAGTCTGAGATTGGTTATTGCTACTGTTTAAAACCATCCTATGTCAAATTTCAGAACACAACATTTTGCCCGTGCATTACAATGATAATAATCTAATCTAACTGTACAGCCTGTTGAGATTTGAGAAGTCTTTTGTGTTGGCCATTTATAGCATTGAGAGATACTGTATGTTTACTAATTGAGACACTCCTGGAATAGTAAGTATTAGGAGAGTGATTTTGTTTCAGAATTTGATCATGTTTGTTTCAATGTTGAGAGATACTATATTTTTGTATGAAGTTCAGCTGCCATATCAGTGAATATGTACTGACTCATTCTGTCAGTGATTGAAGCCTTCTCTTTTGGGAAATGATTGTGATTTGACTAATATTTAGTTGCCAGGCCAGTGCGTCTGCGGAAGTATTATGGAAACGTATAAAACTACTGTGTGCTTCTTTGAAATAAAGCGCTTTACTGCAAATCATGTCTCATGTCTGTCTGTAGATAACTTTGCAATGCACAAAAAACACCAGGAAAGTGAAGTGGAAAAAGTGATTTAGTTGGGGAAAAAATCTACATATTTTTCTTGTAAGGTGGTCTAAGATAAAAATGGCTAAGATCTACATTATGTTTCCAAGGTACTTGAGTAAATATGAGACTTACAATCAGTTGCCCGGATGATATTTCTACACGGAAGTTTATAAATAATTGAAAGTTCCATTCATTTATGTAATCATATCTTTAGAATGATATGTCTGTTTTATGGTATACTTTGTCAATCTTTTGTGGTGCAAATCACACTAAAAACAACCATTAGGTCCAACTTTTACACTTAAGTCCATCTTGGGTTGCCTATAGTACAGCTCAGGGGCCAAATTCTAGTTGAATTGATACGCATTGCCAAAGATGGTATTTTTACGGCACATTTATTGTGTGAAAGTGTTGGCATACATTTTCCAGCGCTAAATAACGGGGCATGGGCTAAATCTCTGCTGAACGCACCCAGTTGAATTGTTCACTGCATTGACCCTCATCTGTGGCCCCTACTGTATATGGTACGCAGTATAATCCTCCACACAAGAGTATGCCATATACTGTTGGTCAGTACACAATATTTTCCCCCATTTAATAATTATTTGAATCACAACTTTCATAAAAGTATTTTAAAGTAACATTATCCATACTTGAGTACACCATGGGTACCTGAGCGGGTGCTTTGAATTAGTTCATATAAAAAAAGATGACAGTAGAATTTTACTACTCCTTTCAAAGGAAAGTTAGTTGTAATGATGTTTCTTGGTTTGAATATTAGAGCATTTTAGCTTTAATTTGAATAGAACACACCACTAATGCAGAGTGTTGTATGCCCAGGCTAATACTCTGGCACGGAAGTTTGGCTGTTGTACAGAGAGAGTGAAGCTGACTTTATTTAAAGCGTACTGTACTCCCTTGTACACAGCTCATCTCTGGTCTCATTATAAGAAAGCCAGCATGCGTGGCCTATAATGATGCTTTGCGTGTGCTTTTGAAGAAGCCGAGATGGTCAAGTGCCACAGAAATGTTTGTCAATGCCAGAGTAAACACTTTACAGGCCGTGCTTCGAACTTTGATGTACAGCTTTATGTGTCGATTGAACATGTCTGAAAATGAAATAATAGTGTCCCTCACGAATATAAAATGGAGTGCGACACGTTATCAATCTGACTTGTGGAGACATTGGCATGATTGTCTTTTTAAAATGCCATCCTAATTGTATGTCTTGTCCTTTATTTTTATTTTATGGACTACGAGTCCGGAATAAAGTTGAATTGATTGAATTAATCTCTAATCTGAGTTGATCACTTTGTAATCGGCAGGCTAATAAAATAAATATGAATACATCTTTGTACACTACCAAACTCAAACCAAAGTCTGTTTTACTTCTACATTACATGGTGTAAGAAAACAAAGTAGGCCTACTGTTTACCATTTTTCCACCATACTTTATTAAAACTGTAGAGTATTTGCTGTATAAATTAGTTCCCTCCACACAGTGAAACATAGATTAGTGTCCAGCCACACTGCCACGAGACAGCATGGAATCACAGTCCGCTTTCTTGATACATTTTATTTCTTGAGGTGCCTGGAGCCGTCCTTGAGCCCCTCCTTGACCTCGCTTATAAAGGTGTCTCCCACTCTCTTGAGGCGGCTGCCCATCTGCCCGATGTCCCGCGGCACATGACTGGCCTCCTGGCGGACTTGCTTGAGTGTTTCGGACCGGAGAACCCGCCTGGATGCATCCTGGCCGGCTATCTGGGCTTTGGTGATGGCGTAGGCTGTGATTTGAGCCGCTCTGCGAATGGGGCGAGACTCCGCTAGCTTCTCCACCACCTGGAGTTTGTTCAAAAGCGAGTACAGCATACGAGCCAGCATTGTTTACAGCGATTGCGTTTTAGCTTCCGGGTGTTAGCTTGGGTGTTAGCTTCGCCCGCCAAAGCTCGGTCCCCAAATTTTGTTCAGCTGAAACCACAAAAAGACATGAAAGAGAAGAGCACGTTAGTGATTCGACCAGGAGCTTTACAACATGCCAATGAATAAATAAGTTAAAATTCCTCTTTTTACCGAGGTCAGGTCACTGCTAGCTGGCATTACATGACATCAGTCTTCTTCTACATTTATTGTGTACCTTGAGCGCCCTCTATTTCCTTCTCAGTTGTCAATCGGGAATTGCAGCCGCTTCCTTACAAAAAAACAAAACTTTATAAGCAATTTAGGCTAACCACGAGTATAAAATAGTGCGAAAGAACGGCATTACGTGTGCCATAAGTAGTCGCTTCTTCTGTCCATACATAGTAGATGTATGTTTGCTGTTTTTTTTAAGACTTAGACTTGCAGTGTTATTTTTTTTTTATATTTTGTGTATTTTTTATATATGAATAATGTTTTATTATAGTGTCATTTTGAGCATTAGCTAGGTATATTTTGTACTCGTGCACGTGGGAGTTGTACAAAACAAACAAAGCTATTCTTATTTCTAAAGTCAAATCAGAATTTTCTTTTTTCATCCACAGTTTGATATATGATGTGACAGTGTCTGAACACTGATCGATTAGCACATTGGAGGAATCTGGAGCGCTCAGGTAAATCACAGTAACATGAACATTTCTAAAGTTTGACACTTCGCGATTATGTGTATGCTGGTTCTGAATTCACTCTATTCTGAATTCACTTGGTCAATGGTCAAACATTTTATTTTGCAAGATTGAATTTCTGATACAATTCATTCAAGTTGTATGTATCTCATTTCATGACATGCAATATTCACATTTACCGTCAAACTTCAGTAAGCCATTAGCTAATGTTTCTGTTATTTTGGCTCTGACTTTATCTGTATATTCAGCCCGTCTCCAACAGCAATTCTCCTCAAACGACCCGGGAGCAGTGTGGAGGGGGTTTAAGGCCATCACGAACTATAAGCCCAAGGCCCCCCGGGCTCTGAACGACTAGTCCCTCGCCCAGGGTCTGAATACACACTACTGCCGCCATGAGCGCCCATCAGCTCCTCACACTACAGAGAGTCCAGCCACCTCTTTATGGACTATGTAAAAAACTATGTAACCTCTGCCCCCCCACCACCACCATCAATGACCCCAGCACTTCATCAAACTGCGGAAGGCCCCTGGGCCGGATGGCGTCTCCCCCTCCACCCTGAGACACTGCGCGGATAAGCTGGCTCCCTTCTTCACAGACATCTTCAACACCCCTGGAGCCATGCCACGTGCCGTCCTGCTTCAAAACATCCACCATCGTTCCTGTCCCCAAAAACCCACGGATCACAGGACTTAATGGCTACAGGCTTTATATCACTTTATACGCCTATCTGAAAAATACAATCCCGCTGTTGTTCAATGTCAAATTGTTGTTGTCTTACCATATGTCACTTTTATTTTATCGTATTTATTTATTTATTTATTTTTAATGCATGCTGGCCTTTTTCCTGTGTGTTGCTTTTAACCATTTAATTTGTTTTGCGTTTGCTTGCATGTATTTTAATCTGGCTTCCTCCCACTTTGTGGCGGGGACTGACGCTCCAATCAGCGCACCTGTTCTGCGCGGGACCCGACATAAAGTGAGTGCACCAATACATCCATGGAGTGCACACGAACAGAAGGGAATAAGGGGACCATTGCCCGGTTCCGGTGTTGAGGATCAACGTGGGCGGGGTTAATTCGGGTTTGTTTATCGCTGTGTCGCAGGACAGTCCTGTAAAGACTCAAGGACACCTCCTTATAAGTCCTTTAGATGGCGCCATACACCTCAATAGGCTCACCTCAAGCAGATACACTTTCACGTACGCTATGATAAATGACATTTGAATAACAGACGGCTTTAATTACAATAAACCAGGGATATGGCCTTGGTCTCATGTGCAAGCTGTCAATATCTATAGGCTAATAAATCCAATTGTGAGACATACAGAAGCATCAACCACTGTTTCTGTTCCCAGGAATATAGATCATCTTGTTATTTAGGTAATATTGGCTAAATTGTGAAAATAAATAATAAAAAGTGTCCAGAAAAATATAATAAACAGCAAATTAGTAAAGCCAAGGAGGGAAAGACACACAGGTAATTGAACCACCAACCTTCTGTGCATGAGACAACCCACTCTACCCAATCTACACCACCACTTGTTAAAAATATCTACTCTCGCCCCACATAAAATCCCTTCAAATTAAACACGAGCAACAATATCTGACAATATCTCCCGAGCCTAAGTTTCAGGACAAATTGTTGACATAAAAAAAAAAAGTTTCAAAAGCGTAACCAGAAACGTCATCAGTTCACAATTCAGGAATTCACTGTGGAGCTGCATGTGTTTAATGGATGTCAGTATAGTGCACTGCACCAATAAGTGAAATATTTTGAAGAATGGATAAGTCCTCATTAGATAATGTAGACAATATACAGTATGTTGAACCTGTGCCATTGAAACACTGTATGCTTTTGCCTTCTTTGGTCATACATCACATTCTATCAATTACTGTCACTGTCATATGGTTTAGCCTTTTCCCAGAATAAAATTACTTACTTCATGGCTTGTCTTGAAGATATTCAAATACAGTAGGCAACAATAATCCCCTACTCATACCATCA
Organism: Neogobius melanostomus; assembly: GCA_007210695.1. Taxonomy (NCBI): domain Eukaryota; kingdom Metazoa; phylum Chordata; class Actinopteri; order Gobiiformes; family Gobiidae; genus Neogobius; species Neogobius melanostomus. The sequence continues at coordinate 585,313 of VHKM01000321.1, forward strand.
AGTGTAACACAATGCAAAGACACCATTTCATTTCATTCCGTATTCCTTTATTGTGTTCACGTCATTCAACATAAGTAAATAGTACGTGCATGAACAGTGAGAGAGAACAATCACATTATTTTAAGGCGCACTATAGCCTACAGGTAGACAAGAATGCCAATGCTTTAGCTTGATACCCACGAATCACTCTGCATTCAAAGGTAAGGGTGAACATTAGTTAGCCAAAGTAAAGTTCCAACTCAGGTTAGCAATAGCACAATTAATGAAACAGCCACGACAATGATACCAAACAATGCTACACCTCAGGAAAAGTTACACCGCAGTCAACAAACCTTGCTTTTAATACTGTCCATTTGGCGACAAAAAAATCACAGGATAACAGATGCAAATGAGATTAAAAATAAACTTTCGGCTCCATGGGGCTTGGAGGAGGTGAGGTTGGCTGTGTCCATGCCTGACAACAATGCACCTTTCGGACGGCCAGTGAACAATTGACCTTTCGCAAAACCACGCCCCAAACCGGTAATTGTCCAATCAGACATCCTAGCAACCGTTACTATGAAGCTAGGTCCGTCATGCCGCAGATCTCCAATGCAAAACAATGGGACATACCAGCAATGAGCAATGAACAGATTCACTTTTTTTTTACTGCTAACCACCAAAAACCCACCAGACAAAGAAGAAGAAGCAAAATGGTGAAACGATCTGCCTATGGAGGATGTAAATCGGACACTAGGTACCACAAGAGTGTGTCAGGGAGAGTCCAGTTATTTCCCTTCCCAAAGCGAAAACACAACCTGAGCACTGCCTACAATGGATCAAACAATGTGGACGGCCTACGCCCAGCTAAATTTCTCCAAAATAAACAAGCATACGTCTGCTCTAAGGTAAGGCAAGAGCCTATTGAGAATGAGGAGTCACGTGCCGAGTTGGGGTGATTTGGGGCGGTCTCTGAGCCTGTCGGACATATTGGCTGCGGATTGGGGGCACGCTCCCAGAATTTCACGCATTCCTCATATTCCAGAGCACTTTAAATTTTGTGCATTTACGTTTTCGGCGAGACAGAGACAGATCTACGAATACGACAACGAAAAGACAGAAAGTAAAGCAATGTAAAGAGATAAGGCAAAAGAAAAGGGACCTTACAGGAACAAGCTCATACCAAGCGCAAAACAGCAGTATTTGGAGAAGCTTGCGGACATTCAAAACATCAACACACGAGCTCCCTGCAGCGGAGACCTGGACCATTTACCTCCGTGCACATACATGCACATACATGGACACAGTAAACTACCTTGTATTTGGTGTAAGTTACTATACGATGCAGGAGTTTAAAAGCTACAAGTCTTTGGAAAGTTACGAGACTTTCTGCTGTGGCTGCGTGCAGGACATGGCTCTACAAGCCTCCCGCTGGTGAGAACAGCGTTGTACTGGCAAAAGTAACTTTCTTCATATGCGTTTTAGTGTGTTGTCATTACATTGCATTTAGCGGACACTTCTTGACCAAAATGTCAAAGTAATAAAGTGCGTGTTTCGTAAACACTACATTGTTACGAGATGTTCAATGTACACAAACGTTTCCAACATGTTTTGACAGGTCAGAGACTTGCGCTCCTCGATGCTGTGTCCATTTCTGTAACCTAAAAAACTGTATCCCATTGTTTCTACGTTTTCCATATCTATCGTGTGAGGTATTGGAGCAGTTTTTAACGCAGCAGTGACTTCCAGGCATGGTAAAACAGTGCGGAATAGCAAGAATCTCCGCTACTACGGCGTTAACAACACACGTAAACTATGTGTATTGCCGCCGGAGCGCAGCCAATATGTCGGCGAGGGGGGATGGGGAGGGGGGGCTCTGTGCCGTGACGTCAACTCCTCATTCTCAATAGTTAGGCTAGCACCTTAGCATGCTAACATCGTAGCTACTGACAGTCACATAATGCTGGAGCTGTAACTTTAACTGCGGCGGTGAACTTTTACAAGCCTACAGTCTGACGTGTTTTTGCCTCCCTTTTTGATAAAAGTACTGTGTATTTTTTTCACGGCCACGGCTTATAACTGGCTGTAGCTGATTGTCATTGTGGCACCTGTAGGTTTAGCTAGCGTTAGCTAACTTTAGAGCACCGGAGAAATGCACGGATAAATTTTCCTATTTTTAGAAATATTTCAAACATAAGAGGGTGCTTACCGGGCAGTGCAAGAGCACGACTGGTCCACAAGACTGTGCTGTTGCATTTAAGGAAGAGATCAGAAGGTTTCTGATATTTCTGGAGACCTGTCTGTTTGCTGTAACTGTCAATAGTCCTATATCCTTCGTTGGATAGTTCTTGAATATATCCCTCCACTGCATACTGTAACCCCTTTTGCCTCAATCTGGAGAATATCGTAGAGGTATTGCTCCAAAAAAGTCACTGACAGGCATGGCAATCTGTTGCGCTGCTGGTGTTTTACCATCAATTGTCGGGCGTAGCAACAGTAACTAAGGGGGCGGGGCTTTTGCGAAAGGTCAATTAAGAACAATTCAATCACTGTCTTTTTCTCATCTTAATCGGGAAAGCAATTGTCATAAAGTAGTATTAATATGAGTATATAATTGCACTGTATGATGGCAGACATATAGGCCTATTCTGATGCCTGATGAATTTGAAACATGACCTGAAACAATATTATGGACAGGCATGGACTCAGCCACCTACACCCCTGCTCTACCTCTTCCCCACCTGTACCCCTGGAGAGCGAGAGGGGTACAGGTGGGGTAGAGGTAGAGAAGGGGTGTAGGTGGCTGAGTCCATGCCTGTCCATAATATCGTTTCAGCTCATGTTTTAGTTTCTTCGGACATCAGAATAGGCCTGGCTGACCTGCCATCATACAGTGCGATTATATACTCATATTAATACTACTTTATGACAATTGCTTTCCCAATTAGGCGGATAAGACGAGGAAAAGATTTAATTGTTTACTGGACGTCCCAAAGGTGCATTGTTGTCAGGCATGGACACAGCCAACCTTAAGGAAAGGGATTTTATGTGGGGCGAGAGTAGATATATTTAAAGGTCCTATATCATGCAAAATCGACTTTTTAGAGCTTTTAGCCATGCTATTTCCTTATCAAAAACACCCCCAGAGCGGTTTTTGGCTTCATTCACGCAGTTCTAAGTAATCCTCCTGAATCCTGCTCTCTGAGCAGCTGCTCCGCCCTCTCCTGGTAAACGACTGAGCTGTTCAGTTGTGTCATCACAGCGGAACGGAAGTGCTCTACGTCTGTAATGTAATGCCTTACGGCCTGGTTTTAATTTATAAAACAGCTTCTTTTTTGTTTTTGTTTTTTGTTTTTTGGAAGAAAAAAAAAAGCAGCAACACTCCGTCGCGTCTGTGCTGTCCCGCGACGCTAATCAAGCGCACCCACGGCTGGAGGAGCCATGGATCCCAGCAGAAGTGTTGTTTTTTTTAGACTGAGCTCTTTCTAACATACTCTGGACACGCCTGTTCTTTTTTCTTACCGAACGATAATGTCACGGATGCGCGTTTGGCTACGAGAGGAACAGGACTATTCAACCTTCCTAAAGAAGAGTGCACTCGCCAGAAGTTGGAATTTCTTTCCGGGATTCAGCGACTATATCAACCAACCTGATGGATGCTTGGTGAACCTTGGCCAGAATCAAAGTGGATTAACTTTTATAACCAACGCGATCTCATGGTGAGGCCAGACTGAGCGGTGAGTCAATCAAAACGCGTGTTAGCTTGTGTGTTAGCCATTTATGAAACTGTGTTGCACATGTCAACTCCATAACTGCATTATGTGAGGTAACTTCACTTTTTGCAGCAATATTTATAATTATAATACTGCAAATGTGGAATGGGAGAGAGGGGCGGAGTTAACTGAATCGAAGCGTTTTGTCTTCCGGGTAGGGAAAATACCCCCCAAAAATACTTATATTTCTCTCAAAAATGAGTACTCCATAGTGATAGAGGTACAATATATCATATATATGCCTATACTTTATTTTGGAATGGCTACAATAGCATGATACAGCTCCTTTAACAAGTGGTGGTGTAGATGGTAGAGTGGGTTGTCTCGTGCACAGAAGGTTGGTGGTTCGATCCCCTGTGTGCCTTTGCCTCCTTGGCTTTATTCATTTGCTGTTTATTATATTTTTCTGGACACTTTTTATCATGTATTTTCACAATTTAGCCAATATTACCTAAATAACAAGATGATCTATATTCCTGGGAACAGAAACAGTGGTTGATGCTTCTGGCTGTATGTCTCACAATTGGATTTATTAGCCTATAGATATTGACAGCTTGCACATGAGACCAAGGCCATATCCCTGGTTTATTGTAATTAAAGCCGTCTATTATTCAAATATAATTTATCATAGCGTACGTGAAAGTGTATCTGTTTGAGGTGAGCCTATTGAGGTGTATGGCGCCATCTAAAGGACTTATAAGGAGGTGTCCTTGAGTCTTTACAGGACTGTCCTGCGACACGGCGATAAACAAACCCGAATTAACCCCGCCCACGTTGATCCTCAACACCGGGGTGCTAAAGAGGCGACAGGGGACGGGTCACGCACTGGAGGAGGCGCGGGCATGTGGAGTGCCGTGTCGAGGTGGGGGTTGCAAATCGGAGGAGGACTAAGCTACCTGGACGTGGACTGGCCGTGTATTGTTTTATTTATTGCCATTTTTTAAAGTCTGTTTTAATGTTCCTCTTTTATGGGCCCATTGTTTTAATTGCATATTTAAATAAAATGTTATATTTATAGTTTTTTATCTCTGTTTTTTATTGGTTACATCCACCTCTCAAACATTAACCTGTGACACTTTCACAAAAGTGAATACTGAAAACAACACATTTCCACCCAAACCAGAAAACAGTAAGACATCCATCTGTCAGAAAGTAACCATTTTAGACCTGGCTTTACTTTCTTCTGCTTTGTCCTTGAACTCCTGAACTAAAAACTCACCAACTTTTGGACACACCTTAGCTACCTGTTCACCCGACAAAGTCAAGCTACAAAGGTCAAAGATCAAATGCAAATACATTATTTATTTTACAATAAGTGCAAAATAGTAAAACATAGTAAGACTCTACTTTGTAAGCCAGTGGTTCCCCTGGGAGGTCGTGGGACACTGAAGTGGGGGTCGCAAGATGATTTTGAGTTGAAACATTTTCCATTTCTGACATTGAATTTGATGTTGACTTTTAATTGAAAACGGAATATTTTTGTGAAATTAAGCCAAATATTATCAGCAGTATCCAAACTAATATCATTAAACTAGATTTACATTTTTTTTACGTATAAAATGATTATAAATTCTAATTACATTGTATAGAAGGGGGTCTCGACTCCCGAGAGGTTGACTGAGTGATTTCGGGGCTGGTGGCCTGAAAAGTTTGGGAAACCATGTTCTAGGCAGCCTGGTAGATGAAGTACAAGCAACATTTAATTTAAATGAATTGTGTTTTATTTTTAATGCATGATCTATCCACTTTAAAAGGACAGGGGGCTACAAAACAATTAGTACACCAAATAGAGTGAAAAGTTATACACCATGAATTAAAATCATGAATCTATAAAACATTTACAAAAGTTGTAAATGGCTATGTTTAAAAGCACTGACATCAGTGACTACAGTTTTAGAGTATTTTGGGTGGAATTCCAATCATTAGCCGCAGCAGAGATAAACTTGGTTTTGGGAACTTATAGCTTGATAATCTGTGATGCTCTACTATACCTGGAGGGGACTTCACACTGTAACAACTGGTTTAAGGCTCTTTTATAGTCGAGCGGCCGGTCCCGCCCACCGCTACCCCGTCCGCTTCACGCAAGCCAAAATCGTTCGAACTTCCGCGTAGCTCCTCTGCGTTCACGTTATGTCCATTTGAAATACTTTTTTTAATAGGCCTAGCATAAAAAGTGAAAACACAAAAGCACTAAATCATAGGAACAATATATTCATGAAAAATAACTTCAAAGAGGGAGACTGAAGGAGTTTGTTGTGTGTTTCCTTGTTTTGCGAAAGGATCAACCAATCACCTCACTTGCGTTCTGCAGCACTGGCCACAGAGTCACTTGTGTGGCAGGTGCACATCAGCGGCAGGTGCAGCTGTCGTGAACTCCCTGATTGGCTCCCACGTGCATCCAGCACGTAAACACGGAGCTGTCGCTGAAGTATAAAAGAGCCTTTAGTTAGATTGAGTATCGGAGAGTTAACATATCTGTAACGATTGAACGATATAATCAAGAACCGAGTGGTTGAACGACTTCAACCACTCGTTCCTGGGGAAGTGGTTGAAGTGGTAGAGAAGTACAAATATCTCAGTTCTTGGATTGACAAGTTGCGGTTTGACACAAATACAGACTATTTTAAACGCGGTCAGCAGAGAATGTATCTTTTAAGGAAACTCTTTTAATGTAAATAAAAGGATTCTCTGCAACTTTTACTGCTGTTTCATAGAGAGCCTCTTAACATTTTCATTTGTTTGCTGGTTCAAGACGTCTGTGAAAGATAAAACAAACATTGTCAAAACCTGCCCTAATACCACTGGAGTTAAACAAAGAGACTTACAATCTCTATGGAAGGAGCAGGCACTAAAGAAGGCTAAATGTACAGTATCTTGGGTCAGCCTCTCCAGAGTCTGTACTCAGAGTTTTTGCTCATGCCTTCTGGACATCGTTTTTATGTACTTTCTCGGAAAACTAATAATTTCTCTCTTACTCTCTTGTCCCCTCTGTCACTGAACTGTTGAATTCTGAAGAGAGTGTGTTTATTAAAGAGGGGGTATTATGCTTTTTTCAATCACATAGCACCAGTCTATAGCATACTACAATGATGACGTAACCTTCTGTTGGTCTGTATATGCAGTAAATTAAAATAACTGCCTTGAATAAAATTGCTCTCTCAAAATGGCTGTACTGAACGTCTTGAAATAGGCCTCTGTCTCTTTAAGAAGCTTTCCAACACGCCCACTTCAGCACACTGCTGTGGCATTTAAACAACACTACTGTGCGGGGAGGGGCCTCTGCTGAGCTGAGGAGCAGTGGTTGGTGGCTTGGCTGGTGACGAAAGGTCCAGAGGCGTCTCCAGGAGGTGGGGGCGTTCCTAGGAGGACTGAGGCATAGCTACACCTAAAATGGCTGCCGTCTAAGTTTTTACTGATTACTCAAAAATATGTGAATGAGCCAAGGCAACACTCCAGGCATGTGTTTAATGAGGGAATGACATAATAACATGATATAAAGCTTGAAAAAGTCGATTTTACATAATACCCCCACTTTAAGTAACATAGACAATTTGAAATGGGCTCTATTTTATTATTGTTCCTGAAACAGTGTTTATCTTGAGCCTCTACTTTAATCTGAACTGTTGGGTCACTGACACAGTGCCGGTGATGTGTTTGTGAAATGTTGTGAAATGCTTGCTACAAATGAATTGCCATTTGGGATCAATAATGTTTTCTGAATCTGAATCTTTGCGTTCTTCACATTGAGTGAGAAGTTCAAATTTGTAAAGGCCTTTTGAAGATTGCGAAAGCTTCCCTGTAGATTCTGAATGACTATTTCTGATAGATGCTCCACTGAAATACAAAAGGTGTGCATACAGGTGTACAATTCCTGTGCTAACTGTGGGCTATCATTTATTTATACAGATAACAAAGTTGGACCTGGGATGGATCCCTTTGGGAACACAATCTTTACCTGTTGTGACAGGGCTGACAGACAATTTGAGAACCATGCAAGGACTGATCAGATACTCCAATCTGTTGTTTTATTAAGAAAGAGTGGTTCACCGAATCAAAGGCTTTTGCTAAATCTATGAAAATAGCAGTACAGTGTTGTTTAGAGTCCAGAGCAGATGTTATACCTTCAATGGCTTTCAACAAAAAAACAGATTGTGCATAAGTCAGTATGATGAGGTCCCTGAGGTTTATTGTTGTTTTTTGACGAGATTTTCTATGATCTAACATACTGTATAACATATTGTTAAGGTCAGCACAATCTTCACCTTTAAAAAGAGGATGGACTAATGCAAATTTCCAGTCAGACACTAGTGGTTAGGCAAAAATGGGAGCTAGAAAGGAGATAACTTGCCAGTTCCAGCAAGTTTTTTTAGGATCATGAGATGGCAACTTGTTTTACAGAAAAAGATTTCAGACATAGTTTATGAGTTGCAGCAGGTGAAAAAGATTTGGAGAAGATCCAGTGCCAGTAGAATCAGCAGAGGGCTCTAACTTTGTGTTGTGTTTGTTGAAAAGACCATACGTAGCTTATCATGATGAACTACAATATTATTGACACACATGCTCACTTTAACAGTAATTTAAAAGCTTATGGTGTACTACTGTATTGCCCCTATAGGGAGATTTATTCTCTGCATTTGACCCATCCTACAATGCCACTTTAGTAACTAGCACACTGGGTGATTGCTGCGTTTTATTTCCTTCTCTGGCAGTTTTTACAAATAAACTTTGCACAGATGATAAAATGCTGCAATTTCTTTACTTAATTGATTTTTGACAATCATTACCAGAACACAAATAAACCTTTACGGGAAAAGTTTTCAGAGTTGGCAAACATTTCATTTCAAATACCGTAAAGCTGTTCAAAATACTTCAGAAACATTTCATCATTACAGACGTTTCAACAAAAAGCCGCTTCTCCTTGCTAAATCTAAAATCCACTTCCCTCGCCTCTGCTTCCTGTCCATTTTGGCATCTGGAACGCTGCGTAAACCTTTGAGCTCTTACATCAGCCCCCGCCACTTGACTGTCTGGAGCTGGACTGCACTGTCCAGTCCAGCTGCTTGCCTAAGGACAGTCTAGTCCCTGATATTACTGTCTGAGGATTTGGACACTGATGAGGACAGAATGCTTGCGTCAAACCAGTTCAGTGGTCTCTTGTTCTGGATTTATTTGCTGACCTTTGTGCAGTATGTGGTATGTGGTCCAGGTAAGATTATATTTAATATTTTTTTATTATTTGTCGTGGTAGTGCAGCACTTGTAGTAGTTGTAGTAGTTGTATTTAAGCACGACCTTGCATTCCACTATTATAGTGTATTTCATTCATCTTGTATGTTTAGTGTTCTATTTTAAATGTAAAAAGTAATGTTAAATGTATTGTTACTTTTTACAAAATGTATTTTTTTTGTTTCCCGCAAGGTTGCACACTGCAAGGTTTTAAACGTTCGAACTTATATGATGTACATTTCGACTTAAGCGGTTTGAAGGAGAGCTATGACAGTGGGGATAATGTGAGAGTGCGTTGCCAAGTCGGCTTCAGAGGCTTCTTCAAACTGATCTGCAGCCAGGGAGAGTGGGCTAACACCGGTGACAGATGCAGAGGTAAGTTGGATAAACAAAGCAATTATAAAGAAAAGAAAATAGTACATGGGGAGTTTATAATGCCGTGAGAAGTAACTTTGATCAATCTTTGTTTTATTTATGTAATAACAATTCCAATACCGTTTGTACTTTCTTTGTATTCTACACTGCCTGACCAATAATAATACAAAAATCACCATGAATTTATTTAAGCAAATATTGGTTGCTGCAAGGGTGATTATCCCTATTAGTCTTTACCAACGCAAAGACTACTCTCTGATGCAGTGAGTGGCTTCTCATATCTGAAACAATCATGCCGAGAGATAAATCTCATGGTCGGGGAATAGATGTCCGTATGTAAATCATTTACAAGCATCAAGCAGAGAAAACATCTACGGAGATTGCAGAAAGTTCTAAAATTGGCAGAAGAATGGTCCCATGCATCATTAAAAACTGAAACGTTTGAAAAAAAAAAAGATCAGATAAGAGAAAAACAACTCAGGTATATGTTTGATAGTGAAAGTTACAGCATTTCCACAAGCGCAATACGAAGGGAACTGCAGGGATCAGGATTGAAAAGAAAAACACTAATCTGTGAAGCTAACTTCAAAAAATGGCTTCACTTTGCTAGGGAGCAGACAGATTGGACTGGATTGGGTTGGAAAGTGACCTGATAGAGTCCAAGTTTACCCTGTTCCAGAGTGATGGGCTCATCAGGGTAAAAAGAGAGACAGGAGAAGTGCACCCATCATGCCGAGTACCTACAGTGCAAGCCTGTGGGGGCGCTGTTCTGATCTGGGGTTGCTGCAGTTTAGCGACACTCTGTGCCCAAGAATGAGGTCAGCGGACGACCTGAATATCCTGAATGACCTGGTTATTCCATCAATGGATTTGTTCTTCCCTGATGGTAAGGGAATATTCCAAGATGACAATGCCAGGATCCATTGGGCTTAGAGTGGTTCAGGGAGCATGAGACATAATTGTACTTGTTTGTACTTGTATATATATATTATTATTATTATTATTATATATTTTTTTTAAGTTTTTCTTTACTATCAGAAATGCCAAGAGTGACTAATGACTATTGTCTATGAATATATATTTGTGTTTGAAGCAATATCCTGTGGCCACCCCGGTGATGTCCAGTTTGCTGATTTCAGTCTGGTTAAAGGATCGGATTATGAATTTGGATCACAAGTTCAATACATCTGCCACAGAGGGTAAGCCTAAACATTGTAATACTTTGAAAGAACTTCAACGTAAAGACGACATGCTAAAAAAATATTGAAACTTGACAGGCAAAACAGCACCACCTTTATTGGCATAGTTTTTAGGTTTAGGTTTTGTTCACCATTTTCTTCCCACACTGAATTTAGTGGCTTTACATTTTTACAATTTTGATGTTTGGCTGAATGATAGTAAATGTGCTTGTCCTTCACAGCTACCAAATGACCAGCTACACAAACACCCGCAACTGTCTTCAGGGAGGCTGGGACGGCCATCTACCCGAGTGTGAACGTAAGAGGAAATCTGTTAAGGAAAGAAAATCAAAAGACTTCCTTCCACACACAGTGCTGGTGTGCTGTGACTGCAGCCATAAGATAGGCCCTCAAATGCGTCAAGCAGATGTTACACTCTTGTATTTTTGGAGAGCACAATTCACACACAAAAAAATTGAAAGAACTATTTTCTCGGCCTCCTCACATTCCTGATCAGGGAAAGTCATACCTGTTTTGAACACAGTCACCATTGTACAACAAAATTGCGTTCAGACGTTAGGGTTAGTCCTGAGCCGCTGCAACTCTTTTTTTTTTTAATAGATAAAGAAAAAATACATGTTTATAAGGACAACACAAAAATACAACAAATAAACAAACAATGAAAACCAATGAAACACAATACAACCAATTAAAGGACAGAAAATAAATAAACAAATAAACAAATAAACAGTACATGAAGCAGCTGACTGACAATAGGCTGCGTTCAGTTTGAGATCATGACATCAAATTTCATAACATGAACAACTCACAGCAAATTAAACTTTTCTCAAATATTGACAGTTTTGATAGCTTTTGGATTGTCTGAAGGCATAATAGTTTTTAGATATAGATCAAAAATCTTTATGAAGAACTAGGAAGGATGGTTTATGGTTACTAAATTGACATTTATGAATGTGAAATTTGGTCAAAAGTAATAAAAGGTTAATGGGAAATATTTCCTCAGTGTCCATTTTGGTATGAAGGAGTCCAAAGACCACATGCTTGAAAAACAAATGTTGTACATCTAACTTTTCTTTTATAAAACTAGAAATCTTTTTTTCTATGTATGAGCAGTACCAGAACAGATGTGATACAGTTTCTGGCTTCACAGAGCAAAAACTACAATTAGTACCTATATCAGATTTCAATTTACTCACATAATGTTTCACCGTATAAATCTTACCGGTAAGTAGTATTTTAAAGGAGATTTCCTTGATTATTATTATTAGTTAACATGTACTTATTCAGATGCAACCAAATTGTGGGCCAACCTGACCAGCATGTTTATGGAGGTAGGGAAAACCGGAAAACCTGGCTGGCAGCCTTCAGTGCTTCTCTGAAAGGGTGCACCGCCTCCTGGGTTTGTTCCTGTTTCAGAGCAAGGTGTCCTGCACTGGTCAGCTCCTCCGCCTCCCTCCTTTATAGTTGAGATTTAAAAGTATCTGATAAAGTCTCCAGTCTTAGGCTGTGTGCCATACCCTGGGAGCACAGGCAATGAAGCACACTTTACCCGGTTTGGTTTGAACTTGTGCCAGCTAATGGAAGTCCTATGATAACAGTTTCTTTGGTCCCAGACCATTAAGTCACTTGTGCACTTGTGATGATGTGATCGCTGATTATAGTTTTGGTTTTAATCAGGCTGCAGCATTTTTCATTTTACTTTTGTAAGTTAAAGGAACAGGCCACCGTTTTTCCATACTGAGATATGTTCTTACCTGAGCTTAGACGAGTTGATATGTACCTGTCTGGTCTTTGTGCGTGCCCGTGGAAGAGCGTGGTCGCTTCTAACTTCACCCCGTTTGGAGCCATAGGAATATACTGGGAGAATCCAAATGCTAACAACATCTTTGGTCGTTTTGTGTGACTGAGCGCACGCACAAAGACCAGACAGGTACGTATCAACTCGTCTAAGCTCAGGTAAGAACATATCTCAGTATGGAAAAACGGTGGCCTGTTCCTTTAAGGTGGCTGACATTTTACTGAAGTACAAAATACTCTACACTAGATCATAAGGGCTTATTTGCAAGTCCCTCTAACGCCTGTCTCAAGAGGGTTTTATCCAGTCATTTCTGATGCAAAAATAATGCAATAGATGCAATCAACTGTTTAGTGCACTAAAAGTTGTCCTGAAAACAGGACACATTAGAAAATATTTTAGTGATATTTACTGTAAGCTAGTCAAAATGAAAACAAATGAACAAATGTCTTTCAGCTATTTCGTGCCCGCCATTAACAGTGAGTGATGGAGTCCTGGTCAATGGAGACCTGGACCAGTCAACATCTGGCAGCGTGCTTCAGTTTAGCTGCCGTTCTAAAGACGACGTGCTCATTGGCGCAACAAGGATCGACTGTGATGAAAATGGAAAATGGGACAAAGAGGCACCAATATGCCAAAGTAATGTACCGAATTATTATACAGAAATAGCCCAGACTCTACTTTTCATAATAAATATTTAGAACAATAATAATTCATACATTTCTTTCTCAATTAAAGCATTTTGTACCAGATGTAAAATAGATTGTCACTGACAGTTATTGTAATTTTTCTTTTTTTACAGAAATATCTTGTCCAAAACCCCCGTTAGCCCATTTTCAAGTAGAGGGAGATAAAACAGTGTACAAAAAAGATGAGGTCTTGAGATACTCATGTGATCGCGGCTACAAAAAGGTGGATGGGAGACCGTCACTGTGCAAGAAACAGGGACAATCAGCTCAGTGGACCCCCACGCCCCAATGTGAAGGTGACAAAACCTACTGTGTTCTATATGATCATCATCATTGTTCTCAAGTGTTCTCATATTTCTGATTTATTTTAGTCATTACATGTAAACTCGACCCAAACCCTCCTGTGGACACCACATACAATCCTCGGAATCAGATGGTTTTCAGACCTGGACAAAGTGTGAGGGTCTCGTGTGGAGAAAAGCAGTGGGTGAAGGACAGAGAGCTTCAGTCAGCTGAGCTAACATGTCAATACACAGGACGCTGGGACTTTGACCCTGTGTGCCAACGTATGGAATTAGATACACTTTGTTTGCATTTACCACATTTATCGTCTTTAATGTAATTATGTTTTACTGATCTTTCCTTCAGCGGTTACATGCTCCAAAACAGCTGAAAATGTCTACAGTTGGGAAAGCAGTTGGAATAGGCGTAACACAGTGGATATTGATAAAACTGTGTGGTATCGGTGTTATAGAGAGTATAAGGAAACAAGTCCCACTGGCAGAGCCAAATGCACCAGACGAGGCTGGGAGCCAAATCCTCTTTGTAAAGGTACTGTGAACTTCAACATTTGATCTAATTCTATTTCATTTTGTCGAATTATTAACATGAAAACATTTTCACGTGATACAAATATATTGCAATAATGTTTTATTTAATACATTAATACATTAATATTTTTATCGACACAAATATCATGGTGGACTAGGTGCACTTTGTATCAATATTAAGTTTAGCACAGAAATCTGGGTGTGATATGTGATAGTTGTTGTAAAACTCAATTAAATGCAATCCAATTTAACAAGAATTTATTTTTAAAAAATTAATAATTTTTAACCATTTTTGGAAAGAAATGCATCTAGTATAATGGATTCTATGACTGTACTCAGGCCTTAATCATGCATCATTACAACCGCCTGGTTTTTAACCTGCAGTAGGTCCATGAGCACATTATCCCAGTCCTGCTTCACTTCATCAAGTTTGGATGTGATTTGGTTCTATTAACAATAAACATTAATGTTCTACTCTTGAATTTTCAAATGTTGTCACATTTTTCTCCAGAAAGAAGCTGCACCAAACCTCTTCATAAAAATGCAGAAATTACTGACAATTCTCAATACGATGAATATCAACACAATGAAAGAGTCCATTTCAAATGCACCTATGACCCTCGAGACACCTTTTATGTTGACTGTTATTATGGAGACTGGACAGGCTCAATACCAACATGTAAAGGTAAGCACCAACCTGATGGACCTGGAACCAGTTCATTAAAGGAAACACCTTTGATAATGTGATATTGAAAGCAAATGGATTGGGATACTCCATAAGTTTAGACTGTATCACTTTTAATAATTATCAAGAATAGCAACATAAAGTTTCAAGTGATACAATGTGTGATGTGTTTGTGTAGAGAAACCATGTACAACTCAACCACGCATTGAAAATGGAGAGATGCTCAGTGACAAGAAGACACAGTATGACCATGGTGAGAGTTTGTGGTTCAGATGTGAAAGTGAAAGAACCACCTTCAGAGTGACCTGTCAGTCCGGAGAGTGGAAGAAAGAAAAATCATGTGAAGGTAAATGTGCACAAAACAGATCACGGTATGAAAACAAACCACCGCCATATTTCAAATAGAAGAGCCATGTCCAAATGCTCATGCAAAAACAACACAATTCATTGAGTTGTGTTTTTGTCCTCTGTGTCGTCAGATCCTTTTTAGCACTCAAATTGCCTCTACAAATAAATTCATTTGCCATGAGCTGAAGACGTTAAATGTTTCCCATACATAATCAGTATCAGTCAGACGTATATTAAAGTCACAATAATGAATAACACAATACATTTACTGCGACACAGTAAAATGAGTGATGTGCGATGAAAAGTTTACATGAACTGACTCACTTTTACATGTAGAGAGACTGCAACAAAGGGAAAGTTTCCTTTCAGAAATCATTTTGAAACACTGCTGGTTTGGAGGAGTGGATGGACAGGCTTAGGCGGCTGATGGTCCTACTGCCGCGCTTTAGCTGTGGGATGGAACTGAAACTATAGGAAACAGAAGGAAGAGAGTGTATCCGTATGAAAAGGAGGAAAACATTGCAGGCTGTGTTTAGCCTTCGCAGACAAAGGGGAAATATAATGGGCAGAGGGGGAAATGCAAAGGAGGAAGACACGCACATCCCAAAAAAACTTAAAAAGACAGAGAGAAAATACAAATAAACAAGAGAGATCCGCACAGCTTACTTAGCTCCAAGTGGAAAATTTATTTTTGCTTACACCTAGGTGACGTTTCGGGCGTCTTAGCCCTTCATCAGACAAAGTGTGCCACAGATGCACCTGTATTTGTGTGGACTGATTGGCTTGTCATGTGACAAATATAGGCCAGTCAGAACAAAGAAACAATTCTTACAAAAAACAGTGAAAAAAATATATATACATATGTCTCTGATACAGAGTATTCAATTACATAAATACATAAACATGCAAAGAGAATCTCTATGCAAGTTGCAATGAATAACATCGAGTAGATAGAAATGGACATCAGGGTAACCGTCATATAATTCTATTATCGATGCATCTTGGCATATTGGGATGGTGTAAACAAAAGACAGACAAAACAAAAAAGCTGTGGCCACAGCACCGAAAGCAGTGGTAAGAGCAAAAAAAGGGACGATAAATGATTAGATTGACATGAAAACTGTAGTGACTGTACATGAGTTAGAACACAGGCCCCGTAGTATCAATGTCAAAATAAACAGTTCATAAAAAGTACAAGAAGTTCATAAAAAAGGGCGCACATCAAACTCTTCATTGAGTCCTCTTGGGCTCAAAGTATCCAACGTATAGATCCAGAAGGCCTCTCTTTTCAATAGGAGAGAGTTTATATCACCACCTCTGTTTGGTAGTTTGACATTTTCGATGCCTATATATCTCAATGTGCTGACACTGTGTAGTGATTTGGTAAAATGAACTGCAACTGGGCTTTTTGAATCGTGGTTCCGTATATTGGAGCGATGTTCAGAGATCCGAGTTTTTAAAGGTCTGGTGGTCTTTCCAATGTAACAGAACCCACAGGGGCATTTCAACAAGTAAATTACATTTTTTGTGTTGCAGCTGATTGTTCCTTTAATTTGATATGCTTTACCTGATCTGGGATGGTGGAAAACGTTGTTTTTTTGTGTGAAGTTACATTGAGCGCAATGTCCACACCGGTAGTTTCCTTGTGGTATTTGTTGTAGAAAATGTTGAGTCAAAGGAGGCAAGTCAGCTCTGATAAGCATGTTATTCAAATTAGGTGGTCTCCTAAAAACAACGCGAGGTGGTGGGATGTCTTTGAGATTAGGGTCTGAATCAATAATGTGCCAGTGTTTCTTGATAATTAGTTCCATTTCTTTCCCAACTGGAGAGTATTGAACGATGCAGTCAGTTTTGGACTCCGTTGTAGTGGTGCGTTTCTTGTCCAAACATTCTGTTTGGGAGAGCGTCTCAAATCTTTTGCGTGCATCTGAGACCCAAGTGTCTTTGTATTGTCTTTGCTGGAATCTTTGTGTCAGGTCTGCAGCTTGAGTTTCATAGTCTTTATTTGAGCTGCAAATGCGTCTAACTCTGTTGAATTGTGAGATGGGAAGACTCTTTTTTAATGGAACTGGATGGTAAGATTTGCCATGGAGAATAGAGTTTTTGTCCGTGGCTTTTCTGTGCAGATTTGTACAGAGTCTGTTGGAGTTTTTATATACAAGAATGTCAAGAAAATTCATTTTGTGAGTGTCAAATTCCATGGTAAATTTTAACTGGCTGTTGTTCGTGTTAATGTAATCATGGAAGATTTTGAGTTCTCTCTCAGTTCCTCTCCAGACAAAAAATATGTCATCTATATATCTTCTCCAGTAGCAAATGTTTTGTAAATGTGGATTGCGAGTTGTGTTGAAGATGACCTCTTGTTCAAAGTAGCCCACGTAGAGTGACGCGAAGCTTGGGGCCTACTGCCGCGCTGCAGATGTGGGATGGAACTGAAACTATAGGAAACAGCAGGGAGAGAGTGTATCCGTATGAAAAGGAGGAAAACATTGCAGGCTGTGTTTAGCCTTCGGAGACAAAGGGGAATTATAATGGGCAGAGGGGGAAATGCATCACTTACACACCAGGCCCAGAGGCCACCAGAGAAGGCCAATGTTTTTACTCCAAATATTATGTCAAATAACAACATTTAAAATATTGTCTTGCTTGTACAACTCTCAACGTCCCCTTGTAAATGTCAAGCAATTTGGCTTTTGGAGGGATATTACAACTTCCACAGCAAATGTGTTAACTAATTCTGAAGCAGTATGGAGAATGCTGTTGATGTGTAAATGTAAGTGTAAGTACATTAAGTGTTCAGTTCAATTTACAGTACTGTACTTGTGTAGAATCATATTTATCATATTGAAAACAAGATATAATTTAATTGTATCACTCTCTGAAGCTCTGGTCTCTAAACCTGTGAATGTGATTTTGTGTCGGTGTATAGATGTAGCGTGCACAAAACAACCAGACATCACAAATGGAGAAATGGTTTCCCAAAAGAAGCCAAGATATCGACACAGAGAAACCGTGGAGATCAGATGCACCACAGGTTCAGTGGATAATTTCTCCATCAGCTGTCAGTCTGGGGAATGGATGTCACAGCACCAGTGTCCAGGTATATTTGCTTCAGTACACGGCTCACCTGTTTATACTGTAGCTAACGTTAAATACCAACCAATCACCATGAACATTGTGTCTTTTCAGAAAGAGGAGTATGTGGAAGTACACACATCCCCAATGGATTTGCTCATGAACGGCAAAACAAACTGTACTACACCTGTAATGAGGGATATAAACTGCTCACCAAAGGCTGGTGGGGTGTAGCCTCATGCGAAGAGGGAGAATGGAAGACATCAGAATGTGTTGGTAATGTACTTTTCAAATGTATTTCTTTAACATGAAAAATGGCACATGTCTACAGCAAGTCAGTGTAGTCCTGCTTTATTCACATGTTGAGTAATTGTGTATTCTCTGATGCTGCACTTCTGAAGCCACAGGATGATCAACAAGCTTCAGACATTGGTTCACTTTGGGGACGATGGGGGCCGCTTATAAAAAAAAAAGTAGATGATTGGAGTGTAGGTCCACAGACTGGTAGTTTCAGCTCGTCACAAGGAAGTCAAATATGGCAGCCTTTGTTTGTTGAGCTTTAAACCATGTTGTAGTGTTTTCCCTCATCAACGACAGACCAGGAGTAGTATTTACGACAATCATGCTGTTTTGAGTTGTCCTCGGGGTAATCCTGTTTAATTTAGCTCTTTCCTCTTCGTTCTAAACTTCCTGGATATCATTGTTAAAACCAGAAGCTGTCCTCCACATTTTTAGAGCCTATAATCCAAGATTACTTTGGTTCTGAGCTGTTCTGCCCAAATTGTGTTTATCACACGGAGATGAAGCTGTAAACCAGGCTGTAAATTCATTTCTTTGTAAGTTATTCCCACCACTGCCTGTAGGGGGTCACAAGCTTCAGACATTTATTTCATTGTTACAGAGACTTTATTTCAAATTATAAAACATAAAATATAATATTGTCCACTTTATTTTTCTAAATAATAGGTGAAATTGACAGAAGTGACAGTGTGGACAATCTCTCCAGTTCACGTTTCTATTCTCAGATACAGTTGTTGTTTCTTTTTCACCTTCAGCCGACACAGACTGTGGGCCAGTTCCTGACATCCCGAACCTGAGTGTGACGTCCGACCGTCCGAGATTCAGTGATGGAGACACTTTCCCCATTAAGTGTGAGGCAGGACACCAGAATCTGCATCCTGATCTACTAGAGCTGACTTGCAGCAGAGGAAAATGGACTTCGAACAATGTGCCATTTGAACAGATCTGCACACGTAAGTTACTCGAGTGTTACGTCTTGTTCTGAACAGGCTGTGACCTCATTCTCTGCACGTTGTCTTTTCTGTAGCAATCGAAAACAAGTGCTCACCTCCTCCTGAAGTAAAAAATGCCGTAATCATGGGTTCTTTTGTGAAAGAATACCCTTCTGATATTAGACTCACCTATAACTGTCGGGAAAAATTTGTCATGGAAGGAAATTCAACAATTCAATGCATTAATGGAATCTGGGAACAGAAGAGCATCAGTTGTAAAGGCAGGTATTTTCATATGGAATTGTTATGCATTGCTTTCATTTGTTTTTTACCATAAATTGTTGGCGTGAAAGATTTTTCAGCAAATGACATTATTTTGATTTGTTTTCCAGAAGCTTCAAACCCACAATGATGTCGCAGATTGAACAGCGACAGGTCAGCTGACATACCTGCTGTTGATACACTTTGTTTTGTAAAAGTGAACAATAAATCATTATGCAAGAGTGACAGCACCTACACAAATGTTTTATATTGATTAAAACAAAAGATGATCAGTATTTTGAGGAGTTCTTGTGTTTATTGCAAAATATGTCTTGAGCAATTAATTTCTTATCAGGTATTTGATGTTCACAAAGAATATAACCGTAAGAAAGGAGCAGACAATGGTTTGTTTTCAATGAGTATTTCTTTTCAAAAGTTACCAGTCATTTAAGTTTCCCACCAGCCAGGATTCATTAACTACTAGTAAGTGTATTGATGAATTCTCATCATTATAATACTTTCATACAAAGTACCCACATGTGTGAACTACAAATGGCACCTATTCAAACCTCTGCAAGAATATCACAGACCTGGTGAGTTGATGTCAGTTACAGTGTGTTCCTTTGTTACAACCTACCCTGGTAGTGGAGTAGGTTGTAACACATGCTGGGGTAAGTTGTAACAGTTAGACAAAAGAAACAAAAACAGAGACCACGTCATGTAATACTCTTCAAAAAGAGTTTCATTTAAATAAAAGAACAATCCAGAACAGTGTCTCTCTAACCTGCTATATGCTTACTGCACCTCAGAGAAAACTGTTGATGCTTCAGTGACCTGCACTGGGATGATCACTGGACCCCGGTCTCTCAGCCTCTGCAGTGTTTTGCAGTATCTGCTCAGTGTTACATGGCAGATCCCATGTGCTTTCGCAACTGACCTGACTTATTTGTGACCTCATCAGGTGTTTTTTTTTTACATTTGCAGGCACAACTCTGTCAGTCTTTCTTTCCACAATAGGAATTCTGTAAAGTGTTATTAGTTGTATATAAGGGGATGGTTGTGTTACATCCCACCCCAGCCATTCTTTAGCTAGCTGTATTAGCGTAATGGTTTGAAATTAGCAGAGGAAATGTGCATCACATTTTGCATGAGAAACTATTTAATCTAATGTAAGTCATATGGTTTTATGTGCAATAGTCTTGGTCTTGGTAAAAAAAAAAAAAATCTTACCTCAAAAGCAATTTTTCTCTATAGAATCTGCATGCACCTGTTTCCAGCCTTGACAACCACCATGTGGGATCAGGGAGGAAGTGGGTAAACACTGATATGATCATTTGACTCCTATCTTATCCATGAGTGGTGGAATTGGTGGTGTTGCAACTCTCCCCATGTTACAACCTGGTCACCCCTAAAGCCGCCCTCAGCTACTCCTGGAATTTGTTTCATCAGTAGGCGGAGTAGTGAACCGAGTGGATCGTCCCAACCCTGGAAATTAGTGTAATAAACTTTGATTTATTACACTAATTTATTACACATCTGGACACCCTCAGGAGAATACAGGCGCAGGTGGGAAGTCATGTTTTATGGTCCTTTCAAAGTTTCTATTGGACAGCGTTGATACAATGAATCTTCAGGCCCAAATCTTTCATTTTGTTGGTCAATAAAATTAAAGGCAACAATGTCCATGAGTCACATGAATCAAAAAGGGCGGGGCAACATGATTTACTGTCAGGTAAGGACATCTAACAGTATGCCGGTGGTTCTCAGACTACTGAAGTTTACTTACACATTTTAAATGTGGTATTTTCAAATAGGGAGAATTTCACTAATGCTTTAGTAATGCATTTCGGTGAAGTGTTGTTGCATGTGTGTAAAAGGCTATGGTGTCCTCCCCCCCCCCGTCGCTTCTTTTTCCGATCCCATCAGTGTCTGAGCAACCTGCAGACCCCCAGACCTTTCTGCTTGGATGAGTCCCCAACCCTTCCACAACTTGATCTGATGATTTGATGAGGTGGGAGCTGGTGTGAAAATGTGGAAATGTAGTATTTACTGAACTGAGTTAAATTGAGTATTTTTTAAAAAGTATAAAGAAGCCAAATTCCAAAAAGCTAAGAAGCTTCAAAGTTTTTGTAGGATTTGTAACTTTGGACTTCACTGTCATGGTTAAATGTTTTCTAATCAATAAAATGGAGATAAGAGGTTTAAGGGTGAATGATCTGAGATAAAAGCCAACAGCCAGTTGCTGTTTACAGTCCAAAGCAACTATGAAGCTCATGCTCATTCTTCTGCTGCTTCTTTGGGACAATGTGGAGTTCACTTTGACACATGAAGGTAAGGAACACTTATCTTTATATTACAGATTTCAGATTTGTTGAATTCACTTTCTCTGCAAGTAAATACATTTTCTTATAGAGTGTTTGCAGCTCCCATCAGTTGAACGTGCCTTTGTGCCGGATGAATACAAAAAGGTGCAGTACCAAACAGGAGATGTGATTTATTTCTCTTGTGACCCTGGATACACAACTGGTTTCAACGCCACTTACATCTGCACTGAAGAGGGCTGGAGAGCTGCCCATTACGGCCAATGTGTCGGTGAGTTGTTCTATTTCAGTAGATTTTTTAAAAGTATTTAACAATAACATAGCCTACGTTTAGTAAATATATTGTGTCTGACTGTCCAAAACGATTGTGTTGTCAGATATGGGCACTTTTTCACTGCTCCTGGGCTGCGCTCGGCCACCAGCGCTGAAAAACGGATATGTTTTGAACAACTCGTCTTATTTCTATGTAAATGGAGATAAGGTTAGATACCAGTGTGATCATCTCTACGAATTAGAAGGAAGACCTTACAAGACCTGCTCCAATGGACAATGGATTGGAGACCTCCAATGCCTCAGTAAGCTCAACTTTACTAACATGTGGCTTAATCTATAAACTCTTATTATTACCACAACCTTTGTCGTGTTTCAGAATAAAAAAAAATATATTAAAAAAAACCTTTTAAAAACAGTATATCTATATGCAGAATTCCTCTCTTTCGAAATATGTGCTTGGTCTAGGTTGAGTCGAGTGTTAAGCCCCTTGCAGATTCAGTCTTCAAACCCTTTCCGTGACAGACACATGTGATTTAAGTTGTATTATGCCTTTGTATTACTTTGAAGGGCTGAGTCGCACCCAGAGCTCATGGCTACTTAATATGCTTGAGCTAAAGGACGTACTAGTTTATCGCTCCTGATTTCTCCCGAGTTCTGACTCTACTCTAAAGGCTACATCAGGGTCGCCAGATCCTCAAAGTCAAATTACAGCCCGTACAGACAGTCCAAAATGATCATATTTGGAAAAAGAATATCGTACAATGGGAGGGGAAAACAAGATTAAAACACAAGTAATAGCGTTTGCAATGTCAAATTAAAGTTATCCATATGGGAATTACAGCCCCACGCTCTCTAGAAACAGAATTAATGCCTGACAATGCCACATTAGCGTAACCAAACACACCACAGGATATGAATTTGTATGACAAACCAATGTGTCTAACAACGACTAAACTACATTCAAGACCAACAGTAAAGATTGTATTTGAACCAATAAGGACTTAAATAGAACTCGCTCAGGCGCACAGAGCTCTAATAAGAGAACCACAATAACAGCCAAAACCACAGGGAGAGCTCAACAACTCCCAACAATACAACAATACATTGTCTAAGCATCAAATATCACATTCAGAACGCTGACATTCCAAGCAGAACTAATCCTGCATTATTAAACCATCGGTCAAAGAGTTGTAAAGTGTAAGAGTGTATTTATAAGCTGCTGTGAACATCAGCAGTAGCCGTGTAAGCATTAGCGAGTGCGTTGCGATTAGCCTGTTTGTTTAATATGGAATTATGGGTATGTCCGCACAATGATCCGATATGATAAATAGGGATTTAAATGAGTGACCAGGTGACTGCGTGATACTGACGGTCACAGTGACTTACCTGCTAAGCCGACCTTTGTTTTTATGTCCTAACTTGTGCTCCGTCTCCTGTGTCTGTGCATGCCACACAACTCGACTCAGCATTGACCAAGCACGTACTTTGGAAGTGAGGGATT
This sequence comes from Neogobius melanostomus, assembly GCA_007210695.1. Lineage (NCBI taxonomy): Eukaryota > Metazoa > Chordata > Actinopteri > Gobiiformes > Gobiidae > Neogobius > Neogobius melanostomus. Next base: position 608,874 of record VHKM01000321.1, read on the forward strand.
AGTTACAACTATGGCGACAGTATGGTAGAGCGGGTTGAGTCCTGCCTCCTGCAGGTGCACTGTCGTTGTGTCCTCAGGCAAAACACTTCACCTATCCTGCCTCCAGTGTCTGTGTACACTGGTGTATGAATGAGAGGGAATGAATGGGTGAGTGGTTCCTTGCTGTAAAATGCCTAATGTATGAGGTAAGATCAGACCATTAACTTCTACAACCACTGTGAATTGAACCTCATAATTCAGATGGAGGGCAGGGCTCTATTACTGTATGAGCGAAAAGAAAAACAACAAATGTTGAACCTTGTTTGATGGTAAAGGATTCGGTCATAAACCTGTGATATGAATGTAGCAGAACGAGGTTTTTTTTAACCTTAGCTTTATAACACACAGGTAAGTTCCATTGAAAAAGTGTTCTATTAGTTAAATAGAATTTATTTGTTACAAAATGTTTGTCTTTCGTTTCATTACATAAGTATGCTTAATTTCAAACCTTTAAACACAGATGTATGTTTAGAGATACAGATTTCATATTTGGGGCGAGAGTCTTCCAACAAGTCCCTGCCGACCACTGGACAGACCCAAACCACAGACAGAGACATCAGTTTTATCAGTAAGACAAGACAGCGACTGCCGTGGCTCCTATAAGAATGAATGCATATTATTTACAGTTACTGATATATTCTTAAGTGGCCTGAGTTACCGCCGCCACAGTTGGAAAATATACCGAGTAGGTGCACATTCCGTGTGCTGTACTAGGGACAACGCTCATTCACAGGACAATCGGGGGACCGCAGACCTAATTCCCTGCGACCTGGGACCCACAGCAACACTAATACAAATACACACTCTAACCAGGGCGAGCATAAAGGATGAATCTGCTCCTTTTGAGCACAGTGTTTGCTGCTCAAATAAACAAAACTAAAATAAATGTTGCAAAGATATCTACCTGTGGGACAGAGCACCCCAGCGACAGCACCGGGTACAACAGGCAGCGGGAGATACACAAGGTCAGAGGGCAAACAATACTACATTTTTATAGTCCGTCCCCAGCGCACTATAAAAATGGGATCAACTCTACCCCTAATCATGACATTAATCCTGTGGCTTAGTGTTCTTTGCACTCAAAACAATCAGGCCTGTGATTAAAATATCACCACTTTTGAAAGTATAGTGAAATAATAGACATTTCTTGTCTGTGTTGACAGAGCAGGGATTAACCTTTGCCAACATGGATAAGCCCAATACAGAGAAAGCAGGTCTAAACATCTGCAATCTGGCAGTGAATATTTTACCACCGTAGGCTTATTAGAATGGTATAATGTTAGTAGTCTACCTTTACATTTACTTTACAGTTTAGAGGTAATAAGATGTGTATTCACATTTCAAGAAAGAACATACCATTTTAAAATGGTAAGAACATTCAGAGATGAATGAAGAATAAAGTAAATGCCAGCCAACAAGGAGGACATTCTCTTGTTAAAATAACAAAAACCCAAACAAAAACAACAAACTCATAGTCAGTGTGTGTTCAGGTGTCAGCAGATGTACAGTGGAGTCCCACTCCTCAGTGTGAACGTGACTCACAAGGATTTGACAAGAAATATCCTTGTCAAAATAGTTTATTGCCATAGTATGTATATTTGTCCTTTGTACGTTCAGACTGTTGCTCTGGGGTTTGATTCCCAGGCCGGTTGTGTCTTTCTGTGTGGAGTTTGCATGTTCTTCTGATATTCCTGCGTCTCAACACGACAACAGATCACATGTTTGTTTTTGTAACAGTTGTAAATGAATTGCCACAGTGCCGCTTGTTTGTTTTTACAGAAATATCTTGTTCAAAACCCCCGTTAGACCATTTTCAAGTAGAGGGAGATAAAACAGTGTACAAAAAAGATGAGGTCTTGAGATACTCATGTGATCGCGGCTACAAAAAGGTGGATGGGAGACCGTCACTGTGCAAGAAAGTGGGACAATCAGCTCAGTGGACCCCCACGCCCCAATGTGAAAGTGACAAAACCTACTGTGTTCTATATGATCATCATCATTGTTCTCAAGTGTTCTCATATTTCTGATTTATTTTAGTCATTACATGTAAACTCGACCCAAACCCTCCTGTGGACACCACATACAATCCTCTGAATCAGATGGTTTTCAGACCTGGACAAAGTGTGAGGATCTCGTGTGGAGAAAAGCAGTGGGTGAAGGACAGAGAGCTTCAGTCAGCTGAGCTAACATGTCAAGACACAGGACGCTGGGACTTTGACCCTGTGTGCAGACGTATGGAATTAGATACACTTTGTTTGCATTTACCACATTTATCGTCTTTAATGTAATTATGTTTTACTGATCTTTCCTTCAGCGGTCACATGCTCCAAAACAGCTGAAAATGTCTACAGATGGGAAAGCAGTTGGAATAGGCGTAACACAGTGGATATTGATAAAACTGTGTGGTATCAGTGTCATAGCGAGTATGAAGAAACAAGTCCCACTGGCAGAGCCACATGCACCAGACGAGGCTGGGAGCCAAATCCTCTTTGTAAAGGTACTGTGAACTTCAACATTTGATCTAATTCTATTTTACTTAGTCGAATTATTAACGTGAAAACATTTTCACGTGACTAAAATATATTGCAATAATGTTTTATTTAATACATGAATATTTCTATTGACACAATATATCATGGTGGACTAGGTGCACTTTATATAAATATTAAGTTTAGCAGAGAAATCTGGGTGTGATATGTGATAGTTGTTTTAACCATTTTTGGAAAGAAATGCATCTAGTATAATGGATTCTATGTCTGTACTCAGGCCTTAATCATACATCATTACAACCGCCTGGTTTTTAACCTGCAGTAGGTCCATGAGCACATTATCCCAGTCCTGCTTCACTTCATTGGTTGTCCATCAAGTTTGGATGTGATTTGGTTCTATTATCAATAAGCATTAATGTTCTACTCTTGAATTTTCAAATGTTGTCACATTTTTCTCCAGACAGAAGCTGCACCAAACCTCTTTATAAAAATGCAGAAATGACTGACTATTATCAATACGATGAATATCAACACAATGAAAGAGTCCATTTCAAATGCACCTATGACCCTCGAGTCACCTTTTATGTTGACTGTTATTATGGAGATTGGAGAGGCTCAAGACGAACATGTAAAGGTAAGCACCAACCTGATGGACCAACATTTGATCTAATTCTATTTCATTTTGTCGAATTATTAACATGAAAACATTTTCACGTGATCCAAATATATTGCAATAATGTTTTATTTAATACATTAATACATTAATATTTCTATCGACACAAATATCATGGTGGACTACTGTAGGTGCACTTTGTATCAATATTAAGCTTAGCACAGAAATCTGGGTGTGATATTTGATAGTTGTTGTAAAACTCAATTAAATGTCCATCAACAATATATATATATGTATGTATATATATATATATATATATATATATATATATATATATATATATATATACATATACATAAAGTGTATCATATTTTTATAAGGTTCTATTATCAATAAGCATTAATGTTAGAACATTAATGTTCTAATGTTGCCATATTAGAACGGGTATATTATGGCCTAGGCCATTTTATACCCGGGGTATAGTCCAGATGGGGGTATACTCTGGCCTGTTACACCGGTACAGTTTCTGTCCATGAGCACAGTGTGGAAGCCTGGGGTGTAAGCGTTATCATTAGGGAGGTCCTTGTGCAGCCACATCTTATTAAACTATACTCCCAGTACTCCTTCTGACTCTGGACCAGGGCTGGTGTTACATTTCCCATTACGATGTACGCAGTTAAAACCTGCACCACTGTCCTTCCTTCCCTCCTTCTTTCCTTCCTTCACCTTTTGTACCCCTGCAGCCCCTGTGTGCCTCCCTCTTCATACAGTCAATAGGGATCTACTAACTCGTGGCCGGTGTAAACAAGTGACCAATTGGGGGTTCCACAGTAAAGTTGGTAAAGTTCTGCAACAGCACTCAGAAATGACAAAAAGCCCCCAAATACTTCAAACCATCTGCACTGGTTGTTTAGAAACAGGGACTTTTTTCCCTTCACAATCTGTAATGGAAAAATTCCTGCTTGAAAAATGTATTTGTTCATGTTTTTCAGCTGCATCTCTGCCACAAGATCAAACCTGAAACAGAGGGAATACCACACAACGTCCAGCGTTAATGGAAGAAAAACATGTTTAAATAAACGTTTGTTGAGGTCATCTTTTCGATGTTTTCATTATTTATGATAAATGTGAAGAAGGAGCATGCAGGTGACCTTCATGTATCACTGTTTCTTAAACCTGACAACTTTACCAAACCGGTCCCAGACAAAACACCCCAGACACCACCACAGGCCTCCACAGGTATGAGCAGAGGAGGGTACTACATTTTAAAACTGTACTTCTTACATAGTAGTTTTTAATAGTTTTATCATACAGTACCTTTTATGAAGTATCTGTACTCTTACTTGGGTAAAAATAATGGTGACTTTTTCCACTGTGAGTAAATATTTAAGTGACAAATGCTTCATTTTGATCTAAGAAGTGGATTTTGCACATTATTCTTTAAAAATAATATTTTTGTTTTTCTGTATTTTTGTGACATTAAATATCACAATTTCCACATGATTTTATGTTTTGTTTCACACTATTTGTGGCGTCAGTATATTTACTCCTCAAAAAGTGCTGCTCCACGTCTTTAAAATCTACAAACACAGAGCTTTTCAAAGTGGAAATAATCTTTCAGATCCTCAGTTTGGAGTTGCCTCTTGTTTGCATCACTGCTGTGGCCTAAATAACAACCATGGATGAGTTTAGTGACCCTTGAACTCTGGGGGAGTCTTGCGTAACTGATAGATTTGTTTATAGTCACTTACAGGAAAGGCCAGCCCAGAAGTCTGAGCAAATAGTAAATGAAACATACAATCAATAATTGTATTTACTTTGCACTTTTGTTTAATGATTCCAACTTTGGACTTTGCGAAAAACAGGGAAACATTTCACTCAAACAAAATTCAGACAAGGACTTAAGAAATGACATGATCCATGAATAACATTTTCTGTTTATTCAGTTATCTGAAAAACACCGGGATTGGAAGAGCATGAGAAACACAGTGAGGCTGCAATTAACTTTCACATAGCTCAAAACAAATAAAGGACCGTCTTCCTAAAGATGTGTTTGTTTGATTTATTGCCCTTATGTCCTGTAATACATTCTTCTTGCTCTGTGAAGTTGGGGATAAGTCAGCCACTTTTCGCTTTTCTTGTCATAGTATAATAACAATTAAAAAAGGCAAATACAAAATTCGATTTACTCAGACCTCGGATCAGGACACCAGGACATTTGTTGATTTAAGGTAATTGTTCCTCGTGAAGTGTCTGGGAACCTTGAGCAAATCATTGTATTGTTTTTTTCAATCATAGCCGTTTATCTCTGGCATTTCTCAAAAGTGCTTCCTCTCTGATTCCCCAAAATCATTCAGAGTAACTTTATAACTTCTCACGCTCCCCGTTTCGTGCAGGGGGTCACGGTCCTGGCTCAAGAGACATCCGGACTTCCGAACGCCAGTGTCTAGATTTACTTAGGGCCGATTCATTAACAGCAGCAATTACCTCTTACTCGTACTTCTTCTACTAAAAAAAAGTGCTAGCACTTTTTGCGCATGCGCGAGCTGTGAAGTCGCCTGTCAGTAGCTGCCTAGAGCTGAGCTTTTACTCACACCTATTTATTTATTTTTAATTCACATTTTATTGTTTTTATCCAGTATTTTATGGTGACATTTTATTGTTTTTATCTGCGATCTTAAACTGCTTACCCGGGCCGATTGGATTACAAATCTTTGCACAACTCGCTACCCGGCCGGGCTGGTCCCAACAGCTACCCAGATAGCAAAAGGACATTGTTTCAACATTGAAATAGTGTTATGGCCTGTGATCGAATAGATGTTGAAAAATGACGTTGAACTGCGATTGAAAGCGCTCGATATGATAGATGTCGAACACAACGTTGATTTTTGATCTTTTCTGACATGGAATCAATGTCATGCAAATAACATTGATTAGGAGTTGAATAGATGTTGAAATTCAAATGTTTTTTAAACATGGATTCAACATTGATTAAACTATAGAAATATACCTATATTCAACCTTTTTTAAACGGTATTTTGATTATTGGAGCTACTTACCGCGTCACCACATAAATCAGCCTCTAAACAGCATTCACCGCGGTCATCATGTTGAGTCATTTCCACAGGCATAACCAGTCCAAACTATGAATCTGAGGCATACAATCCACTTCCTCCTGTTTGTGTACATTATGCATCCATATAGCACTCAGAATCACCGATTTATCGAAGTTTACCACAGTATTTACATTACGAAACTTTACAGTGCATGCCCCATTTAAATGTTATTTTGGTGCCTTTAGCATAATAGTGCCTCCTGCAGTCCTAAGACAGATATTACAACCTAATAGTGCATTTACTTGACAGAGTCCAAAACTTTTTCAGCCTTTGCTTCCATAAATGTAGTATAACCCATAACCAGTGCCTCCGTGAAGAATGTGCAGTAAATTAAATCAAACAAACTAAAAGCATTTGGAGCAGAAGAGCATGAGACATGGAGGAAAGGCAGGAGATTGAGTTTGTGACCAAATAACACCAGAAAGAAATGGTACACTCATTACTTAATATTTATTTCTGTATGAGGTGATATATTGGGGTAGATTAAAGTATAAAACAGTTATCTCCACAACATTGAGTAAAGAATGTTTAATTTTTGTGCAGTGAATTCCCTCAATTTGTAGCTTTCAAGATGTTACCACTGTGCAAGGCTTTGTTTCATAAAAGTACAATTGACAGGACCATCATACTGAAGGCTAATCCAGGTAATGGTAGCGTGGCTGTATAAAGTGTTTGTAAATCAGTTGTTACAATCAATATTCAGTCATAAATTTTAATTGAAAATAATAACTTTATTCCTTTCGCAGCAAAATGTTATCTATAAAACATTTTTTTAAATAGTAATATAACATAAAAATCTAAAATCCAAGGGTTTAGACACAAAAGTGCAAATTACAGTTGATAAAATGGCAAAATATGGACAGTGGGAAAAATTATTAGAAAAAAGTTTGTGTGTAGTTCCACTGGCAAACAGCATCAGGAGATGATGGGAGAAGGTCGAGCAGATGCAGATGTTGATTACCTTTTGACAATTTCTTTGGTTCCTGGGAGCTTTCCTCAGCAGCTGCACCTACGATAAATAAATAAAAATGGTAGTGTTTAGTAATCATGGTCGATAATAAAATAATTGGAGCAACTAAACATTTAGGGGATCATTGTATTAACCAGGTCAGCACCTTAATACTGAAGTAATGATGCACCCATTAAACTGTCGGATAAGTTATAGTCTTGATTAAAGGCAAATGTATTATTTGTGTAGAACAGTTCATTCACAAGGCAAGTCAAAGTGCTTCACACTCCTACAGTTAGCCTACATACAATTACCAACTGAATCCAAACTAAACTAACGGCGACATTGTGGGGGCAAGATCAAACAAATGTATTGACTTACTATTGATATTATTATCAGGTTAGTTTATTATGGGCTTGTGAATTAATCATTAATCATGTCTCGTTATGTTACTGGGATGTGTGGAACATGTCAGCTTTCTTTGGTGGAAAACAGTTATAGGCTAGTAACGTTAGCTTGGCGTACACATCAGCTCATAATAAACAAATGACAAATAAATATCCTACAGTGTGCGGTGGCCATTTAGTTTACTGATCACAACCAAGATGACAATTAAACTTTAAAAATGTATGAGCACTTACCAGTTTTGTCTTTCTCCGTCTCCTCTGTGTCTGCCGAGATGAGAAAATGTAAGAAGGAGGGCGCTCGTGAAATTAGTTCAAATTTCCCAGGCTTTTCACCCCATACGTCGAAACAACATTGAATCACCGTTACACTTTCAAAGGTTGACTTTATGTCTGTAAAAAAACAGTTGCAGTTCCATCCATCCATCCATCCATTTTCTTCCACTTGTCCGTTGCCGGGTCGTGGGGGCAGCCGTTGGAGCTGCCCAGGTCACATAGCACCGGCCCCAATGGCTCCTTCTGCAGGTGGTGGGTCCACGGAAGGACGGCCTCATGGTTCTAACCGGGCCTGTTGGTCTCTCCTAGGGGGCTACCAGTGTACGCAGACACTGGAGGCAATGTGGGTGAAGTGTCTTGCCCAATGTGCACCTTCAGGAGGCGGGATTCGAACCCCTGACCTTCCGATCATGAGACGACCCGCTCTACCATCTTATTCTGGTTCCGCTCCTCCTGCTATAACTCAGACGGACTTCACATCAACCCACTTGGAAACCGTATTTTAACAGCCAACATAGTGTATGCCATTCATTCCCACAAAATGTATTGACTGCCTGCATCCACTGATTCCTGCCCACCTGCCTCCCCTCCCAAGCCCACCACTCCTTCGCCCCTCCCTCTTAGAACCTCCTGCTCTCCACCTCAGCAAACTGTCCCAGTTATCACCAGCCCTCGCCTACAGCCCTACAGTCATTTAACCACCCCGTCACATCTGATTTTAACTGTAATTCATATTATAACGGACTTGGATCTCACCTTTCTGTACATAATTCACCCATTCCTGTCATTATCAGCAGAGAGCGGACTAAATATGTACAATCCATAAAACATAACCCAAATAATCTGAAACAATTACCAAGAGTCCCATTACCACAAAACCATTCAGTTAGTCATCCTTCAGTCACCTTGAACATGGCACTTTTTAATGTCCGCTCTCTGCTGAACAAGACTTTTATTATGAACGACCTGATTTTAGACCATAAACTTGATTGTCTATTTTTAACAGAAACTTGGCTGGGTGCAGATGCTGCAGTTGTTCTCAAAGAGGTCTGACCACCTAATTTTACCTTCACTTATTCTACGAGGAGTGGCAAAAAGGGAGGCGGCACTGCTCTGGTAAACTCTACAAACCTTGCTAGCAAGCCGATTTTATTTGATGATTTTACCAGCTTTGAATGGTAAATGGACTTAACTTATATAGCGCTTTTCCACCTATATTAGGCACTCAAAGCGCTTTACACGGTCCACGGAAGGACGGCCTCATGGTTCTAACCAGAACTGTTGGTCTCTCCTAGGGGGCTACCAGTGTACGCAGACACTGGAGGCAATGTGGGTGAAGTGTCTTGCCCAAGGACACAACGACAGTGTGCATTTGCAGGAGCTTGGATTCGAACCCATGACCTTCCGATCACGAGACGACCTGCTCTACCACCTGCGCCACCGTCGCCCCAATACAGTGCAATTGTTTTTAGCAGCCCTGAAATTTTATGTGTCACAATTTACAGACCTCCAAAAAAGTGCTCGCTTTTTATTCATGAGGAAAAATAGAATTACAATAAATTACCAAATCTACGCCGAACAGTTAAAAACATACAATAGAGCCGTTAGAAACTCAAGAAATTCATACTTCACCAAAATCATATCGGACAATAAAAATAATACAAAAGTTATTTTTTCAACCATTGACAACCTTCTTCATCATAATCCCAAAGCTTTCCGTGAAACTCCCTCAGATTCCCTTTGCGAAGAGTTTGCAGACCACTTCAGGGAGAAGATAGACACGATCAAATGTAATATTTTACAATATTCTACCCAAAGTAACACGGTTTTAAATACATCTGGTTGTCTATTTGTTCCAGAGGAAACACTGCACAGTTTTGTCCTGGTTAATGCTGAGATTCTTGATAAAGTTTTCTCCTCAGTGAGGCCCACCACATGTCCCTTAGACCCGGTCCCAACCCCATTTTTTAAAACATTTTATGGATCTTTTAGAGACGAGCTTTTGAACATGATGAATTGCTCTCTTCAGACTGGGGTCTTCCCTGCTGCCTTTAAGGGGGCGGTGAGGTGAGGCCTCTACTGAAGAAGAGCAATTCAGATTTTAATGATTTTAACAATTTTAGACCGGTATCCAACTTACCATTTTTAAGCAAAATTTTAGAAAAACTTGTTTTTATCCAACTTAGTTTGTTTGAGTTTTTTATTTCGAGCTAAGGCACAAAATCCAAGAAAAAACAGAAATATATATACACAATAAGAGAAAAAACAAAAAAGAAAAATAATATACATTCTCACTCGAAAAGGAGTGGGAAGAAGACAAGCTTATTGACTCCCACCCCTGTTCATAAACTTAAATAACAATAACTAACGACACTGCATATTTCTTCTTACAAGACAACTATCAACCGAGTTGGTTACATATCAACAGATGCCATACTGCATTATACCAGGTCAACATTCACAGTATCTCACACGCTACAACCAGTGTATTATTTCTGTCTCCCATACAGAATACATTACCATGTTGGCATTACCGTTATTCATCATCACCATCACAACCCATATAACATTACTCTGTATCAAAATGTTTGATGATACATAACATACTCCACATTTATTCATGAAAGGTACAGTAATCGCAGACTGATTGATGCTCATGATAACAAAAATAATCTTAATGATGTGTGTTACAAGGGATTCGGGTTTTTTAATTTTTATTTATTTATTCTCTTTTCTGTGGCTGGACCTGCTGCCAGAGGGGAGCAGCCCCCGAGCAACCGGACCATCCTTTGTTAAGTGTCCTATACTATGCATTAAAAGAGACAAATTTTAGGAGTCTGCTGCCAGAAGAGGGTTTCCTCGAGCTGCCGGCCCCCACCTGTCTGCCCTGTACTACGGGTTATGTTGAATGCGGAGTACATAGATATGTGCATGTTTTACTTCTAAGAATTTAATTCCTTTATATTACCATCAGCATCAATAGCAGTACTGCTGTCTGAATCGATTAAGTTTGATTCTAAGAATAATCTATAGATTGTTAGGTATTAATCCTAGACTGTTACATTTAAAGTTTAAAGTTAAAATAGTGATGATAACAACACAACAGCAACAACAATAACAATGGCAATAACAAGTGCAATAGTATAATAGTAACAACCACAATATACTTCATTATTAATTAGATCTGACCTTTAAAGTACACAGCACTTTGTGACACCCATTAGCAATCAAGTACCCATTTCCTCCTTCTGGTACTTTGACCATACCATTATTTTATATCTTGATTTGAAATGATGAATATTAGGACATTGTTTAAATTCTGCCCCCAATTTGTTCCAGAGTTTAACTCCACATACAGACACACACATACTTTTCCTATTGGAAGACACTGCTTGAACCTTAAAGTTGTCACACCCCCTCAGGTTATATCTCCCTTCTGTGCGTGCAAAAAGCATTTTTATACTTGCAGGTAGCGCATTTTTGTTGGCTTTAAACAGAGGTTGGGCAGTAGATAAATCAACTAAATCATGCATTTTTAACAGTTTAGACTGCAGAAATAATATATTAGTGTGATCATAATATCCTACTTTGTGTATAATTCTTACCGCACGTTTTTGGAGTATAACAAGGGGGTGTAATGAGCTTTTATAGTTATTGCCCCAAACTTCTACACAGTAATTTAGATATGGCAAAACTAATGAACTATATAACAAAAATAATGCATTGTAATTTAAGAAAAACTTTGCTTTATTAATGATTGAGATACTTTTGGAGACTTTACCTTGTATGTGTCTTATGTGCGGTTTCCAGCTTAATTTACTGTCAATGGTGACTCCTAAGAATTTAATTTCTGATACTGTATCTAAAACTACACCATCTATATTTACTGGGTCTGGTTTTCCATTATAATTACCGAAAAACATTACTTTTGTTTTATTTAGGTTGAGAGACAATTTGTTAATGTCCATCCATGTTTTTAATTTCCTTAGTTCACAGTTTATGTTAGTTACTAAATTACTATAATTGTCATTAGAATAGAAGACGTTTGTGTCATCTGCGAAAATCACTAATTTTAATAATTTAGACACGTTAAAAATGTCATTAATATATAAATTGAACAACTTTGGGCCTAAGACAGATCCCTGTGGGACCCCACAACCAATGTCCAAATAACCTGATGTAAACTCCCCCATCTTCACATACTGCTGTCTCCCAGTTAAATAGTTTTGAATCCAGCTCAAAACCACTCCCCTTATGCCATATCTGTCTAATTTTTTTAATAATATAGAATGATTTAGTGTATCAAATGCTTTTTTCAAGTCAATGAATATTCCAGCTGCATGTTTCTTTCCCTCTAAGCTATTAGTAATCTCTTCTATTGCATCGATGATGGCCATTGAAGTTGACCTTTCTGCTCGAAACCCGTACTGACCTTCATTAATTAGTTTATGCTTATCTATGAAATTATCCATTCTACTGTTATAAAGTTTCTCTAAGATTTTGGAAAACTGGGGGAGCAGCGAGACAGGTCTATAGTTAGTGAAGATGTGTTTGTTCCCATTTTTATGTATAGGTATAACTTTTGCAATTTTCATTTTATTTGGAAATGTTCCTGTTTGAAACGATAAGTTGCATATGTAGGTTAATGGTTTCACGATACTATATATAATTTGTTTAACCAGTGTCATATCTATATCAAAACAGTCTGTAGACGATTTGTTCTTACACCCGTTAACGACCTCTGTTATTTCTGTTTCAGTTACTCCAGACAAAAACATCGTTTTTGAATTAATGTCTATCAATGACTCCATTTCGTTGCTACTACACTCCGGAATCTCTGCTGCCAGATCCGGTCCGACATTTACAAAAAAACTATTAAAATTTTCCACAATTTCATTCATTTTATGATTGTCATTGATCCCATCAGTGAAATAGTTTGGATATGAATTATTTTTTGCATTACCCTTGATTATAGTGTTTAGTATTCCCCATACCCCTTTCATGTTGTTCTTGCTTTTATACAACAGATCGGCATAATATAGTTTCTTAGCCTTCCTTAATATATTGGTCAGTTTATTTTTATATGTTTTATATCTACTTTCAGATTCAACTGTTCTTAGTCTAATGAACTGTTTATATAAAGTGTTTTTCTTCTTACAAGCATTTTGTAAACCCTTGGTTAGCCACGGACATTTTGTCATTTTGCTGTTTTTACTGAATTGCCGAATTGGACAGTTTTTATTGTATGCTACACTAAAAAATTATATGAATGTATCGTAAGCACTATCTACATCGTTCTTGTTATATACCTCATTCCAATCTTGTTTTGTTAAGTCGCTATAGAATGAGTAAATTGAGTCCTCAGTTTTTACGCGTTTATAAAAATATTTTTGAGGTGATTTCTGTTCTAACTCATTATCATCATACACCGTGAATACGGGCAGATGATCCGTTATATCACAAATCATTAGACTGCTGGTATTTGTGAACTGCATATTATTAGTAAAGATGTTGTCAACAAGATATAATTTAATTGTATAACTCTCTGAGGCTTTGGTCTCTAAACCTGTGAATGTGATTTTGTGTCGGTGTATAGATGTAGCGTGCACAGAACAACCAGACATCACAAATGGAGAAATGGTTTCCCAAAGGAAGCGAAGATATCGACACAGAGAAACCGTGGAGATCAGATGCACCACAGGTTCAATGGATAATTTCCTCATCAGCTGTCAGTCTGGGGAATGGATGTCACAGCACCAGTGTCCAGGTATATTTGCTTCAGTACACGGCTCACCTGTTTATACTGTAGCTAACGTTAAATACCAACCAATCACCATGAACATTGTGTCTTTTCAGAAAGAGGAGTATGTGGACTTGCACACATCCCCAATGGATTTGCTCATGAACGGCAAAACAAACTGTACTACACCTGTAATGAGGGATATAAACTGCTCACCAAAGGCTGGTGGGGTGTAGCCTCGTGCGAAGAGGGAGAATGGAAGACATCAGAATGTGTTGGTAAATGGTCACATTTTATATAGCGCCTTTCTACCTGCTTTAGGCACTCAAAGCGCTTTACATCAAGGAACCAGTCACCCATTCACACTCTCATTCATACACCAGTGTACGCAGACACTGGAGGGAAGGTGGGTGAAGTATCTTGCCCAAGGACACAACGACAGTGGGCACCTGCGGGATTCGAACCGCTGACCCTTTGGTCACAAGACGACCCGCTCTACTCTCTGCACCACCGTCGCACCGTTAGTAATGTACTTTTCAAATGTATTTCTTTAACATGAAAAATGGCACATGTCTACAGCAAGTCAGTGTAGTCCTGCTTTATTCACATGTTGAGTAATTGTGTATTCTCTGAAAAGTAGACGATTGGAGTGTAGGTCCACAGACTGGTAGTTTCAGCTCGTCACAAGGAAGTCAAATATGGCTGCCTTTGTTTTTTCGAGCAAAATCTACTGTTTTGAGCTCTAAACCATGTTGTGGTGTTTTTCCCTCATCAACGACAGACCAGGAGTAGTATTTACGACATTCACGCTGTTTTGAGTTGTCCTCGGGGTAATCCTGTTTAATTTAGCTGTTTCCTCTTCGTTCTAAACTTCCTGGATATCATTGTTAAAACCAGAAGCTGTCCTCCACATTTAAGGAGCTGTCCTCACACGCTACTGGTTGTAGCGTGTGAGATACTGTGAATGTTGACCTGGTATAATGCAGTGTCGCATTTGTGAATATGTAACCAACTCGGTTGATAGTTGTTTTGTAAAATGGTAAGAAATATGCAGTGTCGTTAGTTATTGTTATTGAAGTTTATGAACAGGGGTGGGAGTCAATAAGCTTGTCTTCTTCCCACTCCTTTTCGAGCTGTAATGTAAATTATTTTTTCTTTTTTCTTTTATTATGTATATATATATTTCTGTTTTCTTTTCTTCTTTAGCTCGAAATAAAATATTCAAATCAAAAAATGTTTCTAAATAATAGGTGAGATTGACAGAAGTGACAGTGTGGACAATCTCTCCAGTTCATGTTTCTATTCTCAGATACAGTTGTTGTTTCTTTTTCACCTTCAGCCGACACAGACTGTGGGCCAGTTCCTGACATCCCGAACCTGAGTGTGACGTCCGACCGTCCGAGATTCAGTGATGGAGACACTTTCCCCATTAAGTGTGAGGCAGGACACCAGAATCTGCATCCTGATCTACTAGAGCTGACTTGCAGCAGAGGAAATTGGACTTCGAACGATGTGCCATTTGAACAGATCTGCACACGTAAGTTACTCGAGTGTTACGTCTTGTTCTGAACAGGCTGTGACCTCATTCTCTGCACGTTGTCTTTTCTGTAGCAATCGCAAACAAGTGCTCACCTCCTCCTAAAGTAAAAAATGCCGTAATCATGGGTTCTTTTGTGAAAGAATACCCTTCTGGTATTAGACTCACCTATAACTGTCGGAAACATTTCGTCATGGAAGGAGATTCAACAATTCAATGCATTAATGGAATCTGGGAACGGAAGAGCATCAGTTGTAAAGGCAGGTATTTCATATGGAATTGTTATGCATTGCTTTCATTTGTTTTTTTACCATAAATTGTTGGCGTGAAAGATTTTTCAGCAAATGACATTATTTTGATTTGTTTTCCTGAAGCTTCAAACCCACAATGATGTCGCAGATTGAACAGCGACAGGTCAGCTGACATACCTGCTGTTGATACACTTTGTTTTGTAAAAGTGAACAATAAATCATTATGCAAGAGTGACAGCACCAACACAAATGTTTTATATTGATTAAAACAAAAGATGATCAGTATTTTGAGGAGTTCTTGTGTTTATTGAAAATTATGTCTTGAGCAATTAATTTCTTATCAGGTATTTGATGTTCACAAAGAATATAACCGTAAGAAAGGAGCAGACAATGGTTTGTTTTCAATGAGTATTTCTTTTCAAAAGTTACCAGTCATTTAAGTTTCCCACCAGCCAGGATTTCATTAACTACTAGTAAGTGTATTGATGAATTCTCATCATTATAATACGTGCTGTACTGGCCGTGTAGTTTCACTTGGTATCAGATTGAAACTAAAATAACCAGTATGGCCCATCCCTACTGAACATGCTGCATCTCAAAATGATTGTGTATAAGATTATTTAGGGCGAGACCGGGTATGGTTGTAACATTTTTGCTTCAGCACCTCTAACTCACTGAATGTCTGAATTAGAGTTTTACCCACATTTGTGAAATACAAATGGCACCAATTCAAACCTCTGCAAGAATATCACAGCCCTTGTGAGTTGTTTTCATCAGTAGGCAGAGTAGTGAACCGAGTGGATCGTCCCAACCCTAGAAATTAGTGTAATAAACTTTGATTTACAAACCACATCTGGACACCCTCAGGAGAATACAGGCGCAGGTGGGAAATTAGAATTTTAAGGTCCTTTTGAAGATTCTATTGGACAGCGTTGATTCAATGAATCTTCAGGCCCAAATCTTTAATTGTATTGGTCAATAAAATTAAAGGCATGCAATGTCCATGAGTCACATGAATCAAAAAGGGCGGGGCAACATGATTTACTTTCAGGTAAGGACATCTAACAGTATGCCGGTGGTTCTCAGAAAAAAGTAGTAAAATTCAAAGCATTGCAAAGTTCCTAAAGTTTGTGAAACTTGTTAATTGCATCAAGGCCTGATTCTAACCATACCCCCATTTAAATCCACCAAATCTTGTAATTTAAAAAAGATACACAGCTCAAATTTTAATCACAGAATATTTAGTATATCAACATAAATTGTGCCCACTTTGAAGCAAATCCAAAAAGATTGAGTTGAATTGTAGTCCTAAAACGTGTAACTTTTCCAGGGAAAGGTCTCACAGGCCTTATGGACAAATGCATGAGAATTGTACACCTCGGAGAGGGAGCCTGGAACACATTCTCTGTTAGAGCTGTAGATCCGTTTGAGGCACAGAGCTCATCTTGGGCTTAATGTGAAGCTAATGAGTTGGGGAAGTTTTCTATTTACATTTGAAATGGTAAATAAAAGTACAAGAGACAATGATGTGTACATTTGTGAAGTGCTTTACTCATTTGTATGACATTTCTTTTGCATTTTTGTAGATATATAGTTTAATAGTTGGAAACAGAAATTGCTAAAGCCCTACACCCTTATATTACATAGTTCCTTATCATGTCAGCTTTCTTTATTCTAAATGTCATTAAAGGAATAGACCACCGTTTTTAAATACTGAGATATGTTCTTACCTGAGCTTAGATGAGTTGATGCGTAACTGTGTGGTCTTTGTGCGTGCGCTCAGTCACACAAAAATAGTCACGTTTCCCTATTTAAATACATTTACGTGAGGCTTTACACGATCAAAGTCTAGTTACACAAAACTAAAATATGTCGACTTTCTAAGCAGATAAAAAAGAGGACTATTTTCTATGAGAGAACGCACACCGAGGCTACGCTGGACCCCGCGCCACGATTCAGATCTGCTGAATCCAGACGCGGCACCGCGGAGGAAAACAAAGGCTTTTAACCTCCTGCAGAGGCACAGAGGCGGGTCTGGCCATGACACACAGGGGGCGCCGTGAACTTTGTTTGGCGGGACGAGAGAAGCCGCGGAGACAGAGAAACCATCGTCACGGCTCAGGCATCAGGGGAAGCATGTTAAACTCGTGTCTGTCGCCAACTCGCTATTAACCTACAAAAAAGAGCCAGGTTTGCTCTCTCTCTTACAACACGGACATACGTGTCTTTTTTATTTATCATAAATGTATAAATCACGTGTTTAAAGCTGCGCACGGTTTGAGAAAAGCCTCTGAAGTGCCGTGACGCGGTGCGCTCCAGTGTTTGTTGAAATCCCACATGGACGCGCGTCAGAGGACGTGCCGCGGCGCGCTGCGTTCTGGTGTGCGTTAAGCTTGACTGTCCTTCCGATTCCCGCACTTTATGTGGAGGGGGGAGAGTGCAGGGGTGTGGAGCAGGAGGGTGGGGGGAGGAGCAGCCAATCACTGTTCAACTAGAGGGAATTACAACACGCCCCTAAGAGATTTGACCGAGCCAATCAGAGCCTGCATTTTCCATAACAAGCTTCTCCCAGCTTCCATGGTTTTACTCATAGGACATCCAAGCAGCTCTTAAAGCAGTACTAAGTAACTTGTTTACCTTAATAAATCCTTTCCGTGGTCCCTCTGGGGGGTAATACAAGTGTTAATGGGATGATTGGGGGGTCTTTCACAATGGCCGCTGGCTGCTCTGCTTTGTGACCGCAACACTGGAGGCCGCCATTGCTCCTCCATTGCTGTAGTACCTCCATTTGGCCGCTAGGCCCCCATTGAAAAGCATTGGACTTTAGACACGTTAAAAACAACTTTAACGCCTGGTTTCAATTTTTTCAACACTTAATATGGCTACATATTCCTCCTGAGATAACGCTGGGTTAGTCAAAAAAATAGAAACCAGGCTGGTTTTCGAAAAAAAAATTTTTTAATCTCCTACTTAACGGAGGTCGGACTGTTAGCATTGGAGCTGCACGAGCTACACGTCACGCAAGGGCCGAGTCTACAGTGAGATCCCGCCCTTATGCCCTTTTTAGGAACATGCTTCGTCAGGGCTGGGGAGGAGGAGTCTGTAAATCCGCCATGATTTCCCCCTCGAACGTGGTCATTGTGGTAAACGGGGAGGAGTGAGGAGGAGCTGTCTATTCTTTTAACAGTCTATGGTCTTTCATCTCCCCCTGGTGTCTCTGGCCAGAAAACCACAATTTCAATTTGACTGCCTCCGGACCGGAGCAACCAATACACACTAATA
This sequence comes from Neogobius melanostomus, assembly GCA_007210695.1. Lineage (NCBI taxonomy): Eukaryota > Metazoa > Chordata > Actinopteri > Gobiiformes > Gobiidae > Neogobius > Neogobius melanostomus. Next base: position 627,570 of record VHKM01000321.1, read on the forward strand.
GAATCACGAAGAAGCTAACAGGCTAACGGGCAAAGCTAACTGCGGGCTAGCGCCACTGAAACAGTATTTACAGCCAAGTTTAAGTGAAAAAAATTATTTCCATTATGTAATTGGATGGACAATATCCCTCTCTCCCTTTGTCTGTTCTGTCAGCGTAGTATTTACTCTCACGGACAATTAATGAGTAAAAAACCGCAACATGCTACAACACCTGCAGTTGCGCTTATGGCCTCTAGGGGCATGAGTTACTTACTACTGCTTTAAGTGACAGGGAGACCATATTGAAGACAACACTGGGACAGCTGATGAACAAGTGGCCTTCTCATAAAATAAAGTACATTATTGCAGACTTATAAATGCAGTAACTTAACAAAAATAATTAATGAAATTTTAGGGCAAGCTCAGCTTCCCTTGTAGTCAATGAGGAGCCACCCCTGTTTTACATGTAGAGAGACTGCAACAAAGGGAAAGTTTCCTTTCAGAAATCATTTTGAAACACTGGTGGTTTGGAGGAGTGGATGGACAGGCTTAGGCGGCTGATGGTCCTACTGCCGCGCTGCAGATGTGGGATGGAACTGAAACTATAGGAAACAGAAGGAAGAGAGTGTATCCGTATGAAAAGGAGGAAAACGTTGCAGGCTGTGTTTAGCCTTCGGAGACAAAGGGGAATTATAATGGGCAGAGGGGGAAATGCATCACTTACACACCAGGCCCAGAGGCCACCAGAGAAGGCCAATGTTTTTACTCCAAATATTATGTCAAATAATAACATTTAAAATAATGTCTTGTCTGTGCAACTCTCAACGTCCCCCTGTAAATGTCAAGCAATTTGGCTTTTGGAGGGATATTACAACTTCCACAGCAAATGTGTTAACTAATTCTGAAGCAGTATGGAGAACGCTGTTGATGTGTAAATATATATGGGGCGCCAAATGTAACATGCCTTATTTCGTGGACAGCATGACTTTTGTGTCACGAAATACATATATTCATTACGAAATCACGTTACCTCGTAACGCCGTTTGTCCACGGAATACACAAATTGGTTTGCATTGTGTCCACGAAACACTGAAGAGAGCACATCGTTTCGTGGACCAAATTGACTGGTGGCCTTTTCCTCTCGTGGACATAAGGCTGAATGCACTATTCACTGTCGTAGACGAAATAAACTTTCGTCATAAAAGTATTGTGATGTGATACAGAAATTATGATGTGTACAAAAGGGATTTATTCTCTAACTCTGCAGTTACAGAAGGCATTCCGTCCACGGAATAGTAACTTCATAACTTACGAAATGCATTCAGTGACACATGCTTTCATTCCGTGGACGAAATGCATAATGGAATACATTTCGTGAGTCAGCAGTTTACGGAATGAATTATGTCTCATGATAATACATTACGTGGACGAAATGCATAATAGAATCACGAAATCAGTTTTGTGACCTACTACAATACATTTCGTGAGTCAGTTTACATAGTAAATTATGTGTTACAAAATAGTAACTTAATAACTTAACGAAATGCATTCAGTGACATTGCTTGCATTTCGTGGACGAAAGGCTTTTTATAGAATCACAAAATCTGTTTCGTTACTTGATACATTGGCATATTTTCAATGACCAGTATAATATAATACTATGATATTATATATTGCTAAAATATAATAATTATAACTCACTATAATAATATATAATATATTATTTATATATTATATAATTATATAATATATTCATCAATATATGGCACTGGTAGGCTACCTCCTAATGAAATGGCTGCACGCCCGTTAATTATAATACATCCATGTGCACGCCCCACCATACCATATTTGGCGCCAATTTGAATGGGTGAACTATGACCTTTGATGTGTTCACAATAATAGCCTAAATCATACTTCAGCAATTACACAATTAATAGTTCAATGTAAAATAATATATGTATAATGTACGTGTATATACTATCTATGCATAATGTACTGTAGGCTTCAAATTAACCAACTAACAGCAGCAGCTAACTTTTAACATAATGTTAGCATCCAGGATGCTTTCTTCCGCCATGTTGAAAGATCAAAGCTTATCTCATCTCGGCAACTCGGGTATCATAACATTTTTCAATTTTTCCTTATAATACATCCATTAATTTTTCCAGTGGAAAATACAACATGTGTAATTTCGATGTCGGTTTTTGGTATTTACCATAATTACGATACCACTTGAAGGCAGCAGTATAAATGACAAGAAAAAGCGTTGTGTCACAGTGCCACCTACTGGTCATTGAATATGCCAATGTGAAGTTGAATTTCTTGGGTCATCAAGTAACGAAACAGATTTTGTGATTCTATAAAAAGTCTTTCGTCCACGAAATGCAAGCAATGTCACTGAATGCATTTCGTAAGTTATTAAGTTACTATTTTGTAACACATAATTTATTATGTAAACTGTTGACTCACGAAATGTATTGTAGCAGGTCACACAACTGATTTCGTGATTCTATTATGCATTTCGTCCACGTAATGACATTATCGTGACACATAATTCATTTCGTAAACTGCTGACTCACGAAATGTATTGTAGTAGGTCACAAAACTGATTTCGTGATTCTATTATGCATTTCGTCCACGTAATGAAAGCATGTGTCACTGAATGCATTTCGTAAGTTATGAAGTTACTATTCCGTGGACGGAATGCCTTCTGTAACTGCAGAGTTAGAGAATAAATCCCTTTTGTACACATCATAATTTCTGTATCACATCACAATACTTTTATGGACGAAAGTTTATTTCGTCTACGACAGTGAATAGTGCATTCAGCCTTATGTCCACGAGAGGAAAAGGCCACCAGTCAATTTGGTCCACGAAACGATGTGCTCTCTTCAGTGTTTCGTGGACACAATGCAAACCAATTTGTGTATTCCGTGGACAAACGGCGTTACGATGTAACGTGATTTCGTAATGAATATATGTATTTCGTGACACAAAAGTCATTCTGTCCACGAAATAAGGCATGTTACATTTGGCGCCCCATAAATATAAGTGTAAGTACATTACGTGTTTCAGTTCAATTTACAGTACTGTACTTGTGTAGAATCATATTTATCATATTGAAAACAAGATATAATTTAATTGTATCACTCTCTGAGGCTCTGGTCTCTAAACCTTAAATGTTGCTCTTTTCTTTCTTTGTCTCTCCTCTTCTGTCCTTCTATCCATTCCTCTCTACTTTCTGTCCAGGAAGTTTGTAATAAAGTAAATAAATTGTGGAGATTTTCTGGTATCTATTTAACTATACAGTATGAGTGAACTTAGTTATGTCCACTATCTTCCAGACCACTGAGCCAACAAGACATCATTTGTCTTTGGGGGCTGCCAGTCGTCTTAGGGGATGACCCCTCTGCGTTCTTCAACACCTGCTCGGTAAGGAACTGAATTTGTTTTGAATATCTGCATTATTGATTCACAACACGACCATCTAATATGCATTTACTTATTACTAATTACTACCACCTACTCCAAATTACAATCAATCAATCAAAGTTTATTTATATAGCATTTTACAGACAAACTCTTCAAGGCGGGTAATGGTAAAAAAAACAGAGCGAGAACAGGCTTACTCTGATTCCTGGGTGTTTGTGTGGACTTCACTGCAAGTATGGGACCTAATAAGGACTAACTTGTTTTATGTAGGTAGATCGTGGCCCAAATTGAAGATGTAGCAGTTAATGCTATAACAATGTTTCCCACAGAATTCTGCTTAGACTGTGGGGGGTCCCGGAGATCTAATTGCTATATTTTTAGACAACACTATTTTTGTATAGTATAAAAGTAAATTATTATTATTATTTATTTTGATCACTAAAGTACTTTTTTTATCTAAAAATCTAAAAATGTCATTTCTCCAAGCCCCCCCCCTTTACATTCTGCATCTTATTTTTAGACTATGGTAGAATAAATTATGGGGGGCCATCACAGTCTCTATTGATGGGAAACAATGCTATAACTCTAAATGCATCTAGTTATTGTGTAACCTCAAGGGGAGCCTCAGTTAAAGTCATCACCAGATTTGGACTTTTATTTCATTGTTACAGAGACTTTATTTCAAATTATAAAACATAAAATTTAATATATGTCCACTTTATTTTTCTAAATAATAGGTGAGATTGACAGAAGTGACAGTGTGGACAATCTCTCCAGTTCACGTTTCTATTCTCAGATACAGTTGTTTCTTTTTCACCTTCAGCCGACACAGACTGTGGGCCAGTTCCTGACATCCCGAACCTGAGTGTGACGTCCGACCGTCTGAGATTCAGTGATGGAGACACTTTCCCCATTAAGTGTGAGGCAGGACACCAGAATCTGCATCCTGATCTACAAGAGCTGACTTGCAGCAGAGGAAAATGGACTTCGAACGATGTGCCATTTGAACAGATCTGCACACGTAAGTTACTCGAGTGTTACGTCTTGTTCTGAACAGGCTGTGACCTCATTCTCTGCACGTTGTCTTTTCTGTAGCAATCGCAAACAAGTGCTCACCTCCTCCTAAAGTAGAAAATGCCGTAATCATGGGTTCTTTTGTGAAAGAATACCCTTCTGGTATTAGACTCACCTATAACTGTCGGAAACATTTCGTCATGGAAGGAGATTCAACAATTCAATGCAATAATGGAATCTGGGAACGGAAGTTGTAAAGGCAGGTATTTTCATATAGAATTGTTATGCATTTTATTTACTTTTTCATCATGAATTGTTAGTGCGAGATGTTTTTTGGCAAATGGCATAATTTTTGATTTGTTTTCCAGAAGCTTCAAACCCACAATGATGCTGCAGATTGAACAGCGACAGGATTTCAGCTGACACACCTGCTGTTGATACACTTTTTTTTTTTTTGTAAAAGTGAACAATCAATCATTATGCAAGAGTGACAGCACCTACACAAATGCTTTATATTGATTAAAACAAAAGATGATCAGTATTTTGAGGAGTTTTTGTGTTTATTGAAAAATATGTCTTGAGCAATTAATTTAATTAAGTAGGCGGAGTAGTGAACCGAGTAGATCGTCCCAACCCTGGAAATTAGTGTAATAAAGTTTGATTTATTAAACCACATCTGGACACCCTCATTAGAATACTAGCCTGGTCTCACTATAGCCTCGTACTCATTTCGTACAGAGGGTCTGGATCTTCACAATTGAGCTCCGTTTTCAGGTGGGAGGGGTGAACTCCTTTTAAAGTTTGAAACGATTGGATCTGATTTGACCCAATCGCTAGCGTTTCCAACCGGCGGCGCTCACTGGAAGACTTTGCTGAATGGTAGGTTGAAATTCAACCTATGTAACGTGGCCACTGAGATCAGATCAGACGTACATGTAGGGAAATGATAATTGACTGGAGTTTACGGATGGTGAAGGCCAGGCTAGGAGAATACAGGCGCAGGTGGGAAATCATATTTTTAAAATCCTTTCGAAGTTTCTATTGGACTGCGTTGATACAATGAATGTTCAGACCCGAATCTTTATTTATTTATTTATTTATTTGTTTGAGCAGGGGAGTGGGCTGAAGCCAAAGGCTTATAAGCGTCCACCCCAAAATAAAAATAACAACATTACATTTAATATTTACAAGGTAGCAAATCATAAACAAAGGAACATAGGGCAAAGTAACAATAAATGATGAACAAGAATAAAACAAAAACAACAGCAAAATAAAGAACAAAAGAATGTGCTACTTTTATGTTATTAAGGTGCATTAATACATATTATATTCTGAGATCTTGCTACTTCCCAGTTGTCATTACCATCCTCAATATAATTTAATTTGGGTTTAATTATCATTATTATTATATTTGTTTAATTGAGTTATATGTGAAGTATGAAGTAAGCCCTGCATAGTGTGGTGCATTAAAAAGCCAGGGTGTAGAGCGGGCCAGTTGAAGAGGGCAGTAACTCCCCCTCAACAAACCCCCACCCAGCTGCCCTAACAGCTGATTTTGTAGATGATGTTCCTATGCTGAGTGGTGCATTAAAAGACAAGGTTTTGAGCCCGTTGGGAGGGTCCCTCTCAACAGATTCATAACTTGCCTACCCTAATTCTCAATTTTTATTGGTCAAAGGCAACAATGTCCATGAGTCATAAACTTGATTTACTGTCAGGTTAGGACATCTAACAGTATCCCGGTGGTTCTCTGACTTACTTTGGCATTTTAAATGTGTTACTTTTAATTAGGGAGTATTTCACAAATGCTTTAGTCATGCATTTAGGTTACCATATAAGTCGCTCTGGAGTATAAGACGCACTCGCCAAAAATTGCCTAAGAAAGAAAAAAACAACAGGCTGAATAGACGTACGGTATGATAACGTAACACATTGATGGTTAGCTACATGAAGCATAAACAACGTAACATCGTAAATTTATACTAAAACAATCTGTTCTTTGGCTCTGAATGACATTTGTATTTATTTGTATTTTGTATTTTTTCTCTCCTTTGCTAGATATGTTCTGTTTCGTTCTCTTTTGTGTGCATTTTCTGTCGTTTGTTTTCTTTTGTAAACGCAACTTGTGTTCTACAGTAAATAGGTGTCTGGTCTGTTAACGTCACATAAACAGTTCAGATAACTATAGCATAAAGAACATACCAGACTCTCCATCTCACTCCAAATTACTAAATCCATTGAAATATTCATCCTCGGTGTCACTTCTGAACAATCGCCTTGGCAACTCCCTGGGCACGGAGGCGTCACTGCACCGTTGACAAGCCTCTCCCGGCAGCACGTTTTTTCAAGCTCTCATTTGCAAACTCGTTCCTCTATAGCCCGTGATTAGCTTTATTTGTTTTCTTACCATTGCAGTAAGAGTAACCTCCGCTTTTTCGCTCACTCCAAACTTTCTTTCTGCTGCTCGATTAGCCTGCAGTGCGTATTTATAGACCGGATAAATATGGTAAGTGTTGTTGCATGTGTGTAAAAGGCTATGGTGAGATTTCAGATTTGTTGAATTCACTTTCTCTGCATGTAAATACATTTTCTTATAGAGTGTTCGCAGTTCCCATCAGTTGAACGTGCCTTTGTGCCGGATGAATACAAAAAGGTGCAGTACCAAACAGGAGATGTGATTTATTTCTCTTGTGACCCTGGATACACAACTGGTTTCAACACCACTTACATCTGCACTGAAGAGGGCTGGAGAGCTGCCACTTACGGTCAATGTGTCGGTGAGTTGTTCTATTTCAGTAGATTTTTTAAAAGTATTTAACAATAACATAGCCTACGTTTAGTAAATATATTGTGTCTGACTGTCCAAAACGATTGTGTTGTCAGATATGGGCACTTTTTCACTGCTCCTGGGCTGCGCTCGGCCACCAGTGCTGAAAAACGTTTTTTGAACAATTCGTCTTATTTCTATGTAAATGGAGATAAGGTTAGATACCAGTGTGATCATCTATCAATTAGAAGGAAGACCTTACAAGACCTGCTCCAATGGACAATGGATTGGAGACCTCCAATGCCTCAGTAAGCTCAACTTTACTAACATGTGGCTTAATCTATAAACTCTTATTATTACCATGACCTTTATCGTGTTTCAGGACAAAGAATCTATAAAAAATACTTTAAAAAACAGTATATGTACAGTATATGCAGAATTCCTCACTTTTGAAATACGTGCTTCATCGAGGTAGAGTCGAGTTTTAAGCCCCTTGCAGATTCAGTCTTCAAACCCTTTCCGTGACAGACACATGTGATTTAAGTTGTATTATGCCTTTGTATTACTTTGAAGGGCTGAGTCGCACCCAGAGCTCATGGCTACTTAATATGCTTGAGCTAAAGGACGTACTAGTTTATCGCTCCTGATTTCTCCCGAGTTCTGACTCTACTCTAAAGGCTACATCAGGGTCGCCAGATCCTCAAAGTCAAATTACAGCCCGTACAGACAGTCCAAAATGATCATATTTGGAAAAAGAATATCGTACAATGGGAGAAAAAAAAAGACAAAACACAAGTAATGGCATTTGACATGTCAAAATTAAAGCTATGGGAATTACAGCCCCACGCTCTCTAGAAACAGAATTAATGCCTGACAATGCCACATTAGTGTAACCAAACACACCACAGGATATGAATTTGTATGACAAACCAATGTGTCTAACAAGGACTAAACTACATTCAAGACCAACAGTAAAGATTGTATTTGAACCAATAAGGACTTAAATAGAACTCACCCAGGCGCACAGAGCTCTAATAAGAGAACCACAATAACAGCCAAAACCACAGGGAGAGCTCAACAACTCCCAACAATACAACAATACATTGTCTAAGCATCAAATATCACATTCAGAACGCTCACATTCCAAGCAGAACTAAACCTGCATTATTAAACCATCGGTCAAAGAGTTGTAAAGTGTAAGAGTGTATTTATAAGCTGCTGTGAACATCAGCAGTAGCCGTGTAAGCATTAGCGAGTGCGTTGCGATTAGCCTGTTTGTTTAATATGGAATTATGGGTATGTCCGCACAATGATCCAATATGATAAATAGGGATTTAAATGAGTGACCAGGTGACTGCGTGATACTGACGGTCACAGTGACTTACCTGCTAAGCCGACCTTTGTTTTTATGTCCTAACTTGTGCTCCGTCTCCTGTGTCTGTGCATGCCACACAACTCGACTCAGCATTGACCAAGCACGTACTTTGGAAGTGAGGGATTAGTTACAACTATGGCGACAGTATGGTAGAGCGGTTGAGTCCTGCCTCCTGCAGGTGCACTGTCGTTGTGTCCTCAGGCAAAACACTTCACCTATCCTGCCTCCAGTGTCTGTGTACACTGGTGTATGAATGAGAGTGAATGAATGGGTGAGTGGTTCCTTGCTGTAAAAGGCCTAATGTATGAGGTAAGATCAGACCATTAACTTCTACAACCACTGTGAATTGAACCTCATAATTCAGATGGAGGGCAGGGGTCTATTACTGTATGAGCGAAAAGAAAAACAACAAATGTTGAACCTTGTTTGATGGTAAAGGATTCGGTCACAGCAGAGCAAGTTTTTTTTTAACCTTAGCTTTATAACACACAGGTAAGTTCCATTGAAAAAGTGTTCTATTAGTTAAATAGAATTTATTTGTTACAAAATGTTTGTCTTTCGTTTCATTACAGAAGTATGCTTAATTTCAAACCTTTAAACACAGATGTATGTTTAGAGATACAGATTTCATATTTGGGGCGAGAGTCTTCCAACAAGTCCCTGCCGACCACTGGACAGACCCAAACCACAGACAGAGACATCCGTTTTATCAGTAAGACAAGACAGCGACTGCCGTGGCTCCTATAAGAATGAATGCATATTATTTACAGTTACTGATATATTCTTAAGTGGCCTGAGTTACCGCCGCCACATTTGGAAAATATACCGAGTAGGTGCACATTCCGTGTGCTGTACTAGGGACAACGCTCATTCACAGGACAATCGGGGCACCGCAAACCTAATTCCCTGCGACCTGGGACCACAGCAACACTAATACGAATACACACTCTAACCAGGGCGAGCATAAAGGATGAATCTGCTCCTTTTGAGCAGAGTGTTTGCTGCTCAAATAAACAAAACTAAAATAAATGTTGCAAAGATATCTACCTGTCGGACAGAGCACCCCAGCGACAGCACCGGGTACAACAGGCAGCGGGAGATACACAAGGTCAGAGGGCAAACAATACTACATTTTTATAGTGCGTCCCCAGCGCACTATAAAATATATATATATTGTGGCCATACCGCCTTTGCGATGCCCAATCCCGTCAGACCTTGGAAGCTAAGCAGGGTAGGGCCTGGTTAGTACTTGGATGGGAGACCGTTCAGTAACACCAGGAAGCCTAGCGAATGTAGTGAGTGAGTGAGTGGTTGGTGGTGGTGCCTGATGTGCGCAGACTGGTTGCCTCGCTTATCATCACCGAGTATGGAGTGAATGAATAATGCACCAAATTGTAAAGCGACTTTGAGCGTCTGGAAAAGCGCTATATAAGACTAATGCCATCCATCCATCCATCCATTTTCTTCCGCTTTATCCGGGGCCGGGTCGCGGAGGCAGCAGTCTCAGCAGAGATGCCCAGACTTCCCGATCCACGCACACCTCCTCCAGCTGTTCTGGGGGGACCCCGAGGCGACACCAGGCCAGCTCGGAGACATAGTCCCACCAGCGTGTCCTGGGCCTTCCACGAGGCCTCCTCCCAATAGGACATGCCTGGAACACCTCCCGAGGGAGGCGACCAGGAGGCATCCGGAACAGATGCCCTAGCCACCTCAGCTGGCTCCTTTCGACGTGGAGGAGCAGCGACTCTACCCCGAGCTCCTCCCGGGTAACTGAGCTCCTCACCCGATCTCGGAGGGTGCGCCCAGCCACCCTGCGAAGGAAACTCATTTCGGCTGCTTGTATCCGCGATCCAAGACTAATGCATTATTAGGCCCGAGCGGCCTGCCGTCGCAAGGGCCTATTGTAATCGCAACGCAGTGCGCGGAGCGCACTGTACCTAGGTGCGCGGAGCGCACGAAAACAGCGCGAAGCGCTGTCACCATGTCAAACGTAAACTCACCGTGTAAAACAGTGACTGCCCACACCTCTGGTGTGGGCCCTTTGTACTTGTTATTGCATGAAAATGAATGGGGGTATATGGCCAACTGACATACTGAGCTTCGCGCTCGTCATCCACCTCGGACCCCCACGGCTGCGTGGGGTCATTAAGAGCTTTCCAAAAATGTATAATATGTTGTCGTCGCGAAAGCGACTATATTGTTTTTGCAAGAAATATTATTATTAGGCCCGAGCGGCCTGCCGTCGCAAGGGCCTATTGTAATCGCAACGCAGTGCGCGGAGCGCACTGTACCTAGGTGCGCGGAGCGCACGAAAACAGCGCGAAGCGCTGTCCCCATGTCAAACGTAAACTCACCGTGTAAAACAGTGACTGCCCACACCTCTGGTGTGGGCCCTTTGTACTTGTTATTGCATGAAAATGAATGGGGGTATATGGCCAACTGACATACGGAAGTGGATGACGAGCGCGAAGCGCTCGTCATCCACCTCGGACCCACACGGCTGCGTGGGGGTGGTTGAGAGCTTTCCAAAAATGTATAATATGTTGTCGTCGCGAAAGCGACTATATTGTTTTTGCAAGAAATATTATTATTATTAGGCCCGAGCGGCCTGCCGTCGCAAGGGCCTATTGTAATCGCAACGCAGTGCGCGGAGCGCACTGTACCTAGGTGCGCGGAGCGCACGAAAACAGCGCGAAGCGCTGTCCCCATGTCAAACGTAAACTCACCATGTAAAACAGTGACTGCCCACACCTCTGGTGTGGGCCCTGTATACTTATTATTGCATGAAAATGAATGGGGGTATATGGCCAACTGTCATACGGAAGTGGATGACGAGCGCGAAGCGCTCGTCATCCACCTCGGACCCACACGGCTGCGTGGGGGTGGTTGAGAGCTTTCCAAAAATGTATAATATGTTGTCGTCGCGAAAGCGACTATATTGTTTTTGCAAAAAATATTATTATTATTCTTTATTCTTTCTTTCTTCTTCTTCTTCTTCTTCTTCTTCTTCTGCTCTTTGAGCAGCAATTTGACCCCCTGAACATGGTCGAAAACTCACCAAACTTTGCCCAAAATTCAGGTCCGGTGAAAAATTAATTTAAATATGTGTTTCGTATTGGGGAAATAAAAAATGGCGCGACAGTGCCACCTACAAAAGTGAAAATACATTGCGCCTATGGAGGAGGGGCCAACGTCAACTTTGTCATAGAGCGACGGGATTCGGTACAGACATTCGTCATGTGACGACAAACAAAAAATATTATTGTGGCCACGCCCCCAGACAAACCGGAAGTCCGCCATTTTGACAGGAAGGTGGGAAAATGCTGAGTCAGCGTTTTCGCTGACTTCGCATTTTAACGAACTCCTCCTAGGGCGTTTCACCAAATGAGCTCCAAATCGCTCCAGCTCATCTCGAGATGTGGGGCATCAAAAGTTATCCAAATTTTTTGGCTAAGTTTTACGGTTTGTGTGCGGCGAAGCCGCAATCTTTACGAAGAATTTTGCGATTCATCAGAAACTACAAATTGCTCCCATTCGCACAAACGAACTCCGATTAAAAATCGGAAATATACATTTTATTGACCTTTCGCCCCCGGACACAACAAATGTGAAAAAGTGACATTGGGCGCGATAGCGCCCCCTCTAGGCTGAGAAGAAAAAATGCATTATCTGAAAAAAATTAGTTTCTCGGAAATTGATCAAATTCGGTACAAATATAGTTGATGGCATCCCGATCAAAAAAGCCAATGAGACCCATACCGTATTTTGTACGGTGTTGCCATGGAGACGCCCGGGCCCCCCATGTTAATCTAATGGGACTGACACATAAATCTCACATTTACACAATCACAGCGCGTTAGCGCCCTCTGTAAGGAGCTTGTGGACAGTAGTCATTGAAGTACGGCCCGTCAGGGCCGTCTGATGCTGCTTGTGAAATAAAAAAGATTTTGGGCGCGCTAGCGCCCTCTACAGGTTGGAGCCATTATTCACATGTAGAGGCTAAACATGTAGTTTTGATGTTTACTGACAAAGATTTATGGCACAATTTATGGCAATAAAATGTAGTAGGGACGTTAGCGACCTCGGTACTGTTACGAAGGCGCTAAAGGAGGCACGGCCCGTGAGGGCCGTTCGATGCCGCTTGCGGCTTTAATTCTTTATTCTTCTTTCTTTCTTTCTTTCTTCTGCTCTTTGAGCAGCAATTTGACCCCCTGAACATAGTTGAAAACTCACCAAACTTTGCCCAAAATTCAGGTCCGGTGAAAAATTAATTTAAATGTGTGTTTCATTTTGGGGAAATAAAAAATGGCGCGACAGCGCCACCTACAAAAGTGAAAATACATTGCGCCTATGGAGGAGGGGCCAACGTCAACTTTGTCGTAGAGCGACGGGATTCGGTACAGACATTCTTCATGTGACGACAAACAAAAAATATTATTGTGGCCACGCCCCCTGACAAACCGGAAGTCAGCCATTTTGACAGGAAGGTGGGAAAATGCTGAGTCAGCGTTTTGCTGACGTCGCATTTTAACGAACTCCTCCTAGGGCGTTTCACCAAATGAGCTCCAAATCGCTCCAGCTCATCTAGAGATGTGGGGCACCAAAAGTTATCCAAATTTTTTGGCTAAATTTTACGGTTTGTTTGCGGCGAAGCCGCAATCTTTACGACGAATTTTGCGATTCATCAGAAACTACAAATTGATCCAATTTGTACAAACAAACTCCGATTAAAAATCGGAAATATACATTTTATTGACCTTTCACCCCCGGACACAACAAATGTGAAAAAGTGACATTGGGCGCGACAGCGCCCCCTCTAGGCTGAGAATAAAAAATGCATTATCTGAAAAAAATTAGTTTCTCGGAAATAGATAAAATTTGGCACAAAAATAGTTGATGGCATCCCGATCAAAAAAGTCAATGAGACCCATACCGTATTTTGTACGGTGTTGCCATGGAGACGACTAAGGCCCCCCATGTTATCCTAATGGGACTGACACATAAATCTCACATTATACACAATTACAGCGCATTAGCGCCCTCTGTAAGGAGCTTGTGGACAGTGGTCATGGAAGTACGGCCCGTTAGGGCCGTCTGATGCTGCTTGTGAAATAAAAAAGATGTGGGGCGCGCTAGCGCCCCCTGCAGGTTCGAGCCATTATTCACATGGAGAGGCTAAAAATGTAGTTTTGATGTTTACTGACAAAGATTTATGGCACATCAGGGCAATAAAATGTAGTAGGCACGTTAGCGCCCTCGGTACTGTTACAAAGGCGCTAAAGGAGGCACGGCCCGCGAGGGCCGTTCGATGCCGCTTGCGGCTTTAATTTTCTTTATTAGGCCCGAGCGGCCTGCCGTCGCAAGGGCCTATTGTAATCGCAACGCAGTGCGCGGAGCGCACTGTACCTAGGTGCGCGGAGCGCACGAAAACAGCGCGAAGCGCTGTCCCCATGTCAAACGTAAACTCACCGTGTAAAACAGTGACTGCCCACACTGGGCAGTCACTGTTTATACTTGTGGGCCCTTTATACTTGTTATTGCATGAAAGTGAATGGGGTATATGGCCAACTGACATACGGAAGTGGATGACGAGCGCTTCGCGCTCGTCATCCACCTCGGACCCCCACGGCTGCGTGGGGGTTGTTAAGAGCTTTCCAAATATGTATAATATGTTGTCGTCGCGAAAGCGACTATATTGTTTTTGCAAGAAATATTATTATTATTAGGCCCGAGCGGCCTGCCGTCGCAAGGGCCTATTGTAATCGCAACGCAGTGCGCGGAGCGCACTGTACCTAGGTGCGCGGAGCGCACGAAAACAGCGCGAAGCGTAAGCGCTGTCCCCCAGTCAAACGTAACCTCACCGTCTCAAACAGTGACTGCCCACACCTCTGGTGTGGGCCCTGTATACTTGTTATTGCAAGAAAATGAATGGTTAAACGCAACGCAGTGCGCGAAGCGCACTGTACCAAGGTGCGCGAAGCGCACGAAAACAGCGCAAAGCGCTGTCCCCATGTCAACCATAAACTCACCGTGTAAAACAGTGACTGCCCACACCTCTGGTGTGGGCCCTTTATACTTATTATTGCAGCAAAATGAATGGGGGTATATGGCCAACTGTCATACGGAAGTGAATGACGAGCGCGAAGCGCTCGTCATCCACCTCAGAGCCCCACGGCTGCGTGGGGTGGTTGAGAGCTTTCCAAAAATGTATAATATGTTGTCGTCGCGAAAGCGACGATATTGTTTTTGCAAAAAATATTATTATTATTCTTTCTTCTTTCTTTCTTCTTCTTCTTCTTCTTCTGCTCTTTGAGCAGGAATTTGACCCCCTGAACATAGTCGAAAACTCACCAAACTTTGCCCAAAATTCAGGTCCGGTGAAAAATTAATTTAAATGTGTGTTTCGTATTGGGGAAATAAAAAATGGCGCGACAGCGCCACCTACAAAAGTGAAAATACATTACGCCTATGGAGGAGGGGCCAACATCAACTTTGTCGTAGAGTGACGAGATTCGGTACAGACATTTGTCATGTGACGACAAACAAAAAATATTATTGTGGCCACGCCCCCAGACAAACCGGAAGTCCACCATTTTGACAGGAAGGATGGAAAATGCTGAGTCAGCGTTTTCGCTGACGTCGCATTTGAACGAACTCCTCCTAGGGCGTTTCACCAAATGAGCTCCAAATCGCTCCAGCTCATCTCGAGATGTGGGGCATCAAAAGTTATCCAAATTTTTTGGCTATGTTTTACGGTTTGTGTGCGGCGTAGCCGCAAACTTTACGAAGAATTTTGCGACTTATCGTAAACAACAAAATGCTCCCATTCGCACAAACAAACTCCGATTAAAAATCGGAAATATACATTTTATTGACCTTTCACCCCCGGACACAAAAAATGTCAAAAAGTAACATTGGGCGCGACAGCGCCCCCTCTAGGCTAAGAAGAAAAAATGCATTATCGAAAAAAAATTTGTTTCTCGGAAATTGATAAAATTCGGCACAAAAATAGTTGATGGCATCCCGGTCAAAAAAGCCAATGGGACCCATACCGTATTTTGTACGGTGTTGCTATGGGGACGACCGAAGCCCCCCATGTTATCCTAATGGGACTGACACATAAATCTCATATTATACAAAATTACACTGCGTTAACGCCCTCTATAATGTACGTGTGGACAGTGGTCATAGAAGTACGGCCCGTTAGGGCCGTCTGATGCTGACTGTGAAATAAAAAAAGATTTGGGGCGCGCTAGCGCCCTCTGCAGGCTGGAGCCATTATTCACATGGAGAGGCTAAAAATGTTGTTTTGATGTTTACTCACAAAGATTAATGGTACATCAGGGCAATAAAATGTAGTGGGCGTGTTAGCGCCCTCGGTAGGGTTACATAGTCGCGGCAATGGAGGCACGGCCCGCGAGGGCCGTTCGATGCCGCTTGCGGCTTTAATTCTTTATTCTTTCTTTTCTTCTTCTTCTTCTTCTTCTTCTTCTGCTCTTTGAGCAGCAATTTGACCCCCTGAACATAGTCGAAAACTCACCAAACTTTGCCCAAAATTCAGGTCCGGTGAAAAATTAATTTAAATGTGTGTTTCGTATTGGGGAAAGAAAAAATGGCGCGACAGCGCCACCTACAAAAGTGAAAATACATTGCGCCTATGGAGGAGGGGCCAACGTCAACTTTGTCGCAGAGCGACGGGATTCGGTACAGACATTCATCATGTGACGACAAACAAAAAATATTATTGTGGCCACGCCCCCAGACAAACCGGAAGTCCGCCATTTTGACAGGAAGGTGGGAAAATGCTGAGTCAGCGTGTTCGCTGACGTCGCATTTTAACGAACTCCTCCTAGGGCGTTTCACCAAATGAGCTCCAAATCGCTCCAGCTCATCTCGAGATGTGGGGCATCAAAAGTTATCCAAATTTTTTAGCTAAGTTTTACGGTTTGTTTGCGGCAAAGCCGCAAACTTTACGAAGAATTTTGCGACTTATCGTAAACAACAAAATGCTCCCATTCGTACAAAGAAACTCCGATTAAAAATCGGAAATATACATTTTATTGACCTTTCACCTCCGGACACAACAAATGTCACAAAGTGACATTGGGCGCGACAGCGCCCCCTCTAGGCTGAGAACAAAAAATGCATTATCGGAAAAAAATTAGTTTCTCGGAAATAGATAAAATTCGGCACAAAAATAGTTGATGGCATCCCGATCAAAAAAGCCAATGAGACCCATACCGTATTTTGTACGGTGTTGCCATGGAGACGACCGAGGCCCCCCATGTTATCTTAATGGGACTGACACATAAATCTCACATTATACACAATTACAGTGCGTTAACGCCCTCTGTAAGGAGCTTGTGGACAGTGGTCATGGAAGTACGGCCCGTTAGGGCCGTCCGATGCTGCTTGTGAAATAAAAAGATTTGGGGCGCGCTAGCGCCCTCTGCAGGTTCGAGCCATTATTCACATGGAGAGGCTAAAAATGTAGTTTGCATGTTTACTGACAAAGATTTATGGCACATCAGGGCAATAAAATGTAGTGTGGCCACATTAGCGCCCTCGGTAGGGTCATGGCGCGGCAATGTAGGCGCTAAAGGAGGCACGGCCCGCGAGGGCCGTTCGATGCCGCTTGCGGCTTTAATTCTTCTTTCTTTCTTCTTCTTCTTCTTCTTCTTCTTCTTCTGCTCTTTGAGCAGCAATTTGACCCCCTGAACATAGTTGAAAACTCACCAAACTTTGCCCAAAATTCAGGTCCGGTGAAAAATTAATTTAAATGTGTGTTTCGTATTGGGGAAATAAAAAATGGCGCGACAGCGCCACCTACAAAAGTGAAAATACATTGCGCCTATGGAGGAGGGGCCAACGTCAACTTTGTCGCAGAGCGACGAGATTTGGTACAGACATTCGTCATGTGACGACAAACAAAAAATATTATTGTGGCCACGCCCCCTGACAAACCGGAAGTCAGCCATTTTGACAGGAAGGTGGGAAAATGCTGAGTCAGCGTTTTCGCTGACGTCGCATTTGAACGAACTCCTCCTAGGGCGTTTCACCAAATGAGCTCCAAATTGCTCCAGCTCATCTAGAGATGTGGGGCATCAAAAGTTATCCAAATTTTTTGGCTATGTTTTACGGTTTGTGTGCGGCGAAGCCGCAATCTTCACGAAGATTTTTGCGACTTATCGGAAACAACAAAATGCTCCCATTCGCACAAACAAACTCCGATTAAAATTCGGAAATATACATTTTATTGACCTTTCACCCCCGGACACAACAAATGTGAAAAAGTGACATTGGGCGCGACAGCGCCCCTCTAGGCTGAGAACAAAAAATGCATTACCTGAAAAAAATTAGTTTCTCGGAAATGGATAAAATTTGGCACAAAAATAGTTGATGGCATCCCGATCAAAAAAGCCAATGAGACCCATACCGTATTTTGTACGGTGTTGCCATGGAGACGCCCAGGGCCCCCCATGTTATCCTAATGGGACTAACACATAAATCTCACATTATACTGTACACAATTACAGTGCTTTAGCGCCCTCTGTAAGGAGCTTGTGGACAGTGGTCATGGAAGTACGGCCCGTCAGGGCCGTCCGATGCTGCTTGTGAAATAAAAAAGATTTGGGAAATAAAAAATGGCGTGACAGCGCCACATACAAAAGTCAAAATACAAAAAATACATTACGCCTATGGAGGAGGGGCCAACGTCAACTTTGTCGTAGAGCGACGGGATTCGGTACAGACATTCGTCATGTGACGACAAACAAAAATATTATTGTGGCCACGCCCCCTGACAAACCGGAAGTCAGCCATTTTGACAGGAAGGTGGGAAAATGCTGAGTCAGCGTTTTCGCTGACGTCGCATTTGAACGAACTCCTCCTAGGGCGTTTGACCAAATGAGCTCCAAATCGCTCCAGCTTATCTCGAGATGTGGGGCATCAAAAGTTATCCAAATTTTTTGGCTAAGTTTTACGGTTTGTGTGCGGCGAAGCCGCAATCTTTACGAAGAATTTGCGACTTATCGGAAACAACTAAATGGTCCCATTCGTACAAACAAACTCCGATTAAAAATCGGAAATATACATTTATTGACCTTTCACCCCCGGACACAACAAATGTGAAAAAGTGACATTGGGCGCGACAGCGCCCCCTCTAGGCTGAGAACAAAAAATGCATTATCTGAAAAAAATTAGTTTCTCGGAAATGGATAAAATTTGGCACAAAAATAGTTGATGGCATCCCGATCAAAAAAGCCAATGACACCCATACCGTATTTTGTACGGTGTTGCCATGGTGACGACCAAGGCCCCCCATGTTATCCTAATGGGACTGACACATAAATCTCACATTATACACAATTACAGTGCGTTACCGCCCTCTGTAATGTGCTTGTGGACAGTGGTCATGGAAGTACGGCCCGTAAGGGCCGTCCGATGCTGCTTGTGAAATAAAAAAGATTTGGGGCGCGCTAGCGCCCTCTGCAGGTGCGAGCCATTATTCACATGGAGAGGCTAAAAATGTAGTTTGCATGTTTACTGACAAAGATTTATGGCACATCAGGGCAATAAAATGCAGTGTGGCCGCACTTGCGCTCTCGGTAGGGTTATGGCTCGGCAATGGAGGCGCTAAAGGAGGCACGGCCCGCGAGGGCCGTTCGATGCCGCTTGCGGCTTTAATTATTATTATTATTATAAAAATGGGATCAACTCCTAATCATGACATTAATCCAGTGGCTTAGTGTTCTTTGCACTCAAAACAATCAGGCCTGTGATTAAATTGTCACCACTTTTGAAAGTATAGTGAAATAATAGACATTTCTTGTCTGTGTTGACAGAGCAGGGATTAACCTTTGCCAACATTGATAAGCCCAATACAGAGAAAGCAGGTCTAAACATCTGCAATCTGGCAGTGAATATTTTACCACCGTAGGCTTATTAGAATGGTATAATGTTAGTAGTCTACCTTTACATTTACTTTACAGTTTAGAGGTAATAAGATGTGTATTCACATTTCAAGAAAGAACATACCATTTTAAAATGGTAAGGACATTCAGAGATGAATGAAGAATAAAGTAAATGCCAGACAACAAGGAGGACATTCTCTTGTTAAAATAACAAAAACCCAAACAAAAACAACAAAATAAATTCTAAATGAGTTCATATTTTAGACTGGACCCTGTTAAGAATTATGTTGGGAAAAAGCAATGTGAAAAAGCACAAATCCAATGATGCAAACATTTTTTAAATTTTTGTTCATTTTTCATGATCTTATTCTCATTCATATTTCTTGTTGAGATGCAAGTTTTGTGAAAAGTCCCTGATTGACAATGGTGAAGTGAAGAAGATAAAGAGTATGCAGAAATTGAGGTCCTGACATACTCCTGTAATCCTGGCTACAAAAAGGTGTATACTCATAGTCGGTGTGTGTTCAGGTGTCAGCAGATGTACAGTGGAGTCCCACTCCTCAGTGTGAACGTGACTCACAAGGATTTGACAAGAAATATCCTTGTCAAAATAGTTTATTGCCATAGTATGTATATTTGTCCTTTGTACGTTCAGACTGTTGCTCTGGGGTTTGATTCCCAGGCCGGTTGTGTCTTTCTGTGTGGAGTTTGCATGTTCTCCTGAAATTCTGATATTTCTGATTTATTTTAGTCATTACATGTAAACTCGACCCAAACCCTCCTGCGGACACCACATACAATCCTCTGAATCAGACCGTTTTCAGACCTGGACAAAGTGTGAGGGTCTCGTGTGGAGAAAAGCAGTGGGTGAAGGACAGAGAGTTGGTATAGGCGTAACACAGTGGATATTGATAAAACTGTGTGGTATCAGTGTTATAGAGAGTATGAAGAAACAAGTCCCACTGGCAGAGCCACATGCACCAGACGAGAATGGGAGTCAAATCCTCTTGTAAAGGTACTGTGAACTTCAACATTTGATCTAATTCTATTTCATTTTGTCGAATTATTAACATGAAAACATTTTCACGTGACTAAAATATATTGCAATAATGTTTTATTTAATACTTGAATACATTAATATTTCTATTGACACAAATATCATGGTGGACTAGGTGCACAGAAATCTGGGTGTGATATTTGATAGTTTTTGTAAAACTCAATTAAATGCAATCCAATTTAACATCAATTTATTAAAAAAAGTAATAATTTTTAACCATTATAAGAAATGCATCTAGTATAATGGATTCTATGACTGTACTCAGGCCTTAATCATACATCATTACAACCGCCTGGTTTTTAACCTGCAGTAGGTCCATGAGCACATTATCCCAGTCCTGCTTCACTTCATTGGTTGTCCATCAACTTTTGGATATATATATATATATATATATATATATATATATATATATATATATATATATATATATATATATATATGTTCTACTCTTGAATTTTCTCCAGAAAGAAGATGCACCGAACCTCTTTATAAAAATGCAGAAATTACTGACAATTATCAAAAGGATGAATATCAACACAATGAAAGAGTCCATTTCAAATGCACCTACTGTATGACCCTCGAGACACCTTTCATGTTGACTGTTATTATGGAGACTGGACACGCTCAAGACGAACATGTAAAGGTAAGCACCAACCTGATGGACCTGGAACCAGTTCATTAGGAGGAAACACCTTTGATAATGTGATATTGAAAGCAAATGGTACATAAATGTTTGAGATACTCCATAAGTTTAGACTGTATAACCTTTAATAATTATCAAGAATAGCAACATAAAGTTTCAAGTGATACAATGTGTGATGTGTTTGTGTAGAGAAACCATGTACAACTCCCCTTGCCTTCACTTGACTTGACTTCACTCACACACTGCATTCATACATGCACTGGTAGGTAAAGTGTCTTGCCCAAGGACACATCAACAGCCTGTACCTGCAGGAGCATTGATTTGAACTGCCAACCTTCCGGTTAAAGGACAACCCACTCTATCACCCTAAGCTACTGTATAATTCTTGCTATATCACTAACAGGGCCGTGCAGAGGGCTACAGAGGGGCAGGGGCTGAAAACTCGCTCCTCTTAAATTCTTATCACAATCACATTTATTTCTAATCCATTTTGTTAATTTATTTATTTACAAAAGTAAAAGGAGCTGTATAGGAGATAAAAATATATGATTTGGGGAAAGCCAACTGCTATTATTATTTCAGTTTATTAATACTATTTTTTGCCAGTATCTTTGCTAGTGGGGTACTTTCAGGGGGCATCTGCCCCAGGCCACAAGTGTCTTAGCAGCGCCCCTACAGAAACACAGACTGTCTCCCTCATGCCACTCTCTTCACTGGGCTGTGGCTGAAAACAGGGGCTTAAGAAAAGGACATAAACTATTGAGAATGTCTGGCCGTGAGTTTCACGTTGTTTTAAGAGAACATAGAGCTGAACTATTTTGACAAAAATACGTTGCGAGGATGCGGCGCTGAGCCGCGATAAACGGCGCTCACGTCTGACACAAGGTTTATTTTTAGATCGCACAAAACTGTCGGCTTGTTGACCTCATTGGTTCGTGATTATGAGGCCGACTGATGAAAAATAAAGAGCGATCTGAAGCACAAGGTGAGGAGATCGTGTCTCTGTGCAGGAGAGGCTCTGCCTTCCTCCTCTCTGAGCGCCTAGGCCATTTTATACCCGGGGTATAGTCCAGATGGGGGTATACTCTGGCCTGTTACACCGGTACAGTTTCTGTCCATGAGCACAGTGTGGAAGCCTGGGGTGTAAGCGTTATCATTAGGGAGGTCCTTGTGCAGCCACATCTTATTAAACTATACTCCCAGTACTCCTTCTGACTCTGGACCAGGGCTGGTGTTACATTTCCCATTACGATGTACGCAGTTAAAACCTGCACCACTGTCCTTCCTTCCCTCCTTCTTCCTTCCTTCACCTTTTGTACCCCTGCAGCCCCTGTGTGCCTCCCTCTTCATACAGTCAATAGGGATCTACTAACTCGTGGGCGGTGTAAACAAGTGACCAATTGGGGGTTCCACAGTAAAGTTGGTAAAGTTCTGCAACAGCACTCAGAAATGACAAAAAGCCCCCAAATACTTCAAACCATCTGCACTGGTTGTTTAGAAACAGTGACTTTTTCCCTTCACAATCTGTGATGGAAAAATTCCTGCTTGAAAAATGTATTTGTTCATGTTTTTCAGCTGCATCTCTGCCACAAGATCAAACCTGAAACAGAGGGAATACCACACAACGTCCAGCGTTAATGGAAGAAAAACATGTTTAAATAAACGTTTGTTGAGGTCATCTTTTCGATGTTTTCATTATTTATGATAAATGTGAAGAAGGAGCATGCAGGTGACCTTCATGTATCACTGTTTCTTAAACCTGACAACTTTAGCAAACCGGTCCCAGACAAAACACCCCAGACACCACCACAGGCCTCCACAGGTAGGGATGGGTATCGTTAAGGATTTATCGATACTACTACTCTTATCGATACTCCTTATCGATCCGGTACTTTAACGGTACTCTTATCGGTACTTTAACAGAAAAATATACTGTATATAGGTAGATTGAGACTACCGTATACGTAGGCATTAATCCTTGGTCTATATTATTTATTTATTACTCTACATTTCATTTCCACTTTGCGCATACACTTAATATATGGGAGTAAAAATACTTCACTTACGTCGCTTTAAAAAAAAATCATTATTATTGTCTAGTAAATCAAGGCTGTTGGTTAGATTTGGCTGTAGCTCCAAATGTGCAGTAAAATAATGAACTGTTTTCTGCCTCTCAGCTTGTGTCCAGTGGGGTCGACACCGGCTCGTGCTGACGTTCACGTGGGAGCGCGCACGCATGTGCACGTACATGCCACTGTGTACGCTGTTTGTGGAAAAATAGACTGCACCCGAAACTCTTTAGTTTGGGTATTTGTGAAAGAAGAAAAGTGCGAGCAGAGGCGTAGTTTGCCATAAGGCAAGGCAGGCAGCTGCCTGGGCCCCCAAGCCAGCAGGGCCCCCAGAGGGCCAACAGATTTGACAGAAATGACCAAGAGAATGAAGTCACTACAGCAGCATTTACAAGGTGCAACGACAGTTGTCCGTAGCATACTCCCTGAAAGAGCCCCATGAGCGCCCCTCCCCCACCTGCTTCTCAGAGGAGAAGGAGAGAGAGAGAGAGAGAGAGAGAGAGACGGCGCAAACCCACGTGTTGGTGTAAACAGAGCAGCTAGGCATCTCCTCCAAAATGAAGAGAAGTGATGCCTCTGGCAGCAAGAACGAAAGAAAAGGAGAAAGAAGGAAAGCAAGACAGGAGTGTAATAAGTTACTGTAGTTGTATGTCTCTGAAGTGCCTTCTTTTATTAGCCTTCATTGCTTGGCATGCAAATATTATTGTCCCCCTCCTCGCCCCATTGCAGAACACAAAACGGCCACCAGAGGGCCCCCTACTGACATTCCTGCTTGGGGCCCCCTCGTACCCTTGCTACGGCACTGAGTGCGAGTGGCTCGTCTGTCTGTTCAATACGAAGTCGTTACGTTTCGCTTTTTTACTGCGGGTTAGTGGTAGCAGCTCGTAACACCGCGTGTCTTTCCCGCGCACACCTGTCTCGCTGCACACGGCTGCAGAGGGGAGACAGGGCAGTGCAGAGCGCAGCGGGACACCCTGCACTTTCGTGTGGGGTAGCGGGGATGAACAGATCCGATGCATTGAACGCATCCATGAGGGCGGAGTGATTATTTGAGCGCAGCAGCCCCGTTAAGAAGACCGTTAAGGCTGGAGCTTATCGGTCCGGGTGGACCGACACACGTGGCCCCGGGCCGTTATGATACCGGGGTTCGGTACCCATCCCTATCCACAGGTATGAGCAGAGGCGGGTACTACATTTTAAAATTGTACTTCTTACATAGTAGTTTTTAATAGTTTTATCATACAGTACCTTTTATGAAGTATCTGTACTCTTACTTGGGTAAAAATAATGGTGACTTTTTCCACTGTGAGTAAATATTTAAGTGACGGTGAGCTGATGTTGTGTTGTGTTGTATTTCAGCTTGCCAAAGCTGCTTAATTAGGCTCCTTGCCGATAGCTCCTTAACTGCAAGCACTTTAACTAAAGCACCTTAACTGTAAGCACTTTAACGTAAAGCTCCTTAACTTCAAGCACTTTAACTTAATGCATTACGGCAAAGTTAGCTGGTTTATGTGGGATTTGTGTTGGGGTTTTTGTTTTTCTTCATTTGATTTGAGTTATTAACTTTAAGTTTGCTATTTGTTTTGTGTTCGTTTTCTATTTGTTCAGATTCCACATTTACTTTAGCTAAGTTTTATTTAAGTGTTTGGTTGATTTAAGAAGTGACATTTTAAAGAAAATATTAATAAAATTGAACTGCCTTGTAAAATAAAGAGAGATTTATATTTTTACTACATCTGCCTTGGTTCCTTTTCTTACCAGACTTACTTGTGAGTGTAGTAGTGTTAACATCTAAAAAGGGAGCCCTGCCTTCCCCTACGGTTACGTAGTGGCGTTGTCGGCAGGAGGATCTGGTGAACCAGGCAGAGTGTGGTTTAAATTTTAGGCTCGTTTTGGTGCTTGTAGTGTGCTTTATAGTCATTTAAAATTTCTGGTAAAACTTTATAAAATTGGAGCTTAGTTGAGCAGCAGCGGCGCATCGTGGGACACAAGGACACCTCTCGCTTCCCGTGTCCATCCCACTGATCCACCATGGCGGAAGAACTACAGCAGCTCCGGGACCGGATCCGCGAGTTGGAGACTGAGCGGGACCAACTACAACAGGAGCGGGATGATGCCCAGGTGGGGCCTAGTCAAAGAGGAGCAGAAAACACGGTAACTACGGACCGGATCATCTACCTGCCACGAGAAAGAAAGTGCCCCATGTTCCGAGGAAATCACGGTATTGGGATTGATGAGTGGGTTGAGGTAATTCGTGCAAGCATGCGTGTTAGACATGTTGGACTGGCAGATCAGCCTGGGTTTATTTTTGATCATCTGGAGGGTGAAGCGCGGGATGAGATCAAGTACAGAACTGTTGGAGAACGTGAGAACCCTGAGACTGTTTTCAAAATTTTAAAAGAGCTATATGGGTGTCAGAAACCTTACATTTTGTTGCAAGAAGATTTTTTTTCTAGAAGACAGTCAAGGGGGGAAACTTTGCAAGAATTTTCACATGTACTGTTTTGTCTAATGGAAAAAGTGGTTGCCAATGCTCCCCATTGAGAATGAGGAGTTGACGTCACGGCACAGAGCCCCCCCTCGCCGACATATTGGCTGCGCTCCGGCGGCAATACACATTGTTTACGTGTGTTGTTAACGCCGTAGTAGCGGAGGTTCTTGCTATTCCGCACTGTTTTACCGCCTGGAAGTCACTGCTGCGTTAAAAACTGCTCCAATACCTCACACGATAGACCTGGAAAACGTAGGAACAATGGGATACAGTTTCTTAGGCTACAGAAATGGACACAGCATCAAAGAGCGCAAGTCTCTGACCTGTCAAAACATGTTGGAAACGTTTGTGTACATTGAACATCTCGTAACAATGTAGTGTTTACGAAACACGCACTTTATTACTTTGTCATTTTGCTCAAGAAGTGTCCGCTAAATGCAATGTAATGACAACACACTAAAACGCATGTGAAAAAAGTTACTTTTGCCAGTACAATGCTGTTTTCACCAGCTGCAGGCTTGTAGAGCCATGTCCTGCACCCAGCCACAGCAGAAAGTCTCGTAACTTTCCAAAGACTTGTGGCTTTTAAACTCCAGCATCGTGTAGTAACTTACACCAAATACAAGGTAGTTTACTATGTCCATGTTTGTGCACGGAGGTAAATGGTCCAGGTCTCCGCTGCAGGGAGCTCGTGTGTTGATGTTTTGAATGTCCGCAAGCTTCTCCAAATACCGCTGTTTTGCGCTTGGTATGAGCTTGTTCCTGTAAGGTTCCTTTTCTTTCGCCTTATCTCTTTGCATTGCTTTACTTTCCTCATTTTCGTTGTCGTATTCGTAGATCCGTCTCTGTCTCGCCGAAAACGTAAATGCGCAAAATTTAAAGTGCTCTGGAATATGAGGAATGCATGAAATTCTGGGGGCGTGCCCCCAATCCGCAGTCAATATGTCCGACAGGCTCAGAGCCCCCCCAAATCACCCCAACTCGGCACGTGACTCCTCATTCTCAATAGAATGACAAAATCACCGACATTGTTACGCGATCAGTTTGTTGAAAATGTCAATAACCGTCGATTTATTGATTTATCGATTTTGTAGCTAAAAACGATTTTTATTTTGCAAACTCGAGTTTTTTTCCTCCAGTTTTTTTTAAACTTTTCGCGTTTCGTCCTTGTGGGTTACCGTAGCGCAGTGTGAGCCATGCCCCCTCCCCCGCGTAACACCGTCAAAACAACAACATGCGCGATGTAAAGTGATTACAGAATGATCAGAATGAAGTATGTCCCTTGAGTTGCTCATATTTGCGAAGAAAGGGCTCAGGATTTGCGTCTTGGATGAACTCTGACAAGTTGAACCACTGCCTTGCTAGCTAGCTAACTGTTTCCTAACTTTGAGCCTGACGCTAACAACAACACGGTGAAGAAAACCACAATGCAAACGCGGTTTAAGGCTAATATCCTTCTCATCTGGAGCGCTCACGTAAAGTCTCAGGACAAACTCATACGTACTTCTCTCTCTCCTTCTCTCTGTCCCTCCTGCGTGTGTGTATTTGTGCGCCTTCCCCGATCGGGAGAGGAACGTGCAGACGCGAGAACTAGGGATATAGTGGATCCTTTGAAAACTATGAAAACTACAATAAATTTGACTCATGTTGCAGAAGTACATGCCCCAAACACGTTAATTAACTTAATACCCACAACTCTATCCCCAGCCTGACAATAAAACACAAGTAAACTGCACAGAGGCAGGTGAACTTACAGGAGCATTTTACTGTGATGGAGATTAAATAATATTGCTACAATTATCTGCACCTTATCTTATCTTCTGTGTTCTTCCAGGTGAAGGTAGAGATTTAAGTGAATTTAGATGAATAAAGAGAATAAAATAGCTGTATAATGAATTTGCCCCATTGTATAAAAGGCTTTGATTTTGAAGTATTTTGTCAGGTGTCATATCACCCTGCCCTAATGCCAGAGGCTCATTTACTTTTTATTTTGGGATTGTTTACGCATTTTAACTCTTGAGGACAGTCAGAGCAATAAACTGGCACTTTGACAATATATCTGATCTGCAGTCATTTTTAAGTGCATTGAAGAAGAAAAATCGAAAATCGAATCGAAACTCGAATTTTTCTTTTCAGGCAAAATCGCCCAGCCCTACAATAACCCTAATTTACGCAGAGAGCTCAAGCGTTTAGTCCGGGAGAATCCAAACTACACACTACTTGATGTCCGGTCAGAGGCCATTAAGTGGGAGCGGGAAGGAGGTGCTGTTGATAGTGGAGCAAACCTCCATTCTGTGCCCTCCTTGTGTGCAACTCAAAGTGCTAATATACCACCTCAGGGCCCTCTACTACCGATACTGCTTCCCAACTAGCCGCTCTTACTGCTTTGGTTCAGAAACAACAGGAGCAATTGGCACAGATTACCCAGGTTCTTACTGCTTTAAAATCGCCCCCACCAATTTCTTCGGGTCCCAATAGTGTTATCTGTCATCGCTGTCAGCAGTCAGGCCATATAGCGCGGTACTGTAATGCCTCTTTTCGTCCTAGGCCGCCTCCTGTTCATTCCCCCCAGGCTGCAGTCCCCACTAGCCCTCAGCAGACGGGAAACTAGCACCCCCTACTGTCAGGAGCCAGACATTAGGAGGGGTGGGTTTGGCTCATCAGTCCCAGTGGCAGATGTAGAAGTGGAGCATTTGATAGCCCCTTGTCCACAGGTTACAGTCAAATTGGCTGGGGTTTCCGTTCAGTGTATCCTAGATACTGGGTCAATGGTTTCAACCATTTCAGAGTCCCTCTTCAGGCAACATTTTCAGGATAAATTGAAGTCATGTAATTGGCTTGAGTTGAGGGCAGCTAACGGGTTAGCCATCCCCTACCTAGGTTATCTTGAGCCTGATGTAGAAGTGGGAGGGAGAGTGGTCTCTAGGAGAGGAATCTTGGTTGTAAAAGACCCCCCAGGATAGGATAGCGCCACTTCTGTGCCAGGTATTATTGGCATGAATGTCATAAAAGCGTATTACGAGCAGCTTCATCACCAGTACGGCTCTGATTTGTTTGACCTTACCCCTGGGTTAGGAATTCCCACCCCTTGGGTACCTGCTCTTCAGTTGTGCCAACAGGTCGTGGTGCAGGATCACTCAACTAGAAATGGTTTAGCAAAAGTTCGGGGTCGGAGGCCCGTCGCTATCCCTGCCGGCACCACCAAATTTGTTGCCGCCACTTGTTCTGCTGTCGTTGGGTCTACGGGTGCTACCCTTGCTGAGCCCCTGGGGTATGGGTTTAGCCTGCCACCTGGGCTGTTGGTGTCGCCCACCCTAGTTTGCGTTGTTAGAGGAACTGCTTATGTGCCGGTGACCAATGTTGGAATGTCCACGGTAACTTTAAAGTCTTGCTGTCCCTTGGCCATTGTGTCCCCTGTCGAAGTTATTAGTCTACCCTCGGATTACATGAAGTTCCCGGTGAGCGCGAATCTATTGTTGCTACCGTTCGGTCTCACACAGCGAAAGAGGGTTCCGTGCGGGAGAAAATATTGGGGATTGATCTTTCTATGTTAACTGAGGCTGAGCAGCCAAAGGTCAGGGCACTGCTACTTAAATACGTGTCAGTATTTTCCACGTTCAAAGGCGATCTAGGTTGTTCTGGGCTTCTTTCTCACGATATTCCTCTTTTGGACAATACACCGGTGCGTCAGCGTTATAGACGTATTCCTCCATCAGAGTACGAGTCGGTTAAGGCCCACATAAACCAACTTTTAGACACCCAGGTAATCCGAGAGAGCATTAGCCCCACGCCTCCCCCATTGTCATCGTACGCAAAAAGGGTGGCAGCTTGCGCCTCTGTGTGGACTATCGGCAACTCAATAAGAAAACCAGAAAGGATGCGTTCCCGCTGCCCCGAATTGAGGAGTCGCTGGACTCTATGTCTGGAGCGCGGTGGTTTACTACCATGGACTTGGCCTGTGGCTATAATCAGGTACCAGTGGCAGAGGGCGACAAACAAAAGACTGCTTTCTGCACCCTCTTTGGGTTATTTGAATTCAATCGAATGCCCTTTGGGTTATGTAATGCGCCGGGGACTTTCCAGAGGCTCATGGAGCGGATGTTTGGTGCCCAGCACGGCCAGTCACTGTTACTCTACTTGGATGATATAGTCGTTTGGTTGGAGGTTGTGCTTAACCGTCTGCAGCAAGAGGGCTCAAAGTGAAATTGGAGAAATGTGAGTTTTTCAAACAGGAGGTGCAATATTTCGGGACATCACATTTCAGAAGAGGGAGTGTCCACGGATCCTGGGAAGGTTTCTGCCGTGTCCAACTGGCCATGTCCTGAAACTGTCTCTGAGCTGCGGTCCTTCATTGGCTTTGCCAGATACTACCGATGGTTCGTGGAGGGGTTTTCCAAGCTGGCCGGCCCCCTTCACCGGCTAGTCGCAGAGCTGTCTGGTCCCAACAACCGGAGAGGAAGAGGAACTCGCCTGGGGGACGCCTGGTCGGAAGAGTGTGAGGAGAGCTTCCAGGAGCTGAAGTCCCGTCTTGTAAGTGCGCCCACATTAGCTTTTGCTGATTTCTCTTTGCCATTCATTCTTGAAGTAGATACGAGCCACTGCGGACTGGGAGCTGTACTATCGCAGGAGCAAGGAGGGAAAGTGAGACCTGTTGCCTACGGCAGTCGCAGCCTGCACCCTGCCGAGAAAAACTACAGCTCCATGAAGTTGGAGATGGCAGCCATGAAGTGGGCCATGGCCAACAAATTCAGGGACTACTTGTGGGCCACCGCTGTGTCGTATGGACGGACAACAATCCGCTGAGCCACATGGACACTGCAAAGCTCGGAGCCACGGAGCAGCGCTGGGTTGCCGAGCTGTCTGCATTCGATTACAGTGTGAGGTATCGGCCCGGGAGGATCAACCAGAACGCGGACGCCCTCTCCAGGCAACGTAACCTCTCACTGATAGTGATGGGGTCGAATTGGAGCGCTACCTACCTGGCACCCGGGTTCCTGATTCCATTGCGGAGAATGTCAGCCAGCGTCCACAGTGGGAGGCCACCCAGTCTGCCATTACCGCTCTCCCGTCCCGCAGTCCAGTCGATCTGAGAAGACTCCAGAGGTCAGACCCTTCCATCAGTGCCTTCCTGCCCTTCTGGAGCCAACAGAGAGTGCCGAGTCGTGCTGAGCAAGAGAAGTTGAGTCTTCGAACAAGGGGTTTGGTGAAACAGTTGGATCGTATTGTACATAAGGAGGGGCTGCTGTACCGTCGGCTGCTGAGACCAGATGGAGGTGAGGAAGTCCTCCAGTTGCTGTTGCCGGAGTGTCTGTGGCCAGAGGTGTTGCAGGAGCTGCACCAGAACCATGGCCACCAGGGGATCCAGCGTACTACGGAGGTGGTGCGACAGCGTTGTTACTGGTCAGGTATGGACCGTGACATCAAGGACTGGTGCCAGAACTGTGAGCGCTGCGCTGTTGCCAAGGACACCCAACCAAAGGTCCATGTCCCCCTTGGCCATCTACTTGCGTCCAAACCCAATCAGGTGCTCGCAATCGACTTCACACTGCTTGAGCCAGCCCGTGATGGAAGGGAGTTGGTGCTGATCATGACTGATGTATTCTCCAAGTTCACACAGGCTGTACCTACCCGCGACCAGAAGGCAGCAACGGTGGCGAAGGTGTTGGTCCGAGAATGGTTCTACCGGTTTGGCGTCCCGGCACGAATACACTCGGATCAGGGAAGAAACTTTGAGAGTGCATTGGTCTATTTGCAAATACGAACAGCTATGCGTGCCCATGGCGTCCCATGGGGATGTACCTTAGAAAACCATCCCCTTCACGCTGCCTTATGTGAAGAAAAAAAACAATGGCCTTGTTTCAGATCTCTATAAACTCGTCACTAAAGCCTCCCAAAAACAACTGCCTATTGAACATCTCTGGAAGATAGAGCTAAAAGATCACTCCGAGTGGAATTGGCCAAGTATTTGGTCTAATGTGTTTCTGTCTTCAAGAAACCCAAACCACCAAATGATCCATTATAAGTTTGTTCACAGGGCTTATCTCTACCCTAGGAGATTGCACCTGATGAAACTTAAAGACAATCCCTATTGCGACTTCTGTTCAGACAAGGTCATTGGAACCTTTCTTCACATGGTATGGCAGTGCCCCGAGGTTTATTGTTTTTGGAAAAATGTTGCTGGTGCTCTATCAAACCTAATGGAAAGAGAATTGCCCCACACACAGAGGTTACTTTTACTGAATGACACTTCCAGTCTGAAATTAAATATTAATGAATGCCGCCAAATTCTAGCTGGTTCTACAGCTGCAAAAAAGATGATAGCATGTCGATGGAAACTTAGACAAACTTTGAGTGTGGAGCAATGGCTCTCGTCATTTAAAGACATTGCTCAGTTGGAGCTCTCAGCAGCTCGGATCCACGGTGCCAAAAGTGCAAATATCTCATGTTGGTCAAACCTGTTAAACAAAATACAGCTGCTGTATGAAATTTGACTGCAAATGTATGATTGCCATGTAACAACCTTGAATGTACAGTACATAATTATATGTATCCCAAATATAGTATATCTCCTGTCTAAACGTTACATAATTATAAGTATTAAGCTATTTCTGTGGATGTCATTGACGGAGGAAATTAGCAAATATCTGTTTTGTGTCTTGTTTACCAGGGTTGTTTATTATTATTATTATTATTATTATTATTATTATTATTATTATATGTATGTGTGTATATGTGTGTGTATATGTATATGTATATATATATATATATTTTTCTTTTTGTCCCTCTTTTAATCATGCCTGGACAGCAGGGGTGGGTCGGGGTTGCGGTGCGTGTGTGTGTGTGTGTGTTGTTGTTGTTTTTCTTGCATATTTTGTATTATCATTATTATTATTATTATTATCACTTTTTCTTCTATATTCTGTGGCTGTTTCCTTTATTCTTTTCACTTTAAACTGTACATGCAAAAGTACTGTGCAGAACTGACCCATTATCACGAAGGGTGGAAAAAAAAAAAATTGTTGTGCTGCATATGGAAATGATCTATAAAGTGAAATGATGCACAAATCAATAAAAATTTGATCACAAAAAAAAAAAAGAGAGTGCATTGGTCCAGCAGCTGTGTGCCTTGTATGGGATCCAGAAAAGCCGCACTACCCCCTACTATCCGCAGGGTAACGGCCAGTGTGAGCGGTTTAATCGGACCCTGCACAACCTGCTCTGCACACTTTCCCCAGAAGAGAAGACCGATTGGCCTAATCACCTCCCAGCAATGGTGTTTCACTATAATGCCACCTCCCATCAGTCCACTGGTGAGTCGCCCCACCTATTGATGTTCGGACAAGAGCCCCACCTACCTGTGGATTTCCTCCTTGGCAACCTCCCCGAGCCTGAAGCCGGAAGAGGTGTGTGATTGGGTGGTGGAGCATCGGAGGCGCTTGCGCTTGAGTCGGATGGAGTGTGCAGCGAAGCAGCGGAAGGAGAGGCATGAAGTCCGAACTCCGTGTGAGTCCCTGGTGGAAGGCCAAAGAGTGTACCTACAAGGTGTGGGCACGGGATGCAGAAAAATCCAAGATGCCTGGGGTTCTACCATCTACCAGGTTGTAAAGGCTCCTCCCCCTGGAGGTGTGGTCTACTCCATTGCCCCAGTCAACGGGCTCGACCGAGTAAGGCAAGTGCATCGTACCGCCTTGAAGCCGGCGCTCCCCCTTCCAGACACTAACCGTGAGGGCGGGCCACCAGGACTACCTGCAGAGGACGAGGCCAGTGATGATGAGGTTGAGTTGGGGGCTTGGCTGATGGTCAGGGAAACGGTCAGGACTCCATCTACGCCCATTGAGATGCTCGCACACGAACTTCCTCCTATTCCACCTTCGTCTGTTCCCATCGTGCCGCACAGCTCTGGGTCTGCACTAAGGAGGTCAACGCGAACAACCGCCGGACAGCACTGTCCGGCGGTGTCGCCTTCCTGCTCCTGTCTGGGGTGAGGAAAATGGGGTTGCTGCCTCTCGGACCCAGGGTGCTTGTAGCCTCACCACTGCCATATTCCGCCCATGGTCGTAGGTCGTTTGTTTAATCGTTGGGCCACCGATTCATTTGGGGGGGGGTTAACATTTTAACCAGGTGGTTAAAATGTTATGAGTCTCAAAGTTCCCACCCGCCCGTGAACACACCGTCACTCTCCGTCCGCATCACTCTGATTGCGCGATTATAAAAAGCTGTGCACCTCGGGGAGTTGGTTAGTGTCGGGGCTGGTATGCGGTTGTGCGGGCGTCTACTTGTGAGTAATCCTTCCACCTTGTGTTATTTTAAAAATTATTATTTGATTTAAGTTTGACATGTCTGGTTAGGGTTTGGGTGAGAAGTTCGCTGGGCTTATGTTGCTCCTCGGAGGTGCCCTGAGCCCCCTGTTGTGCTCCGTTCTGTCTGCTAAGGTGAATATGTCCGTCATATAGCTCGGGTTTGCCGTGACGGTGAGCTGATGTTGTGTTGTGTTGTATTTCAGCTTGCCAAAGCTGCTTAATTAGGCTCCTTGCCGATAGCTCCTTAACTGCAAGCACTTTAACTAAAGCACCTTAACTGTAAGCACTTTAACGTAAAGCTCCTTAACTTCAAGCACTTTAACTTAATGCATTACGGCAAAGTTAGCTGGTTTATGTGGGATTTGTGTTGGGGTTTTTGTTTTTCTTCATTTGATTTGAGTTATTAACTTTAAGTTTGCTATTTGTTTTGTGTTCGTTTTCTATTTGTTCAGATTCCACATTTACTTTAGCTAAGTTTTATTTAAGTGTTTGGTTGATTTAAGAAGTGACATTTTAAAGAAAATATTAATAAAATTGAACTGCCTTGTAAAATAAAGAGAGATTTATATTTTTACTACATCTGCCTTGGTTCCTTTTCTTACCAGACTTACTTGTGAGTGTAGTAGTGTTAACATCTAAAAAGGGAACCCTGCCTTCCCCTACGGTTACACTTCATTTTGATCTAAGAAGTAGATTGTGCACATTATTCTTTAAAAAAATAACATAATTTTGTTTTTCTGTATTTTATTGACGTTAAATATCACAATTTCCACATGATTTTATGTTTTGTTTCACACTATTTGTGGCGTCAGTATATTTACTCCTCAAAAAGTGCTGCTCCACGTCTTTAAAATCTACAAACACAGAGCTTTTCAAAGTGGAAATAATCTTTCAGATCCTCAGTTTGGAGTTGCCTCTTGTTTGCATCACTGCTGTGGCCTAAATAACAACCATGGATGAGTTTAGTGACCCTTGAACTCTGGGGGAGTCTTGCGTAACTGATAGATTTGTTTATAGTCACTTACAGGAAAGGCCAGCCTAGAAGTCTGAGCAAATAGTAAATGAAACATACAATCAATAATTGTATTTACTTTGCACTTTTGTTTAATGATTCCAACTTTGGACTTTGCGAAAAACAGGGAAACATTTCACTCAAACAAAATTCAGACAAGGACTTAAGAAATGACATGATCCATGAATAACATTTTCTGTTTATTCAGTTATCTGAAAAACACCGGGATTGGAAGAGCATGAGAAACACAGTGAGGCTGCAATTAACTTTCACGTAGCTCAAAACAAATAAAGGACCGTCTTCCTAAAGATGTGTTTGTTTGATTTATTGCCCTTATGTCCTGTAATACATTCTTCTTGCTCTGTGAAGTTGGGGATAAGTCAGCCCCTTTTTTCATGAAAAATGGGGTTCTTTTCTGGCCAATATTCCAATTTCTCATCTGGGAATTTGAAAGGATTAAGAGTTTATATAGATTATATAATGTTACATCATATAAAAATGTCCAAAATGTGTGGTCCAATTTATCCAGAGGCTCAACTCACCTCTCCCTACTTTGCCCTGTCTTAGTTCCACCAGGACATTTGTTGATTTAAGGCAGGGGTGTCCAAACTTTTTTCATGGGGGGCGCATATTGAAGTGTACATGAGATCAAGGGCAATGGATCGGTGGTTAGTGCCGTGAAACCTTTGACTAGCAGAGGTTTAAATTGTGCCCAATACCTTTATTTATGCTTAAAACCTTCATGCCAGCTCTATCTCACAATAAAATGTTAGTTGTTATGTTAGAATTGTGTAGAATTATTACATTTCAAATAAAAAGGAGCATCTCTGATGATGTGCACCGATTCAGTAAGAAGGCTGAGGGCCAGCAAAAATTGGTCTGAGGGCCGCATTTGGCCCCCGGGCCGCACTTTGGACACCCCTGATTTAAGGTAATTGTTTCTCCTGATGTGTCCAGGAACCTTGAGCAAATCATTGTATTGTTTTTTTCAATCATAGCCGTTTATCTCTGGCATTTCTCAAAAGTGCTTCCTCTCTGATCCCCCAAAATCATTCAGAGTAACTTTATAACTTCTCACGCTCCCCGTTTCGTGCAGGGGGTCACGGTCCTGGCTCAAGAGACATCCGGACTTCCGAACGCCAGTGTCTAGATTTACTTAGGGCCGATTCATTAACAGCAGCAATTAGACCGGCTAAAGTTTATGGGCCGCAAGCAGTTTTAGTTTGAGGGACCCCCTGCTTAGTGCTTTTATGCATCGGCTGTTGATTTTTTACAGACTTCTAAATCCTCTGCCTTTCTCTTTAAGAGCAGAAGTATTGTTACAACTTAGGAATGAGTTTTGGCCACAATTAACCCTTCAACGGTAACACTTTACATGACAACCCGGTAACTACTAGGTAATTACCTAGTAATAACAGTAGTAATTACAGTAGTAATTACTAGTAATACATATCAATAAAAGTGGTAGTTCTTGTGTAATTAAAGTAGTAGTTAATAGTAACTCTGCTCAATAACTGCTAGGTAATTGCCTAGTAATTACTAGTAATAAATATAAAAGTGGTAGTTCTTGAGTAATTAAAGTAGTAGTTAATAGTAACTCAGCCCAATAACACAAGTAATAATCTAGAAGTGGGGGGTAAATAACTTGGCCCAATAACTGCAAGGTAATTGGTTAATAATCATAGCACTAATAACTATTGGGTAATTAATGTTGAATGTTGAATTTTTGGTATCCATAGGGGAGCTATACATGCTTATCAGTAAGTCTTACATTGTCAGTGGAAAATAATTGGCATTACTAGCACTTATGTAACTACTCCATCAACATACGGAAAGCACGTTGTTACTATCAACTATTAATAATGCGCTTGATTGTGTGAATATGGAGACGACATAATTGAAAGAAAACAATTGTATTTATTGATATTTTAATCACATTATAAATAACACTGCATCAAGAACAATACAGATGTTGCCATTAATACATTTCAATGAGATAATAACAATACATTTTCAAATATTCCGTGTTCAACAAAAGACCTACAATACAGCAATAAGAAATGCAAGAAATAAATTCTTTTCCACAATAATCACCAACCACAAAAACAACCCAAAAGTCCTATTCTCAACAAAAGAAAATGTTTTAAATCCTGATTTTAACAAACCTCCTTTAAATCCCACAGATGCTCTCTGTGAGGCGTTTGCAGACCACTTCAGGGGAAAGATAGACACCATCAGATGTAATATTTTATCTACCCAAAGTAACACTGCTTTAAATACATCTGGTTGTCTACTTGTTCCAAAAGAAACACTGCAAAGTTTTGTCCAGGTTAATGCTGAGATGCTTGATAAAGTTTTCTCCTCAGTGAGGCCCACCACATGTCTTTTAGACCCGGTCTCAACCCCGTTTTTAAAACATTCTATGGATCTTTTAAAGACGAACTTTTAAACATGATGAATTGCTCTCTTCAGACTGGGGTCTTCCCTGCTGCCTTTAAGGGGGCGGTGGTGAGGCCTCTACTGAAGAAGAGCAATTTGGACTGTAATGATTTAACAATTTTAGACCGGTATCCAACTTACCATTCTTAAGCAAAATCTTAGAAAAACTTGTCTTCATCCAACTTAATGATTTTATTACTGCAGATAACGTCCTTGAGAAATTCCAGTCTGGCTTTAGGGTAAACCACAGCACCGAGACGGCCTCTTAAAGATTTTAAATGATCTTAGATTAAATTATGACTCACAGAAGGTCACAGTGTTGGTTCTACTGGATCTGAGTGCTGCCTTTGATACAGTAGACCACACTATTCTTTTAACTCGTTTAAAACACATCGGCCTCTCTGGTGTTGTCCACAAATGGTTTACATCCTACCTCACAGACAGGACCTTCATGGTGAGTGTGGATACCTGCTCCTCTAAGGTCCATAAAATTACATGTGGCGTGCCCCAGGGTTCAATTTTAGGCCCAGTGCTATTTAACCTGTATATGCTCCCTCTTGGTGATGTCATCAGGAGACATGGAGTCAACTTTCATAGTTATGCTGATGATAC
Source organism: Neogobius melanostomus (assembly GCA_007210695.1). Lineage (NCBI taxonomy): Eukaryota > Metazoa > Chordata > Actinopteri > Gobiiformes > Gobiidae > Neogobius > Neogobius melanostomus. The sequence goes on from VHKM01000321.1 coordinate 665,673, forward strand.
ACAGTTGTACATCTCCATGTCTCCTGATGACACCAGGCCAATGGATGCACTTTTTAACTGCATTTTAGATATCAAATCCTGGATGGCAGAAAACTTTCTCCAGCTTAACCAGGACAAAACCGAAGTTTTAGTCATCGGTCCTAAGGCCCAGAGAGAGAAACTTTTACCCAAACTACAGTCATTGTCTTTTAATCCTTCCCCACAGGTGAAGAACCTGGGTGTGATTTTTGACTCTGAGCTGACTTTTATTCCACACATTAAGAATATCACAAAGATAGGTTTTTACCATCTAAAGAACATAGCCAGAGTCCGCCCCATTCTCTCTCGGACCAACACGGAGACGCTGATGCATGCTTTTATCACCAGTCGTATCGACTACTGTAATGCTCTGCTCTCTGGTCTTCCCAAAAAGAGTATCTCAGGTTTACAACTTTTACAAAATTCAGCAGCTCGTGTCCTGACAAAGACCAGGAGGCGGGACCACATTACACCGGTTTTAGAGTCGCTGCATTGGCTCCCCGTGTGTTTCAGGATCGATTTTAAAGTTCTTTTAATGTTTTTTAAATGTCTTAATGGTCTTGGTCCTTCTTATCTTTCAGAAATACTTTCACCTTATGAACCTTCGCGGTCCCTGCGCTCCTCTGGCAGGGGTCTCCTAGTTATTCCTAAAGTCAACAGAAAGACTCATGGCGAGGCGTCTTTCCAATATTACGGCCCTCGCCTCTGGAACGACCTGCCGGAGGAGCTCAGGACCGCAGAGAACGTTCATGTTTTTAAAAGCAGGCTCAAGACCCACCTTTTTAGCTTAGCTTTTAACTGACATTTATTAATTTAGTCCTAATGATATATTGTGTGTGTGTGTATGCATGTGTGTATGGATGTATGATGTGGGGCGTATTGTTTTAAATGTTATCTGTAAAGCACTTTGTGATACCTTTCGGTATGAAAAGCGCTTTATAAATAAAGTTTGATTGATTGATTGATTGATTCTTCTTCTTCTTTGGCTGCTTAACGGCGGATGCGGACTATTTTAGCGCACTACCGCCACCCTCCAGATAGATTGCATCTGATCATTAGGCCCGAGCGGCCTGCCGTCGCAAGGGCCTATTGTAATCGCAACGCAGTGCGCGGAGCGCACTGTACCTAGGTGCGCGGAGCGCACGAAAACAGCGCGAAGCGCTGTCCCCATGTCAACCGTAAACTCACCGTGTAAAACAGTGACTGCCCACACCTCTGGTGTGGGCCCTTTGTACTTATAATTGCATGAAAATGAATGGGGGTATATGGCCAACTGTCATACGGAGGTTGATGACGAGCGCGAAGCGCTCGTCATCAACCTCCGAGCCCACGGCTGCGTGGGGGTGGTTGAGAGCTTTCCAAAAATGTATAATATGTTGTCGTCGCGAAAGCGACGATATTGTTTTTGCAAGAAATATTATTATTATTCTTTATTAGGCCCGAGCGGCCTGCCGTCGCAAGGGCCTATTGTAATCGCAACGCAGTGCGCGGAGCGCACTGTACCTAAGTGCGCGGAGCGCACGAAAACAGCGCGAAGCGCTGTCCCCATGTCAACCGTAAACTCACCGTGTAAAACAGTGACTGCCCACACCTCTGGTGTGGGCCCTTTATACTTGTTATTGCATGAAAGTGAATGGGGGTATATGGCCAACTGACATACGGAAGTGGATGACGAGCGCGAAGCGCTCGTCATCCACCTCGGACCCCCACGGCTGTGTGGGGGTCGTTAAGAGCTTTCCAAATATGTATAATATGTTGTCGTCGCGAAAGCGACGATATTGTTTTTGCAAAAAATATTATTATTTTTCTTTATTCTTCTTCTTTCTTTCTTCTTCTTCTGCTCTTTGAGCAGCAATTTGACCCCTGAACATAGTCGAAAACTCACCAAACTTTGCCCAAAATTCAGGTCCGGTGAAAATTAATTTAAATGTGTGTTTCGTATTGGGGAAATAAAAAATGGCGCGACAGCGCCACCTACAAAAGTGAAAATACATTACGCCTATGGAGGAGGGGCCAACATCAACTTTGTCGTAGAGTGACGAGATTCGGTACAGACATTTGTCATGTGACGACAAACAAAAAATATTATTGTGGCCACGCCCCCAGACAAACCGGAAGTCCACCATTTTGACAGGAAGGATGGAAAATGCTGAGTCAGCGTTTTCGCTGACGTCGCATTTGAACGAACTCCTCCTAGGGCGTTTCACCAAATGAGCTCCAAATCGCTCCAGCTCATCTCGAGATGTGGGGCATCAAAAGTTATCCAATTTTTTGGCTATGTTTTACGGTTTGTGTGCGGCGTAGCCGCAAACTTTACGAAGAATTTTGCGACTTATCGTAAACAACAAAATGCTCCCATTCGCACAAACAAACTCCGATTAAAAATCGGAAATATACATTTTATTGACCTTTCACCCCCGGACACAAAAAATGTCAAAAGTAACATTGGGCGCGACAGCGCCCCCTCTAGGCTAAGAAGAAAAAATGCATTATCGAAAAAAAATTTGTTTCTCGGAAATTGATAAAATTCGGCACAAAAATAGTTGATGGCATCCCGGTCAAAAAAGCCAATGGGACCCATACCGTATTTGTACGGTGTTGCTATGGGGACGACCGAAGCCCCCCATGTTATCCTAATGGGACTGACACATAATCTCATATTATACAAAATTACACTGCGTTAACGCCCTCTATAATGTACGTGTGGACAGTGGTCATAGAAGTACGGCCCGTTAGGGCCGTCTGATGCTGACTGTGAAATAAAAAAGATTTGGGGCGCGCTAGCGCCTCTGCAGGCTGGAGCCATTATTCACATGGAGAGGCTAAAAATGTTGTTTTGATGTTTACTCACAAAGATTAATGGTACATCAGGGCAATAAAATGTAGTGGGCGTGTTAGCGCCCTCGGTAGGGTTACATAGTCGCGGCAATGGAGGCACGGCCCGCGAGGGCCGTTCGATGCCGCTTGCGGCTTTAATTAGGCCCGAGCGCCATACATGGCGTAAGAGCCTATTGTTCCTGCAACGCAGTATGGACCTCTGCGGCCAATCACGCACACAACAGACACGACAGCGACCAATGACCCCGACAAACGCATAGCTCTTGGTCAGAGCTTTCCAAACATGTATAATGTGTGGTGGGCGGGAACACGGCTATATTGTTTTTGTAAAAAATATTATTATTTTTATTTCTTTCTTTCTTTCTTTCTTTCTTTCCGCCCACGGAAACTGGATTTTGACCCCCTGAACATGCACGAAAACTCAATTAAAATTCACCGAAAAATCCGGTCCGGTGAAAAATTTATGAAAAATGAGGTTCACATTTGGCTCATGCAAAATGACACAACAGCGCCACCTGCAAAATTGCAAAAAAACATTTGATGAGCCGGAGCCTCAACAAACTTTGGCGGACAGTCACGCCGTTCGGCACAGACATTGTTCAAGTGATGACCAGCAAAAAACATTATTGTGGCCCCACCCCCTGACAAACAGGAAGTCCCCTATTTTGAGTGGAAAAATGAGGCTGCGTTTACGCTCATGTCGCATTTGAACGAACTCCGCCTAGGGCGTTTGTCCGAATGAGCTACTGATCACTTCTACCTCATCTACACATGATGGGGATCAAAAGTTATCCAAAGAATTGTGCTATCTTTTGCGGTTTCCGTCTAGTGGAGCCCCAAAATTGACCTTTATTTTGGCAAATTTTCAGACGTGAAAAATGCCTCCTATTTGCACAAAACAAGTCAGATTTCAACCAAAACTTAAACACTTACTGCCCTTCACATCTGAATGGATTAAAGGAGGAACGGTGGTCGTGGACACTATAGCGCCCCCTACAGAGTGAAAATATGTTTTTGCATTGAAGCCAAAAAATTAGTTTCTCCAAATTGTGTGAGCTTTGGCAGAGACATAGCTTATGGGATCCCAATCCAAAAAGTCAATGACACCCATGCCCTATTTTGTACAGTATTCTCAAGGCGATGCCCACATGGCTAATGTTAATCCAATTGGAGAGGCACACAACTCTCCCATTCTTCAAGAATTCAATACCGACATGGAAACTTGGGCATTTGACACATTCTTTATTTCTTGCTCATTCAAAAAATCCATGGGAGCCACCAAAATTTCCAAAAACAGCGCCACCTATCTATACGTTGAAGAATGCAGTTTCAATTTTTTTTTTTGCAAACGTTGTAAGAACATTCGTATCACTTCATCAAGTAAAAAATTGCATTATAGACATATCCTATTTTGAAAGATGTGGGTGCGGCAAGGGTAAATGTGTCTCCCATGCCATTGGCTCCATTATAATATATATGTGCATGTAATCCTTACTCACTGGATAGTCGGCAGTGACCAAAGACCCCGCCAGTCACATGCGCCTTAGTCAGAGCTTTCCGAAAATGTATAATATGTGGGGGTCAAGGCAACCGCTACCCTTATTAGGCCCGAGCGCCATACATGGCGTAAGAGCCTATTGTTCCTGCAACGCAGTATGGACCTCTGCGGCCAATCACGCACACAACAGACACGACAGCGACCAATGACCCCGACAAACGCATAGCTCTTGGTCAGAGCTTTCCAAACATGTATAATGTGTGGTGGGCGGGAACACGGCTATATTGTTTTTGTAAAAAATATTATTATTTTTATTTCTTTCTTTCTTTCTTTCTTTCTTTCCGCCCACGGAAACTGGATTTTGACCCCCTGAACATGCACGAAAACTCAATTAAAATTCACCGAAAAATCCGGTCCGGTGAAAAATTTATGAAAAAATGAGGTTCACATTTGGCTCATGCAAAATGACACAACAGCGCCACCTGCAAAATTGCAAAAAAACATTTGATGAGCCGGAGCCTCAACAAACTTTGGCGGACAGTCACGCCGTTCGGCACAGACATTGTTCAAGTGATGACCAGCAAAAAACATTATTGTGGCCCCACCCCCTGACAAACAGGAAGTCCCCTATTTTGAGTGGAAAAATGAGGCTGCGTTTACGCTCATGTCGCATTTGAACGAACTCCGCCTAGGGCGTTTGTCCGAATGAGCTACTGATCACTTCTACCTCATCTACACATGATGGGGATCAAAAGTTATCCAAAGAATTGTGCTATCTTTTGCGGTTTCCGTCTAGTGGAGCCCCAAAATTGACCTTTATTTTGGCAAATTTTCAGACGTGAAAATGCCTCCTATTTGCACAAAACAAGTCAGATTTCAACCAAAACTTAAACACTTACTGCCCCTTCACATCTGAATGGATTAAAGGAGGAACGGTGGTCGTGGACACTATAGCGCCCCCTACAGAGTGAAAATATGTTTTTGCATTGAAGCCAAAAAATTAGTTTCTCCAAATTGTGTGAGCTTTGGCAGAGACATAGCTTATGGGATCCCAATCCAAAAAGTCAATGACACCCATGCCCTATTTTGTACAGTATTCTCAAGGCGATGCCCACATGGCTAATGTTAATCCAATTGGAGAGGCACACAACTCTCCCATTCTTCAAGAATTCAATACCGACATGGAAACTTGGGCATTTGACACATTCTTTATTTCTTGCTCATTCAAAAAATCCATGGGAGCCACCAAAATTTCCAAAAACAGCGCCACCTATCTATACGTTGAAGAATGCAGTTTCAATTTTTTTTTTTGCAAACGTTGTAAGAACATTCGTATCACTTCATCAAGTAAAAAATTGCATTATAGACATATCCTATTTTGAAAGATGTGGGTGCGGCAAGGGTAAATGTGTCTCCCATGCCATTGGCTCCATTATAATATATATGTGCATGTAATCCCTTACTCACTGGATAGTCGGCAGTGACCAAAGACCCCGCCAGTCACATGCGCCTTAGTCAGAGCTTTCCGAAAATGTATAATATGTGGGGGTCAAGGCAACCGCTACCCTTATTAGGCCCGAGCGCCATACATGGCGTAAGAGCCTATTGTTCCTGCAACGCAGTATGGACCTCTGCGGCCAATCACGCACACAACAGACACGACAGCGACCAATGACCCCGACAAACGCATAGCTCTTGGTCAGAGCTTTCCAAACATGTATAATGTGTGGTGGGCGGGAACACGGCTATATTGTTTTTGTAAAAAATATTATTATTAGGCCCGAGCGCCATACATGGCGTAAGAGCCTATTGTTCCTGCAACGCAGTATGGACCTCTGCGGCCAATCACGCACACAACAGACACGACAGCGACCAATGACCCCGACAAACGCATAGCTCTTGGTCAGAGCTTTCCAAACATGTATAATGTGTGGTGGGCGGGAACACGGCTATATTGTTTTTGTAAAAAATATTATTATTTTTATTTCTTTCTTTCTTTCTTTCCGCCCACGGAAACTGGATTTTGACCCCCTGAACATGCACGAAAACTCAATTAAAATTCACCGAAAAATCCGGTCCGGTGAAAAATTTATGAAAAAATGAGGTTCACATTTGGCTCATGCAAAATGACACAACAGCGCCACCTGCAAAATTGCAAAAAAACATTTGATGAGCCGGAGCCTCAACAAACTTTGGCGGACAGTCACGCCGTTCGGCACAGACATTGTTCAAGTGATGACCAGCAAAAAACATTATTGTGGCCCCACCCCCTGACAAACAGGAAGTCCCCTATTTTGAGTGGAAAAATGAGGCTGCGTTTACGCTCATGTCGCATTTGAACGAACTCCGCCTAGGGTGTTTGTCCGAATGAGCTACTGATCACTTCTACCTCATCTACACATGATGGGGATCAAAAGTTATCCAAAGAATTGTGCTATCTTTTGCGGTTTCCGTCCAGTGGAGCCCCAAAATTGACCTTTATTTTGGCAAATTTTCAGACATGAAAAATGCCTCCTATTTGCACAAAACAACTCAGATTTCAACCAAAACTTAAACACTTACTGCCCCTTCACATCTGCATGGCTTAAAGGAGGAACGGTGGTCGTGGACACTATAGCGCCCCCTACAGAGTGAAAATATGTTTTGCATTGAAGCCAAAAAATTAGTTTCTCCAAATTGTGTGAGCTTTGGCAGAGACATAGCTTATGGGATCCCAATCCAAAAGTCAATGACACCCATGCCCTATTTTGTACAGTATTCTCATGGCGATGCCCACATGGCTAATGTTAATCCAATTGGAGAGGCACACAACTCTCCCATTCTTCAAGAATTCAATACCGACATGGAAACTTGGGCATTTGACACATTCTTTATTTCTTGCCCATTCAAAAAATCCATGGGAGCCACTAAAATTTCCAAAAACAGCGCCACCTATCTATATGTTGAAGAATGCAGTTTCAAATTTTTTTTTGCAAACATTGTAAGAACATTCGTATCACTTCATCGAGTAAAAAATTGCATTATAGACATATCCTATTTTGAAAGATGTGGGTGCGGCAAGGGTAAATGTGTCTCCCATGCCATTGGCTCCATTATAATATATATGTGCATGTAATCCCTTACTCACTGGATACTCGGCAGTGACCAAAGACCCCGCCAGTCACATGCGCCTTAGTCAGAGCTTTCCGAAAATGTATAATATGTGGGGGTCAAGGCAACCGCTACCCTTATTAGGCCCGAGCGCCATACATGGCGTAAGAGCCTATTGTTCCTGCAACGCAGTATGGACCTCTGCGGCCAATCACGCACACAACAGACACGACAGCGACCAATGACCCCGACAAACGCATAGCTCTTGGTCAGAGCTTTCCAAACATGTATAATGTGTGGTGGGCGGGAACACGGCTATATTGTTTTTGTAAAAAATATTATTATTTTTATTTCTTTCTTTCTTTCTTTCCGCCCACGGAAACTGGATTTTGACCCCCTGAACATGCACGAAAACTCAATTAAAATTCACCGAAAAATCCGGTCCGGTGAAAAATTTATGAAAAAATGAGGTTCACATTTGGCTCATGCAAAATGACACAACAGCGCCACCTGCAAAATTGCAAAAAAACATTTGATGAGCCGGAGCCTCAACAAACTTTGGCGGACAGTCACGCCGTTCGGCACAGACATTGTTCAAGTGATGACCAGCAAAAAACATTATTGTGGCCCCACCCCCTGACAAACAGGAAGTCCCCTATTTGAGTGGAAAAATGAGGCTGCGTTTACGCTCATGTCGCATTTGAACGAACTCCGCCTAGGGTGTTTGTCCGAATGAGCTACTGATCACTTCTACCTCATCTACACATGATGGGGATCAAAAGTTATCCAAAGAATTGTGCTATCTTTGCGGTTTCCGTCCAGTGGAGCCCCAAAATTGACCTTTATTTTGGCAAATTTTCAGACATGAAAAATGCCTCCTATTTGCACAAAACAACTCAGATTTCAACCAAAACTTAAACACTTACTGCCCCTTCACATCTGCATGGCTTAAAGGAGGAACGGTGGTCGTGGACACTATAGCGCCCCCTACAGAGTGAAAATATGTTTTTGCATTGAAGCCAAAAAATTAGTTTCTCCAAATTGTGTGAGCTTTGGCAGAGACATAGCTTATGGGATCCCAATCCAAAAAGTCAATGACACCCATGCCCTATTTTGTACAGTATTCTCATGGCGATGCCCACATGGCTAATGTTAATCCAATTGGAGAGGCACACAACTCTCCCATTCTTCAAGAATTCAATACCGACATGGAAACTTGGGCATTTGACACATTCTTTATTTCTTGCCCATTCAAAAAATCCATGGGAGCCACTAAAATTTCCAAAAACAGCGCCACCTATCTATATGTTGAAGAATGCAGTTTCAAATTTTTTTTTTGCAAACATTGTAAGAACATTCGTATCACTTCATCGAGTAAAAAATTGCATTATAGACATATCCTATTTTGAAAGATGTGGGTGCGGCAAGGGTAAATGTGTCTCCCATGCCATTGGCTCCATTATAATATATATGTGCATGTAATCCCTTACTCACTGGATACTCGGCAGTGACCAAAGACCCCGCCAGTCACATGCGCCTTAGTCAGAGCTTTCCGAAAATGTATAATATGTGGGGGTCAAGGCAACCGCTACCCTTATTAGGCCCGAGCGCCATACATGGCGTAAGAGCCTATTGTTCCTGCAACGCAGTATGGACCTCTGCGGCCAATCACGCACACAACAGACACGACAGCGACCAATGACCCCGACAAACGCATAGCTCTTGGTCAGAGCTTTCCAACATGTATAATGTGTGGTGGGCGGGAACACGGCTATATTGTTTTTGTAAAAAATATTATTATTTTTATTTCTTTCTTTCTTTCTTTCCGCCCACGGAAACTGGATTTTGACCCCTGAACATGCACGAAAACTCAATTAAAAATTCACCGAAAAATCCGGTCCGGTGAAAAATTTATGAAAAAATGAGGTTCACATTTGGCTCATGCAAAATGACACAACAGCGCCACCTGCAAAATTGCAAAAAAACATTTGATGAGCCGGAGCCTCAACAAACTTTGGCGGACAGTCACGCCGTTCGGCACAGACATTGTTCAAGTGATGACCAGCAAAAACATTATTGTGGCCCCACCCCCTGACAAACAGGAAGTCCCCTATTTTGAGTGGAAAAATGAGGCTGCGTTTACGCTCATGTCGCATTTGAACGAACTCCGCCTAGGGTGTTTGTCCGAATGAGCTACTGATCACTTCTACCTCATCTACACATGATGGGGATCAAAAGTTATCCAAAGAATTGTGCTATCTTTTGCGGTTTCCGTCCAGTGGAGCCCCAAAATTGACCTTTATTTTGGCAAATTTTCAGACATGAAAAATGCCTCCTATTTGCACAAAACAACTCAGATTTCAACCAAACTTAAACACTTACTGCCCTTCACATCTGCATGGCTTAAAGGAGGAACGGTGGTCGTGGACACTATAGCGCCCCCTACAGAGTGAAAATATGTTTTTGCATTGAAGCCAAAAAATTAGTTTCTCCAAATTGTGTGAGCTTTGGCAGAGACATAGCTTATGGGATCCCAATCCAAAAAGTCAATGACACCCATGCCCTATTTTGTACAGTATTCTCATGGCGATGCCCACATGGCTAATGTTAATCCAATTGGAGAGGCACACAACTCTCCCATTCTTCAAGAATTCAATACCGACATGGAAACTTGGGCATTTGACACATTTTATTTCTTGCCCATTCAAAAAATCCATGGGAGCCACTAAAATTTCCAAAAACAGCGCCACCTATCTATATGTTGAAGAATGCAGTTTCAAATTTTTTTTTTGCAAACATTGTAAGAACATTCGTATCACTTCATCGAGTAAAAAATTGCATTATAGACATATCCTATTTTGAAAGATGTGGGTGCGGCAAGGGTAAATGTGTCTCCCATGCCATTGGCTCCATTATAATATATATGTGCATGTAATCCCTTACTCACTGGATACTCGGCAGTGACCAAAGACCCGCCAGTCACATGCGCCTTAGTCAGAGCTTTCCGAAAATGTATAATATGTGGGGGTCAAGGCAACCGCTACCCTTATTAGGCCCGAGCGCCATACATGGCGTAAGAGCCTATTGTTCCTGCAACGCAGTATGGACCTCTGCGGCCAATCACGCACACAACAGACACGACAGCGACCAATGACCCCGACAAACGCATAGCTCTTGGTCAGAGCTTTCCAAACATGTATAATGTGTGGTGGGCGGGAACACGGCTATATGTTTTTGTAAAAAATATTATTATTTTTATTTCTTTCTTTCTTTCTTTCCGCCCACGAAACTGGATTTTGACCCCCTGAACATGCACGAAAACTCAATTAAAATTCACCGAAAAAATCCGGTCCGGTGAAAAATTTATGAAAAAATGAGGTTCACATTTGGCTCATGCAAAATGACACAACAGCGCCACCTGCAAAATTGCAAAAAAACATTTGATGAGCCGGAGCCTCAACAAACTTTGGCGGACAGTCACGCCGTTCGGCACAGACATTGTTCAAGTGATGACCAGCAAAAAACATTATTGTGGCCCCACCCCTGACAAACAGGAAGTCCCCTATTTTGAGTGGAAAAATGAGGCTGCGTTTACGCTCATGTCGCATTTGAACGAACTCCGCCTAGGGTGTTTGTCCGAATGAGCTACTGATCACTTCTACCTCATCTACACATGATGGGGATCAAAAGTTATCCAAAGAATTGTGCTATCTTTTGCGGTTTCCGTCCAGTGGAGCCCCAAAATTGACCTTTATTTGGCAAATTTTCAGACATGAAAAATGCCTCCTATTTCACAAACAACTCAGATTTCAACCAAAACTTAATACACTGTACTGCCGCGTCCTACACCCTGTCACATCTGGCATGGCTTAAAGGAGGAACGGTGGTCGTGGACACTATAGCGGCCCCTCTACAGAGTGGAAAATATGTTTTTGCATTGAAGGCCAAAAAATTAGTTTCTCCAAATTGTGTGAGCTTTGGCAGAGACATAGCTTATGGGATCCCAACAAAAAGTCATGCCGCATGCCCTATTTTGTACAGTATTCTCATGGCGATGCCCACATGGCTATGTTAAGTCCAATTGGAGAGTCGCAACAACTCTCACCGATTCTTCAAGATTCAATACCGACATGGAATACTTGGGCATTTGAACACATTATTTATTCTTGCTACATCTCAAAAATCCCCCTCTTTTCCATGAGCCACTAAAATTTCCAAACAGCGCCAGCCCGGTATCTATATATGGTTGTAAGAATGCCAGTTTCCCAGAAGTTTTTTTTTGCAAACATTGGTAAGAACATTCCGTATCACTTCATCGAGTGAGAAAAAATGTGCATTATAGACATATCCTATTTTAAAGATGTGGGTGCGGCAAGAGGGTAAATGTGTCTCCATGCCATTGGCTCCATTATAAGTATATATGTGCATGTAATCCCTTACTCCACTGGATACTTGACTCGGCAGTGACCAAAGACCACCCCGCCAGTCGACATGGCGCCTTGTAGAGCTTTCCGAAAATGTATAATATGGTGGGGGTCAAGGCAACCGCTACCCTTATTACGGCGAGCGCCATACATGGGCGTAAGAGCCGTATTGTTCCTGAACGCAGTATGGACCCTGGCGGCAATCACCGCACACAACAGACACGACAGCGAACCAATGACCCCGACGAAACGCATAGCTCTTGGTCAGAGCTTTCCAAATGCTATAATGTGTGGGGTGGAGCGGGGAACATCGGCTATATTAGTTTTTGTAGACAAAAATTATTATTTTTATTTCTTTCTTTCTTCTTCCGCCACGGAAACGGATTTTGACCCCCTGAAACATTGCACGAAAACTCAATTAAAATTCACCGAAAAATCCGTCCGGTGAAAAATTTATGAAAAAAATGAAGGTTCCACATTTTGGTCATGCAAATGGACACAACAAGCGCACCTGCAAATTGCAAAAAAACATTTGATGAGCCGGACCTCAAACAAACTTTGGCGGACAGTCACGCCGTCGGCACAGACATTGTTCAGTGATACAGCAAAAACATTATTGTGGCCCCACCCCGCCTGACAAACAGGAAGTCCCCTATTTTGAGTGGAAAAAAATGAGGCTGCCGTTACGCTCATCGTCGCATTTGAACGAACTCCGACTAGGGTGTTTGTCCGAATGAGCTACTGATCACTTCACCTCATCTAACACATGATGGGGATCAAAAGTATCAAAGAATGTGCTATCTTTTGCGGTTTCCGTCCAGTGGACCCAAAAATTGACCTTTATTTTGGCAAAAATTTTCAGACATGAAAAGCCTCCTATTTGCACAAAGACAATCAGATTCACCAAAACTTAAACCTTACTGCCCCTTCACAATCTTCTGCATGCTTAAAGGAGAACGGTGGTCGTGGACACTATTAGCGCCCCCTACAAGTGAAAATATGTTTTTGCATTGAAGCCAAAAATTAGTTTCTCCAAAATTGTGTGAGCTTTGGCAAAGAGACAAATAGCTTATGATCCCATCCAAAAAGTCAATGACACCCATGCCCTATTTTGGTAACAGATCCATGGGCGATGCCCACATGGCTTAATGTTAATCCAATTGGAGAGGCACACAACTCTCCATTCTTCAAGAATTCAATACCGACATGAAACTTGGGCATTTGGACACATTCTTTATTTCTTCCCATTCAAAAAATCCATGGGGACACTAAATTTCAAAAACAGCGCCGATCTATCTATATGTTGAAGAATGCAGTTTCAAGTTTTTTTTTTGGCCAAACATTGTAAGACATTCGTATCACTTCATCGGTAATAAAATTGCATTATATGACATACCATTTGAAAGATGTGGGGCCGGCAAGGGAAATGGTGTTTCCCATGCCAATTGGCTCCATATAAATATATATGTGCATGTATCCCTACTCATGGATACTCCGGCAGTGACCAAAGCCCCGCCAGTACACATGCCCTTAGTCAGAGCTTTCCCGAAAATGTATAATATGTGGGGTCAAGCAAAACCGCTACCCTTATTAGCCCGAGCGCCATACATGGCGTAAGCTAATTGTTCCGCAACGAAGTAGGACCTCTGCGGCCAATCAACGCACACAACAACACGACAGCGACAATGACCCGACAAACGATAGCTCTTGGTCAGAGCTTTCCAAACATGTATAATGTGTGGTGGGCGGAAACACGGCTATATTGTTTTTGTAAAAAATATTATTATTTTTATTTCTTTTTCTTCTTTCCGCCCACGAAACTGGATTTTGAACCCCCTGAACATGGCAGTACGAAAACTCAATTAAAATCACTCGAAAAATCCGGTCCGGGAAAAATTATGAAAAATGAGTTCACATTTGGCTCATGCAAAATGACACAAACAGCGCCACCTGCAAAATTGCAAAAAAAAACATTTGATGACCGGAGCCTCAACAAAACTTTGGCGGACAGTCACGCCGTTCGGCACAGACATTGTTCAAGTGTGACAGCAAAAAACATTATGTGGCCCCACCCCCTGACAAAAAGGAAGTCCGCCTATTTTGAGTGGAAAAATGTAGGCTGCGTTACGCATCATGTCGCAATTGAAACTGAACTCCGCCTAGGGTGTTTGTCCGAATGAGCTACTGATCACTTCTACCTCAATCTACAACATGAGGGATCCCAAAGTTATCCAAAGAATTGGTGCTATCTTTTGCGGTTTCCCCGTCCAGTGGAGCCCCAAAATTGACTTTATTTTGGCAAATTTCAGACCATGAATGCCTCCTATTTGCACAAAACACTCAGATTTCAACCAAATACTTAAAACACTTACTGCCCCCTTCACATCTGCATGGCTAAAGGAGGAAGTGGGGTTCTGACACTATAGCGCCCCCTAAACAGAGTTGAAATATGTTTTGCATTGAAGCCAAAAATTAGTTTCTCCAAATTGTGTGAGCTTTGGCAGAGAAATAGCTATGGGGATCCAATCCAAAAAAGTCAAATGACACCCATGCCCTATTTGTAACAGTATTCTCATGGCCGATGCCCACATGGCTAATGTAATCCATTGGAGAGGCACACAACCTCTCCCTTCTTCAAGAATTAACATACCGACATGGAACTTGGGCATTTGACACATTCTTTATTTCATTGCCATGTCAAAAAATCCATGGGAGGCCACTAAAATTCCAAAAACAGCGCCACCTATCTATATGTTGAAGAATGGCAGTTTCAAATTTTTTTTTTTGCAAACATGTAAGAACAATTCGTATCACTTCCATCGAGTAAAAAATTGCATTATAGACAATATACTTTTTGAAAGATGTGGGTGGCGGCAAGGGTAAAATTGTGTCCTCCCATGCCATGGCTCCATTATAATAATAATGTGCATGTAATCCCTTACTCACTGGATACTTCGGCATGACCAAAGACCCCGCCAGTCACAGCGCCTTAGTCCAGAGCTTTCCGAAAATGTATAATATGTGGGTCAAGCAACCGCTACCTTATTAGGCCCGAAGCGCCCATACATGGCGTAAGAGCCTATTGGTTCCTGCAACGCAGATTATAGGACCTTAGCGGCCAATCACGCACCAACAACAGACACGAGCGACCATGACCCCGCAAACGCATAGCTCTTGGTCAGAGCTTTCCAAAAAATGTAATAATGTGTGGTGGGCGGGAAACACGGCTATATTGTTTTTGTAAAAAATATTAATTATTTTATTTCTTTCTTTTCTTTCTTCCGCCCACCGGAAACTGGATTTTTGAACCCACCTGAAACAATGCACGAAAACTTTAAAATTCACCGAAAATCCGTCCGTGAAATTTATGAAAAATGAGGTTGCACATTTGGCCTCATGCAAAATGACACAACAGCGCACCTGCAAAAGTTGCAAAAAAACATTTGATGAGCCGGAGCTCAACAAACTTTGGCGGACAGTCACGCCCGTTTCGCAACAGACCATTGTTTTCAAGTGATGACCAGCAAAAACATTATTGTGGCCCCACCCCTGACAAACAGGAAAAGGTCCTATTTTTGAGTGGAAAAATGAGCTGCGTTTACGCTCATGTCGCATTTGAACGAACTTCCGCCTAGGGTGTTGTCCGAATGAAGCTACTGATCACTTCTTAACTCATCTACACATGAATGGGGATCAAAAGTTATCCAAAGAATTGTGCTAATCCTTTTGCGGTTCCGTCCATTGGAGCCCCAAAATGACCCTTTATTTTGGCAAATTTTCAGACAATGAAAAATGCCTCCTATTTGCAACAAAACAACTCAGATTTAACGGCAAAACTTAAACACTACTGCCCCTTCACATCTGCATGGCTTAAAGGGAGGAACGGTGGTCGTGGACACTATATCGCCCCCTACAGTGAAAATAAGTTTTTGCATGAAGCGCAAAAAAATTAGTTTCTCAAATTGTGTGAGCTTTGCAGAGACAAGCTTATGGATCCCCAATCAAAAAGTCAATGAACACCCATGCCTATTTTGTACAGTATTCTCATGGCGATGCACATGGCTAATGTTAATCAATTGGAGAGGCACAACACAACTCTCATCTCAAGAATTTCAAGTACCGACATGGAAACTTGGCATTTGACACATCTTTATTTCTTGCCATTCAAAAAATCCATGGGAGCACTAATTTCCAAAAAACAGGCCACCTATCTATATGTTGAAGAATGCAAGTTTCAAAATTTTTTTTTGCAAACATTGTAAGAAACATCCGTATCACTTCCATCGAGTAAAAAAATGCATATAGACATATCCATATTTTGAACAGATGTGGTGCGGCAAGGTAAATGTGTCTCCCATGCCATGGCCTCCATTAATATATATATATGTGCATAGTAATCCTTACTCACTGGATACTCGGCAGTGACCAAAGACCCCGCCAAGTCACATGCGCCTTAGTCAGAGCTTCCGAAAATGTATAATATGCTGGGGGGTCAAGGCAACCGCTACGCTTATTAGGCCCGAGCGCCATACATGGCGTAAGAGCCTATTGTTCCTGCACGCAGTAATGGGACCTCTGCGGCCAATCACAAGCACACAACAGACACGACAGCGACCAATGACCCCGACAAACGCATAGCTCTTGGCAGAGCTTTCCAAACATGTATAATGTGTGGTGGGCGGGAAACACGGCTATATTGTTTTGTAAAAAAAATATTATTATTTTATTTCTTCTTTCTTCTTCGCCCACGGAAACTGGATTTTGACCCCCTGAACATGCACGAAAACTCAATTAAAATTCACCGAAAAATCCGGTCCGGTGAAAAAATTTATGGAAAAAATGATGGTTCACATTTGGCTCATGCAAAATGACACAACAGCGCCACCTGCAAAATTGCAAAAACATTTGATGAGCCGGAGCCTCAACAAACTTTGGCGGACAGTCACGCCGTTCGGCACAGACATTGTTCAAGTGATGACCAGCAAAAAACAATTATTGTGGCCCCACCCCCTGCAAAACAGGAAGTCCTAATTTTGAGTGGAAAAAGAGGCTGCGTTACGCTCATGCGCATTTGAACGACTCCGCCTAGGTGGTTTTCCGAAATGACTACTGATCACTCTACTCATCTACACATAGGGGATCAAAAAGTTATCAAAGAATTGTGCTATATTTTGCGGTTTCCGTCCAGTGGAGCCGCAAAATTGACCTTATTTGGCAAATTTTCAGACATGAAAAATGCCTCCATTTTGCACAAAACAACATCAGATTTCAACCAAACTTAAACACTACTGCCCCTTCACATCTGCAATGGCTTAAAGGAGGGAACGGTGGTCGTGGACACTAAAGCGCCCCCTACAGAGTGAAAATATGTTTTGCATTGAAGCCAAAAAATTAGTTTCATTCTTCTCCCAAATTGTGTGAGCTTTGGCAGAGACATAGCTTATGGGATCCAATCCAGAAAAGTCAATGACACCCATGCCCTATTTGTAGCAGTAATTCTCTGGCGATGCCCACATGGCTAATGTTAATCCAATTGAAAGAAGGCACACAACTCTCCCATTCTTCAAGATTCAATACGACATGGAAACTTGGGCCAAATTTGACACATTCTTATTCTTGCCCATTCAAATAATCCAGGGCCACTAAAATTCCAAAAAAACAGCGCCACCTATCTATATGTTGAAGAAATCAGTTTCAAATTTTTTTTTGCAAACATTGTAAGAACATTCGTATCACTTCACGAGTAAAAAATTGCATTATATGAACATATCCTATTTTGAAAGATGTGGGTGCGGCAAGGGTAAAGTGTCTCCATGCCATTGGCTCATTATAATATATATGTGCATGTAATCCCTACTCACTGGATACTCGGCAGTGACCAAAAAGACCCCGCCAGTCACATGCCGCCTTAGTCAAGCTTTCCGAAAATTATAATAATGGGGCAAGGAACCGCACCCCTTATTAGCCCCGAGCGCCATACATGGCGTAAGAGCCTATTTCCTGCAACGCAGTAGGGACCTCTGCGGCCATCACGCACACAACAGACACGACAGCGACCAATGACCCCGACAAACGCATAGCTCTTGGTCGAGCTTTCCAAACATGTATAATGTGTGGTGGGTCGGGAACACGGCTATATTGTTTTTGTAAAAAAATATTAAATTATTTTTATTTCTTCTTTCTTCTTTCCCGTCCCACGAACTGGATTTTGACCCCTGAACATGCACAAAACTCAATTAAAATTCACCCCGAAAAAATCCGGTCCGTTTGAAGAAAATTTATGAAAAAATGAGGTTCACATTTGGCTCAATGCAAAAATGACCACAAAACAGCAAGGCAACCTGCAAAATTGCAAAAAAAAATTTGATGAGCCGGAGCCTCAACAAACTTTGGCGGACAGTCACGCCGTTCGGCACAGAACATTGTTCAAGTGATGACAGCAAAAAACCATTATTGTGGCCCACCCCGACAAACAGGAAGTCCCCTATTGAGTGAAAAATGAGGCTGCGTTTACGCTCATGTTCGATTTGAACGAACTCCGCCTAGGGTGTTTGTCCGAATGAGCTACTGATCACTTCTACCTCATCTACACATGAAATGGGGATCAAAAGTTACCAAAGAATTGTGCTATCTTTTGCGTTTCCGGTCCAGTGGAGCCCAAAATTGACCTTTATTTGGGCAAATTTCAAGACATGAAAAATGCTCTATTTGACAAAACAACTCAGATTTCAACCAAAACTAAAACACTTACTGCCCCTTCACATCTGCAATGGACTTTAAAGAGGAACGGTGGTCGTGACACTATTAGCGCCCCCTAACAGAGTGAAAATATTGTTTTTGCTTGAAGCAAAAAAAATTAGTTTCTCCAAATTGTGGTGAGCCTTTGGCAGAGAACATAGCTATGGGATCCCATCCAAAAAGTCCAAAATGACACCATGCCCTATTTGTACGTATCTCATGGCGAATTGCCCACATGGCTAATGTTAATCCAATTGGAGAGCACACAAAATCTCCCATTCTCAGATTCAATACCGACATGGAAACTTGGGCATTTGAACCACAATTCTTCCTTTATTTCTTGCCGCTTCAAAAAATCCATGGGACCACTAAAATTTCAAAAACAGCGCCACCTATCTATATGTTGAAGAATGCAGTTCCAATTTTTTTTTTGCAAACATTGTAAGAAATCGTATCACTTCATCGAGTAAAAAATTGCATTATAGACATATCCTATTTTGAAAGATGTGGGGCGGCAAGGTAAATGGTGTCTCCCATGGCCATTGGCTCCAATTATAATATATATGTGCATGTAATCCCTTACTCACTGGATACTCGCAGTGACAAAGACCCCGCAGTCACAATGCGCCTTAGTCAGAGCTTTCCGAAAATGTATAATATGTGGGGGTCAAGGCAACCGCTACCCTTATTAAGGCCCGGCGCCATACAATGGCGTAAGAAGCCTATGTTCCTGCAACGCAGTATGGACCGTCTGCGGCCAATCACGCCACAACAAGACACGACAGCGACAATGACAACGACAACGCAATAGCTCTTGTCAGAGTTTCCAAACATGTATAATGTGTGGTGGGCGGGAACACGGCTATATTTTTTTTGTAAAAATATATTATTTTTATTTCTTTCTTTCTTTCTTTCCCGCCCACGGACAACTGGATTTTGACCCCTGAACATGCACGAAAACCATCAATTAAAATCACCGAAAAATCCGGTCCGGTGAAAAAATTATGAAAAAAAGGTCACATTTGCTCATGCAAAATGACACAACAGCGCCACCCTGCAAAATTGCAAAAAAACATTTATGAGCCGGAGCCTCCACAAACGTTTTGGCGGACAGTCACGCGTCGCAAGACATTGTTCAAGTATGACCAGCAAAAAACATTATTGTGGCCCACCCCCTGAAAACAAGGAAGTCCCCTATTTGAGTGGAAAAAATGAGGCTGCGTTACGCTCAATAGTCGCATTTGAACGAACTCCGCCTAGGGTGTTTGTCCGAATGAGCTTACTGATCACTTCTACCTCAAATCTAACACATATGGGGATCAAAAGTTATCAAAGATTGTCTATCTTTTGCGGTTTTCCGTCCAGTGGACCCCAAAATTGACTTTATTTTGGCAAATTTTTCAGACATGAAAATGCCCTATTTGCCCACAAAACAAACTAGATTTCAAACTCAAAAACTTAAACACTTACTGCCCTTCACATCTGCAATGGCTTAAAGGAGGAACGTGGTCGTGGACACTATAGCGCCCCCTACAGAGTGAAAATATGTTTTTGCAATTTGAGCCAAAAAATTAGTTTCTCCAAATTGTGTGAGCTTTGGCAAGAGACATAGCTTATGGGATCCCAACCAAAAAGTCAATGACACCATGCCCTATTGTACAGTATTCCATGGCGATGCCACATGGCTAAATGTTAATCAATTGAGAGGCACAAACCCCATTCTTCAAGAATTCAATACCGACAATGAAACTTGGGCATTGACACATTTCTTTATTTCTTGCCATTCAAAAAATCCATGGAGCCACTAAAATTTCCAAAAACAGCGCCACCTATCTATAGTTGAAGAATGCAGTTTCAAATTTTTTTTTTGCAAACATATGTAAGAACATTCGTATCACTTCATCGAGTAAAAATTGCATTATAGACATATCCTATTTTGGAAAGATGTGGGTGCCGGCAAGGGTAAAATGTGTCTCCGCATGCAGTTGGCTTCCATTATAAAATATATGTGCATGTAATCCTACTCAACGGATACTCGGGCAGTGACAAAGAACCCGCCAGTCACATCGCCTAGTCAAGAGCTTTCCGAAATGTATAATATTGGGGTCCAAGGCAACCGCTACCCTATTAGGCCGAGCGCCATAACATTGGCGTAAGAGCCTATTGTTCCTGCAACGCAGTAATGGACCTCTGCGCCAATCCACGCACACAACAGACGACAGCGACCAATGACCCCGACAAACGCATAGCTCTTGGTCAGAGCTTTCCACATGTATATATGTGTGGTGGGCGGGGAACACGGCTAAATTTTGTTTTTGGTAAAAAAATATTATTAATTTTTATTTCTTTCTTTCTTTCTTTCCGCCCACGGAATGGATTTGACCCCCTGAACATGCACGAAACTCAATTAAAATTCACAGAAAAATCCGGTCCGGTGGAAAATTTATGAAAAAATGAGGTATCACATTGGCGCATGCAAATGACACAACAGCGCCACCTGCAAAAATTGCAAAAACTTTGGATAGCCGGGAAGCCTCAACAAACATTGGCGGACAGTCACGCCGTTCGGGCACAGACATTGTTCAAGTGATGACCAGCAAAAAAACATTATTGTGGCCCCACCCCCTGACAAACATGGAAGTTCCCTATTTAGTGGAAAAATGAGGCTGCGTTTACGCTCCATGTCGCATTTGAACGAAACTCCGCCTAGGGTGTTTGTCCGAATGAGCTACTGGACACTCTACCTCATCTACACATGATGGGATCAAAGTTATCAAAGAATTTGCTATCTTTTCGGTTCCGCCAGTGGAGCCCCAAAAATTGAACCTTTATTTTGGCAAATTTTCAAGAACATGAAAAATGCCTCCTAATTTGCACAAAACAACTCAAGATTTCAACCAAAACTTAAAAACACTTACTGCCCCTTCACATCTGCATGGCTTAAAGGAGAACGGTGTTCCGTGACCACTATACGCCCCTACAGGTGAAAATATGTTTTTGCATTGAAAGGCCAAAAAATTAGTTTCTTCTCCAAATTGTGTGACTTTGGCAGAGACATAGCTTATGGGATCCCAATCCAAAAAGTCAATGACACCCAATGCCCTATTTTGTACAGTATTCTCATGGCGATGCCCACATGGCAATGTTAATCCAATTGGAGAGCACAAATCTCCCATTCTTCAAGAATTCATACCGAATGGAAACTTTGGGCATGACACATTCTTTATTTCTTGCCCATTCAAAAAATCCATGGACCACTAAAAACCAAAAACAGCGCCACCTACTATATGTGAAGAATGCAGTTTCAATTTTTTTTGCAAACATTGTAAAACATTCGTATCACTTTCAATCGAGTAAAAAAATTGCATATAGACATATCTCTATTTGAAAGATGTGGGTGCGGCAAAGTAAATGTGTCTCCCATGCCAATTGGCTCCATATAATATATATGTGCATGTAATCCCTTACTCACTGGATACTCGGGCAGTGACCAAAGACCCCGCCTAGTCACATGCGCTTAGTCAGCAGCTTTCCAAAATGTATAATATGTGGGGTCAAGGCAACCGCTACCTATTAGGCCCGAGCGCCATACATGGCCGTAAGAGGCTATTGTTCCTGCAACGCAGTATGGACCTCTGCGCCAATCACGCACACAACAGACACGACAGCGACCATGACCCCGACAAACGCATAGCTCTTGGTCAGAGCTTTCCAAAACATGTATAATTGTGTGGTGGGCGGAACACGGCTATAGTGTTTTGTAAAAAATATTATATTTATTTCTTTCTTTCTTTCTTTCCGCCACCGGAACTGATTTGCCCCCTGAACATGCACGAAAACTCAAATTAAAAATTCACCAAAAATCCGGTCCGGTGAAAAATTTATTATGAAAAAGAGGTTACACATTTGGCTCATTGCAATGACACAACAGCGCCACCATGCAAAATTGCACAAAAAACATTTGAATGAGCCGGAGCCTCAACAACTTGGCGACAGTCACGTCCGTTTCGGCACAGACAATTGGTTCAAGTGATGACCAGCAAAACATTAATTGTGGCCCCACCCCCTGACAACCAGAAGTCCCCTATTTTTTGAGTGGAAAATAGGCCGCGTTTTAACGCATCATGGTCGATTGAAGAACTCCGCCTAGGGTGTTTGTCCGAATGAGCTACTGATCACTTCTACCTCATCTAACATGATGGATCAAAAGTTATCCAAAGAATGTGCTATCTTTGCGGTTTCCGTCAGTGGAGCCCCAAATTGACCTTTATTTGGCAAATTTCAGACATGA
Source organism: Neogobius melanostomus (assembly GCA_007210695.1). Lineage (NCBI taxonomy): Eukaryota > Metazoa > Chordata > Actinopteri > Gobiiformes > Gobiidae > Neogobius > Neogobius melanostomus. Next base: position 688,570 of record VHKM01000321.1, read on the forward strand.
AAAAAATGCCTCCTATTTGCCAAAACTCAGATTTTCAAACCAAAACTTAAACAACTTACTGCCCCTCAACATCTGCATGGCTTTAATTAAAAAGGAGGAACGGGTGGTCGTGGACACTATACGCGCCCCCTAACAATGAAAAATATGTTTTTGCAATTGAAGCCAAAAATTAGTTTTCTTCTCCAAATGTGTGAGCTTTGGCAGAGACATACTTATGGGATCCAATCCAAAAAGTCAATACACCCATGCCTATTTGTACAGTATTCCATGGCGATGCCCACAGGCTATGTAATCCAATGGAGAGGCAACACAACTCCCATTCCTTCAAGAATTCAATACCGACATGGAAACATTGGGCATTTGACACATTCTTTTATTTCTTGCCCATTCAAAAAAAATCATGGAGCACTCAAAATTTTTCCAAACAGCGCCACCTATCTAATGTTGAAGAATGCAAGTCAAAAAATTTTTTTTTTGCAAACATGTAAGAACATTCGTATCACTTCATCGAGTAAAAAATTGCATTATAGACATATCCATTTTAAAGATGTGGGTGGCGGCAAGGGTAAATGTGTCTCCATGCCAAATTGGCTCCAAGATTATAATATATATGTGCTGTAACCTTACTCACTGGATACTCGCAGTGACCAAAGACCCGCCAGTCACCAGCGCCTTAGTCAGAGCTTTCCCGAAAATGTATATATGGTGGGGGTCAAGGCAACCGCTACCCCTTATTAGGCCCGAAGCGCCATCAGGCGTAAGAGCCTATTGTTCCCTGCACGCAGTATGGACCTCTGCGG